>OX465097.1:34970357-35570357 GCA_949987625.1 Chalcis sispes
GCAAAAGGTGAAGTAAGACCGAGAAGACCACGGAAAAGTTGATCGAAAATCAAGGTCATGTTGACAGTTTTCTTTGATTATCGTGGTGTGGTGCACTATGAATTCCTTCCACCGGGCCCAACTGTCAACAAATAATATTAATTGAGCGTTATGCGTCGTTTGCGTGAAGCTATTCGTCTGAAACGGCCGGAATTATGGGCGAACAACTCTTGGTTCCTTCATCACGATTATGTACCATGTCATACTGCATTGGTTCTTCGCGACTTTTTTGCCAAAAACTCGACTCACATCGTTCCGCAACCACCGTATTCGCCTGATTTGGCTCCGTGCGACTTCTGGCTATTCAGCAAACTTAAAAGGCCAATGCTGAGACGCCGTTTTGACACGATTGAACAGATAAAAACCGAATCGAAGAAGGTCTTGAAGGCTATACCGGAAAAAGACTATTCCGACTGTTTTGAGGATTGGAAAAAGCGTTGGCAAAAGTGCGTCTTATCGGACGGGGATTACTTTGAAGGAGATGAAATTGATTTGGAAGAATAAATAAAGAATTTACATTTTATAAACAAATTTACCTTACTTTTTGATCACAGTAGTATATATATATATATATATATATATATTTATATTACGTAAAAAAGCCACCCTGAGAAGACTAAACATATAACGATTTTCAAAATTTTTTGCATTATGTTCAGCAAACCTACATGTTTAAAAATATTTCCTCATTTGAAAAGTATTATTGTGCCTCGACGCTTGAGAGTGGATGCAAAAGAACAGGGCTCAAGCGTTGTCATAAAAAGAAAAGTGCATGACATTTCCTATAGAATGTATACGTGTGTTTGCATGTGTACGTGCGCGCGCTTGTGTGAGTAGGCAGCGCTTCTGTCTCCACTGTGCTTTACTGCGAGCAGAGAGGGTAAAGCGTATGCCTGGGTAATGTTCTACAATCCTTTGCCATATTACCAAAGAAGTAAAAAATAGTATAAAAGTATTACAAAAATATAACAACAAAAATTTGTGTTTTCGTTAGTAATCGCAGCATTTTTTTTTTTTCAAACGAAAGTGTATAATTTTTATTTATGTGATATTTTGACATATTAGAATAAAAGAAGGACATTATTTTAACAATTTTTAACCAATAAAGATGAGTCTCCTTTTGAATTAAAAAGTATTAAATATCTTGTAAAGTATTTACAATTTTTCAGATTGGGAAAACATTTTTTTAAATTTTATTTTATATTTTTAGTTTATTTACGAAAAACCGGATCTCACTTTTAATTTTTACAAATAATTTTGGGTACTTCATTTTGCAATATAATATTGCTTAAACATTATTTTAATATTCCGTTTATGCTGTCCTCTAGCATAACTTCAATAACATCGATGAGCTGTATTGCCGCTGTATCAGGAAATTCGATTATGAATGATAAAGTTTATTTTTTACTGTTACGTTAAATTATATTTAAGAAAAGAATTTCTGTCAACGTATGTTACTTTTTAATCCATTTATATTTTAGTAATACTTAGGCATACATTTTTACACAGAAAATTATTTATAGAAACTATTTATTTGTTTTAATTTTATGTAAATCAATAATAAATTATCTTTCACATCTATCAGGCGTCCCGCGATGGCTTTATTTTTATTTCTTAATCTTAGGGCACATTCCCTTTAAATAGGCTTTAAACTAAAATTGAAAACGATTGTTCGGATTCAGAAAATTTTTTCGCTATTTAAGCTGCTTATTTCTCTAAAGTGTACTTCGATCTTATCTTTAAAAAAATGTTCAGATATGATTTTATTTTTTTTTTGCAATGCTTTAAATTTTTATTAAAAATTGCAATTTTTTTTTTGAATGATGTAGCTCAGTAAAAGAAAATCGTAGAAACTTATTTTTCATTTCCAATCAAAATAGTAAAGATTGAGTTATCAAACGCCCTAAGTGGATTTATTAATGATGACCTTTATTAAGTCCAAAAGTTGCTTTGAAAATTGGATCGTTTTAGAAAAAAAAAAACAGTTCATTGAATTCACTAGGCGCAATCAAAGAATAATGAGCTTGGTCGTAAGTCTACCATATTTCTTTGAAGAGAAAGGCTTCTCAAAGAAAATGCAAAAAGAACTTTGAACATCCGTTGAGAATTGGTAGAGATATTGAATATAAAATTATACAAACTAATATTACCAATTATGTTAAAATTATATATATATATATATATTAGATGTAGTAAAAAGAAATCCATTATTTCTGTATTAAATTGAAGGTTTTATTTAGCATAGATAGAATGATACGATTTAGGTCAAATATGCACCGTTTTGTTTGATAACTTGTTGCCGTTTTGGAGGTAATTTCATAATGCCTCTCTCGTAGAAACCCTTGTTCCTATTGTCAAAAAACTGGGACAGTCGATTTTCACAATCTTCTCTTAAGGCGAATTTTTCACCTGCAAAATCATTTGTCATAGACAGGAACAGGTGGTAATCACTTAGTGCCAGGTCCGGACTATAAGGTGGATACATAAGAACTTTCCAACCAAGCTCCCGGAGCTTCTGGAAAGTCACTATCGATGTATGCGGCCTGGCGTTGTCCTGATGGAACACAATTCCTCTGCTATTGGCCAAAGCTGGCCGCTTCTGGGCGATTGCTTTTTTCAGACGGTCCAATTGTTGACAGTACAGGTCCGAATTAAGAGTTCGGCCGTAGGGGAGCAGCTCATAGTAAATGATTCCTGCTAGTCCCACCAAACACACAGCAAAACCTTCCTGACTGTCAGTCGTGGCTTGGCCACCGTTTGCGCCGGCTCACCGCGATTTGACCACGACCGTTGTCGCTTGACGTTGTCGTAAGTGACCCACTTTTCATCACCAGTAACCATCCGCTTCAGAAATGGATCGATATTGTTGCGATTCAGCAGCGATTCGCAGATGGAAATTCGGTCGATGAGGTTTCTTTGCGATAACTCGTGTGGCACCCATACATCGAACTTCTTTTTGTATCCAGCCTTATTTAAGTGGTTCCAAACGGTTTTTTGTGCAATGTTTAGTTCCTGGACAATCCAAACAGTGCTTACGTGACGGTCGGACTCGACGATTTCCATTATTTTATCGACATTTTCAACAATTGGCCTTCCAGAGCGTGGTGCATCTTTGACGTCAAAATTACCGGAACGGAATTGACGAAACCAAAATTGCGCGTGATTGGCTGTTACAGTATCAGGACCATAAACACTATTCACATTTTCAGCTGCCTGGCTTGCGTTTTCGCCTTTATCGAAGAAAAACTGTAAAATATGGCGTATTCTCTCTTTGTTGGTGTCCATCTTTGACGCGCGCTAAAAAAATACTGAGTCAAGCAATGACAAAACTGTTTTCGAAGCTTTTTTAGTACGAAATCTTATCTTTCTAACGCCATCTAGTGTCACCCGATCGCACTTTTACAACGGAAGATACAGACTACTAAAGCCATCTATTGGCAAAATAATGGATTACTTTTTACTACACCTAATATACACAGTGTGTCCCATGGAAAACGGAACTTTTTCAAAATAAAGACAAAAACTCAATATTTCCGCAAATCTCATTTATTTTATTTAAAATAGTCTCCTTCTGCATCAATACAACGTTTTGCACGATCAATTAACATACCGAATAAATTTTTGAGATCATCTTTATCCATCGACTTTAGTATGTTGGTCGTCGCTCTTTGGATGGCCTCTACGTCGGCATAACGTTTTCCTTTCATAGGCAAGTGCAATTTGGAGAACAAGTAGAAGTCGCACGGAGCCAAATCCGGCGAGTACGGTGAATGGTTGATGGTTTAAATGGAATTTTTGATCAAAAAATCCGTGATCAAGTTCGATCGATGAGACGAGGCATTATCATGTAACAAACGCCAGCTCCCTTTTTCACGGTATTGTGGCCGCACACGACGAATACGGCTGAGCAAACGCTTTATAACACCAAGATAAAACACAGCAGTAATCGTTTGACCAGGTGGAACGAATTCACGATGAATAATACCCTCTGAATCGTAGAAACAAATCAACATTGTCTTCACTTTTGACTTTTTAAGACGACTTTTTTTCGGATTGGGCTCGGTTGGGTGCTTCCATTCAGCACTTTCATGCTTGGTTTCGAGATCATATTGAAAACGCCATGTCTCGTCACCAGTCACAATTCAATATTTCAAGTTTGGGTCTTTTTTTGACTCTTTAATCAAATCCTTACAATGTTGAATTCGGAGCAATTTTTCGTAGTCGGTCAATTTGTGTGGAACAAAGCGTGCACACACCTTCCGTAGATTCAAATGATCGGTCAAAATGCGATGAATTGAATTTTTGGACATATTCAATTCAATTTCCATGTATCGCAATAAAGATTTTGGCTCATTTTTTATAAATTCACGCACTTTTTCAATGTTACTTTGAGTAATCACGGTATTCGAAGGACCTGGATGTTCGTCGTCCTGAATGTCTTCACGACCTTCCTGGAACCGCTTATACCACTCATACACTCTGGTACGGGATGGACAATTATCGCCATAAACTTGTTTCAGCAAATTATGCGTCTCAGTAAAGGATTTACCGAGTTTAAAACAGAACTTAATATGTGCTCTTTGTTTGAAGTTCATTTTTCGTCCGATGCCACAAACACACTGTCCTTTGAGCGCGATATTTTGGTTTCCATTGAACCAAATGTCATACAATTTTGACAGGATGTCAGTTAAGAATGGACCTTTCCATTGCTAACATCCACCAATAGGTGGCGCCAATATAAATCGATGTTCTAAAAAAGTTCCGTTTTCCATGGGACACACTGTGTATATATACACAGGGTGTCACAAAAGTCCTGGAACGGCTGTATATCTCCTAAGGCGGGGTATTTTGGAAAATGGTCAAGGTCAATCCTTGAGCAACTCTCAACGAGGAATCTAATGGTAACCTCTATTTTGACCTTGACAATGTTCTTCAAGATCATTTCATGGTTAGGTCATGTTTTTTAAATGGGAACTCTTTTTTGACATTGGCAATCGAAAGAGCAAGAAACTTTACGTTTAATTATGTACTTAGGTCATAAGGACATGTTGACATTAAAGGTCGGCCAAGGCCATTTAGTCATGAACAAGGTCTGGTTATCTTTTGGCATAGGAACTCCCCAATTTTTTTTCAAACCGATGTATTAAAATTAGCTAGGTTTATGAAGTGTTGACTGTAGGCGTGACCTTGACGATGTCCTTCGGATTTCTTCAAGGTTGTTTTAAACTCTACTCATTTTTTAATAAAGATTCCCTTTCTTGACATTGGCAATCAAAAGAGCGAAAAATTTTACGTTCAAATATGTACTCTGTTCAAAAGGGCACGTTGACCTGAAGGTCAGCCAAGGTCATCTAAATTCGAGCAAGGTCTGCTTACCTCTTGGCCTAGGAATTTCTCAATTTTTTTTTAAGATGTATTTACAAGGTTTATGAAGTAATGATTGTAAGCGTAACCTTGAAAATGTCTTCTAAGGTCATTTTAACTTTAACTTTTATTTACTTTTAGCATTACCCGGGAACAACGGCGTGGACGTAGTTAAATCTGTTCCCTTTGAGGTGCTTGATTTCCGTGAGTCCCCTAGCCTCTCACATTTTTTATCAAGACTTACAATTTAGTGTAGATGTTCAAACTTTAAACCTTTAGCGTCTTGGCAAAAAGCGATTCTATTGTAGAAATGTGTAAGAGCATTACGTATCAGTTCTCTGTTAATTGACGCAGCCTCTTGGAGTATCCGATTTCGCAACTCATCTAAA
This sequence comes from Chalcis sispes, assembly GCA_949987625.1. NCBI lineage: Eukaryota > Metazoa > Arthropoda > Insecta > Hymenoptera > Chalcididae > Chalcis > Chalcis sispes. The sequence goes on from OX465097.1 coordinate 34,976,150, forward strand.
TTTTGTGGTTGAGTTGCGTATACCTTACTCTTTAAATAACTCTATAGAAAATAATCAAGAGGCATTAAATCAGGAGATCTAGCAGGCCACTCGATTTTACCTCTTCTTCCAATTTATCTATGAGGAAACTGGCCAGCTAAATATGTCGGAACAAGCCTACTATAATAAACGGCTGCTGCGTCCTGCTTGAACCATTTTTGATCAAAATCACCTACTAGCTCTCTTATTTTCTGTATAATTTAATCTTGAAGCAATTTTTCATATTTATCAGCAGTGAGATTACCATCGATAAAGAAAGGGCCTGTAAGAGAAACGTTTGAAATGCCAGCCCAAACATTTACCTTTTGTAGATTTTAAATGTGATTCTCTAACATCTAATCAGGATTTGTGTCGGACCAATATCGACAATTGTGTCTGTTTACTTCGCCTTTCAATATAAAATTTGTTTCACCTGAAAAAACTATGTTGTATAAAAACAGAGAATCTTTATCGATTCGATTCATCATTGTTTCACAAAACTCTGTTCGACGATCAGGATTATTTTCATTAAGCTCCTGTACTTAATGAATTTTGTATGGATGAAAAGGAAATTTTTTTAAAACCCTTCGTACTGTTTAATGTGAAACATCAAACTGATTACTGGCTCTACGTAAAGAAAGATGCGGACCTTCAACAAATCCTTGAGCTATTACAATCTGATTCTCTTCGGCTACAGACTTTGGTCGACCAGTTCTCTCAAGATCTTTAATAAATCCATGAATCACAAAGCGCTGTACAGTCCTTGAGATAGTTCATTTTGAGATATGACTATCCCCTTCTCTATTACGAAAAGTGAAATTGAATAGATCTTGAACTTGATCATAAGATCGCACTCGATTACCCCAACCCCGCATCATTAATAAAGATTCTCTCTCTCTCTCTCTCTCTCTCTCTCTCTCTCTCTCTCTCTCTCTCTCTCGCTCTGAAAGTTTAACATGCGCCATAGTATTTTATAAGAATTAAGCCACAAAGCAAATCGTGATGATCAAGTTATTTATAAGTTGTAATATTTGTGCAAAGAGAAAAAAATAATGTCTTGAATTAGTCAGTGACTAATAAAATAAAAACTATTAGTTAGAAAAGCAAAAGACTTCTTAAAAAAGAAATATTAATAATGCAAAATAGGAACTAAATCGAATTATTTGTAATCAATGGATAAAACATTTCCTAATCAATCCAAAGTGAATTGACAAACATTAATTAAGGTAATCTAAAAGAAGAGTAGATTCTAATTAATAATGAAATTTAAAATTAAAAAAAAATTGAAAATACTACTATTCTCAAAGGTAATTCGACCTGCATTGAATTTAATGACGATAAAGATAAATTAAATATGAATTAGATTTAATGATAATAAATAATAAAGGCACTAAATAATAAGGACACAGATTTGAAAGATAATAGATAATCAAGCATTCCGAAATCCGAAAAGGCTCACGCAAATTAAGCACAAGCGATGGGAACACTTTTTACTACATCAAAGTTTTTAATCCCGGGTAATATTAAAAGTAAATAAAAAATAGTTAACCTTAAAATGACTTTCAAGGTTATGACTAAAATAGTCAAAAAATAAAAAGCTCATCCTACGTTAAATGCTCTTGTCTGACATTCAAGGTCAACGTGTCCTTATGACCTAAGTACATATTTGAACGTAAAATTTCCCGCTCTTTCGATTGCCAATATCAAAAAAAGAAGTTCCCATTTAAAAAACATGACCTGACCTTGAAGGACGTCGTCAAGGTTAAAATAGAGGTCACCATTGGATTCCTCGTTGAGAGCTACTTAAGGATTGACCTTGACCATTTTCCGAAATACCCTACCTTAGGAAATATATAGCCGTTCCGAGACTTTTGTAACACCCTGTATATATATTATATACACACTCACACATTCTTTAACAACAAAAATAAAATTAAATGTAATTTTAACCTTTTCAGCGCCAGTGGTTTCGATCGAAACCACTTTAGCGTTCAAACGTTCATAACTTTGTCAAAAATCAATATTTTTTTGATTTCCAAACGCCAACGGTCTACAAATTTATTCTACTTTGCAACAAAAATTCACAGTGCAAAAAATTAATAACAGTTTTGTGATTATAACAATATAAACAAATGAATGTTTTTGGCAGAAATAAAAAAAAAATTGCCAATTATCGAATTACGTGGAGTTAGGCTCATAAAAATCAACACGGGATTTTTGGGGTCGCTGATTACAAATCCGATGTCAGATTTTTATAATTTTCAAAATTCAAAATGGCGGATCTAATATATATCTAATACTTTTTTAAAATCGATCCAATTAGCCCAAAACTGGTTACTCTGGTTACTCAGGGGTCTTCGGGATCGCCGATTATGAATCTAATGTTAGATTTTCAAAATTAATAATAGCGGATTTAATATAGTGGGCGATTTTTTAAAAATTCATTCGTTTGGCCTAAAACTTATTACTTGAAGGTTTTCGGGGTCGCTGATTACGAATCTGATGTTAGTTTTTTAAAACTGAGAACGACAGATCCAATATGGTGGACAGAAATTTAATAAGTTCACTTGCACTCCAGTAAATGACCACTTAAAACTAATATCAGATTCGTAATCCGCGAACCTGAAAACCTCCTAGTAACAAATTTTAGCCCAATTGGACAAATTTTTAAATAGGTCGTCCGCCATATTTGATCCGTCATTTTAAATTTTGAAAATCTGACATCGGATTTGTAATCTGCGATCCCAGAAACCTCCGAGTGTCAAATTTCAGGCCAATTAAATCAATTTTTAAATAAGTCGTCCGCCATTTTGAATTTTAAAAATCTGACATCGGATTCGTAATCAGCAACCTCGAAAACCCCTAAATATAGAATGTGACGAAAATTGTGTTACTCTGAAAAAGTCAGGGCTAAAAGGGTTTTATTATGAAAATTATTCTACATTCGAATGCTCCCCTTCAATATACTCCCCTTCCCTCGCTACACACCTTTCCATACGTTTTTTTCATTAATCGAAGCAGTGCTGGAAGTCTTCTTTGGTAAGGGGCCTTTAGGAGCTCTGCCGTTTTTTGCTTTACCGCTTCCATCGACTCAAATCGGGTCCCTTTCAAAGCAGATTTTATCTTCGGAAACAAAAAAAAGTCGCACGGTGCCAAATCTGGCGAGTACGGCGCGTGTTCGAGCACTGGAGTGCGCTTACCGGCCAAATACTGCTTCACAGATAGCGCGTTATGGGCAGGTGCGTTGTCCTGGTGCAAAATCCACGAGTTGTTCTTCCACAACTCGGGCCGTTTCTTACGAACTCGTTCTTGCAGTGTTGCCAAAACTGACAAATATTAAGTCTGGTTGACAGTCTGACCCTCTGGAACCCATTTAGTCATCACGATACCGTTAATGTCGAAAAAAACGATCAACATTGCCTTGAATTTTGATTTGGACATCCTTGTTTTTTTGATTCTGGGCGATTCAGGCGTCTTCCAATGCATCGATTGCCGCTTTGTTTCAACATCGTATTGAAAAATCCACGTTTCGTCGCAAGTAATAATGTTTTTCATCAGTCCGGAATCTTTTTTTAACCTTTCATGAAAATCTGAACAGACCTGTTGACGCAAGAGCTTTTGGTCAGGAGTCAGGTTTTTTGGCACCAACTTCGCACAGACTTTTGTCATGTGTAATTCCTCGTGTAAAATTTGTCTAACCGTTTCTTTATCGGCGTTTACAGTCTCGGCAATTATCCGGATGCTCATTCGACGATCTGCACGCACAATTTGGTTGATTTTGGTCACTGTTTCCGGAGTTGAAACAGTGACAGGGCGACCTGGGCGTTGTTCATCTTCAGTGCTCACTCGGCCCTCACTGAAGCGCTTACACCACTCAAAAACACGCGCACCGGATAGAGAATTATCCCCATAGGCCTCTTGCAACAATTTACAGCACTCAGTCGAAGTTTTTTTTCAATTTAACGAGAAATTTGAGATTGATACGTTGCTCCTGTTTTTCGTCACACATGGTTTTCGGCACGAGAAAAAAACACGATCGTTTCAAACCGCTACTGCACAAATACAATAATAGTGACGAGAACGTGTTTTAGTACGTGCATAGACCAGATATCTAGATACCCAACGCACTACTGGTTTTTTTTCCTACCCCTCTGCAGCGCCCTCTAGGCGCGCAGTCACGTTATTTAATAGCCAGACCTCGTATATATTTAGTAGTTTATTAGTATATATTTAATTAATTTCATAGTTAATAATTAATTAAGTTTATAAGTAGTATATGTTTAATTAATTAATTTTAGTGATATATTTAGGTTCAATAATATAATATTTATTGTTCTATAAATTTAGTTTATGTTTATGTTATATTATATTAACCTAAAGTAAATATAAAAATAAATGCAAGAGGTGGTCGAGAGATGAGAAGAGGAGAAAGAGAGAGAGTATCGTAGAACTTTCTGCTCGAGGGATGGAGGAGGGAGAAGAGGTACACTCCTTTGCAAAAGGATGGGCTTTTTTCAAAATTTGGGAAATCTATTGGCCTGTTGACTTTTTTGGACCTAGTGGCACAGGCAAAATCAACCAGTCTGCCTCAAGGGCAGTCCGAGAAAAGATCATTCTCTTAAGTCTCATTCAAATCACGTTCTTACGCAACTCTGAAGTCTTTAATTCTCTCAAGACACTCTTTCAAGGCAAGGATTCATCGGCAGGACCAAGACTCTCACTCTCTCGACCTTCCAAATCTCGATATCCTCAACAATAGTAAATCAAATAAAAATAAACTCTTAATCATTAATTATTCCTTTCAGTCTATCCTTTTTTTCATATCGATTTTTCTTCGCCAAAAGAGCAATTTTGGTTTTTTTGGAGAAGTGTTCGACTCTTTAAATTCCAATATACCATTTTTTTACAGCTTCTTTTTTAAGCTTCAGTTTAGCTGGAGTATGAAGCGAACTGTTCTTTTCACTCTTCACCTTTTCCAAGAAAGAAAAAAAAAAATACGTTCCGCTAACCAATCCTAGGCTATTAGAAGAAAGTCTAGACTAAAAACGGCAAAGCTGATAAGATGTGATACCTCTTGGTGTGATACCTCCTCCAAACGTTCCGGCATATTTATAAACGCGCGAATTAAATTTTACGGAATGGTATTCTTTATTTCAACTAATCGTTCGCTTAACTGTTGAAGATTTAGCGGTATTCTTTACAAATTTCTCGATGTTTGTCCCATTCAATTCCCAACGTGCTCGATTGGATTTAAATCTTAAACTATTGACATATTGCAGCAGTATGTAGTCTTGCATTGTCTCGCATTAAAACAAAATTTTCTCTATGATAATGCCACAGTGCAAGAATACGCTGTCTCAATATTTTACCAACATATCGTACAGCATTGAGACCTGGAGCAGGTACAATAACCAATTGTGTGCATGAAGTGTAAAGAATCACATCCCCGACCGTTACAATTCCTCTATTGAATGTTTAAACTTGGTTTACGCATTGACGATCGTACCCAGTTCTTAAATACCACCAAACATAAATTCTACGATTCTACTAACCCTTTGCACTCGAAAGATGACTCTCGCTCACCACATGATTTAATGCCGCAACTCGAGAGGTGACTCTTGCTCACTACTTTATTTGGTGCGGAGATTCGATGCGCGTTGATAACTATTTATGTTTTCTTATCTGGTGATATCTTGTTTATGTTTGTGTGATTTTGTTCTTTGAACTTCGTTCCCAATCACTGCTTGATATTGCTAATTAGTCCGCGTAGAAACGAGTGTAAAGGGTTATTGTAAGGGTTTTGTTAAATAAACAAAAACGCGACTCCTCTGAGAACTATACATATTGCCACTGCCTGAAAATACTACAAAACCAATCTCGATCAAATTTCGACACAAGTTTCTTAGTACTACTTAAAAGGACATAAATTAGTTGGCATCTTGAAAAAAACTTTTAATACAAAAAATGTTAAAAAATACGCATCACCATGTTTAGTATACAAAGTGACAATTAAAAAATGTGGAAGTTTTTTCTCTTAGATAAATCAACAAATTATGAATTATTGTCATTATAAGAATTTCAGGACACGGAGAATCGATTGGAAGTATTAAAATTATTGTAAAATTAATAATAAAAAAATAATAAGTTTATTTTTTGATTAAGGGGGTATTCAAGTTGAGAGGCTCGATTGTGAGGTGATTTTACAGGCGCAATAAAAAAAAACAGTAAACATTTTTACCATCCATTTTTTTTATCATTTCTTATTGATACTTGAAAAGTATAAAAATGTACAATAATTGTAAAAAAATTCAAAATTAAAGTTGGTGGAGGCCGGCAAAGTGGGGACTCAAAAAAAAAAGGTGTCTCCTGGTTGACGAGACTCCAATCCTTCTAGTGGTCTGAAACATAAAATTAAGGTTAATTCTTATTAAGCAAGGATGTAGAATTATCTGGACGTAGTCAATTTAAAAAAAAAATCTTTTCACAAAATGGCGTTTTTTTGAAAATGAAGGTCATTTTTTTGCCTTCTTTATTCAACTTTAGGAATTTTTTAAGAATAGTAAAAAAAAAATTCAAAAAACCCCTTTGTCAAGACAATTTTGATAGTATAAAGAAAGTCTGTACCAAATTTCAAGTAAATTGGTGCATTAGAACTTGAGATATCTTGTCAACCGTATCGAAAAAAGTAGTTTCGAGAAAAACGCGTTTCAAGTTTTTGTTCCGGCCCGACCGGTTTAGTTGGCGCGTCACAAAATCAACTATAACTCCGAAAATAATTCAAATTTTCGTAAATTCTCTTATAGGCTTATTCTTAAAGGTCTAAACTTTGAAAATATGAAAAAAAAATCAATTTTCTCGAATTTCTAGACTAGAATACCCCCTTAAAGTAGAGTTGTTTTTCATCACATAACTTAAGAGAATTAGAGCTCATATCGTTCATTTCTGTTTTCATTTTAAGTCATTATCTATTTTTTATTAATTTTAAAAATTTTGATATCCAACTAAAGAACACGCTGTTTTTTAATATTTAAATATATGTTACTGTTTAACACATTGCTGACCGGTCACGAGTTAACTCATGATAAGCTTTTTTTCGCATCTTTATTGTTTTCACGGCGCACTGTTGGAAATCTTGTAGTGTAATTATTTGGTCCGCATACCTCGAGTTGTGTCTCGCTTATAAGACCAGCCAAGTTTCGTTCTTAGTTGTACAAAAAAAATTTATTAAAGTTTATTTATATTGTTTTACTTCCACATCCGCTTTCAAAACAATAGCCGGGCACATGAGGTAAATTTTCAGAAAAGTTGCCGGTCAGCAATGTGTTAATAATTAGGAATAATCGAAGGACCGGATGCAATAAGGGGATTTACGCCCAAAAATGCTAAATGACGAAATTTTTAAAATAGACAAATCAATTTTTTTAAAATACTGGCTTGTAGAGAATAAAACGGTAAATTTATTTCCAAAATAATTTTTTATTATTCGATTTTTTTCTTTGCAAAAAAATTAAAAACAAAAAATTTTTATCAAAATTTTTGTCGATTTTAAATAGCTTTCAAAAACATGAACTGCTTAAACTTTGTCAAATATCGTTGAAATTATTTGAAACTTGGCAAAAACACGCAGAGTACTTAAGCGTTGTCTAAGGATTGATTCAAAAATCAAGATACAAAAAATTTTCAGTGATACATTTGTTTCTCAGTATTCGAATCAGCTTTTATCAAAATTTGAGATCAATTTAATAATAAGTCTCTAAGATATAGTTTTTATGAAAATCGCGTGACTACGATATCGTTTGCGCGGCGTGAATTCACTATGAGTCACACACGTTTTCCTAAGCTTGTTCGACAAGTAAAAAAATTATAGAATTATGCTTGGTTTTCATTTTTCATATGTATCTAAATTATATGAAACAATTAATACATAAATTGTAGCCTCAAGTGTCTAGTTCTTATTTCTAGGCTTTAAAATTTTTTAACATGCACGGTTTCTGAGAAATCCTAAGAAAATTACAAAAAAGCAATTTTCTAAATGTTTACTCGTCTTAAAAATAGTCTACGGACTTTAAAAATCTTTTTTCATTATTTTATTGTAATGCTCTTTTAGAAAATTTAATTCGCTAGACATGCTCAAGAGCTATGTACCATGATTTGGCGCGGGGTTATCGTTGATCAAAGTCAATAAGTCCTTTTTGACTAAGAATCAATTAATCGGAAAATAAAAATCATACAAAAAATAGAAGAAGGGTTTTGAAAGTTGCAAAACTTTTTTTATAAGACACAATTGATCGCTTTAATAAAAATATTTTTTTCGAAGGGACAATGTTATCTGAAAAAAAAGTAAGAATTCGTTATTTTTTTTTCAATCGGACACTTATCTGCCACAAGTGTGGCTTACATAGTTACTCTCTTTGATGAGAATCACATTCAGATGAAAGTTGCAGCTGTAATAGGAGTCAGCTAGTCCGTTATCAGTCATGTCTATGCGCGACTTAACGGGGCATAAAGTTACGATCGCCGTCTGGGTCTAGGGAGACGATGTATCACTACCGAGAGTGATGGTTGAGCTATGATTCGACAAGCTCGTCAAAATCCTACTGCGCATGCTCATACGATCGTTTGTCAATTTTATAATCTTCGACATCGTTTCCGATCACACATCTTGGCTTTATCGATCCGAAATCGCTTCGAGAAACTTTTTTCCCCAAAAATCACCATAACGAGCAGTTTTCCGATTTTCATACATTTTAACTTAAAAATAATATTTTTTCTAGCGGTAATCAATATTTCTTTGAAAACAAAGCAAAGTGAACCATGACATTTTTCAACCTTACATACTATTAATCCTTTCAGTCACACAATTTGTGTTTTTATTGAGTTTTCCTTAAAATATGCTACCTTTGGGTTTTTGAGGTTGATGACTATCAATTTGAAGTCAGTTTTCGGAAATTTAAAAATTTTAAAAACGGAACCAATATGAACTGCCAAAATAATTTCTTACAATGTATGTTTCAAGTATTTGAAACTGTTGAATACAAACCTGAATAAGCTATAGGAGAGATAGCTAAGAAAACTTCAGAGAAAAAAAAATGTTCTTCTGTACTCTTTTTTTTTTCGGAAATCTCTTCTAGGTGATTGTAAAATTGTAAATGTAAAATTCTTAACTTTATGTGAAAGATCCTCTTCTTTCACTACATGGGCTTAGGACCAGCTCTGGCAGAGTTTTGTTTCTTTTCTATTTTCTTTTCTCTGTTTTTAATTTTTTTGTTTTTGCATTTTGTTTTTTTTTTTAGTTTCTTATTTAGTATTCGTTAATTTATTTTGTTAGTTTTTGGATTTTATAAAATAAATATTGATAATTTTTTTAATGATATTGTATGATTTTTATATAATTTCTGACTCGCTTTTGTAAGAAACTGCAGCAAACGTAGTTTTGATGAAGTTTTATGCTAGTTATATGTCTATTCGTTTTTTTTTCTATTTTGTAATGTGTCAAATAATTATCAATATTCAATCAAGTCGTTCAATTATCACACTAGAATTTTTTGATGGTATATGATATATAAATCTATCTCGGGTAACATCGAGGAAGTGCCAGAATAATCGATGCCACCATTAACTTTTACAACTGATCATGTATGTACATTTTAATTGATTTCTTACTAAAGTATCGTAAAAATTTGATAAATTTACGGGTTTATTATCTTTTTATTTAATGCAACTTATGCCTTTGTATAAGGTTCGAAACTCGATAATCTCCTCTATTTATCTATTGAAATTTTCTCTATCTAGCTATCGAAAGTAACTAATCTTATACTCAATGTAAATTTATTATCACTTCAATATGTATCAAAGGAAAAAAATACATTGGGTAAATAATTGATAGGTGATCAGAATCTTGTATAATACTTTAAAAATCATCATCATTTTCATATTTATTAGTGGATTACTTGCAAACTGGTAAAACAATAAATTCTGAATATTATTGTAACCTTTTAGACCAGCTGAAGGAAAAAAATTCGTAAAAAAAGATCCGGTTTGTAGAAGAAAAAAATCCTTTTCCATTAGGACAATGCACAGTATCACAAGAGCATTTCGACAATGGCTAGAATCCATGAATTAAAGATCGAATTGTTGGAGCATCTACCGTATTCACTACAGTCTGTCAAGTAAGAGCGTGGTCGACTTCACCGACAGGTAATAAAAGATTTCGCTCTAATTCTTTCGCGAGCCGATAGAGGAAAGCTTTGTCCTTGATGCATTGTCAACAAAGATACAGTTGTCGTTGATCTTTTGAAAGAGAATCACGTTAAACGCCATGAGTGCTAAGTACGCGTCGCGCTACGAGGCTGTGTTCCTTTGCATCCACCCAAAAGGTCCCAAAATGTCGCAATCAGCGGCTGCTAAATATATGAGAAAGTCGAAGGCATTTGTACAGAAGTGGATACAGCGATATAAAGTGGCTAAAAATGTCGATTATTTACCAGAACGTGGCTCGATAGGAAGAGAGAACAAAAAAGATGAAAAAAGAATAGTGAATCTGTTTTCGCGGAATCCTGCTTTAACACTGCGGCAAGGACAAGCAAAATTAATGGCAAAAGGTTTAGATATATCCTACGAAACTATCCGAACCCATCTTCGTACTCATCATCTGAAATGGCGCAACACAATGAAGAAGCCTCTGTTGACTGAAAAACATGTGACAAAGCGACTCGCTTGGGCGCATGAGAATATTGATAGAGATTTTGAAAATGTCATTTTTACTGATGAATGTTCTTTATGGGCACGTTCTGTCCTCACGCGAGCCTGGTCAACTTCCACCAATAGGCTTGTTCAGCGGACCGTAAAACATGGAATAAAGGTGCATCTTTGGGGCTGCTTCTCAAAGCAGGGATTCGGCACTTTGCACCTCTTTACTGACAACCTAAATGCCGAGAAAATGATAAAAATCTACAAAAAGGCATTACTGCCATCTGCCAAACGATGGTTCATCACAAAAAATAAAGATTGGATTCTGCAGGAGGACAACGATCCTAAACACCGCAGCAAGCTCTGTACTCAGTGGAAGACTCAATCTGGCATCGTTACATTGGATTGGCCGTCGCAGTCGCCCGATGCAAACCCTATTGAAAATGTGTGGGCATATATTAAACGGAAGCTTCGTGGAAGGCGCACATACACTTTGAAGCAGTTGTCTTACGAAATTCGTCGGATCTGGAGATCCTTGCCACTAGAATACGCCGTCAAATTAGTAGAAAGCATGCCTCGGAGATGCCAGGCAATTATCGACGCCGGTGGTGACTGGACACATTATTGACCGAATTGCATCATTGTTTGTAATGTGTACAATGTATATATAAATATGAAAGTTTCATCAAATAAATTTTATTATAAATTAACACGACCACGCTCTTACTTGACAGACTGTATATATATATATATATATATATATATATATATATATATATATATATATATATATATGCCTGACGCGATCGCACACACAAATATAGTAAGTTTTCTTGTATTTATTCTTTTTTTTTCTATCTCTTTTTCCTCCAGAAGAATTTTTGGCTGAAAAGCGGCCTATCATTCTTGTACCTTTGATACACCCTTGCTAGGACATTCTTCAGAGTAGGGCTTGAGGCTGGTTCCGTTTTCGGAATAGAGACTTCTGCATCTGCTCAATTCTGAAACGCACACTGTTTCCTTGCGAAGTCGTAGTCCAACTCTCAGCCGTCCCGCACCCACAAGCTTTGGTTCTTAGGCACTAAAAGGCAAAAAGCAGTCATCGTATCTTTTATACAAATGTAATACCGACGTTACAATAAAAACTTGTTAATTTCCATTATTTAAGTTGAAATATTGAACCCTTTTTTAACACGGTTAGCCCGGCGCCGTTCCCTGAGGACCAGCAGTGAACTTCCCGTGTAGCCGGCGTCGATCCCTGGGGACCAGCACTGGAATACATTGTACCGCTTGATCGCTCGCTGCCTGCTTAGGATAAAGGACAACAAATTCGGTGCCAGGCTCAACGTGTTAAAAAATGTGCTAAGATATAAAGTTTAAAAAAAATTAACTGTTTACAACAAGTTTAATAAAATAAAGACACCAATTTTGAGAAAAATCTGATAAATATACAAAAAATTAGATAGGATGTCCATTGTTCTAGAATTTGGAATTTTAGTAAGCATTTTCCAAAATCCGTTTACTCAAAAAAAAAAAGATTAAAACTATATTTTTAAATTATGTTGAGAGTAGAAAGACGCAAAATATTTGCAAAATTCGATTTTGAAAGACAGAGAAAAGAAAAGAGTAATAGTAGGCTATGATAAAGATAAAGATGAAGAATGTTATAAAAGGAGAGATTTTAAATAAGAGCAATTAAAAAACATACAGGTTTATAAGAATATACATCAACATAATTTAATAGAGTAAATAGAGTAAGTTCTAAAATTTTGATCTGTATGGTAGAAATTATTCAAATTTACATAGTTTAAATGAAAATTCGTGTGTTTTATTTATATTCCGGTTCAAAACAGTGAGTTTAAATCGACTCATTTTTGTTTTTTTTATAGTACATGAATTATTATGGTTTGGTAATGATTTGATAAGGCAAGGGGAGTTTTTTAATCCTGTTTTTTTTTTTTTTTTTTCTTTTTTTACATTAAATAACAAAGATGATATTCTACTTCTCGTAAAAAATAAAAACTGCATGCTCTATAAAAAAGCCATCTTTTACTGAGCTTAATTTTTTTATGGATAGCCAATTCTAATACTATAAAAAAAAAACGAAGAATTATTTTTTATCTATATGGCAGATTTGCTCAATAAATTCGAAGGCGGGATAAAAAGTTTTTGGCCTGATAAAGAAAAACAACTTGTAGCGTGTTTTTTTCTTAAAGTAATCTCCATCAAGATTAATATATTTTATTGTCTTATAACAAGGCTCTAATGCATTGATACTATTTGTATAGTGCGATATGTCAAGTCCGTTAAAATACTCATTTACACCATCGATGACTTCCTATAAAATTTTTTACATCTGAGCCATTTTTTAAGGTTAGGAAGCAAACGATAGTCACTGGCGGCTAAATCTGTTGAATATGGTGGTTGCGGTAACAATTCAAACTTCAATTTGTTGATTTTAGCCATTGCAACAACCGAAGAATGGGCGAGTGTGTTGTCAGGGTGAAACAAGATTTTTTTCTTTGTCAAGTGCGGTCGTTTATTTTTCACTTCATCATTTCAACGTTGCAATAACTCTGCTTAGTATTGGCCGGTGATGGTTTTACCCTTCTTCAGGTAATCAATGAAAATAATCTCTTTCTCATCCCAAATAACAGTCGCTATAACCTTATTCGCCGATTAAATTGTTTTTGCCTTCTTTGGGGTTGATTTACTTGGTCCAATCCATTACTTCGACTGTTGTTCACTTTCAGGAATGTAGTGGTAAATTCGAAATTCCATCTACAGTTATCTGGTGAATATGGTGGTTGGGGTAAGTTGGGTTCTTATGTAAAAATTTGCTAGGCTTTCGCTTATACATCGCCAAATTTTTATTTGAAACTGTTTTAATCGATCATTAGCAAACGTGGCACCGACCTTGCAAAGAGCTTTTCTATCCACGAATGTTCATGTAAAATATTGCATACATGTTTATAACACGTCTTAGTAGCCTCAGCTATATTCTTTACTTTTAATCTACGGTCGTCCATCGCTATTTCATGACTTTCTTTAATCATTTCGCGAGTTGTGACCTCAACAGAGCGTCCTAAACGTGGTTCGTCAAAAGTGCTCGTGCTACCCTTCTTAAATTCAGAAACCCACTGTTTAACCGTTGAATATGTTGAAGGAAAGTCTTTCAGTGTGAAATCCAGCTCTTCTCCAATTTGCAATTGGGTTAGGCCTTTTAAATAGAAGTATTTGATGACCTGATGACTTCTCTGATTTTTCCATTTTCATGTAAGCAATCGAGGCGTCTTATTCAATCAGCTCTCAAATGTACACTAACAGATCAATCGACCTGAAAACTTATATACAAGTTAGTGAGATGTTGTGCTACAGAAAACAAGCCAAGCACGTGATGCTTGCTGGCGTCGTCTCTAGATCAGGCCAGAAAGTATCCCAACCTCGTATGATAGATAAGACATGAGTGTGCGCGACGTGTGAGTGTGTATATAAGTTTTATCAACCAAATAGAGAATTTTGCTTGCCAAACTTTGCTGACACACGTCTTATGCCCAAAACATCCGAAAAAATTGCATGACATGAGCCGACCGATATACTAACATTCTTAGCAATTTCTCTTTTATAATAATACGATGATTTTCCAAAACAATTTTTTTCACAGCTTCGACTTTATAATCTGTTGTTGATGTGCTTGGGCGTTCAGAGCGAGGTTCGTCATTGATATTTTTTTGACTATCTAAGAAGAGCATGTGCAACTTGTAAATTTTTCTCTTACTTTCAGCAGTCTTACCATATGCCATTGTTAACATTTCGAGTGTTTTAGAACGCTTAATTCCATTTTTTACACAAAGTTTGATGAGAATTTTTTGCTCCATTTTTTATAATGATAGAAAATCGCTGAGTTCATTAAAACATGTCTAATCTTTCTATCTGTCTGAAAGAAACTAAATATGCTCTACACTTGAAACTGTGAATATATGTTCAAGACATGTGTACCAACACAACAACAACAAAAAATCGATAATCGAATATACGTTGCCCACGCAATTTGAAAATTTACCTTGTTTTTTTAACACACCTTGTATATTGTTATCCCACCTGGCGTGTTCACAGATAGAACACTTTTAGCGAGCGCGTTTCAACACATCAAACACAGTAAAGCGTGGAGAATTATAACCGCGAGAAAATGCGAAACTAACTCATTTTTGTAAGCAGTCGTTTCGTTCTTGAAACGAAGACTAAAGCAATAACGCCTGCGTGGTGCGCCTACCAAAACTAGCAGAGCACAAGAATTGATCAAACACTCTTGGACGTCTTTTGTAGGCCCCGAGCTTAGCCGTTACAATCAGACCATCAACCACTCTCGTATAAGGTGTTGAGCCACCTGGGAAACTTTCAATCGCAAAGATTTCTGGTATGTATACCAAGCATTTTCGACAGATTAGGAACCTCTATAGTTGCGTATGGATACCATGCACACACGATGTAACGTGTCTCTCTAAATATTACCTTTAGCGATAATTTCTATAATGAATTATAAATCTTGAACGCCAACACGTGAAACGCTGTATCTCATACAATTTTACCAGATTTACAGTCTAGCATTAATTTGTGTTTTGCAGGGTTAAGCGACTCTGAGAAATTAAATGAATTATGAACTATTTTTTACATAATTCTCGACTATTTCATTTTCAAGCCTCGAATTTCTGAATTCTATCCTGATGGTTTAATTATTCTATACATTAGCGAAATGGTATTGTTACAAAAATATAAGTGCAACATTTGTCAATCTTTTTTAAAGATATGTACATAGAAATAATTTATCGATTCATTATTTACTTCATTTATTTGGATTTTATATAAATACATTTTAATCACACGCTAACAATTGTTTACATAATAATTTGGATATCAATTTAGTAATAAAATTATATTTTTTTCCTAAGAATCATTATTTAATATTTACAGTAAAATGATTATAATTTATATTATATTTATTATTATATATAATTTTGATATATTGAAATATTACTTTTTTTGTTTCAGACTTCCCAATTTTGGACGCTAATAGCAGGTTTTGATGCGTAACATGGAATATTATAATAAAACAAGAATAGTTTTAACTACGAGTCATAAAAGAATGAAATTTTCTTTGTTACTGCTTTTTATTATAATTATTCCTACAGTGTTTACAGAAGATACAATAGAATCAATAAATAACATTGATGCTCAAATTTCATCGTCCTCCAGTTCATCTTTATCTTTTACTTCCTCAGTGTCAGGCATAATGACAAATATTGGTTCCAATTCAGCAACTGTAAATAATAATATCGATCATTCCATTGCTGTACCAGATTCACCTAATGTTGGTAATGGGCGATGTGAAGAAATTACAATTCCAATGTGTCGCGGTATAGGATATAATTTTACAGCTATGCCTAACGAACTAAATCATGATACTCAAGAAGAAGCGGGTCTCGAAGTCCACCAATTTTGGCCTCTTGTTGAAATTAAATGCTCATCAGATTTAAAATTTTTTTTATGTTCTATGTATACACCTATTTGTTTGCCAGAATATACAAAACCTCTTCCAGCATGTCGAAGTGTTTGTGAACGAGCTCGAACAGGATGTGCTCCATTAATGCAACAGTATGGTTTTTCTTGGCCTGAACGCATGGCTTGTGAAAGGCTACCTAATCAAGGTGATCCGGATAATCTTTGCATGGAACAAGACAATCGAACAACTTTACTTTCTACTGAAATTGCAACACAAGCGCCACCAGTTTCTCTCCCAAAACCTACTAAATCTTCTAAACCTATTCAACAAATTAAATGTAAATCAGGTAAAAATCAAAAAAATTGCCAATTTTCACAAGGAGATAAAATAAAAGACTGTACATGCAGATGCAAACCACCGTTTATTTCTTTAGTGTCACCTACGTCTGTAAAGCAAATTGATAGAAACAATAATTTTAAATCTGTAGGAACATCTGGTACAAATGGATTTATCATAACACAAAATTTAGACATTATTGGAGTTACAGACTGTGTATTGCCTTGTCATGGAGCTTTACTTACACCTGAAGAAAAAAAATTTGCAACTATTTGGTTAACACTTTGGAGCGGATTGTGTGCGACTAGTACATTAGCAACAGTTACTACATTTCTTATCGACACCCAAAGATTTAAATATCCTGAAAGACCAATTGTTTTTCTATCGGCGTGTTACTTTTTGGTTTCGGTTGGATATTTATCGCGAAGTATAATCGGTCATGAAGAAATAGCTTGCGACGGCAGTATGTTAAGACATGGAACTCAAGGTCCTGGAATATGTATAACAGTTTTTTTATTGATATACTTCTTTGGAATGGCATCATCTGTATGGTGGGTTGTGTTAGCTTTTACGTGGTTCCTTGCTGCTGGTTTAAAATGGGGAAATGAAGCTATTGCATCATATTCACAATACTTTCACTTAGCAGCATGGATAGCACCAACAGCTCAAACAGTGTGGGCTCTATTATCTGGTGGAATAGCTGGTGATCCAATAGCAGGTGTCTGTACTGTTGCTCCTGAAGGAGTTCGAATATTTATATTAGCTCCTTTGTTAATTTATCTTTTATTAGGAACAACATTTCTGTTTGCAGGATTTGTTAGTCTTTTTAGAATCCGTTCTGTTATAAAGCGGCAACCAGGCGCAAAAGCTGATAAATTAGAAAAATTAATGATCCGAATTGGAGTTTTTTCTGTCTTATATACAGTTCCTGCTAGTGCAGTTCTTGCTTGCCATTTATATGAAACAACTTTAAGAAGTGAATGGCTTAGTTCTTTAGCATGTCCTTGCAAGACCCGCGTAAGACCATTATATTCCGTCCTTATGCTCAAATACTTTATGGCGTTAGCTGTAGGAATTACATCTGGCGTTTGGATTTGGAGTGGAAAAACTATTGATTCGTGGAAAAGACTTTGGAGACGTTTATTTGGAAAAAATTTAGAAGTTACAAATAATGTAACAGGAACAACTGGTATCGGTGTACTTGGAAATACTGCTGGTACTAAGGGTATTGTTAACAGATCAATTGCACCACATTATTCGACACCTTCAGGACCTGGAAGCACTTTACTACAACAAAGTAGCATTACTAGTGCCTCGCAACATCACATTCATCATCATGTTCTTAAACAACCTCCGCTTTCACATGTATGACGGCAGCAAACGGCGGAAGGCGATATGAATACTGCAAATTGCGAGCATCAGGAAAGGCCTTCCGCCTTGAGTAATTATGGGCCAATTTAGCCAGTCATTCTTTAAAAGACTTATAACAATGGATTCTTAGATAACTTTTATACGATCTCATGTAATGATAAGTTTGTTTATTTAAGATTATAAAATAATATAAGAATGTAAACTACTAAATTTAATATATATTATTAGAAATTGTCACATTTATAAAATATATAAGACGCACATTTTTACAATACAGCACTATACATTTATATTTGCGATTAAATTAATTTTTTTAATTTATAAAGAAATAAAATTGTACAATAGATTATAATATATAAAAACAAATTACAAAAGATTATATTAATAATATTCCAAATAAATTTTAAAATACATAAAATTCAAAATTCCTTCTAAAAGAATAATTATTGTCGTATATCTAATACATAATTAAAACAATATTTACTAATATACTATATAATAAAAACAATATTCCTTAGAAATAAATTGCAAAATAATGCAATATTGAACTGACAAATAAATGTATTAAAAATACACGCATAATAAACTGGTACATATTTCAACTTTCTTTAGATGTGCGACAGCTCGGTCGGTAAAGCACTGGACTCTGGATCCAAAGAGTCAAGATTCGATTTCTGCCTCTGCCAATTGGCATAAGTACCATTGTTCTTCATATTCATGGGCTTCGATCCTCACCAGATCGCAAGGCTCCATCCAAATTGACAAGCCAAAAAGTAGCATAAAATTGATAGTGAAATAAAAAAAAATAAATAAATTTTTCAACATTTTTTATTGAAAAAATCTGTTAAATATAAAAATTTAGTTTATATGGACACTGTTGCGTCCAAAACGCAACAAAGCAAATATGTAAGTCAAATAAGAAAGCAGGTCGAATGCACAGTGCTTCGGTGTGTTTTGACTTACAAGGAAACTACCTCTGGTGTCCCTCCTGATTTTAATAATACTAAGATATGTTATAGTACAACAAAAAATAGAAAACGTATTTTCTTTTATTGGCGGATATGCACTTTTAAGGGGTGTAAACCACCCTCGTAATCACATTTCTTTTAATATCTTTGGTTCTATCCAATATTTTTCAACAAAGCGAAATAGAAAAAATTGTCAAAAAAAAAAGAAACATCAAAAACATATAGATTTTGATTATATGGGTTCTAACCCTTAGATTTAATAGGGTTAAATCTATATAAAGTATTGTTTTCGTGTAAAGTTTTACAGAACTATTATAAAAATATTAAAAATTGTTTTTCTAATACAGAATGACAAAAAATGACGTGTTTCGGTGTCTCCGCATAATCTTTTATTACGGGAATACACTCTGAGAAAAAAGTATCCGGAAATTCTCATTTAAATTGCCCGCGTTGAGTATTTTTAAGTATTTGAAGCTTCTGTATGTTGGTAGGACTGTCCGTAATTACTATGCCAAACATAAGTGCGGTCTGTCAACTAGTTTGTTTACGACAGCTGTTGAAACCAGTCGACCTCAGTGGTAGTCTGCGAATGTTACAATGGAAAAAAATATTGAACAAAGAGTTTGTCTCAAATTTTGTGTTTTGAACGAAATTTCGTGTGCTGACTCGTTGCGAATGCTGGAAAAGGCTTATGGAGACTCTGTTTTATCGAAAACCCAAGTGTACGAATGGTACAAAGCCTTTAAAAACGGTCGGGAGATCGTCGAAGATTTGCCTCGTTCAGGACGACCGTCGACCTCTTCAACCAACGATAACGTCGAAAAAATCAAGGAAATGGTGCTCAAAAATCGTCATGCCAGTGTTAGAGAGATAGCTCGTGATCTTAACATCTCTCGTGAAACCGCTCGTTTGATTTTGGTGAACCAATTGGGCATGCAGTGCGTCGCCGCTCGGCTTGTTCCGTTAGAGCTGAATTTTCTTCAAAAACAGTACCGGATGCAGGTAGCTGCATACATGCTGGATCGTGCGAATTCTGATCCCACGTTCATGAGACGGATCATAACTGGTGACGAGACATGGGTCTATAAATACGATACACAAACGAACCAACAATCATCGGAATGGATGGGAAAAAATGAGCCGAAACCAAAAAAACCTCGCAAAAGTCGTTCAAAAATCAAGACGATGCTTATTGTTTTCTTCGATATTCGTGGTGTGGTTCATCATGAATTCGTTCCGCAAGGTCAAACGGTCAATAAGGACTTCTATTTAACTGTTTTGAGACGTTTGCGTGAAAATATTCGCCGTAAACGGCCGGATTCGTGGCAAAACAATTCGTGGATTTTTCATGACGATAACGCACCATCTCATCGAGCCACGATTATTAACGATTTTAAGACCAAACACTTGATAAATACCATCGACCAGCCACCTTATTCGCCTGATCTAGCTCTGTGTGACTTTTTTCTTTTCTCCAGACTGAAATTACCGCTCCGGGGAACCAGATTTGACTCCATAGACGCCATAAAAGAAAATTTGCAAAAGGAGCTGAAGGCCATCCCTGAAAGCGCCTATAAAAAATGTTTCCATGATTGGAAAAAACGTTGGCACATGTGTATCACTTCAACTGGAGCATATTTTGAAGGAGATTTAATAAATATTAAAGAAGTTTAATATTTTTGCGTTTTAATTTAAATTTCCGGATACTTCTTTGTCAGAGTGTAAACTACACAGAATGTCGGAAAAGTTCCCGAACTTATTTTGTAGCGCTTGTACGACTGGCGCCACCTCTTGGACGACACCGGCACTATGTTGCTACATCCCTCTGGAGTGTCTGAGAATTTTTTCACCAGTATTCGTTCATTTGTTGCCGAGATAGACGTGCTTGAGTGAACGTGTGTTTAGTACCCCGGTGCAAGCTCTACGATGGATGAGAAATTTGAACATCGTGGCGTCTGCTCATTCTTCGAACATTGTGAATCGTTATCTCGCTGAAAATCAGATTCCACGCATTAATCTCGCCCCATACTCGCCAGATCTGGCTCCAGCCGACTTTTTCCTATTTCCCAAGCTAAAAATGGCCTTAAAAGGACGATTTTTTTAAGATGTACCGAGCATTCAAGCGGCTTGCACCGAGCGTCTCACAGCGATAACTTCAGAGGAGTACCAGAGAGCCTTCGAATCACTCATGGAGCGCTTAAATAAGTGTATATCTAGGGAAGGGGACTATGTTGAAAGTTAACTGGAATAAATTTCTTTAGATGTAATTTTCGATTTTTTATTTCAAAAGTTCGGGAACTTTTCCGACATACTGTATACTCCTAAATCCTATTAAAATATTATAGACAAATAATAAAATAACCCATACCCCGATTTTCATTAAATTATGTTTCTAGTTTATGGATTTGAGTTTTGTGAATTTGCTTAATACTTATAATATCATTAGAAAATTTGGTATTGTTAGTATTATATCAACTAATAAATAAGCTAATAAATATTTATCATAGTAATGTAGAATGTTACATCTTTAATACTAGCCTTTTACAATTTTTCGATAAGTTTATTGAAGTTTAACAATCAGTTTTATTTATACGTTAAATAATAAACGATACTGATAGTCTTCAAAAAAGTGTTTAAAGCATAAAGTTATACACCAAGCACAGCGAATTATTGTAATATTACTGCAGCCTTCAATCTCACAATGCATTTTGCAAGAATCGCCAATGCTGAAGTCGACAGGGTACTCAAATCTTCCTGGGCTTACATCATCGTAACCATTTTTGTACCAAGAATATTCTATAAGATTTTTATATCGTGGATATGAGAGTTGGTTGTGTATTAGAGATTGCAGTTAAATAATACTAGGTTGTTCAAAAAGTTCTGAAAGCGACATCTATAGAGCAGTAGAAGAACCAAAATTTTTACGCCATTTTAATATTTTATCTTTCATATAAACATACCTAAAGTTTCATTCCACTCTGTCAATTCATTATTTGTTTACAAGCCATTTGAAGTTGACGTGTCTTTGTTTTTTTTTACAATGGAAAAAACCGAATATCGTGCAGTGATAAAATTCTTTGTTTTGGAAGGTTTATTAGCAACGAAAATTCATACAAAAATGGTTAAAGTGTTAAAGGAATCTGCTCCTTCATTTCCAACTGTGCATCGATGGGTTTTAGAGTTTAGACGTGGTCGAAAAAGCTTTGAAGACGATCCACGCTCAGGACGTCCAAAAAGTGCATCAACACCAGCATTCATAGCAAAAGTACAGGATATGGTTTTGGAAAATCGTCGATTGACCGAGAGGTATTTAGCAGAGGCCCTAGACATTTAATTAGGCAGTGTGAGTCATATTTTAAATGAAGTTTTGGGTTTTAGAAAGCTCTGTGCACAATGGATGCCGCATTCGCTTACAATGGAACAAAAACACGTTCGAATGCGACTTTCTGAGCAACATTTGGAGCGTTTCCGAAAGGATAAAAAGGATTTTTTGCGTCGATTAATCACTATGGATGAGACTTGGGTCTACCATTATGACCCTAAATCAAAACAAGTGGCTAAAGAGTGGTGTCAACCAGGCACTTCGGCACCGAAGCGAGTTCGTGTCCAGAAATCGGCGAAGAAGGTCTTAGCGTCAGTTTTTTGGGATGCAAAAGGGACTTTGTTGGTGGATTATCTCCAAACTGGCAAAACAATAAATTCTGAATATTATTGTAACCTTTTGGACCAATTGGATAAAAAAATTAGTGAAAAAAGACCCAGTTTGCACAAGAAAAAAATCATTTTTTATCAAGACAATGCATCCGCTCACACAGCTCAAAAAACCATCACTAAAATAACCGAATTAAAGTACGAATTGTTGCAGCATCCACCTTATTTGCCTGATCTAGCTCCCTCTGACTTCTGGCTGTTTCCATGCCTCAAGATATTCCTTTGTGGGAAGCATTTTTCATCAAACGAAGAGGTTATAGCCGTCGTAGAGGAGTATTTTGCAGGCCTTGCAGAAAGTCACTTTCATGATGGGATAAACAAGTTGGAAGACCGTTGGACCAAGTGTATTGAACTTATGGGAGATTATACTGAGCAATAAAAGTGATTTCACCAACAAAAAAAAGTATCTTAATTTCCGCTTTCAAAACTTTTTGAACAACCTAGTATTATTACGTTTATGCAATTCCATATCAAACACCATAAAAATTACCTTGTCTGAAAAATGTCTAACATTATTTTTCTAGATGTGAAAGTCAAATACATCTGAAGATTGAATTTTTTCTGTAGGTCTTGTAGGAATATTTTTTTATATTTACATCTTTATTGACAGGTGTAACTTCTTTGACTATTTTAGGGCAATGCCCACTCCAAGAATCTAATCATAATATACTTTCAGAACCAACTTTAGGAGAATATATTTTTTGTAACCAAATTATTAAATGATTTGAAAAAATGATATTTTTTAATGTTGTGTATCATCATAAAAATTTTATTTTCGACAAACATATATTGATAAATACTTGGAGTCAGTTTTCTAGAAATCGATGCTTCAATATAAACATTTGTAGGCCGAAATAAATTCGATTCAACAATTGGCTCAAAGTGGCCACTTTTTTTCTTATAGAACTAGTATAACGTCGGAGTGACGTTTAAATCGCGTTGAAAATAACGCGGACTGCTTTTTGTCTTTTTCGAGCCTAAGTACTGAAACTTATAGGCTGGAGACGGCAAAGTAATAAAATTTGCGAGATTCTTAGGGAAAGAAATGAGATACGGGATTGAACAAACGTATAGGCCGATGTTAGCCTATATGTTGCTCTCTCTCTCTCTCTTTCTCTCTCTCTCTCTCTCTCTCTCTCTCTCTTTCCTATTCTCCCCTTCCTCCCTTCCTCCCTCCATCTCGCCGCGTTTACTGACGAGCATGAAGCAATTAAAGCCTTGAGCCTCCACTATCCGGTATGGACCGGTAAATTTTGGCGCTAATTTGGCCAATAACACGGTCCATCACGTGCTGAAAGGTAGCGCGGTCATACAAAAGGCCGTATGACATTCTTTTTAATTGGAATCAGACCCATGCCGGGTATGGTGAACGCCGTTATAGGTCGCAAGTTAACCTTTAGTGGTATCTGATGGCATGCGCTGCTCAGGTCGAGGGTGGGAATGTACGTCGCCTTCCGCAGCTTACGCAAGATATCCTGCATATAAGGCAGAGGATATGCGTCCGGCTTCGTAACCGCGTTGAGTTTGTGAAAGTCAATGCAAAAGCGGTACGAGCCGTTCTCCTTGCGCATCATCACTACCGGGCTAGACCAGCTACTAGTTGACGGTTTTTTCACGTCCTGCTGGAGCATCTCTCGGACTTGGCGATGCATTTTTTCCTGTATCTTGTCCAAGCCGGGGTAATAGCGTTGCTTGATGGGTGGGGGTCGCCTACATCAATCGCATGTTCTACACTGTGTGAACATCACAGGGTGGACCCTCCGCTCGGCAAGACGGCGTCGAGCAAAGCTTGAAGTCGAGTGCGTAGGTCGTCCGTTACGTCGGCTACGCCGGCGGACGCTAGCGCACCCACGACGGCAGCTATGCTGGCGACTTCCAGGCTGACATTTACATTTGCGTCTTCAAATGTAGACGATCAGTGTCGGGGTCCAAAACCGTGCGGAATGCTCGGATAGAATTTACTTCGACATAGCATTCCTCGTCAAGCTGAGGCATGATGGCAACTCTAATGTCATGAGTCAACTTTACGACAGCGAAGGGCAACTTGACATGTCCCAAAAGCGGCAGGTGCCTGCCATCAGCGACTTTCATGCGCCCTGATTCGGCTAGGATGAGCTCACGGTCAAGAGCATTGGCGATTTGCAAACCAATAGGACCCATGACCGTATTCGATGCTCCTGGACCGTACAGTGTGCGTAGGCGGTATCCTCCTACCGCCACCTGAAGCCACCAACGGGTCTCGTCTTCAGGTTTGTACGCGCGTGCGACCTGTCCTGCGAGGGATAAAGCTTCTCGCAGGTCGGCGGGAGTCGTAGCGTGCTTCGTTAAAGGTGGAGACGCTGAGCTAGTTATGGGGACCGTCAAAGACGAGTCGGTCAATTCCCCGCTTAACCGCTCTTCGACCCGTTTCCCGCACATTAGGGACACGTCCTTACCGTGTACCCAAGCTCGCCGCAGGTGTGGCACTTTATAGGCCCTTGTGGCACTTGAGCGTGCACGGGGGAGACCTTCTTTGCTGTCGGCGCATTCTGGCACTCGTCACGCTTCCCTTTGGGCGGTGGCGAGCTGCGCTTTAGCTTGCTTTCGCCTTTGCCTCTCGGGGAAGACTTCCTACTGCGGTGAGTCGGCTGGGGGGAAGTACTGGCAGACTTAAAATCTCGCTGCCAAGACTTCACGTGGTCGCCTAAAATGCGGGCGACCGTTGCTGCAAAAGTGGCATCATCTAGCGCCGAGGGCGTCGCAACGACAGCGCTGACTTTTGCCCTCGCCGGCTTGCCCTCTGTACTTGGTTGATGCTCGGTCCTCTGCCTTCGTGTTTCGTGCCGAGGCTTATAGGCCATCTCTGGCAAGAGTGTGGCTTCGGGTGGTGGAGGCGGGTGGTAGGTCTTGCGGCACTCCAAAGTTTCTTCCGCTTCTACCGCTAGGTCGAGCAGCGTCGAGATGCTGCTCGACCTCCACCCGCCGGACCATCGATTGTAGCTCTGGCCGCAAATTTCGGTGCAGCATGTCGAGCTGCTGGTCTCGGCTGGGCATAGGGGAGAGCTTGCGTATAATTGCGACCAGGCACGTGATGTAATCACGTACCGGCTCATCTACCCCTTGCGTCCGACTGTTCGCTTCGGACGAGAGCCTCTGTTGAAACCTTCTGGAGGTTCTATGCCACCGTCTTGCTGCTGCCTCAAAGTCGGCCCAGCAAGACCACTTGCTCTTCTCGTTGCGGTACCACGTTGCCGCATCGTCGGTGATGAGTTCTGATAACGATGACAAAACCTCTTCTTCTGACAAGTTTGCCAGAGCTCGGCAGTCTTCCAGTCAAGCCAAGAATACGTCGATGCTTTGATTCTTGGCTCCTGAGAAGCGGATTTGCCATTTCCGCACTATTTGGCGGATATCCCGCGACAATTGCCGCGTCGAGTGCCCGATAAAGGTTTCGGGAGCTCCGACGCTCGCGGGATATGCAGAATTGCTGTCCGGGGCGAAAGTTGCCGCCGGAAAGCTCCCCCCCCCCCCTCCTTAGACACGCCATGCGGTGCTTGGCGTGCAGGACGTAGGTTGGGGGTTGCCTGTTGGCGAGCACGTAGAGGTGTGCTGCCGGCAACAGGCTCATCTGTATAATGGCATGTGTGTGTGTCGGCGAACTGCACTTGTGTTCGCCGACCCTCCGCTTCATGATTGCTTGTTTTGGCATCGAGCTTGTTCACTTTGGCCGTTAACTCCCTAACCTCTGTAAGAAGGCTGGCCATCATCGCTGCGAAAGAGGCTGGCACTCGGAACTAGTTATTATTCTCGCTAATCAGCGTTATCCAGCTCTCTTCGTGCCTGCCAGTGCTCTGAGCTTCGCTGTCAGGGTTAGCTGGCGTGCGATGGTGGACGTCTCAACCGGTATATTTGTCTGGGCTGGCTCGTTGTCCAGCCTGGAGGACTTTGCAGCCGGAGCTTCAGCGGTCGTGTTCGGCTGCTGGGTTACTCCTACCGTCCGCTCGAGGTTGTGTTTAACCCTCTCGTCGCAAAGGAGTAGTCCCCACGGGTGCTCTTCTGTGTCAGCGCCTTTTCCTGACCTCAGCCTGTTTATTAGGAGCTGACGTAGTTCGTTGCGGCGTACTACGGTTTGGGAATCTTGACTCCCTTCTATTGCGAAGTCCGCCGCTGTATAATTCCCGAGCAGCCAGTTTTGTAGCCGGTCTGCTCGGGTGAACCTGCTGCCATTTGTGCGCAGTTGGAGCTGGGCCAAGTTCTTCTGGAGTTCCCTTCCGTTGAAGGCCCAGTCCTCGATGGCAGCTAGACTTTTTTTCGTCATAATTGTGCGCTTCGATGAAGTGGTGCTCACCCTCGCTTACGCTGATTTCGCTTCGGTTGTTGTGAGCACCAACTTCTAAGCGCTCACAAGGGGCTTGTCTGCCTTAGGCAATTAATCTAATTTTAGTCTGACTGCCAAATGGGGCGTTTGCCCGCGGAGATACCTGATTTGACTATTTGTCGCAACAGGTGCGCTCTCGATTTTTAATTATCGAGTAGCCAAGCGAGTGTAAATCATGTGAACGCTATAGTTCCGTACCAGCTAAATCAAAATTAGAACGATATTTTCAATACAAAATTTTAAAACGTTTATCATTTTATTTGAAATTAAACTTTCTTGCTGGCCGAAA
Organism: Chalcis sispes; assembly: GCA_949987625.1. Lineage (NCBI taxonomy): Eukaryota > Metazoa > Arthropoda > Insecta > Hymenoptera > Chalcididae > Chalcis > Chalcis sispes. The sequence goes on from OX465097.1 coordinate 35,003,389, forward strand.
CGATTCTTCTTGCTAGTTCACAATTTGTTGAGCTAGGAGAAGAATCCTGCGCTACCTTTAGGATGCTCAGAATATTTGTATATGATAATAATAATAATAATACTTTTACAAAAATTTTCTTCTTCCTGAAACAAAAAAAAAAAATAAACAAGAAAAAGAATGTTTTCTGAGAGCACTCTCAAGCCAGATGGCTCGCTAGCTATTGCGCAGGTCAAAAGTCTCCGCATCCTTTGTGTGTGCTCTTTACAAAAAAAAATACGAATTTTAAATTTGCGCCAGCTGCACAGGGAAAAAAATAAGAAAAAAAATCTAAATTATTTTATTTTACGCGTGCGGTACGTGCTTCGCGTTTTTATCTCCTATTATCCGCTATCAGCTCCCTCTACACACATTAAGGGCGCCAGTTGTAACGGAATGGCAGTTCAGAGGTTAACTACCACTGGAGCAATTAACCTCGGGGGACGCGCAATTCGAGACAGGTGCGAATATGCCCGTTGCACCCCCTTTTAGGTAGCTAAAGTCTCGGGCAACTTTGCTCCTGGATCCGGGCACGAGAAGCCGTCCTTTAGACCCAACTTACTCGTTGCAACGCCGCGCAATCGTCGTTCCGTGGCTCGTGTGTCGTTCTCGCCTGGCTAGTTGAAATCTCAGAGAGGGCTGTATTCGGGAGGAGAGCTGAAAGCTCTTCGTCGCAAAAATAATAAAAATCAAAAAATAATAGAAAATGAAAAAAAAGAAATTAGATAAAACGAATAAAAAGATAAAGAAAAATGCTTATCCGTTTTATCTGAAAATAATACTAGATAAGAAAAAAAATAAAAAGATTTTCAGACTAATCCATACTAATATATATAGGGAACAAAAGGAAAGGAAAGAAAGAAGAAAAATATAAGAAACAAAGAAAAAGACATGTTAAAAATTAATAAAATCGTTTAATAATTTAGAGGACAGAATGAAATAAAAAAAAAAATATTAGTTAAGACAAAATAATTACAAAAACAATAAACAAAGTATAAAGCTTAAAAAAACGCACGAGGAGCGCAAGTAACGAGAAGATCGGTATAACAGCTAAGCTAAGGCGCGTTATTTCGCGTTACTAGGGCTCACGCACGCTAGGCGCGATATGAGTGTTAGAGAGAAAGGGACTCTCGCACTACGCCTATAAGAGTGAGAGACAAAGGTCTCCCTCACTCGCGCGCGCCGTATAACATATGGGTGCAAGAGAGAAGACTACTCTCCCGCACGGAGCCCGTTGGAGCGAAAGAGAGAGCGCTCTCCCACTTCTGCGCGCCGCGTCTACTGCAAGTACAAGAGAGAAAACGAGCCTCCCGTACTACGCCGTAGGAGTGCGAGAGAAAGCGCTCTCCCACTCTTGCGCGCCTAGCCTTACGCAAGTGCGAGAGAGAACGCAACTCTCTCGCACTGATCTTACTAGGGTGGGAGAGAAAGGCCTCTCCCATTCGCGCGCGCTGTATACGCTACGAGTGCGAGAGAGAAAACGACTCTCCAGCACTGCTGCTACTAGAGTGAGAGAGATAACGCTCTCTCTCTCTCACGCGCGCCTATTTTTATACAAGTGCGAGAGAGACCGCAACTCTCTCGCACTGACTATACGAGAGTGAGCGAGATGACGCTCTCTCACTCGCACGAACCGCGTAAAATAAACAAAATAAAAAGCGAAGTAACCGGCGGAGGTTACTCCTTGCAAACAAAGAACTATACAAAATTTCTCGCGCCGGAATTAAATTTATAAAAGACTTACTTTTGGCTAGCCAGCCGCGCACGTAAAAAAAGGAGTAAATTTTTGGTCGAAGCGCGACGGTGATGTCGCCGGCCGAAGTCACTTCGTGAGGCGCATCACCTCGCTGCTACGTCCTTGTGGTCTCGTGGCGGTGCCCTGTGTACTACAGATCGCAGCTACGTACCTAGACTAAGAAATGCGACCGGGGCGTGCCAAGAATACAAAAAAACTCCGTGCGGTAAAAACTTGCCGAGGCGCGGGAAGAGGGCACGCGTCCGAACTACAAAAATGGCCGAAGGGAACTCTTCAAAAACGCGGGAAGACGCTAGCTTGTCTTGCCTGAACTAGCCTATTTTTTCTATACGGCACACGACTATTCTATCTATCGGCGTGTACCGTATTTTCCCGCCCAGGGCCGTCACGTTACCAAAATTAAACTCGGCTTGCGGATCGCGGAAGCGCGCGAAATGTAAACACGTGCGGAATACGGAGTGTCTCCGTGACAAGATATAACACATCGTTTAATAAGTCCCGAGACTAACCCAGAGATGGTGCTAGTAGTACCAAACTGGCCACGTTTCCATAGAGTGCAAACCTTTACATGAAATGTGTAAAAATTTCACGTCGATCGGATGGCAGACAGCGGAGTTATCGAAGTTAGAGTAAAGTCACTTTGTAATTTGTTTGAAAAATGGAAAAAAGCGAGTTTCGCGTGTTGATAAAACATTGTTTTTTAATGGGTAAAAATACCGTAGAAGCCCAGCAATGGCTTGAAAAACATTACCCGGACTCCTCTCCATCCAAACCAACGATTTGTCGTTGGTATGCTGAGTTTAAACGTGGTTGTACGGACACAAACGATGCGGAACGTTTAGGTAGGCCATTGGAAGCCGTTACACAGGAAAATGTTAGTGTAGTGTTAAAAATTGTAATGAAAAATCGCAAAGTGAAGGTCCGTGAGATTGCAGAAATGACACAGATATTATCTGGAAGCGTATTTACAATCCTTCATGAAAAATTGAGCATGAAAAAGGTTTTTTCCAAGTGGGTGTCGCGATTGCTTTCAGTGGAACAAAAACAGCAACGAGTCGACGATTCAGAGAGCTGTTTATCGCTATTTACTCGCAATAAAAAGGATTTCTTGCATCGATAGGTGACCATGGATGAAACATGGATACATCGTTTCACTCCGGAGTCGAATCGGCAATCATCTGAGTGGCGCATGGCTGGCAAAAGCCGCCCAAAGCGTCCAAAAACGCAGCAGTCTGCTGGCAAAGTCATAGCGTCTGTTTTTTGGGATACACATGGCGTGATTTACATTGACTACCTAGAAAAAGGTAAATCGATCAGCAGTGATTATTATATTGACTTGTTGGTACGTTTGAAGGAGGAGATCGCAGCAAAACGAGCGCACATGAAGAAGAAAAAAATCCTTTATCACCAAGACAATGCACCATGCCACAAGTCCATGAAAACAATGGCAAAATTTAACGAATTGGGCTTTGATTTGCTTCCCCACCCCCCGTATTCGCCAGATTTAGCCCCCAGCGACTACTGGCTCTTTGCTGATCTCAAAAAAATGCTCCAGGGAAAAAAATTTGGCTCGAATGAGGTCATTGCCGAAACTGAAGCCTATTTTGAAGCAAAGGATAAATCCTTCTATAAACATGGTATAGAAATGTTGAAAAGCCATTGGAAAGATTGTATCACTCTAAAAGGAGATTCTATTGATGAATAAAAATGATTTTTGAAAAAAAATGTTGTTTTCGTTGTCAGTCTCGGGACTTATTGAACGATGTGTTATATATATATATATATATATATATATATATATATATATATGTATGTATATTTTTTTTTTTAAAGTAAAATAAAAAAGAGCAATCGCGTTATTTGAAGTGGAACATAATTAAATTATTTTCAACGATTGCACCTATTTTTATATAAATAATACATGTATTTCAAGAGACTTGCAAGCTCTTGGTCCGCGTTTAGGCTAGGTTTCACAATGGTTTGGGTCGGTGGAGGGTGTGTCACGTAGGTTGTGGGGGGAGGCTTTATCGTGGTGGAGCACTTAGGCGTGGATCGATGCGGGCGATCGATGTTTTTTTTTTTTTTTTTGTATGTCGACCGGGTGCCGGAAAGGCAGGGAGCAAACTCATCGGCTGATATAAAAAAAAACGGAGGTTGTGTACCAACGTTACACCCCCATGCTAAAACAGTTACTAGGTGATCGTAGTATCAACTAGTAATCGTATTGGCGTAGCTGGAAAGAAAACGATGAAAATTTGTACTATAAGGCGTAGTTTTTTTAATGGCTGTAGTTATAGAAACTTCTCGACGACAGGACTCGTTGTGACGTTGTTGGTATCGAGTTGGCTGGAGTTGGTGCTTTAGTAACTGTTGGTCCTGGGTGTATTAGGCTACCTCCTGGGTGTGAGGTTACAGTGTCTGGGTCCATGAATCCCATTTCTATGTCGTGTCGCCGTTCAGTTTGTCTCACGGGCGGATTCGTTGTCTCCAGGGTCATAAATAGACGAATTATGGACCCAGAGAGTGCGGCTAAGAGGTGCATAGAGCATCCGTACGGTGAAAGAGGAAGCCATTGACTAAAGTATTTACTACTGTTTTTATGGCAAGTATAATGAGGACGATGGCTATGATAGCGAAGCTTATGGTTCCGAACGTCAACAGTCGGTTCCAGGCAGTAGTCCATACCGAATCTAATATTTTACCTACAGTATCTTCGTTGAGGAGTTTAGATATGGTTTTTTCATTGTCAATAATGGATTGGCCGTAGATTTATTTGGCAAATTTGCTCAATAGTGACGGCTTTTTAATCGGAAACATAATTCGTTCTTGTAGCTGTTCTGGATCCTTTTCTGTATGGATGCCACTGGTTGCCAAAGAAGCTGGGTTGACGTATTTTTACGTCATCTGTGTAAAGGGCTTAAGGGTTAACGGTGCTTTGCCTTCTACTGGCCTGAGCATGATTTTTAGCCATTCTCCGTTTACTTTGTAATACGATGGCAGGATAGCATTGCATGATACCCTGTTGCCATGATTTTTCAGGATGTGTTTTCTATGTCAAATATTGCGTTTGGTTATACCGTAAAACTTTTAGTTTGGCATAACAATATTCCCCATGTTGGAGCTTGACTTCCGCTAGTACGCATTTGATTATGTGTACCACTTCGCCTCCTACGATTGCCATGTAGCTGGGTTCGTTTATCAAGTTGTAAGCGAACTCATCAGGTGATTGGTTGGCTATTGCTAGAGCGTTTAACAATGTTTGGCGTTCAATCTTACATTGTTGCTACGCTACATTATAATACAATGACTGAATTTGGGATTTTATGTGTTTTTCGACGTATACAAACTTGGAATTCACATAGGTGAAGATATCCAAATTTTCTATCGCCATCCTTCCTGGCTTCACGAACGAGTATCCTTTGGTGGTTTCTAGGATAAACAGCTTAGGGTGTTCGGTCTTGACCACTGTGTACCCGCATAAGTTCTCGCTGCTCTTGCTGGATAGGGCAAAGGTTATATCGTTTGTGGTGAGGGAATACATGGTTCCTTCATGATTAAAACTATTGTCGGTGATCTTGTTAGCTAGTCCTTCGTATAAGAGTCCGTAGTGATCAAATATACATTGGTCTAGGGGTAGAGCTTTCCAGAAGGTATACTGTTTTCGAGGTCGATCCACGAAGTTTCAGAGAGAGTGCACGATGTTCCGGAATTTAGGTGAATTTTATTATTATCAAGGTTGATTTATGAAAAGTGCTCTTTCAAGGTGATCTCTAGTAGGCCTTGTACGACCACGTTTTCCCAAGCACCATAAGGGTCTCGGTAAACGCTTCCGGAGCATCGCCCATTCTCAGAGAGTATGCCTGCGCAGATCATTGTGTGTGTTACAGTGCTATTATTTTTATTTCGCTGAATACTATATTATCTCTGAATTTAAATATTCATGTTTCATACATTTGTTTACATACGTGCCTTCTAATTTCATGTATATATTTGGCCTGCCCATGGTCGACTATTAAATTATTGAAGGACATTTCGCAGTAGTAAACTGTCCGCTGTATCTCTACTCTACATTGTATTACATGGGTTTGACGATAGTTTACTATTTGTAACAATTCTATGTAACAAAGAGTTACATTTACAGGGTTTATCGGGAATTTCGCAGTAATAATAATAATAATTCGCTGTCTGCTGTATTTCTACTTTACATTGGATCGCATGAGTTTGGCGATAATTTACTATTTGTAATAATTGTATGTAACGATAAGTTACATTTACAGGGTTGTTAGGGAGTTCGCAATCGTATACCTCTAGTAGAGTCACATTGGTTATGTTAAGGTGGCGGGACCCACAGTCATAACCAATGAGACTGTAGACTGGAGCGAGAAAACATAGGAAAATGATCATTTTTGCCAGGTCCATCTGAAACATGAAAAATATTACTACTGCCTTTTGTGAAGGTGTTAAAATGTGCGCATGTATTCACGAGTTTCTAAATTCATTACGTTCTATTCTATTCGTGCGTCCTAAATTGATAATTAATTTTGCGTTTTGTTTTTCTCACGCCCTTTTCTTTTTAGTTTTATTTTAGTTTTCTTATATTTTTTGTATATTAAAAAAAGAATATTTTTGGTTTATTTATTATTTAGTTTAGTTATAGTTATTTTAAGTATATATGTTTATGTGTATTATTTATTTGCTGTATATCCTTTTAATTTACTTCCGTGTATTTTGACGCGATTTATTATTCGTTCTTGTTTTTCGTGTATTTTTTTCGCATATGTTTAAATTCCCGATTTATGTGGGACTTGCGGAGCCTGTTCGGATGGACGATTTAATCTTCCTTTTTGTACTGTATCCTTACGTTATAAGATTTAAGAGCCTCTAGTACTTTATGTGGACCTATTAATAGTCGCTATACTTGCCGGATTTAGGAGCGAGCAATAGGAATACAAAATCTCCTACTTTAAAATTCTGTCGGTTTATCCTTATGTCGTATAGTCTCTTGTTCCGTAATTTGAATCCGACTAAGTCTTCATAAGCAAGGTTTTGGATGCCGTTAAGTCGGGTTACTAATTTATTAATATAATATATATATATATTTATATGTTTATATGTTTATATGTTGGGGACATGTCGCTTGCTTTTAAGGGGTTGCTCGACAGTAACCGTACCAGTTTTCCAAACACTACCTCATAAGGTGTGTGTTTAGCGCTTTCCTGCGTGCAGGTGTGTTACGAGGCACTACGTCATAGCCGAAACGGCTATGTGCGCCCTGTATGCCTCGCACAAAAATAAATGAATTATTAAATTAATATAATTACTCTCTCGCATAGAGCATCGCACGCTTGCGCCGTCTCTCTCCCGCACACTCGGATATGCACGAGATTCTCCCCAAAAACGCAGGCCGGCCGTCTGCGGCTGCTTCTATAGCAAGCGGAGGCCTCTCGCTTTCCCAGGGCAGGGAAGTGGTAATCAGTCGCCACTCCTAAACGTGATTTCGCGATCACTCACTCTCGCTCTCTCTCTCTCTCTCTCGTACTTATTACTCTCGGACAAGATGAAGACACATCCCGATGATATCTCCGTGTCTCGTCCGTTAGCTGTTGAACGCCAGGCTGCTCTCCTCCGTGCCGCGGTCCTTGGCTCCGGCTGCTTCTCCCCCGGAAAAGGTTTGCTGGACCTAGGGAATAGCTCGCCTATTCTCCGACGGCTTTCACCTCAACTTCGGCTTCAGATGTAAAGGTGGCAACTTCCAGTCACCGCCCGATAACACCTGCCCTCCTCGTCCCCCGTCTAACCTCCTCGCTGTAACTCCTCGTCGTGGCTCCTCTTTCCTCACACTGTCTGTCCTCCTTCCTCTTCTTCTCTCTCTCTCACTCCTTCACCCCTGGCTATAACCACCATGGAAAATCGCGTGATTTTCGAACGTTGCCGGCTTTTCAAAAAGTCCGCATTTGTGCGGCTAAACAGGCTTATACAAGCCGGCAACCTAGCGACGGTCGCGCAAGAATGTAAACACTTACATTCTTCGTCGACGACCTATGACGGACTCTCCGTCACAGGTGTTATAATTTAGCATAGCTATTTCGATCCATTCATGCCTCTCATTGCCTCTATCGGTGTATTGTTTTAGGAACTCACCGAGTGCATGATAGGATCTTTCAAGTGATCCATTCGATTGGGGATGGAAAGCGGTCGTTTTGAGCTTCTTTATTCTGAACTTTTTGGCGATTCTATCCATCAGGCGACTTAAAATTCTACCCTTGATCTGTCAATATCGCATTAGGTGCTCTAAACAGACGGATGATTTTTTTGATTAGTGCGTCAGCAATGGTAGTAGCCAGGGTGTTTTGTAAGGGTACGGCTAAACAAAACTTCGATAGTTGGTCTTGTATTGTATTGTCAGCACGTACTCATTCCCTTTTTTGGTAGCCTTAAGGGGTCCTGCTATATCCAAACAGCCCCCGGTGTATCGGTGATTGCCATGGGCTGTTTCGTTTTGAGGCGCACTAATTTTTTTAATTTACAGTCAAGGCATTGTTGAATGCGTCGCTGTACGTCGTCTTCTAGATTTTCTCAGTAGTATTTTTGGCGGATTCGGTTAAAAGTTTTGGATGCCCCTCTGTGTCCTTTGATCGGTGATTTGTGGAGTTTATAGAAAACTTCATCCCTCTTGTCGTCCAAGACGTATTTTAGTTTTTTAGTGCAGACGAAGATTTTAATAGTGGTATCAATAAATGTACCTTTGAAAAAGCTCCTGATCTCCGATCTTTCTAGGTTTTCTACATATTTATTCTTAGCAACGCTAACCGTTCTTTGGATGAATCTCTTCAATAGTTCCTTTAAGTTTTTGAAGCCATTTGACAGGTTTTCTTTAATTTAGGTGAAGGAAAGCGGTTGATATCCTTTTATACATACAGCGTAGAAGGATTCTTTTCCTTTACGCTTTTCGGGATGAACTTCTCTGACAGTCAAGTTTTTTAAGACGTTAATTTTGTCGTGTTTATGCAGCATCTTACCGTCTTAATTGTCCGTCCGAGGCCACGAAATAGACTATATTGTCGTTTGTTGCATGCAGTGGTTCTTTCAATCCTACTATGAGGCTGCGGCTAGTTACTTCATTGTTCTCGAATTTATCGGGGGATTCTAATTCACCTGACTTTGATATGGGCCTTGTATACGTAGCGTAAGGTTTAGGTTTCGCTGGTTCGTCAGAGTCGTAATCCTCGCTTTCTCCGTAAACGACCCTTTTCTTGGGTCGTGGTGTTCTTTTTTACACAGTCGAGGTGATCTCTTTGACCTTCCTAGGTCGTCCCCTAGGTTCTTTATTGGGTCGCCTTTAAAATAGGCTCCATTTGTTCCGATAAATCTATGCCAACGGCACTTCCAATCATCGAAACATTTTTTATAGGCGCTTTCCGGGATGGCCTTTAGCTCGCGCGCCGAATTTTGTTTTATGGCTTCAATCGACTAAAAATGGGTGCCACGGAGCGGCAATTTCAGTTTTGGAAAAAGGAAGAAGTCACAGGGAGCCAAACCCAGCGAATATAGTGGTTGTTCAAGCGTGTTCGTCGAGTTTTTGGCAAGAAAATCGGTCACAATCGTAGCTCGGTGAGACGGCGCGTTATCGTGCCTTGCGGCCATCTTTCTCATGCCCAAAATATCAATTAAAATCGTACGTGTGGACTCGTGGGATATCTCAAGTTTATGTGATATCTCTCTCAAGCTGGTATAACGGTTTTCAAGCACCATTTCCTAAATTTTAACGACGTTATCTGCGGTCGAAGCCGTCGATGGGCGTCCGGAACGAGGCAAGTCTTCGACGACTTCACGACCCTCCTTGAAGGCTTTGTACCACTCATGCGCACAGGTTTTCAATAGTGCTTTATCACCAAAAGCCTTTTGCAGCATTGTCAATGCATCGGTACACGAAATTTCATTCGCAACACAAAATTTTAGACAAATTCTTTGTTCCACGTAATCACTCATTGTAAAAAATCAGCACGCACTATTGACATCGACTGACTTAACCAGCTACTGTAAACACACTTGTTGACAGATTTCGCTCAAACTTGGCATAGTCATTAAGGACAGTTGTACCAACCTAGAAAAAAAAATTTTACCTGCCTAAATTGCCCCGCCAGATTTAAATCTACAATTCCCGATACTTTTTTGACAGAATGTATACGCGAATCCCTTGATAAAGCGGCGATATACCTGGCTAATCCTAGAAATTGACGAACATTCTTCATGTTCTTATAGCGAGGAAAGCTTCTTAAGGCCTCCAGTTTCTCAGGATCGGGTCGCAGTCCCTCTACGCTAAGCATGTGCCCAAGGTAAATGACTTCTCGCTTTAGGAACTTACACTTATCTATTTGCAGTTTTAATCCTGCTCCTCAAAGTCTTTTCATAAGTTATATTATTTTTCTGTCGTGTTCTTCGATACTGTTGGAGTAAATCATAATATTATCTGAATATACAAAAAGACTCACGCCCTGTCGCCCTTTTAGAAGTTTGTTCATTAGTCGTTGGAAAGTGGCGGGCGCGTTTTTCAATCCAAACGGCATTTGTACAAATTCGCAATGGCCAAAGGGTGTACATAAAGCCGTTTTATGTGCATCTTTAGGATCCATTTTTATCTGATGGAACCCTGAGGCTAGGTCGAAGACTATGTAGTACTTGTTTGATCCGACCTGGTCGAATATTTCTTCGATGTTTGGAAGCGGGTAGGGGTCGCCTATGGTTTTTTCATTTAAGGCATGAAAATCCAGCAACATGCGTTATCTAGGGCGACCTTGAAAAATTAGGATCCTTTGCTATCATTCTTAAAGCCCATTGGCAAAACTCAATACGCATTTGAATATAATGTGGCCTTAACTATTGAACCAAAGTTACGTGGTAGGCATGATATCTAAGAACATTTAGAATTCTTAAAACCGTTCTTTGTAGTATACCAATTCCTCTTTTAATTTAGCGACTGCTAATATGAGGGTCAAGATAAATAACTGCTAGGATAGTCACAACGCGAGCATCATTTTGGTCGTATTCGTGGCGCCTGCGTTGGCGAACAAGATGTCTACCGCGAGCTCTTTCGGTTACTCTACATTCTGTCAAAAAAGTACCGGGAATTGTCGATTTAAATCTGGCAGAGCAATTTAGGCAGGTAAAATTTTTTTTCTAGGTTGGTACAACTGTCCTTAATGACTATGCCAAGTTTGAGCGGAATCTGACAACAAGTGTGTTTACAGTAGCTGGTTAAGTTAGTCGATGTCAATAGTGCGTGCCGATTTTTTACAATGGGTGATTACGTTGAACAAAGAATTTGTCTAAAATTTTGTGTTGCAAATAAAATTTCGTGTGCTGATGCATTGACAATGCTGCAAAAGGCTTTTGGTGATAAAGCACTATTGAAAACCTGTGCGCATGAGTGGTACAAAGCCTTCAAGGAGGGTTGTGAAGTCGTCGAAGACTTGCCTCGTTCCGGACGCCCATCGACGGCTTCGACCACAGATAACGTCGATAAAATTAAGGAAATGGTGTTTGAAAACCGTCATACTAGCTTGAGAGAGATAGCACATGAACTTGAGATATCCCACGAGTCCACACGTACGATTTCAATTGATATTTTGGGCATGAGAAAGGTGGCCGCAAGGCACGATAACGCGCCGTCTCACCGAGCTACGATTGTGACCGACTTTCTCGCCAAAAACTCAACGAACACGCTTGAACAACCACCGTATTCGCCGGATTTGGCTCCCTGTGACTTTTTCCTCTTCCCAAAACTTAAATTGCCGCTCCGTGGCACCCGTTTTCAGTCCATTGAAGCCATAAAACAAAACTCGGCGCGCGAGCTGAAGGTCACTGACTTAACCAGCTACTGTAAACACACTCGTTGACAGATTCCGCTCAAACTTAGCATAGTCATTAAGGACAGTTGTACCAACCTAGAAAAAAAAATTTTACCTGCCTAAATTGCCCTGCCAGATTTAAATCGATAATTCCCGGTACTTCCTTGACAAAATGTATATATTGTCCTATGATTTGGGTGTCTCCTAATTGGAAAGCGTTCAGTGTACCGTTCTGCTGCTGTACAAAAATTGTTATGACATTCTCCTAAAACCGTTATAATATCAACAATTTCATTAGGCAGGTAGTCAGGCATGTTTACATACGGATAAAAATCGAATTTTACAAAAAAAGCTTGTTTACATACAAATGTTTACATACGGACTCTCCTAGCCTGTGATTGGCGTAGATCGATCCAAACGGAGCCGCTCGGGAATTCTCTCTGACTAACGATTGCTCATAATATATGCGGAGCTATTGCAATCGTTAGCCGCTACGCGGCGCTTCTAGTGTTAACGCGAGCCCCCTTCCGGTATCTGGCGATCAAGCTAGTCGACCCTCACGCGCGGTGCGTTCTGGCTCTTTATTTGATCGCGCGCGTTTGTCCAAAAAGCGCGTGACACAATTTGGCCATACGGAAGATAAACGTGATTCGTCGAGCTTGCACAGCGATTCCAAGAGAAACTTCGCAAAGTACAATAAAACGTTTCCAGAGGCAATTAAATTTATGCCTCAAAGCCAATGGAGGCAACTTTAAACATTTGCTTCGTGGTTAATAATTATAATTGTTATAATAGTGAGAGGTAAGGGGACTCACGTTAATCAAGCACCCCAAAGAGAACAGAATTCTACTACGTCCACGTCGTTGTTCCTGGATAGCGTTATAAGTAGGGTGATTCGTTTTTCTGATGCATAACATGCATAACCACAGAGATTTGGGTGAAACGTTGATTTGACTTTCGAATGATACCTAGGGGTTGACTTAACCCATAACATATTGTACAAGATATTTTGTACTTTATGTCAAAGTACTGCAAAGTACTGCTTTGGAGCCTCATAATACAAAAATTACTCAATAAAATAATTTTTTATCTTAGTGTTTTGGAAAGCTCTCGAGATAACCTACAAGTATATGTAAAAAAAAATAGTTAGTTCTATTTAAGAAATTTAAGGTAACCTTCATGTGACCTTTAAATTACTCGTCAAGGTCAAACCAATGGTACCATATTATGCCCCCCTCAAAACTATACAACTTTTGTCTAAAACATTTTTCTGTCTCTGGCTTATCAACGGAGAAATTTGGGTAGGTCACTTAAACTACTTGGGTAGCTTACCCTGTATACGTCGTCATTTATGATGCAAAAGGTCGCCGAGCAACCAAATAGTGTAAATTCAATCGTTCCCTGGGTAGGTATGAGGCCCTTGCCGATTCCTTTTAAGTTACATTTAATCTACTTCCTTAGACTTAAGTTGGATTTAAATCTACTTCCAGTGATAACAACCTTCTTTTAATCAGATTGACTTCTGATCCGGAGTCAATCAACAGTCTTCCTTTCATTCCGCTAGGAGGGTTGAGTATAACACTCTCGTTGTCCCGTTGATATTCACTGCCAAGTTCCCCTAATAATTGTTGCTCTGTTTTATTCAATGCATAAATGTCCTTTAAGAAGTCTTTGAAAGACTCGATAGTTGGGAAAGTGGATCCGAGGATGGCAGCACGTGCTTTTCCTTTTAGCCTACTTCGGATCGGCCTTACTTACTTACTACTTACTAGGTTCGCTTCATTATAAGGTCCTAGTATTTACTTGGCTTCATTACAACCTTCCAAGAATTCGCTCAACTGAATATTCTTTCCATTGAATTCAGGCACCACGCTAAGAGCATCTTTCAACCAGGCTTAAAAGATGGGCTTTTGATCGCCTGCATTTGCTGCGTCGCTACTGCAACCGGCTCTGTTAGGTTGAGCCATTGTCGGGTAATCTTGATCTAAGATGTTTAGATCGATCGGAGGTTTGTGGATGGGTGGAATGGAAGTAATGTCTTTAGTTACTCCTAGAGAAGAGTTGACGAAAGAGTCGAGACTTTTATTTTGGGGAGAGCGGGATACATGTAGTCTACTGGAGAAGGGATCAACAGTTTCGTCCATACCTTTTTCTGATTTCAACGCCTTAGCGACTTGTTGCCTGGATTGTCTCTTATTGGTCATTTGTTGTTCGGTGACCCGTAAACTATGCAGCTCTTTGGTTAGCTGATCAAGTTGTTCCTTGAAGTTTTCGAGGCGGGTGGCGACTGTTTCGCTCCTGTGGATGGAATCTGTTATTTCGCTTGTGGAGTCTCTTGCATGCAATTTACTCTACCCTTCTCTATATATTATTATATATTTTATTTTATTTTATTTTTTTTTCTTTTCTTTATATAAAATTTGGTTATTCCAATATTTTAATGTGGTTTGACTATATTTTTTCTTTTAAAATTTTTTTATTCCTTTTCATATATATTCTTTTTTTTGCTTCTTTTTTAAAGTTTTTGTTATTTGAAAGGAAAGAGAGAATAAAGAAAAGAAAGAAGTAAAAAAAATTGTTAAAGCAAAAAAAAAATTTGTGTATAAAAAACGAAAATTAATTGTTAAATATAAAAAGAAATTGATTTTAAACTGAAATTTTAGTCGTAGTAAAGACTTATGGATAAGTAGGGGAAGTGGGTCACGAAATAATTGAAGGCATTTGTTATGATAAAAAAAATTAAGTTTATGTAAGAAAATTGAATTACATTTACTCTATATATCTTCTCATAACATATTGTCTTTGAGGCTCTATTTTTTTTATATTCTTCTCGAGGCTCGGCTCGTTATCCTTGCTATCCCGCTTCATTTCGGGGATTGTATAATTTTGGGTTAAGCCCAAAATACAATTTGAGTAGTGCGTTGAGAATCCTCCATGCACGCACCTAAGGCTCTTTATTCTCTCGTCGAGAGATGGCCTTTCTTTCAAGGGTTTCTCGGTGGTGGTTTGCCTTGCCTCGATTTCTATCAGTTTCTTGGTGCGGACCCTGAGCTTTTCCTCGTACCCTTTCCTGGATATCTACTTTTGCCCTGTGGCCTCCCTAAACGCCTTTAGATACCTCCAATGGGGTTCACTGGTAGAGAGAAAAGAAAGGTGTATAAAAATAATTATTATAAAAAAATATAATAAGCAATAAAGAAAATAAAAAAACAAAGAAATTAATAAAATTAATAAAATAATAAGAAAACACAATACACAAAAAAATATTAATAATAATAAAAAGAATATGAAGGAAGGAAAGGAGAAAAGGAAAAGAAGAGAGAAAGAAAAAAATATTTGAATGGCGAATTACTCTCTAATCTTCGATGCGTAGTTTGGCCACGCGTTCGGCTAACGCCTCTATATCTTCTAAGTTTTTTACTACAGAGCTTGTTAGCGCTAGCGCCTTATCAAATCTTTTGTGGGCTTCGTGAGTCATTTGGAACCTTCTCTCGATGATTTTCCTGTCTCTGAGGTACCGTTTAACTAGGTGCCCCTGATATTTTCCTATCTGTCGAGTTTTTCTTTTTATCCTAGCTGTTCTTTGGTGGAGCGTATAACTCAGCTCGTGGTCGTCCCTAATCTGTCGCCGATGATCGAGGGCTTCCACGACCAAACTGTCTACTACCGCGTTGGTCTCTTTCAAGGTACTTTCTAACAGGAGCACCCTATTGGTCAGTGTAGAAATTAATTGGCGAATGTTTTCGCTGCTAAGTTCTCCGTAATTAAGCGGAATCATCTACGAGGATTGTGTCTTGTATTACATGCGTTTTTTCTACTACGTTTTAATATATTGTATATATTTTTCTTTTTCCCCTTTTTTAGTCTATACTTAGTTTTTTCATTGCTTTTTTCAGTTGCTCGATAACCTTATCGTCTACCGGTTTGTTGTTTCTGTCTTGCGAGAGCCCTCTGAGCACTGCTTTGGTCGAACTGATTTGTATTCCCGCTAGCTTGTTCACTCTCTGATTTAGGTGGTTTACCTGATCGGATTGGAGTGAGCAATCGCAAGAGTACTTGTACAGAATTCGTAACTTCCTCTCGTTTATATCATTCTTCTCTTTAATGAAAGTTAGGTCTTTAATGAGAGTGAGAATTGCATTTTCTTGCAACCTTATGGCTTCTAACAGAGCTTCCAAGCGATTTTCCAGGGCTTGTTCTCTGTTACTTGCTGCTAGCGAATTAAAATCTTCATAAATGATTGGAATCATTTATGTACGGCAGTGCGTGGAGATGCTCATTTCTGTTATTTGTACTTATTATTATTATTATTTCATTTATTTTATTTAAATGCGCGATTTGTGTTTATATTTTTTTATCCTAAACTTTTATTCAATATTTATTTTATTATTTCTGTTGGTCTGTAACTTTCATCCTAGCTAACGGGTTTTTTTAGTATTTTGGGTCGTAATGCAGGCTCCAATAAGTCACGTAGTCTACGTGCTGCTTATCTAGGTAATAGCCGTGCACGTCTTTTCCTAAATAGAGGCTTGTTTCGAAAGCTTCTACAACCTCGTTCGCGATCTCGGTGAGATGTCTATTTAAAACCTCGGGGAGGTGACAATATACTGCTGGGCAGATGCAACCGTCTTCGAGTTCAATGTATTGGTGGCAACCTTCTTATGACTCGTAGGCGTTTACAACACCGGACGAGTAAGCACCGTATTAGGCAATTTATCAAAAAAAAAAAAATTTTATTTTGTTTAGGAAGTACTAATACCTATTTTTTTATTTAATTTATTTAGTTTATACTTACTTTATTTCTTTTATATCTAATTTATTTACTTCGTCTTAATTTGTTTCTTATTAACTTAATTTATTTATTTCTTACTTATTCCTTCAATTTATTTATATATTTAGTTTATTTATCTAAATTATCTAATTTATTTTATTTATTTATTTTACTTATTTATTTACTCGATTGATTTATTTATCTATTTATTTATTTACTTAGTCGTTCTCATCGTTAAACTTTACTTATTTTATTGTTAATTTATTTATTTAGTATAACCTGGATTTATTAGAATTGTTTTTTAATCTTAATTAGCTCTATGTTAATTTATTTTAATGCAATTATTAATTTTTTTATATTGTAACAAAGTATATTTGTTTGCGTCCCGCTAGCAACGCAGGACCTTCCTCTGGTCCTGCTTTTGTTCTTTCTTGTGTGTGGGGGGCCTTGCCTAAAGGCCCCGCGACCGGTGTTGCTCCTACCGGGCTCGGCTACTTAGTTTGTGTGCCAATGCTGGATTGGCACACCCGCGGAGGCGGCGGTATTCGGGATAGAGAAGCTGTAGGGAACAAATAAAAAGGCACCTGCTCGGTGCTAACTGCTTATTTAATAAATAAAATACAAAAATACACTAATTATTGCGGAGAGGTCCCTTGCGAGTGAAGAGCAATTAGTATTGCCTCACGCGCAGTACTAATTCTTAAGGTGCGCACTGCGCATGCGTACCCTCTTGACTCCACGCGGCTACACGCACACGCGTAGTCTATGGACGACAGTTATAGAGAGAGCAGTTCTTCCTCTATACCGCCGTAGTCTATGACTGCTCGAGTGAGAGCGTCTCTCTCTCTCTCTTACTCGACGCTGCAGTCTATGCTTTAACGAGAGAGCTCGTTCCTCTCGCTCAACTGCGTGCTCGCAGGTTATACGAGTAAGAGTGGCTTTCTCTTACTCGTACGCCTATTCTATAGTAGTGCGAGAGAGAGATCGATCCTCTCACTCGCACTTGCATGGCCTAATCGATTTCGAGTTACGCGGTCTCGTGCGTAACTCTCCTATATCTATCTAATAGGTTGTTCAAAAAGTTTTGAAAGCGAGATCTATAGAGCAGTAGAAGAACCAAAATTTTTACGCCCTTTTAATATTTTATCTTTCATATAAACATACCTAAAGTTTTATTCCACTCTGTCAATTCATTGTTTGTTTACAAGCCATTTGAAGTTGACGTGTCAGTGTATTTTTTCTACAATGGAAAAAACCGTATATCGTGCAGTGATAAAATTCTTTGTTTTGGAAGGTTTATCAGCAACGGAAATTCATACAAAAATGGTGAAAGTGTTAAAGGAATCTGCTCCTTCATTTCCAACTGTGCATCGATGGGTTTTAGAGTTTAGACGTGGTCGAAAAAGCTTTGAAGACGATCCACGCTCAGGACGTCCAAAAAGTGCATCAACACCAGCATTCATAGCAAAAGTATAGGATATGGTTTTGAAAAATCGTCGGTTGACCGAGAGAGATTTAGCAGAGGCCCTATTGGACCAATCGGATCAAAAAATTAGTGAAAAAAGACCCGGTTTGCACAAGAAAAAAATCATTTTTCATCAAGACAATGCACCCGCTCACACAGCTCAAAAAACCATCACTAAAATAACCGAATTGAAGTACGAATTATTGCAGCATCACCTTATTCGCCTGATTTAGCTTCCTCTAACTTCTGGCTGTTTCCACACCTCAAGAAATTACTTCGTGGGAAGCATTTTTCATCAAACGAAGAGGTTATAGTTGTCGCAGAGGAGTATTTTGCAGGCCTTGCAGAAAGTCACTTCCATGATGGGATAAACAAGTTGGAAGACCGTTGGACCAAGTGTATTGAACTTATTCCACTAACAAAATTTCACCAACAAAAAAAAGTATCTTTATTTCCGCTTTCAAAACTTTTTGAACAAATATGCCTGACGCGATCGGGAAAACTAAAGATAATCATTTCGAAGTTGCGAACTAAATATTAACTATCTAGTGGCCACTTACTTTTTCTATCGCGGTGTTCGTTCTCTCGATATCTGCTGCGAAACGGCGAAAAACTTCCTCAGAAAATCGCGTAACTTGGTGTTAAAAATTAAAGCACGTGCGTCAAAAATAAAAAACGGCTCGGACGAGAAAATGGCTTGAGGGGAGGGCTCCTCCTTCCCCTCTCGCCTATCGGTTTTCCCGCGTAGCGCTATCGATTCTTGATCGATAGCGCCGCGTTTCGGTACGCCGCAGATTCTTGCGCCTTTTTCCGCGTCAAGCCATTGATCGCTTGATCGATGGCGCCGCGTATAGTCGCGCCGCGAACTCTATCTTGCACTACATGGCAGGTGGCCTAATCTCGATAAGCCACCTGTCACAATATATATTTTCTTTGCGTATTTACATTATTTAGTTCTGTGCATGCGTATCGCACTTGTTTCAATACTATCTTTTCGCGAGTAACGATGTTGTTAAACTTTTGTGTCAATAGTGGTATTGCAGAATTATAACCGGGATTATTTATAGAAGAGTTGTGAAGATTTTCCTGTTTAAAGGTTTATAAAAAGTGAAATCGTGTCCGTGTTATTCGTTGTATCTTATTTATTAATTTTTTATTTAAAAAGATTTATAGTGTTGTGTTGAGTTATGATTGATGGTTATTTTAAATGCAAGTGTTTAATATCAAAAAAGAGAAGAAAAAGGTTACTAATATCATTTGAAATAAAATTAGGGAATTTATTTAAGCAGCAGCAAGAGTTGAAATGACGCGATAAGGTTTTACACGAATAACAACGTTATTATAGTTGTGTTAAAAATTGTTCTTATTATTAGTGATGTGAAAGAATATTTTATGAACTGCGTGTTTTTGTGTTTAAATGAATTACGAAATTTATTGGAACTTGAAGCGTTTTTTATATTTATTGGGTGTACAACTTTGCTTCCGCCGTTTTTTACGAAATTCGAGGCTTTATTGTAAAAAAACTGGTAATACATTTGTGATTCAAAGTATTGTCCATCGCTGGCCACTACTTTCTCCCATCTTTTGGGCAGCATACGAATCCCGCGTTGAAAAAAACTGGTCATCTTTTGAATCGATCCACGAATCGATCTAATTTTTTACTTCTTTATAAGACCGGAAGTGCTGGTTAGCCAGGCCGTGTACCATTGATCTAAACAAGTGATAGTCCGAGGGAGCAACGTCTGGAGAATACGGCGGGTGGGGTAGGACTTCTCATTTTAAAGTTTCCAAGTATGTCTTGACCACTTTTGCAACATGGGGTCGAGCATTGTTATGCTGTAAAATCACTTTATCATGTCTCTCGTTGTATTGCGGCCGTTTGTCTTTCCATGCTCGGCTCAAGCGCATTAATTGCGTTTGATAACGATCGCCTATGATTATTTCAGTCGGTTTTAACAACTCATAATACACTACGCCGAGCTGGTCCCACCAAATACTGAGCATGACCTTGGAACCGTAAATATTCGGTTTGGCCGTCGACGTGGAAGCATGGCCGGGATATCCCCATGATTTTCTGCGCTTGGGATTATCGTAGTGAACCCATTCTTCGTCCCCAGTCACAATGCGATGCAGAAATCCCTTCCGTCTTTGCCTTGCAAGCAGCTGTTCATAAACACACTAACGCCGTTCAACATCTCTCGGCTTCAACTCGTACGGCACCCATTTTCCTTGTTTCTGAATCATTCCCATGACTCTCAGGCGTTTTGAAATGGCTTGTTGCGTCACTCCCAATGATCCTGCCAATTCTTCTTGTGTTTGACACGAGTCTTGATCAAGTAATGCCTCCAATTCTGCATCTTCGAAAACCTTCTTACTTCCACCGCCATGCTGGTCTTCGACGTTAAAATCGCCGTTCTTAAAGCGTTGAAACTCTCGGCACGTTCTTCCACTAATAGCGGCCTCACCATAGGTATTTGAGAGCATTCGATGAGCCTCAGTCGCAGATTTCTTCATATTAAAGCAGAAAATTAAAGCCTCCCGCAAATGACGAGAATTTGGCTCGTAAGCTGACATGTTTAATCGAGAATAACTTTATGATGCAGACACAAATCGACTAATATTTCGATGGCGTTATATTTACAAATACCTAAGCTTATTTTATGACATCTATGATCTATTTATTTCAACTACCATGTACCTCTACAGCCATCTATTGCAAAACGGTGGAAGAAAAGTTGTACACCCAATATATAGACTCAATTACGTTAAAAACTCTTTTAAAGAATGTTTCAAAAAATTTAATAATCAATAAGATTTAAGTCGTGAGTTGTTCTGTACTTGTCTGAATTTTATGAGAAAACGATGCGAATTTAAAAACAAATTACATCCAAACTCTAAGTAATATTATTTAAACGTAATACACTAAATAAACTATGATATTAGGTTGGTGCAGATGAAATGGCCGATTTAGCAATGACATAAAGTTGGCTGCAATTTTAGTGTATTATGTTGGCACAAGACAGCGCAAATGATATGACATATTAAAGTATTAATACTGCTACCTTGGTTTATGGAGTCACTTCTGTTTTGCACTTCATAGTGATCGTAAAAACAAGAAGAGAAAGTGAACATGGAAGTAAATCAAAAACGGCTACTTTTACTATACGAATTTAAATTAGAGCACAACGCAACGAAAGCAACAAGGAATATCAACAGCGCATTTGGGCCTGATACAGTTAGCAAACGAACCACTCGGCGGTGGTTCGAAAAATTTCGATCCAGAGATATGAACCTTGGAAATGAGCCACGTGAACACCCAGGACCATCTATCGATAACGGCAAGCTGCATGCATTAGTGGAGTCTGACCCCCGCCAAATCATAAGGGATCTTGCCGAGAATTTAAGCGTTCACAATTCGACAGTTTGCCGCCATTTGCAACAACTTTGAAAAGGGAAAAAGGTTGACTAATGGGTTCCGCATAATCTTACTGAGCGAAACATGACGTGTCAAATGGAGATTTCAAGTTCTCTTCTCTCCCGCAACAAAAAGGAACCGTTCTTGCACCGAATTGTGACCTGCGATAAAAAGTGGATTTTATGCGATAATCGTCGCCGATCGGCCCAATGGCTAGATGCTGATGAAGCGCCAAGACACATACCGAAACCAAGCCTCCATCCAAAGAAAATAATGGTACTTGTTTGGTGGTCTGTAGCTGGAGTTATCCACTATTCGTTCCTGCAACCTGGCGAAACCATCAATGCTGAGAAATACTGTGCTCAACTGGATGAAATGCATCAGAAATTGATTGTCCAACGACCTAGGCTTGTCAACAGGGATGGAGTGATACTGCTTCATGATAACGCACGACCTCATGTATCGAGAACAACGGTCCAAAAATCAAACGAGTTGTGCTATGAGACTCTTCCTCACCCTCCATATTCACCAGACCTCTCACCAACAGATTACCATTTCTTTAAACATTTGGATTACTTTTTGACAGGAAAAAGATTTAATAATAAAGCTGCTGTCAAAAATGCCTTCGAGGAGTTTCTTCTAACCAGAAACTTGGGCTTCTACAAAACTGGAATAAATGTACTTGTATCTCGTTGGGAAAAGTGTGTTGCATCTATTGGTACCTATTTTGATTAAATAAATTGTCTTTATAAAAAGTTACAGGTGTTTAAAAATTTATTACTAAACCGGCCATTTCATCTGCAGCAACCTAATATTTTGCATAAAACCTATCACAAAATAAACACGAACTAATATAAATTAATAACAATCATCATTCATTCTCTTATAAGATGCAGAAAAACTATTAAAACATATATTTAAGTTAATATTCTCTGTAAAATAAAAATAATATATTGTTGAAGTTTAAACATTATAATGCGCAAAATACAATAAAAAGATTTATTAAATTAAATAAAATAACAAGAATAAAATTTATAATATTGTAATTATAGTTAGAATTACTCGTAAGCTACGGAGACGATTCTTTTTCGTAGCCTACTTCAAATTGTACGTAGGTAATTATAATAAACAAAAAATTTATAAAAATTTAATATTTATACTAAATTATTTATTAAAACTATTATTTGGTAAAAATAGACAGTCCCCTCTCAAACTCTCTCTCTCCAACTTCAAGACGCACACCCCCTCAGATAGGCCCTTCGAGGAGAAGGGGGGCCCGAAAAACTTACCCCCTCTAGAATTTTCCTAGAAAGAAGATTCGTCCGGAGCTACTACGGAAAAGCGCATAAATATCGCGCAAAATTTTCGACAGGCAGCAGACCTCAGGCAGCACTCGAGGTAACCACTAAGAATCACTACACCGTACGGGCATTCTTTTGTAAGCAACGGCAGCTGCAGTCATATATTTTTTTTATATATATATATATTTTTTATAAACTGTTCTTTTAAGAACAACCAACTATTCATTTCTCAAGTGTGAAGAAAGAAGAAGTCGTCGAGCACAACAGCGGACTACAGCAGAAGAGAGAGAGAAAGAGAGAAAGAGAGAGAGAGAGAGAAAGAGGACTGGACACCCCGACCAATACATCAAATAAAGAGAGTTAGTTTCTATTTTAAATTTTTCTATTTTCTTTTTACTATCTCTATTTAAATCCTCCAACAGAGTATTTGGCCGAAAAGCGGCCGATTATTCTGTTCCTCAGTCACTTTGGTAGGACCTTATCCAGAGTAGGGCTCGAGCCTGATTCCGATCTAGGAACCGAGGCTCTTGTATCTGCTCAATCCCGCATTTCACACCTCTCCCGGAAGACTCTTACGATTATCCTCTGCCAACCCAAGCCCATGAGCTTCACTGCTTAAGCTTAAAAACGGCAAAAACTGCAGTATTACTGAAACTCAGTAAAGAGTAACACAACCGACGTTACATTTGCTTTACTTATGCTTAATATGACTTTCCTACTTTATTATAATATAGATTTATTTATTTTTAGTTCAGGATTGGGTCGTCGCTCACGAATTAGTCGACTTTGCTCCCCAACGTTTCGATTTTCGTGTAGACGTTCCCTCGGTCTCGGATATAAAATCCTACATGCGACCCTAAAACCAGCGAATTTTTTGCTGTTTCTGAAAAATTCGGACTTGGTTTTGATTCAACATTTAGATACGAGGTCTGGCTATTAAATAACGAGACTGCGCGCCTAGAGGGCGCCGTAGAGGGGTGGGGAAAAAAACGAGTAGTGCGTTGGGGATCTAGATATCTTGTCTATGCACGTACCAAAACACGTTCTCGTCACTATTATTGTATTTGTGCAGTAGCGGTTTGAAACGAACGTGTTTTTTTCTCGTGCCGAAAACAATGTGTGACGAAAAACAGGAGCAACGTATCAATCTCAAATTTCTCGTTAGATTGAAAAAAACTCCGACTGAGTGCTGTAAATTGTTGCAAGAGGCCTATGGGGACAATTCTCTATCTCGTGCGTGTGTTTTTGAGTGGTGTAAGCGCTTCAGTGGGGGCCGAGTGAGCACTGAAGATGACCAACGCCCAGGTCGCCCTGTCACTGTTTCAACTCCGGAAACAGTGACCAAAATCATCCAAATTGTGCGTGCAGATCGTCGAATGAGCACCCGGATGATTGCCGAGGCTGTAAACGCCGATAAAGAAACGGTTAGACAAATTTTACACGAGGAATTCCATATGACAAAAGTCTGTGCGAAGTTGGTGCCAAAAAACCTGACTCCTGACCAAAAGCTCTTGCGTCAACAGGTCTGCTCAGATTTCCTTGAAAGGTTAAAAAAAGATTCCGGACTGATGAAAAACATTACGAAACGTTAATTTTTCAATACGATGTTGAAACAAAGCGGCAATCAATGCATTGGAAGACGCCTGAATCGCCCAGAATCAAAAAAGCTAGGATGTCCAAATCAAAATTCAAGGCAATGTTGATCTTTTTTTTCGACATTAACGGTATCGTGATGACTGAATGGGTTCCAGAGGGTCAGACTGTCAACCAGACTTACTATTTGTCAGTTTTGGCAACACTGCGAGAACGAGTTCGTAAGAAACGGGCCGAGTTTTGGAAGAACAACTCGTGGATTTTGCACCAGGACAACGCACCTGCCCATAACGCGCTATCTGTGAAGCAGTATTTGGTCGGTAAGCGCACTCCAGTACTCGAACACGCACCGTACTCGCCAGATTTAGCACGGTGCGACTTTTTTTTGTTTCCGAAGATAAAATCTGCTTTGAAAGGGACCCGATTTGAGTCGATGGAAGCGGTAAAGCAAAAAACGGCAGAGCTCCTAAAAGCCCTCACCAAAGAAGACTTCCAGCACTGCCTCGATCAATGGAAAAAACGTATGGAAAGGTGTGTGGCGAGGGAAGGGGAGTATATTGAAGGGAAGCATTCGAATGTAGAATAATTTTTATAATAAAACCCTTTTTCGTAACCAGTCTCGTTATTTAATAGCCAGACCTCGTATCTTTCGAGAAATCGGTTAAACGCGCGCGTAATCTCTAATTATCGTATGCCAGTCGTTCGATCAGCTGTTCCTTTTGTTGGTTTGCGAATTCAAGTTCTTGCACGCGGTTGCTGATTTCTCGAATCAGCGTATATAAATGTGCCTCAGTGAGTGTACTTAATTAATTATTTATGAAATTATTCACCTAGTTATTTATTTATTTATTTAAGGGAGGAAAATATTTATTCATTTTTTGATTTAATATTCTTTTTTGTTTATATCTATTTATGTATGGAAAATCACTCAATTTTTATGTTATATTTCAGTCGTTCAGAAGTTTCATGTCTTCTGCCCGTCGGCAATCATTGTTCGCTAAAGTTTTTGTTCTCATCGCAATTTCTCTCTCGCTTTATTTATTATTTTTATTCTGTCATTATTGTTTCTATTTCATTGTTTCTTTATTTCTTTATTCAATTCATTATTTATTTATATATTTTATTTTATCTTTTTTCTAATTTCACTTTTTCATTTATTTACTTATTTTTCCTTTTATTCATTTATCACTATTCTTTATTTTATTTTATATATTTTATCTCATTTTATTTTATTTCATATTATTTTGTTCATTTTAGTCGATTATTACATTTCCTTTTATTTCATTTTATTATTTAATTCACTTCTTTATATTACACAGTATGTCGGAAAAGTTCCCGAACTTATTTTTTAGCGCTTGTACGAGTGGCGCCACCTCTTGGACGACACCGGTACTATGTTTCTACATCCCTCTGGAGTGTCTGAGAATTTTTTCACCAGTATCCGTTTATTAGTTGCCAAGATAGACGTGCTTGAGTGAACGTGTGTTTAGTACCCTGGTG
The DNA here is from genome assembly GCA_949987625.1 of Chalcis sispes. Classification (NCBI taxonomy): domain Eukaryota; kingdom Metazoa; phylum Arthropoda; class Insecta; order Hymenoptera; family Chalcididae; genus Chalcis; species Chalcis sispes. The sequence goes on from OX465097.1 coordinate 35,029,056, forward strand.
CAAGGTCTACGATGGATGAGAAATTTGAACATCGTGGCGCAATTAAATTCTGCTATAAACTTAAAAAAACTTTTGCGGAAACGAAAAAAATGATCGATTTGGCTCACGGTGAAGGTGTAGTGTCGCGTACAACTGTTTACACGTGGTTCAGTCGGTTCAAGAAGGGTAGAGAGTCGTTAGAAGATGACGAGAGAAGCGGCCGGCCGTCAACAGCTGTTACCGACGAAAACGATGCTGGCGTGCGCGCGCTACTGAAGCAGGATTGCCACATATCTCTCAGAATGTTGGCAGACGAACTGAACATGAGCAAGGATAGCGTCGCGTTGATTTTGAAAGAAAAAATGAACCGCAGGAAGGTCTGCTCTCGATTTGTTCCACACTTTCTCACACTAGAGCAGAAAAAAACTCGCATCCAATGTTGTCAAGATTTTATCGAGACTTGCGACACCACTCCGGGTTTTCTTACCTTAATTGTGACTGGAGTCGAGACTTGGTGCTTTCAATACGATCCTTCCACGAAGCGCCAGTCATCCGCTTGGCTCAGTCCGGGCCGTGCGAGGCCTCAAAAAGTGCGCCAACAAAAATCACGGGTAAAGACGATGCTCATCGCTTACTTCGACTCTAAAGGCCTGATACACAAAGAATTAGTGCCCCCAAACACCACCGTGTATGCTGCGTATTGCGTAGAGGTGTTAAAACGTCTGAAGCGCCGGATTAATCGCATCAGGCCCGAGTACAAGGAACCGGGATCGTGGTGTTTGCTGGATGACAATGCGCCTGCTCATTCTTCGAACATTGTGAAGCGTTATCTCGCCGAAAATCAGATCCCACGCATCAATCACGCCTCATACTCGCCAGATCTGGCTCCAGCCGACTTTTTCCTATTTCCCAAGCTAAAAATGGCCTTGAAAGGACGATTTTTTGAAGATGTACCGAGCATTGAAGCGGCTTGCACCGAGCGTCTCACAGCAATAACTTCATAGGAGTACCAGAGAGCCTTCGAATCACTCATGGAGCGCTCAAATGAGTGTATATCTAGGGAAGGGGACTATGTTGAAAGTTAACTGAAATAAATTTCTTTAGATGTAATTTTCGATTTTTTATTTTAAAAGTTCGGGAACTTTTCCGACATACTGTGTATTCTTATCTTTTATCGTTTCTTTACTTTTCTTAAAGTGTATTATTTATTTGTTTATTTATTTTTCACAATTAGTTTTCTATTTAATTATTTTAGCTTTTTCATATTATTCAATTGAAGGGTTGTAAGTCTAAAGGGTCTAAGTGCCAATTTTATTATTTAAAGATATAACATAAAAACATTATAAAACAAACAACTCAATGAAATAATTATTTATTTTTACTTAATTTAATTGAACACATATTCAAATTTTAAAACAATAATGCACTTGGATTCATTTGGATATTACTAGCCTTGGCACTTAGATCGTATTTTCGTAAAAATATTAACTTTGGAATTTTTTTCACTTAGACCCTTAGACTTCAACCCTTCAATTATTCTTCGTTTTGTTATATTCGTTCATTTATCTTTCTTTTTGTCACTTATTATTTATTCATTATTTCTCCATTTGTTAACTCATTATTTCCTTCTTTATTTTTCCTTTTTCCGTTTATTTAATTTATTTAATTTATTTATCTTTATTCACTTATTTTCATTAATCTTTAATAAACTTATTTACTCACTTATTTTCTTGCATCTTTTTATTTCGTTTATTTTATTTATTTATTTGTATTTTTACGATTTATTATTTATTTACTTGTTTATTTTTAATTCAATTAATTTTGGTTTTACTTAATTTATTTATTAAACTTTTATTATTTTCTTATCTTTCTTCTACTCACTTTTTATTTATTTAATTAGTTTCCGTTTATTTTTTCGTATTACATGTCTTTATTCTAGTCACTTTCTAATTTGTTTCTTTAAAACACCACTTAATTTTTATCATTTCTTTTTTCATTTAATTTGTTCGTCTTTATTTAAAAAAAAAAATCTTGTTTATCGAGTGGTGATTTTCTGGTAATTTTTAATAATTTCTGTTAAAAATTTCGAAGTTTCTCTAGTTATTCTTTGTGGTTCTTCCGAAAAATTTATTTCACTTGTATCTAACAGTTTAGATTATTGAAAGCTTTATTTCAATTATTTAATATTTTTTTAATTATTATTCTCTTTTATTTTTTAAATAGTTTTACTTTGCAGCAAAAACTTCCCGTTTTACTATATTTCATTATCTTGTGTAGGAATACAATTTGAAAAGAGATTAAATGGGAAAAATCTCGCAATTCGCAGTCACCTTCGAAGTTAAGAAAATTTAGTTTCTTTTCAACTTCTGCATATCCCTCTCCGGGGCCTCTAAAATTTTTGTAACGTCGGGGACGTTTCAATCGCGTTAAAAATAAAGCAGACTGCTCTTTGCTTTTTGCGAGCCTAAGTACTGAAACTGATGGGCTCAAGACGGCTGAGGAATTAAATTCGCAAGATTTTTAGGAAAAGAAATGAGATGCGGGATTGAACAAACTTATAGGCCGACGTTGGCCTATAAGTTGCTCTGGAGAGGTCCTACTTAGTGCTTTTAGGAGAGAGATATTTAACCGATTCTGGCTAATAATATCTCTTTGGAGGAAAATATAGAAAGAAAGATATACACAAATTTAGATTGAAAACTCACTTTTTATTTTTGTTAAATGTGCGGAGACAAATCCTCTCTCTCTCTCTCTCTCTTTCTGTAGTCTGCTGCTGTGCTTAACGTGTTCTTCTTCCTTGATGCTTTGAATTTTAATATATGTATGTGTTCGGCTGTTGGAACTGGTACTGGTCGACTGGCGAAGTGCTGTGGCTCTGGGTGCTCTGCTGGCTGAAGTGGTTTTTTTTTAAGTTTTTCGGCACTGCGAAGTTCTGCGTCTTGACTTTATTAGAAATAAATTGACATCACGGCAAAAGTGTCCTACGCAGGTTGATCTTCCCTTTTTATACATTCGTGCGGAGAAGACTGGGCCAATCCGATTGCTCGAAATTAGTATGGGGTGGATGCTACAGCTCTATCTTGAAGGCATTCCGTTTGAGTGGGAGAGTAAGAATTAGAGAAAGAGATGATTTTTTTTTTCATAATTTTTACACATGTTTATTTCCTATTGTTTATCGCAAAAATACGTTAAATTAAATTAGGCAATTGTTTTTTATTTAAAATTTAGCGCCTATTACAAAAAAGAACGAAGTTTTTAGTCGCATTTTACGCAATTCATTTACACAAGCATCGTGAAATAAAGAATAATTATTTAAATAATAATAAAAAATGATCTCCACCAAGAATACGTGCGATATCCTTGGATTAGCAAAGTGATTTATAATTATAAAACTGAAAAAAAAAAAGGAATTAATTGTGAAATAATAGTTTAAATAATTATCCTTTAAAAATTGCATTTTCCAATTTATTCGTAGATAATCGCTATGAATTTTTTGGTGAAGCCAAGAGTTATTTTATTTAACATTTATCAAATTTTTCGAGTCTCTGCATTATTTTTAATTAGATTAATTAACTGTTGCGCATTTACAATGATTATTATAAGTAGAAATTGAAATGTAATTAATAGTATAGTAATGATTAACGCAACTCTTCTTATAAAATTTTGTTTATAAAAATAATGTAATGTATTGCAAAAAGAAATAAAATAATAAAATTAAAAAAAAATAATTAATAGTGAAATTGTTATAATAAATTGAAATATTTAGTGCTATAATTTGTCCTCGCAAAGGAGGATAGGTACTTGAATTATGATTGATACGAGTACGGTGTTAATTTTCTTAATAATCTTGGTATAATCGCAAGCTTTTTGATATTATTTTAAATTAATTATTAAATTCGTGCGAAGAAATTTTTATCAAGAGTGTACCTGTAAAAATAATACTCGGCATTTTGCGTAAGAACGGAAAAGCTATGATCTCGCGACGTCTTAAATCGTGGCGGAAACGCTCATTTTCCTATGTCTTATCGAAAAAAGCTATCTTTCAAAAATGTGGATTGCATGTGCTAATAACGTTCACAGCACCGTCGGTAACTGGAAGTAATCTTTAATCTGTGGTTTCTCTGTCAACGTTCCTTCCATTTTTTTAACCCTTCCAAAAAATAGGATTTGTCGAACTCTCCAAAATACGCCTCTGTCTCGGCGATGACTTCCTCGTTTGAGCTAGATTTTTTTACCGCGAGCCATTTGTTCATATTAGGGAACAAGAAAAAGTCGCAGGGAGCCAGATCGGGTCAATACGGAGGGTGCGGCAGCAATTCATAACGTAATTTATGCAGTTTGACGGTAACAACTCCGGATGAATGCGCTGATGCGTTATCATGGTGAAACAGCACCTTCTTTTTCGCCAAATGCTGCCGTGTCTCTTTCAATTTTTTGTCGAAGCGGTCCAATAACTCACTGCACTATTTTCCAGTGATCGCTCTTCCTTTTTCTAAAAAATCCATGAGGATGACACCGTTCGCATCCCAAAAAATCGTCACCATGACCTTTCCGGCCGTTGGGACCGTCTTCGCCTTCTTTGGAGCAGATTAACCGGCAGAAATCGATTGTTTTGATTGTTGCTTGGTTTCTGGTGTGTAATAATGAATCCAAGTTTCACCAACGATGACAACTTGACGCAAAAACACCTTCGGATCTCGCTTAAATTGCTCCAAACACTGCTTCGAAGTTAACAGCCGCATCCGCTTGTTGTCCACCTTGAGCAATCGCGGCACCCATCGGGCCGACAATTTTTTCATCGCCAACTTATCATGTAAAATATTAATTGCCGTTCCGGTTGACACACCTACGGCCTCTGCTACTTCGCGCACTTTCGTTCGTCGATCAGCGAGAATCATGTCGTAGACTTTTTGAATGATTTACTCGGTAACCACGTCTGCCGGGCGTCCTGGTCGCTCCTCATCAAAAACGGATGTTCGCCCACGTTTAAATTCGTTAAACCAATATCTAACTGTCTTCATAGTTGGCGAAGTGTCCCCATAAACAGCATCCAACTTTGCTTTTATCTCCTCGCATTCTTTTCCATCCAAAAACAAAAAGCGAATTACCGAACGATACTGCTCTTTTTCCATCTTAGCGAAAATCACAAAACACGTCTTACTCGAATGGCTAACCTATCAATCAGTCTGAAATTTATTTTACCGTCGTTTAATAGATGGCAGCACACGATGATAACACTAACTTCCCTCAGGAACGCTCTCTGTCGTCAAACACGGGTACTTATTGAACCGTCCTCGTAAATCTAATATCTTTATAGCCTATTTGCTTTTCAGCTTGTAATGCCCATTTCCTAAGTCTTCATTATGAACGACTAATCCGGTTTCGACGGCAGCTTTGAAATTTCCTGATATAAATTGACATATTCTAGAAATTTTCTCTCTATATGTTCCTTCTTTATTCAAAGCATGAGCCCAACGTCGCAAATGCCATATAGAACTTATTACTTACTTTCTTAACTTTTGTTGCACTGACTGAAGACTTAATTTTCTTCTGTTTACTACTTCTCCAGTATTCCACTGCTTTTAAATTATAATCATATGATATATCTTCTTTATCTTTAGTACATTCGTTTGTTGTTAAAGAATTGAGCTTCCATATCTTTAAATGGTTTTTGGAAATCTAACGTGTCATTTGTTTTTATTTTCACTTCATTAAAATCATTCATTACATTTAACAAGATTGTTTCAATCTTATTTGCGACCTTGATTTCTTTAAAATTAACTTGATTTCCCTAAATATTTAAAGATTAAAAGTCTATAAGAAGAAACTTAATCAAATTTATGAGTTTATTTTCATATTAAATTTTACAAAATAAATTAATTATTTATAATAAAATTAAAATTAAAGTCAATTTTTGAATATATAACTATAAGTACAAAAGTATAATCTATTTAAACAAATTAAAACATTTAAAAAAAATAACAAAAAATTTGCAATTAAATTATAAAATTTGTGTGTATATTTATCAGACTTACCTTTAGAGTAATAATAAAAATGAAATTATCAGTTTGAATTTATATCCGATAATTATCTTGTAATAACAACACAAAATAAGTTTTTTTAAAAGTTTATTTAAACGAAACATTAAAAATGATTAAAACATTTAAATTTATCGAGAATAAAAAATTGACTGATCGTTAAGACGTATAAAATACCAAAAATATCATCGAAATAACTTGAACTTGACAACACAAAAAATAAAGATAAACTCTGTTAAATTCGTTATCAATTCTCAAAATAAAATACGATGGTCGAAACAGTCTAGGTCAAGATGTTATAGTTATTTTATATAATAAACATTTTTAAAAATTATTTTATTTTATATATTATTAAACATACATATAATTTATTTTTGTATATATAATTATTATAAATTTATAATTTTATTGATATTATATTACTTATACATTCTGTCAAAAAAGTACCGGGAATTGTCGATTTAAATCTGGCGGGGCAGTTTAGGCAGGTAACATTTTTTTTTCTAGGTTGGTACAACTGTCCTTAATGACTATGCTAAGTTTAAGCTGACTCTGTCAACGAATGTGTTTACAGTAGCTGGTTAAGTCAGTCGATGTCAATAGTGCGTGCCGATTTTTTACAATGGGTAATTACGTTGAACAAAAGATTTGTCTAAAATTTTGTGTTGCGAATGAAATTTCGTGTGCCGATGCATTGAAAATGTTGCAAAAGGCTTTTGGTAATGAAGCACTATCGAAAACCCGTGCGTATGAGTGGTACAAAGCCTTCAAGGAGAGTCGTGAAGTCGTCGAAGACTTACTTCGTTCCGGACGCCTATCGACGGCTTCGACCGCAGATAACATCGATAAAATTAAGGAAATGGTGCTAAAAAACCGTCATACCAGCTTGAGAGAGATAGCACATGAACTTGAGATATCCCACGAGTTCACACGTACGATTTTAATTGATATTTTGGGCATGAAAATGGTGGCCGCAAGACTCGTTCCAAAAGAGCTTAATTTTCTTCAAAAACGCCATCGCGAACAGGTCGCTTCGGACATGCTGGATCGCGCCAATTCCTATCCTATATTCATGGAATGCATCATAACTGGTAACGAAACGTGGGTGTACGAGTACGATGTGCAAACAAGCCAGCAAGCATCGGAATGGGTGGGAAAAAACCAGCCGAAACCGAAAAAACCACGCCAAAGCCGCTCAAAAGTGAAGGTGATGCTTATTGTTTTCTTCGATATCCGTGGCGTGGTGCACTACGAATTCGTTCCAGAGGGTCAGACGGTAAACAAAGAGTATTACCTAGGCGTTATGAAACGTTTGCATGAGCGTATCCGTAAGAAGCGGCCAAATTTGTGGGCGAGCAACTCGTCGATTTTGCACGACGATAACGCGCCGTCTCACCGAGCTACGATTGTGACCGACTTTCTTGCCAAAAACTCAATGAACACGCTTGAACAAAATGAAAAAAGTTTTACCTGCCTCAATTGCCCCGCCAGATTCAAATCGACAATTCCCGGTACTTTTCTGACAGAATGTATTTCACATTTAATTTATTTACTATCTTATTTCTTATTTACTCTATTTCAGTACTATTATCTTCGTTTAAATTCTTTTTTACTTCATCTTTTTGGTTTATTTACTTTTAAAACTGTAGCTTTTTATTACTATTTCAACTGTCATGTCGACTCTGTCGAGCAAACGCGACAATTTAATTTATACTTTGATATTTTGAGCCTAGACTTTTACGTCTAATAGCTTGAGATTATTTTTCCGCCTAACTCGACTTTTTCTCTTCTTAAATTAGCTAACTACTGGTGTGGTGAGGTTAAGAGATTCTGAGACTGAATCACTTCTACTCCACGAGACTGAAGCTGAAAGTGACTCGGAATTAGGGTGCTTGAACGTTCACGATCCACAGGACTGAACCTCGCGAACGTTCGCGTAATAGTGAGCGAAAGGACTTTTGAAAGAATAGTTAGACAGATTTTATTCAATACTAAAATTTACTCTTATTTATTATAATGTTGTAGATGGAGAGATGCACGTTAGAACCTTGGACTTCGAATGAATTTGAACTCGTCGAAGAATGAACTTGAAATTCGTTGAAGGTTGAATTTGAACTCGTTAAAGATTGAACTTGAAACTTGTCAAAATTGTTGGTGTGTGGAAGATTGAACTTGAACTCGTACTGCCCTTCGGTGCTACAATGATACAGTTCATTATCTCGTCATTCGGTGATAAAACGTCCTACCAACAAAGCAGGAAGGAAGAGAAAGGAAGTGAGCAGGAAGAAGTGTTTCAAAAAAATGAAAAGAAAGAAAATGGGTGAGAGGGGACAGGAAAATGAACGGATGAGTTGAGTTGAGGAAGAAGACAGGCTTTTCTACTCCACTCTTATCTTCAAGCTTTGGTTGGCGAGAGGGCTAGGTCCGAAAGGGCCTTGACGTACTCGAAGTTATCAATTTTCCGATCGCGGGTATATATATTTATATATGTATATAATTAACGCAACTAGTAATTACTTTAACTAATATAAAATATAATCTTATTTATATTTACATTTTGATTTTATAAACTTCAATATTACTAAGATATAATTCGTTTACAATTATTGTAGTTTTCGTATGAAATTATTTCAAATATATCGTAAATAGCTTTATTTGATACGATTATTATACATATAGTTATGTGCGATTGAAAGTTATAATTAATACTGTGTTGAATATTAACGATATATATTGCTATTCAGCACTATTTTAAATATGTTTAGAACTAACGCGAATTGCTTAGATAACTTAGTTTTAATATAGTACGATATTATCGGAAATATACTACTATAATCCAAAAGTAAAAACAATTTTTAATTTAAATTTCGCGGGTTTATCGATTTGACGAAACTTTTTAAGTTGGTAGCACTGTAAGAGACATATGTGTCAAATTATATGTCAATATATATATTAGTTTGCAAGTGACTCTCATTTTTGTGAACATTAAAAAGTGATTTCAGCGATTTTTATAATATCAGATTTTAGTGGGCAAAGAAGTTGCAATAAATTTTGTGTTCGGAATGAAATTTCTTGTGCAGAAACGTTCAGAATGTTACAGAAGGCCTTCGGTGAGCAGACTTTGTCGAAAAGAAATGTTTACAAGTGGTACAAATAGTTCAAAGAAAGCAGAGACAGCGTCGAAGACAAAGAGCGTCCAGGACGACCATCGACATCAACTGATGAGAAACACATCAAAGAAATCAAAAACCTTGTATTAAAAAAAAGTCGGTTAACAATTAGAGACCTTGTTGATGCTGTTGGAATTTAATTTGGATCGATTCAAGCAATATTGGAATATCATTTAGGTCTGAAACGCGTCAAATCTCGATTGGTTCCAAAAACACTCAATTTTTTTTAAAAAGATCATCGTGTTAATGTGTGCGAAGGGATGCTTTCTGACTACCAGAACGTCATAGAATGTATTATTACGGGAGATGAGATATGTATCTATGCCTGCGATGCAGAAACAACCGATCAATCGAGCGAATATCGTGCCAAAGGTGAAGCAAGACCAAAAAGATCACGTCAAAGTCGTTCAAAAATCAAAGTCATGTTGATAGTTTTCTTCGTTTATCGTAGTGCTGTGCATTCAGAATGTCTTCCGCCGGGCCTAACTGTTAACAAAGAATATTATTTAAGTGTTAGGCGTCGTTTGCGTGAAGCTATTCGCAAAAAGAGGCCGGAATTGTGGCAAGACAACTCATGGTTTTTGCATCACGATAATGCACTGTCTCACACCGCATTGATTATTTGCGACTTTTTGGCCAAAAATTCAACTCATATCGTCGCACAACCACCGTATTTGCCTGATTTAGCACCATGCGACTTCTGGCTGTTCAATAAACTCAAAAGACCACTCCGGGAACATCGTTTTGACTCGATTGAGGAGATTAAACGTGAATCGCTGCGTCAATTGAAGGCAATTCTGGAAAAGGACTTTTCTGACTATCTCGAGGATTGTAAACAACGTTGGCATAAGTGTATTGTGTCGGGCGGGTACTACTTTGTAGGCAACGAAATAGATTTATAGAATAAATAAAGAATTTAAAAAAAAAAAAAATTGTTCTTATTTTTTGATCATAGTAGTATATTATTATATCACATATAGATTAATCGCAAGTAAAATATTTAATGAATTGCATATTACGTGTTTCTATTTTAATTGTAATATGGTTTAATATAAATATTAATATAGTTTTATATAACGAAGTAATTATAACAACTACGAATTATTGTAATTGTACATAATTATTAATAGTGTTGTTTTGGACGCTGGTTGAAATTTAATTAAAAATCATAAGACAACATGTTTAAATATAACTCAATACAATTATAGCAAAATTATTTTACGTGATGTGTAATAATGATAAGTAATATTTATCTAAATATTATTGTAAATTATGCTAAATTAAATCATGTAATATATTGTTTTTAAATACTAAAATGTTACGTTTTTAGAATTAGTTGGCTACGAATGTAAAATACATTGCAGTTTACGTGAGAAAGTATAACATTAAGAAGAAGAAAGAAAAGATTATATGTATATTGGCCATTATTAGCAGAGGTGGATACTTTGGCGCGCTTTTGTTATAGTACGTCGAAACGCGGTCCGCTGGCCAGGTATACGGTAGGCACGCTGCGGCAGTTTCTGTGCTTATGATATTCGCTGCGTCGGTTATTTCGGGTTTTCTCTAAGATTTATTACATTCAAAAATGAAGAAAGCGTGTACAGATGCAAGTATTTATTTGTGCTATTTGTTTCAGATATACAAAAAGATTTTGTGTATTCAAGTGTTCTGCAGACCGTTGATTGTGAGAGCAATAAAACATTTAAGCCGTTTGCGTCGATCATTAGGTATATGAATGCCTACGTTTCTTCAGCTTTCTCTATCTTCTAGTATTTTCGGATATTTTGTAGATACACTCGCTCTTAACAGCCGAGGGAAAGAGAGAACGAAAAGAAAAAGAAACGAAAAAGAGAAAAAAAAAAAAACAAAAATACATTCGGACAATCCAAGAAGGCCGATGTTACGCAACATCTCTTCTCTGTTCCCAACTTTTGGTGATTTTTTACTCCGTTTTCTTTCAATTTTTTTTCTTCTTCTTTTTACTAATCTTTTTCTATTTCTTTTCCTTTCTCGTTCTATAAATATATATTAGAAACTCTAACTTCTTAGCATCTTGTTTTAATATCTCTTTTGTATCATTTGCGGTCTTCGTTTTCTCACATTCTCTTTTTTTCATTACAACATATGACATTTTTTCTCATCTACTTTTTCCTGGTTTTTTTTTTCTTAAAATTCATTATGACACTAAATCTTGCCATAATTTTTGAACCTTATAATGTCATTATTTTTATATAATAACCCGCCTCTTCTCCTGGTTTGATATACTGATATAATACATCCTTTTATAGTTTGACTCATCTTTTATATCTTGTCTTATTTCTGTCCCTTTATTAATGTTCTTCCTAAAATATTTTATCTTTTACCTCTTCTATGAATTCTAATCCTTCTAATGTTTTTTTTACCTAGTATATCTCTTTTTTTTCAGAAATCTTTTTCTATATTTACTTTTACTTTATCTTTATTATTCGTTTTTACACATCCTATTAATAGTTTTTCATTTAATTTGCTTGCTTTTTCTTTAAACTTTAATTTTCTAAGTGCTTTTATTCTCTAATCCTTCAATTTGCATTGTTCTTTGTTAATATAGTTTGAAGTATGAGACTCTAAGTCTAATACCCATTTTACATACTTCTGTTGTACACTTTCTAATTTTTTATTCTCTCTCGATTTCCAAATTTTCGCGTCGAAAACAGCTATACTTTCTAGCAAACAATCGAATAAATTCATTTTTTTATTATAACTATTTTTAAAAATTCTTTCTACATCAATACTGCACGCAGTCTTCATTACTATTACCGCTGTTTTCTTTTGTATTTTTCAAGTGTTTTAGAATTTTTTCTATTTTTCTATTAAACAGAATGTAAATATCTAATTTCTTCGATTTTTTCTAATTCTTTTTTTCCCCATTTTCTAATTTTACCTTTTTCTTTTTTTTTTTCGAATATCATAATTTTTGTTTTTCCTATGTCCTTTTATAAGATTATCATCTTCTTCTCTAAATATTTTTTTTAGTCTTTTTAAGATGTTTTTTAATTATCTTTCACTATTCGAAATTATAGCTATGTCGTCCGTGTAAGACAGGCCCCACACTTTTTCGTTTCTGATATTCACTTCTCCTACTTGTTTCTTGTTCATTTTTTCTAAATCCGCCACATATACGTTAAATTATGTCGGAGTCATTAGATATTCTTCTCTTACACTTTTATATGTCCAAAATTCACTTAAAAGTTGCTTCCAATCTTCACTCACGTTTCTCGTTTTCATTATGAATTCCTTTACCTTTGAGCAATATCCTAACTATTCTATCAAAAGCCTTTTTTCTTGATCTATGAAACACGCATAAACTTTACCTTCTTCGTCTCCAGTGATTTATCAACTATTTAGCTTAATACATAACATATATAGAGTCTGTTACCTCTCTTTCTTTTCTAATTTTAAATTGACTTTCTCTGAGATTTTCTTTTATTTTTTTTTTTTTTAACAAGTCGTTTAATATTATTGTATTGAATTTATATGTTGTACATATAAATGTTATTCATTTATCTAGAGCACTTATCTCCCCCTTTTTATACAGGGTGACCCAATTTAAAAGACATCCAAATAACTAGCCGTGGAGAGTGCTTCAGTCGAAAAGTGTTACAGACAAAAGTTATAGAAATGCAAGAGGGAAATCGAATGGTTGCCTTGGATTTAACCAGAAGTATGACCTTCAAGGTCATTTCAAGGTCAACGTCAGATTTTTAAATAAGAATCCCTTCCCTTTGTATAACAAGATGTATTTTAATAAGATCTACAAATTTTGTTTTTTAAGAATTTTTTTTAATTTTTTGAAGTTTTCAAGATAAACGCAAAAAACTATAATATTTATGGGTTTTTCATTGTTTTACCCACGATTTCGCAATCTTAATTAAGCCCATTGATGAAATTGCAATTTTCTTTCAACATCACGTTGCGTTAGTTCTTGGATTAAAGTGATGTGATATGGATAAAAACGATGAAGTCTCATAATTTTTTGGATTGTTTTCCTCAAAATAGCAGATCATATTGCAATTTGCCAAGTTGAATCATGAGGATCTAAATAAATACTGAAAAAATCGTGCTACTGCACGTTAATTTTTATGATATTCACCTAAAATCATTAAAATGTCTACAATTTCATTGCGTGAATAATCAGGCATATTTACTCTAATTTTATAATAATAAATAACTTCCCACAGGTTAGAAAAAAGAAAAACTATTGACCAAAAATTTATGTAGAAAAAAGAAAAACTATTGACCAAAAATTTATGTGGAAAAAAGAAAAACTATTGACCAAAAATTTATGTGGAAAAAAGAAAAACTATTAACCAAAAATTTATGTAGAAAAAAGAAAAACTATTGACCAAAAATTTATGTAGAAAAAAATTCAAAACGAATCAAATTAAATTGTTCAGTTATTGACCTTATAAATCTAATGAAACATAATTAAAATGACGATATTGTAATGTAGTTGTTAAACACATAAGAGCTTTCAAATTAAGAATTAGTATTTCTAGCAAAAAAATTTATAGCGATGATTAAACGCAGAAAATGGTACGCGTGGAGGTATATATTGATCTTTTAGGTTTTGTCTTTTGGTCTCTTTAAACTATCTTATTCTGTTCTGAACGCCAACTCCTAATAAATCCATAAAAATAGTATTTTTTGCATTAATCTCGAAAAATATTGATAATTTAAAAAAATTTTTGTATAAAAGTTATATATTGCATCAAAATACATCTTATTGTGAAACAAAAAGTAGCGATTCTTATTTAAAAATCTGAAGATGACCTTGAAATGACCTTAAAGGTCATAGCGCTTATCAAATCCAAGGCCACCATTCGCTTTCCCTCTTGCATTTCTACAACTTCTGTCTATAATACTTTAACTGGAGCACTCCGCGACGAGTTATGTGGGTGCGTCTTTTAAATTGGATCACCCTGTATATTAGGCTACTCACTCCTTTCATCCATTTTTCCGGAATTATACCTTCTTGCTAAATTTTTCTCATGAATTCTCACATCGCATTTTCGAGTTTCTCTGGCATGTATTTTCACATTTCATTTTCAATATTCTTCTGTAGCTTTCCTTAGTTTAAATTTTTGAATTCTTCCTTGTTAAAACTTTCCTCTTGATTTGTCCTAGATTTCTATTTCCCTGATCGCTCTTCATTTTTCGTTGACTCATATTCTTCTTATCTATGAAATTTTTTTATAAAATACTTTGTTTATTCATATATCTCTATTTATTTACTTATTCCTTCTATTTTCTTCTTTATCTAGTTATATGATTCCACCTATCTTCTTTTGAGTTTACATTTTTAAACTTTTCTTTTTTTATTTATTTAAATCACCTTCATCACCTTTATATCTATTTAATACACATGATCCCTCAATTATCACTACTTATATTAACTTTTTGCTTTTCTTGTTCACCACAGTCTCCTTTGATTTACTCTTTATTGTCCCTCTATCCTTCTCATTCTATTCTTTCATCCATCCTCTTCCGTTGTTCACCCATTTTTATTCCTGTTTTCGTATTCCAATCCCCAACTATCAATGGATGGATTTTCTTCCTAATTTTTAAATAAATTTTTGTTAATAATTTCCATTGATTCTTTTACATCTTTATTATATTCTTTAATAATTTTACGTTTCTTTTCTTTAAACTTAACCTTAACACTATGCATCACTCTCATTCTCATAACTACTGTATTTTAAAATCGCACTTATTTTTAGAACAATCCTTCTTTTAACTCTTCATTTCGTGTAGGCTCTTCTTTGCCTGTGTACATTTCCACTCATATTCTTTTGGTAAACTGTTGCTAAAACTTTCCCACTCGCCTTTCACTTACCATATTTTCACAAGCACTAAAATATCGATATTAATTAAATAGTCTCACACTTTACTGTTCTTGTCAATCACTTCTTCAACGTTCCAAGCACAAATAATAATACTGTCTTTCATCTTTTCTTTCTTCTCACGAACCTCTTGTTTTTCTCATTTTTTTTGCGAATTTTTCCTATCTTCTTAGAATTCATTATTTGTTTTAATTGATTATTTATCTCATTATTAGTTTTTATTAAATCTTCTATCCTACTTTTTAATATTTGTATCTATTTGCAGATCAGTCTAGTATTTAGCTTTTCTTTTTCCTTCGCGAACATAAGTACCGTCTGCTCTTTCACTTTCATTTTACTAAACCCTGTTTTCTTTTGTCCCTTCCCACCTGTCGTCTTTGTTTACTGTCGTTACTCTCGAAATCTTCGTTGCCGACTCTGCTTTTCCCTCGTATTCTCATTCTCCCTTTCTCTTCTTCTATTCTAACTCCTCCTTAACTTTACGTTTTTTCACTATTCATACTCTTCAATTTCATTGCCTACTTAAAATTTTATCTTTTTTTTGTTTCTATCTCAACTATTTTACTTCTTAATTCTTTTGGTTAAACTCGCTTTCTAACAATTTTTTTTATTTTTCTTATCGTGACATCCGAAACGTTTCTTAACCTTTAGAAGCTAACCGAAAATTCGCGCGTGTGTATATATTTATATACAAGAATGGTCCCAGAAGTATCCGACCTAATATATTGATAGCTGTTATTGGTTAAAAAAAAATTTCTACACAGTGTGTCCCATGGAAAACGGAACTTTTTCAAAACATCGATTTATATTGGCGCCACCTATTGGTGGATGTTAGCAATGGAAAGGTCCATTCTTAACTGACATCCTGTCAAAATTGTATGACATTTGGTTCAATGGAAACCAAAATATCGCGCTCAAAGTGACAGTGTGTTTGTGGCATCGGTCGAAAAATGAACTTCGAACAAAGAGTAAATATTAAGTTCTGTTTTAAACTCGGTAAATCCTTAACTGAGACGCATAATTTGCTGAAACAAGTTTATGGCGATAATTGTCTATCCCGTACCAGAGTGTATAAGTGGTATAAGCGGTTCCAGGAAGGTCGTGAAGACATTCAGGACGATGAACATCCAGGTCCTTCGAATACCGTGGTTACTCAAAGTAACGTTGAAAAAGTGTGTAAATTTATAAAAAATGAGCCAAAATCTTTATTGCGATACATGAAAATAGAATTGAATGTGTCCAAAAATTCAATTTATCGCATTTTGACCGATCATTTGAATCTACGGAAGGTGCGTGCACGCTTTGTTCCACACAAATTGACCGACTACGAAAAATTGCTCCGAATTCAACATTGTAAGGATTTGATTAAAGAGTCAAAAAAGGACCCAAACTTGAAATATTCAATTGTGACTGGTGACGAGACATGGTGTTTTCAATATGATTCTTAAACCAAGCGTCAAAGTGCTGAATGGAAGCACCCAACCGAGCCCAATCCGAGAAAAGTCGTCTTGAAAAGTCAAAAGTGAAGACAATGTTGATTTGTTTCTACGATTCGGAGGGTATTATTCATCGTGAATTTGTTCCACCTGTTTAAACGATTACTGCTGTGTTTTATCTTAGTGTTATGAAGCGTTTGCTTAGCCGTATTCGTCGTGTGCGGCCACAATACCGTGAAAAAGGGAGCTGGCGTTTGTTGCATGATAATGCCCCGTCTCACCTATCGAACTTGATCACGGATTTTTTAATCAAAAATTCCATTTTAACCATCAACCATTCACCGTACTTGTCGGATTTGGCTCCGTGCGACTTCTACTTATTTTCCAAATTGCACTTGCCTATGAAAGGAAAACGTTATGCCGACGTAGAGGCCATCCAAAGAGCGACGATCGACATACTAAAGTCGATGGATAAAAATGATCTCAAAAACTCATTTGATATGTTAATTGATCGTGCGAAATGTTGAATTGGTGCGGAGGGAGACTATTTTGAATAAAATAAATGAGATTTTCCGGAATATTGAGTTTTTGTCTTTATTTTGAAAAAGTTCGGTTTTCCATAAGACACACTGTGTATAGTAGGAAGAACAAATCTTATAAAGCTTAAGTTTCAAGTTTGAAGATGCTACACTGTGTGGCATTTGTTTAGCAGCCAACAACGATGAACGCTCTCAATGAATTTGTTAACATGGAAAAAATTGGTCGTCGTTATTATTTAAATGGTGAAAAAAATTCACAAAAAAGTATTGTGATTGTTTTCGTATTGGGTGATTGTCGATTGAAAGCACGCGAGCTAGCAGATATGGTAAGCATTTCAAAAAGCGCTTTGTATCGCATATAGACTTAAAATTTGAAAATGAGAAAGCTATGCGCAATAAGAGTGCCGCGTTTGCCCACAATAGAATAAAAACAGCGTCGTGAGGATGTTTCAAACGAGGGTTTAACGCTGTTTCCAGCAATAAAGCCGAATTTTTTCGTCGATTCATAACTATGGATGAAAAATGGTCCATCACTATACACCTGAGACAAAAGAACAGTCTAAATAATAGATTAGAAAGGAAGAATCGTCTTCAAAGAAGGCGAAGACAATGCTATCTGCAAGCAAAGTCATGGCATCAGTTTTTGGGATACACATCGAATAATTTTAATTGATTATCTTCGAACAGGAAAAACAATCAACGGCGAGTATTATGCAAACTTATTGCAACGTTTAAGTGATAGAATCAAGAAAAAACAAAAGCATTTGGCTAAATAGATAGTGTTTTATCGAGCCAATGTACCACTTAATGTATTGGGAGTACAAACTAATTCGGTCCGTTTTTATGTGGTCAAAAATGCATTTATTTTAAAATAAGAATTAAAAGATCAATCGAAGTATCGCCCATCGCTAGTTACTACTTTTTCCCACTATTCTGGCAATTTTCAAATTTCATCTCGAAAAAATGTCTCGTCTTTTGAGGTGATCCAAGTTCGGATCCGATTTTCGATTTCTGCGAAAGAAGTGAACCGATGATCTGCCAGATCGTGCTGCATCCCTCGGAACAACCAGTAATCAGAAGGAGCAATGCCCGGAGAATACGGCGGGTGCGGCCAAATATTCCACTTCAGCGTTTACAAATATTTTTTCACGACTTTTGCAACATGAGGCCGAGCGTTGTCATGCAGAAAAATAACTTTGTCATGTCTTTCCTTGTATTTCAGTCGTTTTTCTTGTAATGCACAGTTTAAACGGATCAATTACAGCCTATACCGATCGGCCGTTATGGTATCGCCAGATTGTAGCAGCTCATAGAGCACAACACCCTTTTGTTCCCACCAGATACACAACATGATCTTCAAACCATGAATATTCGGCTTTAGTGTTCATGTTGAGGTCGATGGCAACGATTGATCAGGCATAGCGTAGTATTTTTTCTTCTTGGGGTTATCATAGAATATTCAATTTTCATCCCCAGTAACTATTCTATGTGAATAATCCTTTTTTTGTTGCCTTTGAATCAGCTGCTTGCAACAGAAGAATCGCCTGTCAATGTCTCTCGGTTTCAGTTCATAAGGCACCCAATTGCCTTGGTTTTGAATTATTCCCATGGATTCTAATCGTATAGAAACGGTTTGTTGAGTCACTTCCAATGATTCTGCAAGCTCCTCTTGCGTTTGACTCGGATCTTCATCGAGTAATGACTCCAACTTTTTATCTTCGAATTTTTTTGACTGTCCAGAGCAAGGCTTGTCTTTAATGCTGAAATCTCGATTCTTAAAACGTTAAAACCATTCCCTACAAGATTTATCAGTTGGAGCATTGTCACCATAAACTTCCACAAGCATTTGATGCGCTTCAGCTGCACTTTTCTACCAATTAAAACAGAAAACTAAAAGCTCCTGCAAACGCTGCTTAGTTAACACAAAATTAGACATATTTAACACAGTTAACAAGATTTTTTTATAAAACTTGAGGTGATTTAAGCTGAATATTATTAACAGACGTCTAACCTCTCTGAAACTTCCGTCTTCAGCTGTTACTATTAAATATTCATAATAGCCAGAGCTATCTTTTGAAAAATGACCAAACTAATTTGTACTCCCAATATATCAGACTCGATAATTTTTTACATGTATAAATTAAACTTAGGAAAGGAAAATATTAGTGAGTAACAAGAAACACGCATTGCGAAGCAGAAACGGAAGAAGGCAAGGGATGAGAATTAACCGTTTTTCCTTGATTCAGACGGTTTTAATGTTCCGACTCAGATCGTCATAGGAACAGAATTTAACAGTCTGTAAATTCTGACTGTCAAGTGCAATTTATGTATACACTCTGACAAAAAAGTATCTGGAAATTTAAAATAAAACGCAAAAATATTGAACTTCTTCAATATTTATTAAATCTCCTTTAAAATATGCTCTATTTTAAGCGATACACATGTGCCAACGTTTTTTCGAATCATGGAAACATTTTTTATAGGCACTTTCAGGGATGGCCTTCAGCTCCTTCTGCGAATTTTCTTTCATGGCGTCTATGGAGTCAAATCTGGTTCCCCGGAGCGGTAATTTCAGTCTGGAGAAAAGAAAGAAGTCACACGGAGCTACATAGATCAGGCAAATAAGGTGGCTGGTCGATGGTATTTATCGAGTGTTTGGTCTTAAAATCGTTAATAATCGTGGCTCGATGAAATGGTGCGTTATCGTCATGCAAAATCCACGAATTGTTTTGCCACAAATCCGGCCGTTTACGGCGAATATTTTCACGCAAACGTCTCAAAGCAGTTAAATAGAAGTCCTTATTGACCGTTTGACCTTGTGGAACGAATTCACGATGAACCACACCACGAATATCGAAGAAAACAATAAGCATCGTCTTGATTTTCGAACGACTTTTGCGAGGTTTTTTCGGTTTCGGCTCATTTTTTCCCACCCATTCCGATGATTGTTGGTTCGTTTGTGTGTCGTATTCATAGACCCATGTCTCGTCACCAGTTATGATCCGTCCCATAAACGTGGGATCAGAATTCGCACGATCCAGCATGTCTGCAGCTACCTGCATCTGGTACTGTTTTTGAAGAAAATTCAGCTTAAACGGAATAAGCCGAGCGGCAACGCGCTGCGTGCCCAATTGGTTCACCAAAATCAAACGAGCGGTTTCACGAGAGATGTTGAGATCACGAGCTATCTCTCTAACACTAGCATGACGAGTTTCGAGCACAATTTCCTTGATTTTTTCGACGTTATCGTTGGTTGAAGAGGTCGACGGTCGTCCTGAACGAGGCAAATCTCCGACGATCTTCCGACCGTTTTTAAAGGCTTTGTACCATTCGTACACTTGGGTTTTCGATAAAACAGAGTCTCCATAAGCTTTTTCCAGCATTCGCAACGAGTCAGCACACGAAATTTCGTTCAAAACACAAAATTTGAGACAAACTCTTTGTTCAATATTTTTTTCCATTGTAACATTCGCAGACTACTACTGAGGTCGACTGGTTTCAACAGCTGTCGTAAACAAACTAGTTGACAGACCGCACTCATGTTTGGCATAGTAATTACGGACAGTCCTACCAACATACAGAAGCTTTAAATACTTAAAAATACTCAACGCGGGCAATTTAAATGAGAATTTCCGGATGCTTTCTTGTCAGAGTGTATATCAGGTGCACAAGTGTAAAGTGTGGTGTGTATATCATACATACGAGGGTGGGCTGAAAAATTTCCGGCCTGATAAAGAAAAACAACTTTTTTCGTGTTTCCTTTTCCTTTATTTTTCAACATAATCTCCATCAAGCTTAATACATTTTCCATAACGGTGTTCTTATGCAGTGATACCATTTTTATAGCGATATGTCAAGTTCTTCAAAATACTCATTTACAGCATCGATGACTTCTCCAGTGTTATCAAATTTTTTACCTCTGAGCCATTTAAGGTTAGGAAAAAAATTATAGTCGCTGAGGGCTAAATCTGGTAAATATGGTGGTTAGGGTAACAATTCGAACTATAATTCGTTGATTTTAGCCATTGCAATAACCAAAGAATGGGCGGGTGCGTTGTCATGGTGAGACAAGACTTTTTCTTCGCCAAGTAAAGTCGTTTATTTCTCACATTGTCCTTTAAACGCTGCAATAACTCTGAGTAGTATTAACCAGTGCTGGTTTTACCCTTCTCTGGGTAATCAACAAAAATAATTACTTTCTCATCCAAAAAAAAAAGAGTCGACATATTTTTATTCGCCGATAAAATTGATTTTGTCTTTTTTTGGGTTAATTTACCTGGTCCAATCCATTGCTTTGACTGTTGTTTATTTTTTAGAGTGTAGTAGTGAGTCCAAGTTTTATTTACAGTTAAAAAACGACGTGAAAATTTGCTAGGGTTTTGCTTGTACAGCGCCAAATTTTTAATTAAAACAGTTTTCCGGGTGAATTGTCAGTCGACCATCAGCAAACGTGACACTCACCGAGCACGGAGCTTCTCCATTCTCAAATGTTCATCTAAAATATTGCGTATACGTTCAGTTAACATCTTAGTGGCCTTAGCTATTTCCTTTACTCTTAATCTGTAGTTCTTCATCACTATTTTATTAATATTTTCAATGAATACAAGAGTTGTGATCTCAACGGGGAGTCCTAAACTTGGTTCATCAGAAGTGCTCGTGCGACCCTTCTTAACCCATTAAGGACCAAAAGGACACTTTATACATATTTTTTTCAGCAGCATGACTAACTATGCAATCGTTTGTAAAAAACATCAAAAACTATCATTTCCGATGTAAAATTTCCTGATCTTTCGATTAGCGAGGTCAGAATTTTAAAACAATGCATATTAAAAAAGTCGTTATTGTTTATTTAACAAAAAACACAAAATTTCGATAAAAAAGATAGTTTCGTTCAATATTTTCGCATCGAAACTGGAAGCCAGTACGAGGTCTTTTCGAAAAGTATCCGACCTACCTTCATATATCAGCGATGGTGTTATTTTTAGTCATTGGGCGAGTGGCATTCTTCAAAGTAGTCCCCATTTGATTGAATAACGAGCTCCTAGCGGTGTTTTCACTTTCCGAAGCAGTCCTGAAAGTCAGTTTTTGGGATAGCCTTCAGTGTCCTCGTCGCATTATCTACAATCGTCTTTTTGTCGTCGAACCGGTGTCTTTTAAGCGGTTTTTTTAAATTCGGAAACAACCATAAGTCACAAGGGGTTATGTCGAGACTTTACGGAAGATTGACGAAGCAGTAGGATATTGTGTTTCTTTAAAATCTGCTACACAAGATTCAATGAATGCACTGGTGCATTATCGTGATGGAGAAGCCAGTCCCCGCTTGACCAAAAATGCGCTCGATTTCTTCTCACCGCATCACGCAATCGTTTCAGAATTTCAACTTAATATTCCTTATTAATCGTCTGAGCTGTCGATGTATATTTGTGGTGCACAACACCTTCATAATAAAAAAAAAAACAATCAGCATTGACTTGATATTGCTCCAACTTTGTTGTGCTTTTTTCGGCTGTAATTCGGACGAGAGCTCCCACTGTGAAGATTTTTGTTTTGTTTCGAGATAATAATCATAAACCCACGATTCATCACCAACAATAACCTTTTTAAGCCAAGTTTGAAGCAAAGTTTGATGCAAATTCGTTGATCAGATCTTTCAGTCATTTTTAACAATAGCTAAATCCAACGAACGCAAAAAAGGTATTGTAAACAAATACACGCTGCGCATAAACTATACGTCCTGTAGGTACCGGTGAGCAACCGATAAGTTCGTGAGGCTTTACTGTTGACGTTAAGGCTTCGGAGAGGTCATTTAAACACTCTGGCGCAAAGATATAAAAGCAGGTCGGATACTTTTCGGACCGACTTCGTATTTTCAAACTGTGCATTCATTGCGTCCATGGACCCTAACTTTCAAATTTCTCCACAAGGTTTTTTGAAATTAAACATGGCGGTATCCAGTATGGCGGCTTAAAGATAACATTCTTTTGCTTATTCTAGTATTTTTGAATAAAACAACTTTTTTGTAATAGATGTTCGTAAAAATTAGTTTATAAGCGTTTTTTGGGTCGCTGATCATGAATCTGCTAATAGTTTTTCTAAATTAAAAATGGCGGATCCAATAAGGCGGCTAAAAATTTTCAAAATTATTCAAATTTTATAAAAATTGGTATATAGGGGTTTTTCGGGTCGATAATTATGAATTTGGTAATTATTTTTCCAAATTCAAAATGGCGGATCCAATATAGCGGCTGAAAATTTTCAAAATTATTCAGATTTTATGAAAATTCGTATATCGGGTTTTTTTAGATCGCTGATTATGAATTTGGTGATTATCTTTCCAAATTCAAAAAAGCAGATCTAATACGTCGATGGTTAATCTTAAAAACCATTCTTATTTTATAAAAATTAGAATGTAGGAGTTTTAACGATCACGAATTCTTTGAAAATATCGTCTTTTAGCCGTAAATTCACGTCGCTCAGTTCTTCCCACGTGGAGGTAAACGACAAAACTAAGAGCCTCTTTTTTTTGTAGTTTTTATATTTTTTATTTGTTTTTTTTTTTGTATTTTTTATTATTATTTATGTTATAATTTATTGGTGTAAAAGTAGAAAACATGAGGGAAATACATGGACTTTGCAGTCTTTACACATTTTTGTTGTTCCGGAAGCGCATTTTTTGAAATTGCTATATTATTTCCTTATGCCTTTTAAATTTGTAATTTACTTATGGGTGGTGTTGATTTACAAAATTCACATTGCAGTAATTTGATGCCAAGTATAAAAGCAAAGAAATTGACTTAGCCGATATTTATGAGATTCATTCAGTCTTCGATAGCTAATGCAACAGTTCTTTGGAATTACGTACATGAAAAAAAACTTGGTACAAAAGATCTCGCTATGGAGATTATAAAATATTACCTTGCAAAAGCAAAAATAAGTAAATCACACACATCTATAACTGTTTCTTTAAGAAAAATTGTCAAAATTACAAAAAATGCTCTTCCAGAACCACAAAAATGTGTAAAGACTGCAAAGTCCATGTATTTTCCTCATGTTTTCTACTTTTACACAAGTAAATTATAACATAAATAATAATAAAAAATACAAAAAAAAAAGAAAAAAAAAGAAAAACTAATTAAAAAATATAAAAAGTAAAAAAAAAAAGGAAAAAGAGGAAAAGAGATTTGTTGATCGTAAAAACTTCTACATTCTAATTTTTATAAAATAAGAATGGTTCTCAACATTAAACATCGCTGTATTGGATCTGCATTCTTGAATTTAAAAAATAATTACCAATTTCATAATCAGCGACCCAAAAAAATCCTATATACCAATTTTCATGGAATTTGAATAATTTTGAAAATTTTTAGCCACCATATTGGATCCGCCATTTAGAATTTGGAAAAACTATTAGCAGATTCATGATCAGCGATCCGAAAAACCCTTATAAACTAATTTTCACGAACATCCATCACAAAAAAGTTGTTTTATTCAAAAATACTAGAATAAGCAAAAAAATGTTATCTTTAAGCCGCCATATTGGATACCGCCATGTTTAATTTCATAAAACCCTTTTGGAGATATTTGAAGGTTAGGGTCCATGAACGCAATGGATGCACAGTTTGAAAATACTGGCTTCCAGTTTCGATGCGAAAATATTGAACGAAACATTTTTTTTTATCGAAATTTTGTGTTTTTTGTTAAATAAACAATAACAACTTTTTTAATATGCATTGTGTTGTAATTCTGACTTCGCTCATCGAAAGATCAGGATATTTTACATCGGAAATGATAGTTTTCGATGTTTTTCACAAACGATTGCATAGTTAGTTATGCCGCTGAAAAAAATATGTAAAAAGTTCCCTTTTGGTCCATAATGGGTTAAATTCAGAAAGTCATTGTTGAAACGTTGAATTTGATGGGAAAGAGTCTTTTAGTGTGAAATCTAGCTCTTCTAACGGTGTTAGGCTTTTTAAATAGAAGTATTTGATGACTGCATGCTTCTTTGTTTTTTTCATTTTCACATAAGCAATTGAAGCGTCTTTTTCAATTAATTCAAATGCACTAACAGATAAAAAATACACTAATAGATTAATCGACCTGAAAATTTATATATAAACTATTAAGATGCCGGGTTACAGAATACAAGCTAAATCTTGATATGCTGGCGCTGTCTCTAGGTCAGGCCGGAAACTCTTCACCCACCCTCGTACATATATAAATAAAGCTAGAAGCTGAAAGGCTCTTCTTTTAAATCAAAGGCACAGGATTATGTAATGGTTAATTTTTATTCGAGTTATGGACTTTTGGATAAAATTTTCATCTCAAAAGTTATAAATTACATGAAAAAACTTCAATAATAAAAGTTGTTTGTTTTCACATAAAAAATATAAAAATTGAATCAAAGAAAGATCTGAACAAAAATTTTTTGTCGAGTGTTTTTTTTTTTTTTTGTTTTTTTTTTTCCTAAGCTATTGAAAAGCCAGAAATCAGTAATTTCAAAAAGATTAAAGTTTAATTTTAATCTGGTAATGTACTTTAGAATGATTAAAAAAAATAACCATTCAACAAAAAATTTAAAAAACTTTTTTTAGATCTTATTTTATTTTTATATATTTTATACGAAAACAAATAACTTCTCTTTCTAAAGTTTCTTTTATCGCTTACAGCTTTATCGATACAAGCTATTGAAAAGAAAACCTTTTTTCTAATGAATCCAAAAAATATGAAGCTTCTTATTTTTGTTTTTTGGTTGTAAAGAAAATTATAATGTTTAAAATTACTATACATAAATCTGACAGTAGTTAAAGTTTTTGCTGTTACCATCAAATAACATTAAGCTTCTTGCTCTGCAAAATATTTTCACAAAGTTACAAAACTTTGCATCTTTGCTGATTTTGGTTTGAGATGGGCAGAAGTATGTGAAAGAAAGTGTAAATATATAGAGGGGGTTAAAAAAGTCCCGGATCCCTACGATAACTTGAAAACTATAAGTCATGGAGGAAAATTTCAAAAGTATGAAGTTTATGATTTTTCCTTGGCTACCGATAAGGACCTTGGATGTGACTTGAACTATGACTTTAAAGGTCATTACAAGAAAAAGTTAATTTTTTTTTAATTGAGACCCTATATATTTGACTGCGGAAATAAAGAGAATGAAAATTTTACTGTAACGGGGTGGCAGTTTAAAGGTTAACTACCACCGGAGCAATTAGCTTCGGGGGACGCGCAATTCGCGAAAGGTGCGAATATGCCCATTGCGCCCCCTTCTTGGTCGCTAAAGTCTCAGACGACTTTGCTCCTGGGTCCGGGCACGAGAAGCCGTCCTTTGAACTCAACTTACCCGTTGCAACGCCGCGCAATTGTCGTTGCGCGGCTCGTGTGTCGTCCTCGCCCGGCTAGATGATGTCTTGGAGAGGGCGGTATTTGCGAGGAAGCTGAAAGCTCTTCGTCGCAAAAATAAAAAAAAATCTAAGATAATAGAAAAAAAGCAAAAAAGAAAACAGATACAATAAATAAAAAATAAAAAGAATATATAAATGCTTCGTATAAAAATAAGAAAAAAAAATATAAAGATATAAATAGCGATAATAAAATAAAAAAAGGAAAGAAAAAGGAAACTAGAAAAAAACAAAAAAATATTAAAATAAATAAAATAATTCAATAATAATTTAACAAACTAAGAAAATATAAATTAGAACAAAGATGAATAAATAATTGACAGAGAAAAAAAGAAATTTACAAAAAGAACGCACGAAAAGCGCAGATAATAAAGGCTCGCGCTACGCCTATAAGAGTGAGAAAGAAAGGTCTCCCTCACTCGCGTGCGCCGTATAACGTACGGGTGCGAGAGAGAAGACTACTCTCTTGCACGGAGCCCGTTGGAGCGAGAGAGAGAGCGCTCTACCACTCCTGCGCGCCGTGTCTACTGCGAGTACGAGAGAGAAAACGAGCCTCCCGTACTGCGCCATAGGAGTGAGAGAGAAAGCGCTCTCCGATTCTTGCACGCCTAACCTTACGCCAGTGCGAGAGAGAACGCAACTCTCTCGCACTGATCTTACTAGAGTGGGAGAGAAAGGCCTCTCCCACTCGCGCGCGCCGTATATGCTACGAGTGCGAGAAAGAAAGCGACTCTCCCGCACTGCTGCTACTAGAGGGAGAGAGATACCGCTCTCTCATTCACGCTCGCCTATTCTTATACAGGTGCGAGAGAGATCGCAACTCTCTCGCACTGACTATACGAGAGTGAGAGAGATGATGCTCTCTCGCACTGACTATACGAGAGTGAGAGAGATGATGCTCTCTCACTCGCACGAACCGCGTAAAACGAATAGGATAAAGAATGGAGTAACCGGTGGAGGTTACTTGAACGCAAATAAAAAAAATACAAAATTTATTCGCGCTAAAATTAAACGTATCAGCGACTTACAGTTAAGGGGCTGGCCAGCCTCGTACGCCGAAACAAAAAAGGAAAAGTGCCGCCGCTCGACGTCGTCTCGCCGATACGTCCCTGGTCGCTAGTGACGGTGACTCACGAACTTCCGGTCGCCGCGGTACACCTGCTCTGCCGTACACGTAGCCGGTGCGCGCCAAAAAAAACATAAAAACTGCTCGCGTCAAAAGAAAAATTCGCGAAGCGCTGAGGTCACGTAGCACGCGTCCAAGATGG
Organism: Chalcis sispes; assembly: GCA_949987625.1. Taxonomy (NCBI): domain Eukaryota; kingdom Metazoa; phylum Arthropoda; class Insecta; order Hymenoptera; family Chalcididae; genus Chalcis; species Chalcis sispes. Next base: position 35,056,763 of record OX465097.1, read on the forward strand.
CGGTCCCACTCGCAAAACTAGAGCGAGATAGAGAAAAATTCGGGAGCACGCGTATCTAACAAGAACTCGAGAAGAACTGTAATACGCGGGAAGCGGCTAGATTACCTAGCCTAGCCTCGCCTAGCTTCCTTATACGGCACACGACTATTCTATCTCTAGTCACGTACCGTATCTTCTCGTACAGGACTGTCACGTTACCGAGACTCTACCCGGATTGCTGACCGCGGAAGCGCGCGAAATACGACAATGCGCGGAGCATGAAGTGTTCTCCGAAAAACTATGCTGATACAAAAAAAAGTGAATAACATAGTCCATAGGAATTTTCTCCACTTATCTAATGTTAAACTTTAATTTGACCTTGATTATGACCTTAAAAGTCATTTGAAGGTTAAATCAGTTTTTTTTAAAGTCGATCCCGTATGTTCTATTCACGAATTACCAAACTTGGCCATTAGTAACTAGCAATAACCAAACATTACCTGTGTTTTACCACGTATGTCTATTTGGATCACTTATATCTCACAACGACCAACTGTGATTCTTGGTAACCACTTTTGATAGAAAATAACCAATTAAGACTGTGTATGAACTTTTAATTCAGCACTGGCCATCAAGAACTTACAATGACTAACTGCGACCGTTGATGACCATTAAGCATAGTCAGTAACTATTAATTTCTCATATCAAATTCTCATGTTGTTCTCAGTGAAGTTTTTAGTTTACCAACTGCCGAAATTTATAGTGACATTCATACAAAGTTTACTTAATTTTTTTTGCAAAACTCCTAGAGGAAGTTCCACAGAAGATGCAATCGCGCGAGTTTGCGATAATATTTACAAAAAAAACAGCTATTTAAGGGGGGGGTAGGGTTTTGAAGGCAGAAAAAAACAGGTTTTTACAGATTTTTTTTTGGGCGTACGGTAAAAGTAAATTTATTTCTAATTATTATACATTAAAGAGTAGTTATTGAACTATATTCTGTGAAATATTGGTTGAAAAATATTGAAAATTGACCGAATGGCAGCAATTCTTCGCAGGCGCCTCAGAAAAAATACATTTTGCGGTGCACGTCATACCTCAGCACTGGATCATCTGAAATGAAATAACCAAAGTTTTTCTTTTAATTTTTATGTCCCTCTAGGTATCCCTGTCGAGTTTTTCCATTTTTTTTAAATTTTTGAACTTTTTACAAGACTTGAAAGTGAAAATACCGATTTTTGGCCTGAATTCATGACTATTGTTGTTAATAATAAAAAAAATAAAATCAAAAACGAAAAAATCTCAACAGGGTTACCTCATGAATTATGTAAGGAAATACTGTAAAAAATTTCAGATGATCCAGTGCTGAGGTATGACGTGCACCGCAAAATGTATTTTTTCTGAGGCGCCTGCGAAGAATTGCTGCCATTCGGTCAATTTTCAATATTTTTCAACCAATATTTCACAGAATATAGTTCAATAACTACTCTTTAATGTATAATAATTAGAAATAAATTTACTTTTACCGTACGCCCAAAAAAAAATCTGTAAAAACCTGTTTTTTTCTGCCTTCAAAACCCTACCCCCCCCTTAATGGATTCATTATAAATCTCGTATAAAAGAGTATTTTATAAAGCAAAAAATATTTGTCTCAGATAATATTCATGAGTATAATGTAAATAAGCAAAAGATTGTTGAAAAACAATTTTTTTTTGAATGATCATCGAAGAAGGATTTGTACACGTGAATATTACAAAATAAATATAAAAAATAATTTGTTTACGTTAATATTACAACTAATATGATTAAAAATCATGAAATTTAAATTGTTAATAAACTTAAAATGCAATGCAATTTAAATTTTTAATAAACGTAAACTGCACATGTTTTTGTCGCATCGTAAACAGTTAAAATATTTTGTGGTCAAGTGAATTTCGTCGTAAATAACAACATTTCTGTTTAGACATTTTAGTATTCAGAAATCCATGTAATGCTTATTTTCTTCGGTGTATCGCCAGGTCTCAAGAAGTCTCTAATCATTTTACGAAGATTGACGCGCAAAGTGGGAGTAGCCAATCTCTTTACTTATAAGGGCTTAACAAGTAGCATTGATAATTCAATTATATATTTTACTCTTTCTATGAGTGAGTTACTTTGATTTAAATTATATTAAATAAAAGAATTTACATAAGCATGATTTAAAATACCATATAAAATTCTTACGGGCCACTTCAACATTTTTCTAGCCGTTGTATACAAATGATATTTTTAGTTAAAACTGTCTGTACTACCCTTAGTTTGATTGCAAAAAAGGATTATTTCCGATTTTCCAGATTCTTTCTCTACTTTACCTACCTAATGTTATGATAGTAAAACCAACACAATTTTATTTATTTTTTCTTGATTGTGTGACAGTAAAATCTCGAATATTTCAAATGTCTTTCAATATACTTTGAAATTGAAATTCCATTTAAATTTAATTTTTTTTCATCATTCCCACTGAAGATAAATTGTACTCTTTCTTCTTCATTTCAAAAACCGAATATGATGGAAACCAATTATATTGCGGTTATATTGCGTTCTGTCTTATGGATTAGTTCACTCAGTTTTCTTACATAATAAGTCAAAACAGGTTTGTCATCTTATCTTTAAGTCACAGTTCCACAATAACGAATCACGTTTATCATATAACGAATAAACGCGTCATTCATAGAAACAATTTTTTAACCATACTTATCTGGTTTCAACGGTACGTACATTGTGAAAATACAACGTCCTCGATAAAAAATTAGTTGTTCGTGAATGATAATGTTTGAACCTGATTCGTAATTATTTCTTCAATTTTCAACAAACAAATCCCAAATTTCTCTAATATGCGTAAAACGATCAGCTTCTTTCCTCTTGACTCGAGTATTCTTATCATCAAAACGAAGACAATCTAATAAAATAATAAAACTATTTTTCTGCACTGTTGATTTAAATAAAGGCATGCAATAAATGCCCCATTACTTAATTATTTTGCTTTTAATCATTTTATAAACACCAGCATAATGTAAGAATCCAAAAAAGCTTTTAATTCTACAATCTCTGTAATTTGTAAACTAATGAATCAATTTTTATTTCTTTTTTCTTTAAGCATATCGGTTTGCCCATTTATTCCTTTATTGGTATATTTTATAATAATTTCTAAGATATTACCAGAAAATAAAATACTTCACGCTTCATCTGGAGTTGTGGCGTTCACTTTATTTAATAGCAAATTCGTATCAAACTTGTGATCTTCTACCCGCTGCTATGGAGTAACGAGAGACAATTAATTTGTGCATGCTTTTGAAGGGCAGTTATGAAGGTCGGCCTTATTTGTGCGGTAGGGCGCCTATTGCTTGGGTTGTTGTAACCAATTGCTTAACTTCTCTAGAACTTCAATTTTCTTCACCACTTTCAGCGTCAGTTTCTGAAGCATGGAAACTCTCATCTTCATTTTTGGCATCATCCGTATCGTTGGAATTGTCAGCCACATTATCATTGTTGTTCTCTTCATAAAATTCTTCAAGAGCGGTGATACTCCAAGCTATCGTACGCATCGTCTTTACCAAAAAAACTCTATAATAATAAATATAAAAAATAACTATCATGGATTCAATGACATATTAAGACTAAAAACATTTAAAATAGTGTAACTATATATACTAGTATACTCTAGTATATTAAATGTTTGGAAAGAAATATAGCAACAATAGACTCAAAAACGACATCTTCAGCTATAACTGTCTTTGGCACTAATTTATTTTAAATCACTTTAATTAAAAGCGAGGAGGTGTTAATCGATGCCATCCTCTTTTTCAGCAACTGGTGTCCTCTTCATCGTTGCTAATGGGTTGTTTTGATGATGTAACTCGAGTGCATCTTTCTTTCATCATATGTTAAGTTTTTATTGTTCTTCTGCGCCTTTATAAATAATTCATGTCTTCTATCTCTCTCTTTTTCGCCAGGTTGGTTGCTAAGCAACGATACGTTTGCGTTTTCATACTTCGAGTAGAAATAAATTTTAATTAAATATTTAATTTTAGAATTCAACCTCGATTCCGCACATTGGGACTATATTGCTAAATTGCTTCAAAACCATCCATAAGGCGTAATTTTTAGCAAAATTTAAAAATTCTTGTTTTAAGTTACTCGTATTGAGAAAAAAAGAGATATTCGAAGCTCTTCTTTAAAAAATCGACCTTCACATGACCATCAAATGGCCTTCGAACTTTTAGAAGACCTTCAAAGACCTTCTACAATCAAGTAAATCTCTAATTTTGAATAAAAAACCTCAAAATCCTATTTGACATTTTCTCCTAATTTTTATTTTTGCTTTGAATTTTCGGATCGTGAAATTGTTGTTTTAATATGTTGAATTTTTGAAACATAAGTAAAGGAATTTGTATTTTTGGCAAATAATTTTTGGCAAAAAAGGTTTCGAGCGTCTCTTCGTTTTCTCATTATGAGTATCCTTCAATCAAAATTTTTAAATTTTGTTAAAAACTACGACTTTTGGGTGGTTTTGAATATACTGGAAACAGTGTGTGCCGCTTGCACAATTGATTTGTATATTATTGATTTTTAATATATATATATATATATATATATATATATTTAAATATATATATTATTGTACGCAAGAATGGAGTAAGAGATTGCCCCTCTCTAAGCCAATACACTTGTAAAATAACATATCACTGTTTTACATATTTAATCGTACTTGGAATCAATTGACCTGTTTGCGCTTAGTACTAGCATGAATTTATTTACGCTTCGCATTATTATCATACCTTGTTCATACTTCGAGAAATCTTACCTCACGAAAAATTCTAACCTAATCACGCTTTACATATCCCAATCATTCTAATTTATTTTCACGAAACATTTGTATTTTATATTCTTCAGTGAAACTATTTAAATATTTATTTCCTTCTCTAATTTTACTCTTCATTCTAGGTCTTTGACTTCCAGGTTTCTTCATTCTTCGATATCTGCTAGTTATTATCTTCGTTGTATATCATCTATTTTTTTACAGGTTTATTCGACCATCGCTACTCATTCCTGTCATTCATCTTCTATTATATTTCAGGTTTGTTTGACCATTGATGTTGGTTTCATTATTAATGTTCTAATTAATTTTTAGATTTGTTTAATCTTTACTGCTGAGGTAATTTCGAATACTCTAATGCTGTTTTTCTTAAAATCCCCAGTATTTTCTCGTTTATCGTCTTTCTTCTCTGTTATCGTTAACCGTTTGCACTCGAGGTCGTTTCCGCGCGGACTAATCAACAACATCAGGCAGTGCTTAGAAACGAACTTTAAAGAACAAGATCACATAAACATAAACAAGATATCACCAGATAAGAAAATATAAATAGTTATCACCGCGCATTGAGTTTCTGCACTAAAAGAACAGAATCACCGCTCAAGTTGCGGTATTAAATTATGTGGTGAGCGACAGTCACCTATTGAGTGCAAAGGATTAACCCTTTCAGAGGCACATTTTACTTCTGAACATTTATTTAAAGTCATAAATGGTATAAGGATTATCGGGGTCGTTAAATGCGAATCTAACGTCATAATTACAAAATCAAGATGGCAGATCCAATATGGCGACTATTGAAGCTAAGATTTGCAGTTGTTTCCAATTTGGATTGAATTTTGTATACGGAGGTTTTTTAAGGTTGTTGAATACGAATTTAATGTTATAATTATAAAATTCGAAATTATGGATGCAATATGACAACTATTTTGAATTAAATTTGTGTTTTTTCCTTCTGATCAGCACAGAATTTTGCATATGACGGTTATTAGAACCAAAAATCATGATTCTGATGTAATAAGTGTAAAACTCAAAATGGTGGATCTAATATGGCGACTATTTTTATTAGTGTACGTGCTTTTTTCGAACAACACTAAATTCCGTATCTGGAGGTTTTCCGGTTCGTAGATTACGATTTTGATATTGATACGAGCTTAATAGTATAATATATATATATATACAAAAGTTGTAGGAAATTTTCCTGGCTATCTAATCGCGGCCTTGGCTGCGACCTTGATCTTGACCTCGGAAGGTCAAATCAAAGTCGAGCAGTGACCGGCTGAATGTCTTGAAAAGTAGTCAATTTACTTAGCGAATTTGTGTCGTCATTGCACTCTACATCTGTGACACCTTTAACTCGACTAGATGGATCAACATTATGCAGACATTAGAACACTTCAAAATACCGCTTTATCTGCGTAAGGTTGTATCGAACTATACCACAAGTAGAATTCTAAAATACAACCAGACAGAGGTTTACAAACCTATAAAATCATGGGAGGCCTACCGCAAGTTCAGTACTCAATCCATTGATCTGGAACAACTTTATAATATTCTTCTAAAGCAGTATTCCCCAGATGGTGTGAATATCGTAGTCTTCGTAGATGACATCGCACTCGTTGCGGTTGAAAAGACAATTAGTGAGATCGAATATATTGGTAACATCACCATCGACACCGTAGCCAACTGGTTAAGGGACCACGGACTGTAGCTGGCGGCAGAAAAGACTTAGGCAGTGCTCATTTCTCAAACCAAGAAGACAAGGACTTTATCATTCCTGACGTTACGTAATACATAAAGAGGGGACACGGATATTTGCATTTTTATATAACCCAAGTGCTGACAGGTTACGGTTGCTTTCGCAATTACTTACAACGTGTCCACATTTACGAAGTGATGAATGTCCGGTGTGTCCCGGGCAAAACGAAGACGTCGAATATTCTCTCTATCAATGTCCAAGATTTGCTAAAAAATAAAATCGTTTTAAACCACATGGGAGAATTCCTTGAAGGTTAAGGCCAATACCTGTTGGGTTCGCCGGTGGTGCGGGATACAGTTGCGATGTTAACAAAATCCATCGTTAAAAACCTTAATACGATTAGTAAAAAAGAAGAAAAAGAGGATGAGCACGAGCAGCATCTGCTTTTTCTTCGTAGAAAATCTTTTATCTTCAAAGCGTTGAGGTTACAACACATTAGATGACAGGTATGGATTAGTGATTTGGCATACACATTCACAGACGTAAACATATTAAAACTCAGATGCAAACACTCAGGAGTGCAGGGTTCATCCTGTTAGGGTTAGGTGGCGCCGGATATGGGAAAAAGAAGAAATTAAGGGTGGGATGATTAGTAACAGAATTTCATTTACTTATTTAGAGAGATCCTTTATCTCAAATCATAGACTGCCTTTGATCATGTAGGTTGTAGGGTCTAGCAGAGCTAGTGATAAGGTACACGAGGTGTGTTCAGAAAATAACGAAAATTTTCGTTTTTTGAATAAAATATTTATTTATTCGTCTACATACATTAATTTTGTTGCCTTCGAAGTAGTCCCCATTAGATATTATGCACTTGTGCCAGCGCTTCTTCCAATCCTCGAAACACTTCTGAAACTCGATTTTTCATATAGCCTTTAGCTCTCTCAGAGATGCGCTTTTAATGTTATCTATGCTTGTAAAACGACAGCCCTTTAAGGTTCTCTTTGTTTTTGGAAATAGAATAAAGTCACACGGAACCATGTCTGGCAAACATAGAGGCTGGGGCATCGTTACAGCATTGCTATTGGCCAAAAATTCACGAACAAGCAATGTAGTGTGAGCAAGTGCATTATCATGGTGCAAAAGCCATGAATAGTTTTGCCACAAATCCGGGCGTTTTTTTTGGATTGCTTCACGCAAACGGCTTTGAACTTGTAGGTAGTATTTCTTATTGATCGTTAGACCTCGTGGCAAGAATTCATGATGCACTATGCTATTAAAATCGAAGAACACAGTAAGCATAACCTTCATGTTCGACCGTACTTGTCGAGCCTTTTTCGGTCTTGGCGATCCAGAATGCCTCCACTGGGACGATTGAGCCTTAGTTTCTACGTCGTATTCGTAAACCCATGTTACGTCACCTGTTATAGCACGTTTCAACAATTCTGCATCATTGTTCACTCATTTAGTGGCTCTTGACCAACTTCCATTCGCCTGTTTTTGTTTAAAATTCAACAATTTTGGAACAAATTTTGCTGCCATACGTTTCATACCCAAAACATTCGAAAAAATTTCATGGCATGAGCTAATCGATGTGCCAACATCATCAGCGACTTCTCTGATTATGATTCTGTGATCGTTCAAAACTACTTCTTTTTAAAAACTCCCGTTATTTTCTGAACACACCTCGTACGCTCACACATCCACATACTCACACACACATACAGACGCTAAGACGCAGATACGTAGACGCACACGTGAACACACATTGATGATTCCTTGCGATCTAGGCACTAACGTGCTCGCAAATAGCGTAGGGTACAATTTAGTAACAAAAAATAAAAGAGTAATAGGATTAGAAAAAAGCCTACGGATCGTTGACTGGCCCCGCGAACTTACGCCTCGGCTAGCGAAGTCGGCTGGTACAGCTTTTCATCGTCGTAACGGAACAAAAAAAAATCAAAATGGCAGAAAAAAATCTAGCATAAACAATAAAAGCAAGAATTAATGTTAAGACGGGAATAACCAGCAAAACAGTACAACAACAATAATGATTCACATTCCTGCCCTTGCTCGTAAATGGGAAAGATGCGCATCGATCGTATCGATCGCCCGCAATAGATCTATACCCAAGCGGTCCACCAAGAACAAGCCTCCCACCACAATCTACTCGACGCACTCTCCACTGACCCAGAGCGTTGTGAAACCTAGTCTAAGCGTGGGCCAAGAGTTTTACGAGTTTTTCCGGAACATAGGAAAAATGGTACATGCACTTAACTGAAACAAAATACCAGGCCGAACACGTGCACGTGCGACGTTTGGGCGTCAACTTGGCGTCCAAAACAAAAAAAGTGTTCCATAAATACTCTTCTTTCTAGTTCTTAGTTTATTACAAAAATTATCAAAATAGTAAAAGAATCACGACGTTGATCAAAAGAACGAAAAATGCGATTTCCAAAAATACCATTTAAGGTATATTTTTACACGACACGTAGAATAGTTTAACAATAATTATTTCCGATCACAAAAATAAAACTAAAATAATAATGACTTTTTATAAAGATTTGAAAGAAAAAATATAAATTGTGACGTGGTGTTTTGCACCAGTCACATGAGGAGGCTAAAACACAGCTTGTACGCCTCCTCGTAGCCCACAATAGCCTTTACAAGCTGTCACACAACATCATAGAAAATTGGAAGAGGAGGTTAGGAGGCAAGCAAAGACACTTAAGCACCGCATCTACGTGCAAGTAATGACATACTTAGAATTGTCTAGGAGCGTTACCTCGCTGCCGCTGCTAGCAGGCCATCGTTGTCCCCGACACCGCCGCTTCGCTTTCTCCACCGCTCATCGTTTGATTCGCCAGCTGCTGATCCGCCGCACTGCCACACCTGGAAAAGAAAGAGAAGGGACAAATAAGTCGACGCCTACCAGCCATGGAACGCGTCAACTTACCTGGACTCTCTGGACATCGGAGGTAGATTCTCGCCGCTCCAGAGAAAATATAACAACACTGGCACTCGCGAGCGGATAACCTAAACGCGCGCTGCTGGCGCGCAGTAATATTAACTGCCAACAGCGCTGAGCGCGCGTGGCGGCTGCGTCGCGTAACGTATGTTACACGTACGTTGCGCCGGCATAGAACGATTATCTTAAATCAGCGCTCGCGAAAGTGCCACGCAGGAGCTTCTCGTTCACTCCGTCCGGTGCCATAGTCGCGATCATTAGCCTTCGTCGTTCGACTCCGAATTCGCGTTTGATAAAACCAAACGAGCATGCAAGAGCAGGCAAAAACCGGTCTTGTTGTATTCGAGGCGTGTATAGTACTATTGTATATCTGGTAAGTGCCGAGGTGCAGTGGCTGTTACCAGGAGGCATCTCTTCACGAATCGTCCCCGTATCCTTTCCGGCTGTGTGGGTGCGACCGCGACACCTGTTACGCGCCATTTTTGTCTTTTCGCGTCTTGTATGCCCGCGATTGCTCTAACCGTGAGCTAGCCGTGCAAACGGGAGTGCTGCCGTAGAAACCGCGCTACACGAGTGTAGCTGGCGCCCTGGGCTCACGTAAAAACGCGATTATTGTTGTAGTTAGTTAATTTTTGGTTCAAATAAACGTATTGGTTCGTGTCTATTTTAATTGGTTGTTTTAACTTGCACTAGCAAGCAACCCACTTGCCTCCCCATACATTTGTACGCCACCCTGATCCCCAGTGGCGTTACAAAATATAAAAATTGCATACCAAATGTAAAAAATATTACTCGCTTAAATTGTTATACATACGCTAAATAAAATTTCGCATCTTATAAACAACTTAAAATTTTAAAGTAAATTTTTAACTGTTATACAATTTATTTTCCTACAAATACTAGTATGAAACAATTTCTTTTTGAATAATATAATTGAATAACAAATCTATATCTTTAAATATTATAAAACTAATAGTGTTACTGATAACTACGAGTAGATTATTTAAAACAAAAAATATACATGTATATCTATAAAAGATGCTGCTATCTTTAACTTAATTTAATATAATGTAACTGCCTTTTTTTTCTTGAAAATATACATACAAACAAATATAGAAAAAATTTTATATAAATATCTGCAATAATTGTTCATGATAATAAATCTCCCAATAAATTAAAAATTGCAAACGGCCTGACCATGTTCCTTTACAATAAAAATATTAAATAAAACGACAAAACGTACTACTATTTTTCTGCTTTTCTCTCGAAATAAAAAAGATAAAGAACCATGTAATAATTTTCGCTGTACTTCTTTTCTTCGAAAAGTCTTATTTACAAACATTGGCTATGATTATAGTTATGAATAGATCGCTCTATCTTTCTATAATCGAGATGAACATTTAATAATACACAAATTGCTTGAGTTTAATGTAGATAGATAAACGCAAGCGTTAGAATTTAAGCTTATTATTAAGTTGCTGCAGATGAAATGGCCGGTTTAGTAATAAATTTTTAAACAGCTGTAATTTTTTATAAAGACAATTTATTTAATCAAAATAGGTACCAATAGATGCAACACACTTTTTCCAACGAGATACAAGTACATTTATTCCAGTTTTGTAGAAGTCCGAGTTTCTAGTTCGAAGAAACTCCTCGAAGGCATTTATGACAGCAGCTTCATTATTAAATCTTTTTCCTGTCAAAAAGTGATCCAAATGTTTAAGGAAATGTTAATCTGTTGGTGAGAGGTCTGGTGAATATGGAGGGTGAGAAAGAGTCTCATAGCACAACTCGTTTAATTTTTGGACCGTTGTTCTTAATACATGAGGTCGTGCGTTATCATGAAGCAGTATCACTCTATCCCTGTTGGCAAGCCTAGGTCGTTGGACTATGAATTTTCGATGCATTTTATCTAGTTGAGCACAGTATTTCTCAGCATTGATGGTTTTGCCAGGTTGCAGGAACGAATAGTGGATAACTCCAGCTACAAACCATCAAACAGTTACCATTATTTTCTTTGGATGAAGGCTTGGTTTCAGCATGAGTCTTGGCGCTTCATCAGCATCTAGCCATTGGGCCGAACGGCGACGATTATCGTATAAAATCCACTTTTCATCGCAGGTCACAATTCGGTGCAAGAACGGTTCCTTTTTGTTGCGAGAGAGAAGAGAACTTGAAATCTCCATTCGACACGTCATGTTTTGCTCGGTAAGATCATGCGGAACCCATTTGTCAGCATTTTTTTTTGTGCGTGCGCGGCTGGCCAGCCATCCGTAAGTTTTTTTATAAATTTCTTAGGCGCGAAATATTATATTTGCGTTGGGGTAACTGCCGCTAGTTGCCCCCCTTTTTCCTTTTTTTTATTGATACGTTTTGCGCGATTCGTACGAGTGAGAGAGCGTTATCTCTCTCACTCTCGTATAGTCAGTGCAAGAGAGTTGCATTCTCTCTCGCACCTGTGTAAGAGTAGGCGCGTGCGAGTAAGAGAGCGATATCTCTCTTACTCTAGTAGGATCAGTGCAAGAGAGTTGTGTTCTTTCTCGCACTCGCGTAGGGCTAGGCGCGCTTTCTCTCCCACTCTCACGGGCTCAGTGCGGGAGAGCCGTCTTCTCTCTCGCACTCGTATAGGAAACGGCGTGCGCGGGTGAGAGAGCTCTTCTCTCTCACTCCAGTAGGCGTAGTGCAGGAGAGGTTCGTTCTCTCTTGCACTCATATCGTGCATAGCGCGCGTTAGTGGGAGAGGCCTTTCTCTCTCTCTCACTCGTAGAGTCCGTTACGAGCTAGTCACGGACTTTAGCGTATAGAGCCCGTTCACGCAGAATAGCGCGCACACTTTTTATTATTTGTGTTCCTCATGTGGTTTATTTATAATATTTATTTTGTTTACGGTTTATTCTTTTTTGTCTTATTTTATATTTTTTTTGTTAAATTATTAAATTATCTTATTGATTTTAATATTTTTGCTTTTTTTCTATTTTTCATTTCCTCTTTTTTTTTTCTTCTTTTTCTTTGTCTTTTTTATTATTGTTTTTTTCTCGCTTTTTAAATTTCTTTATTATTTTTGTAAATATATTTTTTCATGTTTTTTTATAAAGTATTTTATATTTTTCTTTTATTTTATTTATTTCACTGTCTGCTCTTCTTGACCTTTTTTCCAATGAGGAGATTTCAGCCTCCCTCCCGAATACCGCCCTCTCCGAGATATCAGCTAGCTGGCGAGGACGACTCACAAGTAGTACAACGACGTTCGCGCGGTGTTGCAGCGGGTAAGTTAGGTCCGAAAGACGGTTTCTCGTGCCCGGATCTAGGAGCAAAGTCATCCGAGGCTTTAGCGGCCAAAAAGGGGACGCTGCGAGCAAGTTTCGCGCCTCTAGCGAATCGCGCGTCCCCCGAGGCTAATTGCTCCGGTGGTGGTTTACCTTTAAAACTGCCATCCCGTTACAATGTTTTGAATAATACGTTTCTTATCTTTCTTTTTCTTTTTTTTTTTAGGACATTTATTCGAAATTATACATAGTAATTATTAAACTAAACACTCTAGAATTTTAAGATTTAATATAGGAATCTTTTATTAACATTACAAATAAGTATATAGTATAAAGCTTCTACTAATAATTAGCCTTATTTGTGTTAAAAGCGTTTCCCGCGTTTTTGTACAAAAATTATCATTCTTAAAACATTAAATAACCCCTAAGGTGTTCGTTTCCTCACATTTATCTTTGCGTGTGAATTTATGTATAAAAATGTTGAAAAAACTAAGCCCCTGATAAGAATGATATATTTTTTTGCTTCCACTCAAGATAAAATTATATTTAGATTCAAATTTATATTATCATTAACTATTTTAAAATTACTTTGAGACTATATTTTAAAATTCGCTAATTTGAAGTTCTTTTATTTAGAATTAATTATGTTAAAAACTACTTTAAATTATATTTTAAAATTAATAATTAAGATTATACTTAAGTTAAACTTGTCGTAGAGATTAGAAATAATATATAGTGCTAACTCAAAAGAGAAAAACATGAACATTAAAAATGCAAACAAGTAAAAACAAAAAAATAATAAAATAATAATAAAACTAAAAATAATGTAATAAAAATGAATTAACTAATGGTAATTAAAGTTAGAATTAAGCTACAAAATTGATTTTTTTTCGTAGCCTAGTTCAAATTTTACGTAGATTAATATTAAAATAAAATATTATATAATAAAACAATATTAATATTAGTTTTAAGTTCGTGATATATTTTTGTAAAAATGGACATCCCCTCTCGATCTCTTTCCCCCTCTCTCTCTCTCTCTCTCCCTCTCTCTACCATCAAGACGACACACCCTCGCGGAGGCTTTCCATGCCCTCTCAGAGAGGCCCGCCGAGGAAAAGGGGGCCCAGAAAACTTACCCTCTCCTGAATTCTCTCGAAAAGAGAATTCGTTCGGCGCGACTTCAGAAAAGCGCATAAATATAGCGCGAAAAGCTCCAAGAGACACAGTCCACAGGCATTTTTTGAAGAAATTACACTAGTCATCGATTACAGAATCCAACCACCAGACCTAAGAGAGAAGCCAGAGCCGCATTCATTTGACCAGCGTCCAGCACCTACGGAAAATACATCTACACAAACATTTTTATTCTATAATTCAATTTCCAAACTGTTCTTTTAAGAACACAAAAATAAACTATTCATAATTCAAAACTTCAGGGAAGAAGAAGACGTCGAGCACCGCAGCAGATTACAGAGAGAGAGAGAGACAGAGAGAGAGATCGTCCACCCGCTTCAGGATCTACAATAAGTAAAAAGTGAGTTTCAATTTAATTTTTGTGTTTTCTTTTCTTCTATTTTCCTCTAAGAGATAATATTAGCCAGAATCGGCTAAATGTCTCTCTCCTAAAAACACTTGGTAGGACCTCTCTAGAACAACTTATAGGCCAACGTCGGCCTATACGCTTGTTCAATCCAGCATTTCATTTCTTATCCCGAAAATCTCGCAACTTAATTCCTCTGCCATCCCGAGCCCATAAGTTTCAGTACTTAGGCTTGAAAAAGGCAAAAAAAGCAGCCCGTGTCATTTTAAACGCAATTGAAACGTCACCCCGACGTTACACTGATAATAAATTTAATTCAAAATATTCTTATTTTAATAATATAATTTTAATTTTGATTCCTCTTTATTAATATAATTTAAAATTTGTTATAAAATCTTCTGTATATTATTTTAAATATATTTCATAATTTATTTCTGTATTGTTATTTGTTTGTGTTTGTGTGTCCATTTCAAATTCATTAAACCATCAATATGTTTCTTTAGTTATCGAAAATAGCTTTGTAAAATAAATATTTTAAATTTCTAAATTCTTTATTGCTGTATAAAATAGCTATTTTGTGTTGAATATTTTAAATAAATAATAAATAAAAAGTTTAAATTAGCACATAATGCTTCGTATAAGATTTTAAAAATATACAGCACAGACCGAAATATATACACGGCGACTCATTTGAATCTATTGATCCGAATTTCTTCTACAACACTTCATTCACGACAAAATGGTATTGACAAAAGTTGTTCAAGACCAAAGCGGTTATTTATCTTGTGACGAGGCACCATGTCGTAGCCGGAATAGCTATTTGTCATGTGTGCCTCGCACAAAAATTGAATGAATGGTTTTATTAATATATTCCCTCTCTCGCTCTCTCTCACTTTCACATGGCAGCGCACGCTTGCGCCATCTCACTCCCGCACACTTGGATATGCACGATATTTTCCCCCTAAAATGCAGGCCGGCTGCCCGCAACTGCTTCTATAGCCGGTGGAGGCCTCTCGCTTCCCCAGGGCAGGGAAGTGGTAATCGGTCGCCACCCCCAAACGCGAACTCGCGATCACTCACCCTTGTTCTCTCTCTCACACTTATTACTATCGGACAAACAAAGACACTTACGATAGGTATCTCGGTGACTCGTCCGCTCGCTGTTGAACGCCTGGCTGTTTTCCTTCTTACAGCGATCCTTGACTCCGGCTGCTTCTCCCCCGGAGAAGAGTTGCTCGACTTAGGGAATAGCCCGCCCGTTCATCGACGGCTTTCTCCTCAACCTTGGCTGCAGAAGTCACGGTGGCCACCTCAAGTCGCCGCTTGCTGACACCTGCTTTCCTCGTCCCCCGTCTAACTTCCTCGCTGTAGCTCCTCGTCTTCATTTCTCCTTCCTCGCACTATCTGTCCTTCTTCCTCACTTTCTCTCTCACTCTCTTTCTCTCTCTCTCTCTCTCTCTCTCGCACTTCTTCACCCCTGGCTACTTCACTCACGACGCTCACTCTAATAAAAAGAATAAACTAAGTTCAACCGCGGGATTTATCTTTACTGTCCTCGCGGGAGCGTGCAGCGAAACTCCTCGTAGGAGAGTTTCGCGTAACTGCTCGATGCGCTTTCTCTCCTCTCCTCTTCCCTCACGGCTCCCAAAATTTCTCGCTGATCGTCGCCGCAAGTTCGAGAATCGCGTGATTTTCGAGCGTTGCCGGCTTTTCGAAAAGTCCGCATTTTCGCGGGTAAACGGGCTTAGACAAGCCGGCAACCTAGCGTCCATGAAAACAATGGCAAAATTGAACGAATTGGGCTTTGATTTGCCTCCTCACCCCCCGTATTCGCCAGATTTAGCTCCCAGCGACTACTGGCTCTTTGCTGATCTCAAAAAAATGCCCCAGGAAAAAAATTAGGCTCGAACGAGGAGGTCATTGCCGAAACTGAAGCCTATTTTGAAGCAAAGGGTAAATCCTTCTATAAACATGGTATAGAAATGTTGGAAAGGCGTTGGAAAGATTGTATCACTCTAAAAGGAGATTATATTGATGAATAAAAATGATTTTTGAAAAAAAATGTTGTTTTCGTTGTGAGTCTCGGGACTTATTGAACGATGTGTTATAAAAAAATTATTTTGTATCCTTATAAAAAATGTAAACATGTGACAGTTACGACTAATATTGCAGAAATATATGCATTTCAGGCAAGTATGTGTTCGGAGAAATATATGAACATAGGTTTCATTCACATAACAGAAGTAACTATATAGTATTAAAATTCTCCACTAGATGGCTAAATATTGACTTTTATAATCGCATAGATAATTTAAGTGCTTCAGACTTATTTAAGAAAGTAACGATTCACGGTATAGTTATAGATATCTTATACCAAGCTGTTTAATAAGTTTTGCGGTTCGATAAGAAAAACACAATTTTATGGTTTGAAATACACTTTATTATTCAGTATAGTCTCTCTTAACATTAATACACTTGTTCCAACGAGATTCTAATTTACGAATTCCATTCCTGAAGTGAGAATCTGGAAGGGCTGCAAAATACGCTTCCACATCTGTTATGACCTCATCATTTGATGAAAAACGCTTCTCACGTATGAATTTTTTTAGGTCTGGAAACAGATGGAAGTCGCTAGGGGCCAAATCTGGTGAATACGGCGAATGCTTCAACAATTCGAACTTTATTTCATGGATTTTAGCCATTGTCAAAATGCTCTTGTGACTCGGTGCATTGTCCTGATGAAAAAGGATTTTTTTTCTTCTGCAAACCGGATCTTTTTTCACGAATATTTTCCTTCAGCTGGTCTAAAAGGTTACAATAATATTCAGAATTTATTGTTTAACTCATTTGCAAGTAATCCACAAACAAAATTCCTTTCGCATCCTAAAAAACTGATGCTAACACCTTCTTGGCCGATTTCTGGACACGAAATCGTTTCGGAGCCGAAGAACCAGGTTCACACCACTCTTTAGCCTTTTGTTTTGATTCAGGATTATGGTGATAAACCCAAGTCTCATCCATAGTGATGAACCGACGCACAAAATCCACTTATCCTTTCGAAAACGCTCTAAATGTTGCTGAGAAAGTCGCATTCGAAGGTGTTTTCGTTTCATTGTTAGCGAATGCGGCACCCATTATGCACACAGCTTTCTGAAACCCAATACTTTAGTCAAAATATTGCTTACACTGTTCAATGAGATGCATAGGCTTTCTACTAAATTTCTTTTAGTCACTCGACGATTTTCCAATACGATAGCCTGTATTTTTTCTACGATTTCTGGTGTTGTTGCTGTTTTTGAACGTCCTTGACGTGGATCGTCTTCAAGGCTTGTACGACCACGTTTAAATTCAGCAACCCATCTTTCTACTGTATTAATTAAAGGCAAGGAGTCCTTATACACTTTCAACATTCATTTATAAATTTCCTTTGCTTTTAAACCTTCCAAAAAAAAAAATTCAATCACTGCACGATACTTGATTTTTCCATTGTAAAAAAATACTGTGACACATTGACACTTAATGGCTTGTAAACAAAGGATGAATTGACAGATTGAAATGAAACTTCACATACGTTCATATGAAGAGTGTACTTACAGAAGCTACAAAAAAAAAAAAAAAAAAATACAGAACTGGGGATTAGAACCCAAACCGTCAGTGCTATAGCCTAAATGAGAGGAATAAGAAGATGAATATGAAGACAAAAGAAGATCAGAATTAAAATTCGCGTGTGGTGAGAAACAATAACAAAAGTGCAACGCACACATCGCCGCATATCGATGTATAGTTGAAAATCGAAAGCCCTGCCCATTTTTGTTTTTTTTTTTTTGGTTTTTTTTTCTCTCAAGACCCGCCTACTTAATCGCGAAGAAATCTGATTGGCTGTTAATCTATTGTTAATTGAATAGTTATTAATTCACCGATTTTAATGTAACAAGGTTTTTTATTTATAAAATTGCTCGCTGCATCAGGGTTTATGAATATTTTCACTAGATAGTGGGACAGGCTGTATAGTATATTTGTAATAAATGTATATATATATATATATATATATATATATATATATATATATATATATATTATACATACATACTATATTTTAAAATAATTTTAAATGAAGCTATTTGTGTATATATATATATATATATATATATATATATATATATATATATATATATACTATTTTAGAGGTTATTTGTGTATTGATTTGATTTATATATATCATTTTAGAGGTTATATTTTTTTAAGATTTTAACGAACCTATATATATACAGGGTGCGTACGGTATTTGAGGACATGCATAAATGTGGCTTTTTTTCCTTTTCAGATAAGAAATGGCGGACTACAACATCACTCAAGAAATGAAGAGACATGCTGTCATCGTCGCTATATGTACGAACCATACAGATTTAGAGATCTCTAATTTTTTTAATTGCGCCCGTTTATTCGTGCATAAGGTTCGCCGTGAATTGGAAGCATCAGGAGGCGATACAGAATCGGTTGCAAAACGCAAAAAGCACGAACAACGTTCTGACACTGTCCGATCTGCAGAATTTTTAGAGCAAGTGCAAGCGATCATAGACGAGGAACCTTCAAAATCAATGAGGGTCCTTGCGAGTGAGCTTCATGTTTCTCAGCGCCTTATTCGTAGAGTTGTCCACGAAGACCTTCGATATAAGTCTTACGTGATGCGCAGAGGACAGTTCATGTCGGAACGAACACGGGAACAGAGAGTTCTCCGATCAAAACGTCTTTTAAACAAAATCAAACTCCCTGAGGCTCCTAAAATGTTATAGTTTTTTTCCGACGAAAAAAATTTTGACCAAGATCAAAAGACCAATCGCAGAAATGACAGATGGCTATGTTCAAATCCTACGGAGGTTTCTGTTGTTATGCACACAAAATTTCCAGCCACTGTTATGGTTTTAGGTGTTGTCAGCAGCGAAGGACATGTTATGCCACCACACTTTTTTACTTAAGGACTTCGAGTGAACTCTGCTGCATACATCGAGGTTTTGGAGACGGTAGTGAAACCCTGGATAGACAATGTAAGCGGAGGCAGACCATACATTTTTCAACAAGACTCTGCTCCTTCACATAAAGCGATGGCGAATTTTTAAATATTTCTTAATTTAAAAAAATACTTTACACTATAGAAGAAATTTTAAATGTAAAATTAATACAAGTGTATATGGATTGCCATGCAACTTATGATTCAAATTCAAATCTTAGTTCTAGAAGCGTTGCATAGAGTAACGATTAGGGCGTCTGCTTTATAATGCGAAGGATCCGGGATCGATCCCACCGTAGATCAAAACATTTTTCTGCGTTTTTTTCCGTAAAATAATGTGTAAAATAACATGTGCGACAATGCGAATAAACGATTAAATATAATGCGTATGTGAAAAATATGTATAATCATAATGAAAAATTAAATTATAAAATATATAAAATACTCAACTAAAGTTTTTATAAAGGTTTTAAAAAAGTATTTTAAAAGGTTTCATCAACTACTTACAATCATTATAATGATTAGCTTTTTGGTTTTTACACGAAAAAGAAATATGTAACCGTTGCAAAAGCTAATAAATATTTATATTCTAGCATTTATTGCATCTTTGTTTGTAAGGACATTTCCTAAAAATAAAAATCAAATAAAATCTTATAAATATTTAAATTTATAAAACGACGATAAAAACTTCAAAACATTAATATACATTATTGACTATTATTAGAGTCTAAAATCCACACATTATAAGATTTTAATATTGCCTAATAAAAGCTAATAATCATTATCAAGAATTACTTTTTGTTTATAACATTTATATACGTGATTATTTCCGCTTGGGTTTTATGAAAGAACATTTCTTTAGAAAAATCTTTAAAAATTCGTCGTTCTGTTGTCAGTGCTATAACTGATAATATTACATATACTATATTTGATTGTAAAGTATTTGATTGTATTAATGGAGTTTGTACTGGACTTGGATTCCCACCTACAGTTGTTGGAGAAATTGTTGCAGTAGTTAAAGCCTACACAACTCGAGCTGCTAATGGTACTTTTCTTACTGAATAAGTAGATGGAATAAGTGAAATATTACAAAAAAGAGGAGTCGAATTTGGTGTTACAACAGAGAGAAAAAGATGTTGCGGTTGACTTAATTTAGCTTTATTCAGATGTACAGCAATGGTGATCGGGTAAGTGCACTTTTTTTCAATAATGAAGATAACTATAAATTTATTTTTATTTATAATAATAAAATTTAGTTTAATAAAGTTATAAAATTCACTCATTGGTCTGCTTATTTATTGAATATTCACTTAGAAAAAAATTTAAGTAATTTTATATATTTTTCTAATTTTATTAAAAGTTTATATCTACAATATTAATAAATTTATGTTATTTTACTGTATTATTATTATTTGTCTAAAAAATTATTCCAGTAATTTTATATATTTTTCTAATTTTATTAATAGTTTGTACCGTCAATATTAATAAATTTTTATTATTTTATTGTATTATTTTTATTATTCGTCTAAAAAGTTATAATAAAATTTTTTTTTGGGTTTTTAATCAATAATATATTAACAACACAATCAATTGCAAGTCTTATTACACCTTACTAGGTTCCTTTGTATTTGCTTCGCAATCATTTTTTTTTTATTCTCTGCTACCTATTTTTTGCTCATGATCATACATAATAGTTTAAAGTTTCAAAATATTGTTTCATTTACTTTTGCACTGCATGATCTCTATCTATGGCATGGTATACGAACATTTATTATTGTACTTTTTTCAGCCTTTTCTGGATTGGAGGTGTTTCAGAATTTATCAAATACAATAAATTATTTGTTTAAAAAAGTGTGACTATTTAATTAATCAAAAAGATTTAAAACTTAAAATGAGTAATGGTGAAAAAAAATTTTTCTAAAATTCAATAATTAAGGGGAGGTTCTCATCTAGCGACCCAAAAATTACGTGATTTTCGCGATTTTTTTTCTCATGGAAGGAAATAAATAAAGTAGTAAAATTTTTTGGTAATTATTAAGTATGTTATTAACTACTTTCATAAATTTTTTTGAATAAAAATACCCAATAGTTTATTAGTTATATGCATTGAAAAATAGTCATCGAAAAAAAAGACACCTCCACGGGCGGCAAGATAATTCATCCAATTTTTGTCTGAAATCAAAAAATCAAAATTTGTTATAAACTAGCAGACATTTGCTGGATCTTGAACTAAAATCGTGAAGAAAAGTTAAAAATTAACAAAATGGCGGACTTGCAAAAAAAAGAAATATTTTTTTGCACTTTTTTTTGCTCTAAAAAGTGCAATAACTATAAAAATAATCATTGTAAAGTTATGATTTTAAGTCAACATCCAGCAAATCAAATTACCTTTGAAATAAAAAGAAATTTATCTCGATATCTATAATAGTTTTTGAGATATCTTACCGCCCGTCTCAAAAACATGGTTTCGAGAGAAACGCGTTTAAAGTTTTAGTACGCGATTTAGTACGTAAAAAGACGACTTCGGTTTTTTGACTATAACTTTAAAAATAAATTGAATTCGGCAAAACGGGTTTCACAAGCGTATTCTACGAGACATTTGCCAACTTTTTAAGCAAAAAAAAAAAATCGATATTTTGGTCGTGCTTGATGGGAACCTCCCCTTAATTTCTTCTCATTATTTATAAATATATTTTTTAGAATCGGCATTGGATAAAGTTAAACAAACTTTTGTACTCAAATATAAAAATAAAAAAGAAAATAGTCAGATATACAAATTAGATATTTTGATAAATTTCATGGAAACTGAAACATTGATCGATTTGACTCCTACAAATTCAAACTTATTAATGTTATATAAAGATTCGTTGTGATGATAAAAAATTAATTTAAGCAATTGGCCATAGAAATATATTTTATTAAATATTTAATCACTTGTTTCTTATTTGCCGCTAAATTTACAATTTTGTGCCTATTCATTTCCAATTCTCTATGTTCTTGCTAAAAGTAAATTAATGTTTATTTCATTAGAATATCATTATTTTATTTTTAAATACCAATAAATTAAAATTATTTTTTTAATTAAATTTTTATTTTTACTCAAATTTGTAAAACAATATAATCAAAACAGTTTATTTTTTTCGATTAAATAATTTATGTATTATATTAAATAATTAATTAATTCTATAATATAATACAATTTGAAAATAAATTTGTAATATAAAATATATTGCAAGTATTTGCATGTATTTAATTTATAAAAATTATATTTCTTTTATATTTATAAATTTGTATCAACACAAATATAAATTAAATCTTTCAATTAACAACACAAATATAAATTCAATTTTATCAATATTTTTATTATAAATTATTATAATGTTATTATGTACATGAGATTACAAAACAATTTGTACATGATTATTATCTATTGCTTTAAATTCAACTTATTTTTATAATAAAATTTATATCGAAATTATATTTCTCAAAATTTAACTTATTTTTATAAAGTTTGTACAAAAACATTTTGTAAAATATAAAAATAATAAAATTATAAAAAAAAAATGGCCAAAAGTTTCTCGAAATATTTACATTCTTTCCTTAGGACAAACGTTATTTTTATAACATTCTACAAAATTTCACAACCTTTTAGAATTTCATTTTCTTTTATCTATACAACTAATGCATCATATAGTGCAATCATTCTTCACAGATTACTTTCATAATAAATCTAATATAATATTTTATAATTTGATATATATTCTACCCAATTTATGAAATCTAAATACAACCTTTTTAATAAAAAGAAAATTATGGTAAGTATTGGTTGTCGTTTAAACATTGTAACGGGGTGGCAGTTTTGAACATTAACCGCCACAGGAGCAATTAGCTTCGGGGGACGCGCAATCCGCAAAAGGCGCGAAATTGCCCTTTGCGCCCCCTTTTAGGAAGCTAAAGTCTTGGACGACTTTGCTCCTGGGTCCAGGCTCGAGAAGCCGGTCTACGGACCCAACTTACCCGTTGCAACGCCGCGCAATCGTCGTTGCGCGGCTCGTTCGTCGTCCTCACCTGGCTAGTTGATCTCGGAGAGGGCGGTATTCGGGAGGAGAGCTGAAAGCTCCTCGTCGCAGCAATAAATAAAAATGAGAAGAAAGTAACGGAAAAAAATATAAATAATAAAAGAAAGAAAAAAAAATAAAATATAATAACTTGAGCGAGACAAGCTCGCCCTAAACAAAACAAAAAAACACAGAAAAACAATAGGAAAAAAAAGAAAAAAAAAAGATCCAAATTGAAATATAAATAATATAATTTAATAAAAAAACAGAAAAATAAATAATAAATTAGTTAACAATAATGATTAGTTACAAAAGAAAAATAAAAGACGATAAAGTCATTGATAAAGGCTGCGTATGAGGAGCGCAGGCGGTGAGACGCGATATAAGGCGCGAGGCTGTCTCCCGCGCGTGGCGTATTCCACGAGTGCGAGAGAGAACGAATGCCCCTCGCACTACGCCTATGAGAGTGAGAGAGAAAGGCTTCTCTCACTCGCGCGCGCCGTCTAACGTACGGGTGCGAGAGAGAAGAACACTCTCCCGCACGGAGCCCGTTGGAGCGAGAGAGAGAACGCTCTCCCGCTCTTGCGCGCCGCTTCTACTGCGAGTACGAGAGAGACAACGGGTCTCCCGTACTACGCCGTAGGAGTGAGAGAGAAAGCGCTCTCCCACTCTTGCGCGCCTAACTCTACGCGGGTGCGAGAGAGAACGCAACTCTCTCGCGCCGATCTAACTCGAGTGGGAGATAAAGGTGTCTCCCACTCGCGCGCGCGCCGTATACGCCGCAAGTGCGAGAGAGAAAGCGACTCTCCCGCACTGCTACCACTAGAGTGAGAGAGATACCGCTCTCTCACTCGCGCGCGCGTAAGCTTCTATAGGTGCGAGAGAGAACGCAACTCTCTCGCCCTGTATACGAGAGTGAGAGAGATAGCGCTCTCTCACTCGCACGAACCGCGAAAAAATACAAAATATAAAAGCGTGGAGTAACCGGCGGGTGTCACTCCTACGCGAATGCAACAAAAAGCAACGGCTTCTCGCGCGAAATTTAAGTCTGAGCAGACTTACTCTTAGGCTGGCCAGCCGCGCTCGCAAGACGCACGTTGATGATGGCGGGGAAGGCGACGCCGACTTGCTCTCTGACGCCGGTGACCTGCCTCGGTGCCGTCGGCCGGTGTTGGCTTCCTGGCTGCCTGCACAGCCGCTGCACACCAAGTCACCCACAACACTCCGATAACTTTCTTCTTCAACGTGAAGAAGAAAGAAACGAAAGGAGTACGCGTAAACGGCGCGTCCAAAATGGCGGATACTTTACACGTTGCCGCGGAAAAACTTTTCGAGGCGAAAAGGAAAGCGCGTAGCTTGTCCAACGGCGAACACTATACTGCTCTAAAAGGCGGGATACGGCTTGGCTACCTAGCCTAGCCTCACCTATGCGGTACTCGACTAGCCTATCTCTAGTCGCGTACCGTTTTTGCCCGTCCGCGACTGTCGCGTTACTTCTTTTCCGCGGTCCCCCTTTATCCCGATTACGCTAAATATGACGCGGCGCGAAGCACGGAGTGTTCTCCGTGACACCCCCCACCCAGAAATCGCTTACCTGGGGTGAGCGGATTCTGACATACTCCGCGCCGCTCGGTCCGCCAGGATAGGAGTTGGCAAGGGATGAAATAACGGAAATAACACTTGGCATTATTAGGAAAAAAAAAGGTTTTATTAGCTAACGGGCCCTCCTGGCCGACTGCCGCCAGTGTTGTGCCTTTTCGGGGCATTGCTTGGGGTCCGAGACCCCCCGATGCCCGCACGCCGGACACCTCTTCCTCTTCTTCTTTGTGTGGTCGGTTCCGGGGACCGGGTCTGCCTGGCCGGGGGCTGGTTCCGGCACTGGTGCCGCCTGGCCTGGCCGCCTCTTCTCCGCGGCGAGACGCTCCCTCTCGAGAGCGGCGCGCTCGGCTTCCAGGGCCTCTTGGGTAGCCCTCTGCGCCCGCTCCCGGTGCTGCCGGGCCTCCTCGAGGAGCTTGCTGGCCTCCTGTTCTTGGCGCGCGTCCTCGCGCCTACGCCTCCGCAGCTCCTCGATTACTTTATTCTCAGCCTTGCGGGACTCAGCAAGGCGGGGCCACTTGCCTGCGTGCAAAGTGGCCCGAGGCCCGGCGCGGAGGTACTCGTCGAGTACCTCGAAGGCGCGTCTCTCCAGGCGGGTCGCTTCGCTCGACGATTTGCGAGCGACCTGGAGCCCCAACTCCACCTGCGGCCACCTCGCCGCCAAATCGTTGGGGAGCTCCTGCCACCAGTGCTCCTCGTACTGCGTGGCGGCGTCCCTGGTCTCTACTGGGGGTCGCCCCGGGGTTGGCGGGCAACCCGGGATGGGCGTGGCCGACCCGAAAGGCAGGTCGGGAGCTCGGAAGTCTGGGACTCCGATACGGCGAGGGGTGTTTGAGTCTTCCTCGTCCTCGCTGAGCTCCCATATAACTACTGACTCCTTGAGCTCCCGCTGCCGCCGCGCCTCCTCCTCGTGCTCCTTGACCTTCTCCGTGGCCGTGGTCAGTGCCGCGTGCACGAGGGTCTCTACCTCCTCCCCCAGTTGTAAATTCAGGATAGCGGCTGACAGCCGCTCCAACTCCTCCAGGGTTGTTTCCAACGCCATGATCTCGACGCTTCGCCTGCAACAAAAGGGATTTAGGGTTATCCCATGGTTATGGAGAAGGAAGGAAGTTGAGAAGGAGGAGAAAGACGAAGAGAAAACCACTTAACGGAACGGTTGAAAAGTAGAAAGACCGAGGGAAAAAAACGAAAAAAAACTAGAAAGACAAAGAAAAACAGGAAAAGAAAAAAAAAATCGGGTCGATTAGGACCGTGGAGAGCGCTTGGGGCGACCCGGGCGACAACTATGGGCGCTTCTTCGTGCCCCTAGGCCTGCCTCGGGGGCGGACCTGAGGGGCCTGCACGCTCGCGCCCCTCCGCGGTCTACCCCTTCTCCTTTTCGGCTCAGGGTTGACCTCGGGCGGATGGGGTTCGGGTCCGACGGGCTCCGCTGAGCCTTCGCTCGTCGGCGGTGGCTCGGACGCCGGTGTTGGAGCGCTCGCTAACGGCGGGTCGCTCGTCGCCGGTTCTTCCCCCGGTGGTTGGGGCTCTCGGAGTACCTCGGCGGGGTCGATGTCGTCGGCTTCGGGCGCTTGCCCACCGTAGTACGCCTTCAAATGTTCAGCGTGAACTAAATCTTCAAGCTCGCCTCGCTCGCTGACGAGCTTGAAGCAGTTGGAGCCCCTAGTCTCCACTATCCAATATGGACCCACGAACTTCGGCGCTAACTTGGCCGTCACGCCTCGAGCGGCTGAGGAGAGTACGCGATTCCGCTTCCAGACGCGATCTCCGACCTTGAACGGTACCTCACGCCTTCTATCGTCGTAGAGGTTTGCCTGCCTGGCTTGCGCGTTGCGGGAACTCTCCGCGGCGCGGTCGAGAAGCAGTGGGAGGTTTCGCATCCTTGTGCTCCACGCTTCCCTGCTCTCGTCGGCGAGCTTATCGGTCGCCTCGCGCTCTTGTGCGCGTCTCGCGGTTCCAGGTGGCGTCGGCTGCCGGCCATAGTTGAGCGCCGCTGGGCTCAGGCCGGTTGAACTTTGCTCAGCCGTGTTCAGGGCGAAGACGAATTCAGGTAGATGTTCATCCCATGAATTGTGATTGTCCGTAACGAACGAGGCAATCATCGTCTTGAGGGTCCGGTTCACTCGCTCCACTGGGTTGGCTTGTGGATGGTAAGGCGGAGAGTTAGCGTGGGCTATCCCTGCCGCCTCTAAATACTCATCCACCGCTTGGTTTTTGAACTCCGTGCCGTTATCCGAGAGGAAAACTTCCGGAGCGCCAAAGCGTAAAACGACCCGGTCGTTAAGCTCCCGGATAATCGTTTTAGCGTTCGCTTTCCGGATCGGCACGGCCTCCACCCAGCGGGTGAACAAATCCTGAAAGACCAGGATATATTCGAACCCTTTAGCGGAACGGGGAAGTGGGCCGGTTATGTCGGCTGCTACGACCTGCCACGGCCGGTCGGTGGTCCTACGGCCCATGAACCCGAAGGGAGCCCTTTGCTCTACCTTACAGCGCTGGCACACTAGGCATTTGCGGACGTATTCCCGGACGTCGTCGTAGAATTGTGGCCAGTAGTATGCTCTGGCCACCCGCGCGAACGTCTTTTCGCGGCCTAGGTGCCCCGCTGTTGGGTCGTCGTGGCATTCTCGTAACACCGTTTGCCGCTGTTCTTTCGGCACGACCAACTTCCATTCCTCGTCATCGCCTATAACTCCGTCGATCTTGTCGGCGGGGCGATGAGCGTACAGGTTTCCCCCAACGAGCTTCCATCTGGGGTGCTCGTTAGGCTCCTCAGAGATGTTGCGGACCCAAGCGAGGTACCACTCGTCGGCGGTGTTTTCCGACCAGACGAGAGAGGAAAGAGCAACTTCGTCTTCCTCAAACATGCGAGACAACGCGTCTGGCACGTGGTGAAGCGCTCCCTTCCGGTGTTCTACCTCGAAGCAGTGAGCTTGGAGCTCTAGAGCCCATCTCGCCAGTCTGCTGGTGGGGTTCTTCATTGAGCACAGCCAGCGCAAGCTGCTGTGGTCAGTTATCACCTTAAATTGGTGCCCCTCGATGTATGGACGGAATTTCTTTACGGCCCATACAACTGCCAGACGTTCTCGCTCGGTCACGCTATAGTTCCGCTCGGCGGAGTTGAGGGTTCTGCTAGCAAACTCTAGCACCCTTTCTTCGTCCTCAACGATCTGCAGCAGCACCGCTCCTATGCCCGTGTCACTCGCATCGGTTTGGATAACGTATCCACCCCCTAGCCGAGGACACTGTAAAACTGGGGCGGAGACGATCATCGCCTTTAAAACCTCGAAGGCGCGCTGCTGCTCCTCGAGCCATTCAAACCTTTGGCTCTTCTTCGTGAGGCGGGTTAACGGTTCGGCGACGGTGGCATAGTCCTTCATAAACTTCCTATACCAGGACGCCATCCCGAGGAAGCGTCTCAGCTGCTTGAGGTTCCTAGGGGGGGGATAGTCCCTGACCGGCTGGGTCTTGGCTGGATCGGGTTTAATGCCGTCCCGATTAACCAGCACCCCCAGGTACCTCACTTCTGTTTTACAGAGGTCGCATTTCTCTCGGTTAACCGTTAAACCAGACTCCGCAAGACGTTTGAGTACAAGCGCGAGGTACTTCTCATGCTCATCAAACGTCTCCCCTACGACGATAATGTCGTCTAGGTAGGAGAAGGCGTGCGGCTCCAAATCGGGGCCAACAACCCGGTCGATTACGCGCTGAAAGGTCGCGCCTGCATATGAAAGACCGTACGGCATCCTTTTAAACTGGAAAAGCCCCATGCCTGGTACAGTAAACGCCGTGATAGGTCGCGAGTCAACTTTTAGTGGTATTTGATGGTAGGCGCTGCTCAGGTCGAGGGTAGAGATATACCTCGCCTTCCGCAGCTTGCGCAGGATATCCTGCATGTAAGGCAGGGGATAAGCGTCCGGCTTCGTAACCGCGTTGACTTTGCGAAAGTCAATGCAGAAGCGGTACGAGCCGTTCTCCTTGCGCACCATCACCACCGGGCTAGACCAGCCACTAGTTGACGGTTCGATCACGTCCTGCTGGAGCATCTCTCGGACTTGACGATGCATTTCTTCTTGAATCTTGTCCGAGACGGGGTAATAGCGTTGCTTGATGGGCGAGGCGTCGCCTACATCAATCGCATGTTCTACCCCGTGGGTGCATCCCAGGGTGGACCCTCCGCTCGGCGAAACTGCGTCGAGCAGAGCTTGGAGTCGGGCACGCTGGTCGTCCGTTACGTCGGCTACGCCGGCAGACGCTAGCGCACCCACGCCGGCAGCTATGCTGGCGACTTCTAGGCCGACACTTACATTCGCGTCTTTAAAATGTAGACGGTCGGTGTCGGGGTCCAAAACCGCGCGGAATGCTCGGATAAAATTAACTCCGACATAACATTCCTCGTCAAGCTGAGGCATTATGGCAACCCTGATGTCATGCGTTAACCCCGCGACAGCGAAGGGCAACTTGACATGTCCCAACAGTGGGAGGTGCCTGCCATCAGCGACTTTCACGCGCCCTGATTCGGCTGGGATGAGCTCACGGTCAAGGGCATTGGCGATTTGCAAGCCAATAGGACCCATGACCGTGTTCGATGCTCCTGGATCGTACAATGCGCGTAGGCGGTAACCTCCGACCGCCACCTGAAGCCACCAACGGGTTTCGTCTTCAGGTTTGTACGCGCGTGCGACCTGTCCTGCGAGGGATAAAGCTTCTCGCAGGTCGGCGGGGGTCGTAGCGTGCTCCGATAAAGGTGGAGACGCTGAGCTAGGTGTGGGGACCGTCAAAGACGAGTCGGTTAACTCCCCGCTTAACCGCTCTTCGACCCGTTTCCCGCACATTTGGGACACGTCCTTACCGTGTACCCAAGCTCGCCGCAGGTGTGGCACTTTATAGGCCCTTGTGGCACTTGAGCGCGCACGGGGGAGGCCTTCTTTGCTGACGGCGCCTCCTGGCGCTCGTCGCGCTTCCCTTTGGGCGGTGGCGAGCTGCGCTTTGGCTTGCTCTTGCCTTTGCCCCTCGGAGAAGGCCTCCGACTGCGGTGAGTCGTCTGGGGTGAAGTTCTGGCAGACTTAAAATCTCGCTGCCAGGACTTCATATGGTCGCCTAATATACGAGCGACCGTTGCTGCAAAATTCGCAGCGTCCAGCGCCGGGGGCGTCGCAGCGACCGCGCTGACTCTTGCCCTCGCCGGCTTGCCTTCTGCACTCGGTTGGTGCTCGATCCTCTGCCTTCGTGTTTCGGACCGAGGCTTATACGCCATCTCTGGCAAGAGCGTGGCTTCAGGTGGTGGAGGCGGGCGGTAGGTCTTGCGGCACTCGAACGTTTGTTCCGCCTCTACCGCTAGGTCGAGCAGCGTTTCGACGCTGTCGACTTCTACCCGCCGGACCATCGATTGCAGCTCTGGCCGCAAGTTACGGTGCAGCATATCGAGCTGCTGGTCTCGGCTGGGCATGGGGGAGAGCTTGCGCATGATAGCGACTAGGCAGGTGATATAATCACGTACCGGCTCGTCAACCCCTTGCGTCCGGCTGTTCGCTTCGGACGCCAGCCTCTGTTGGAACCTTCTGGAGGTTCCATACCACCGTCTCGCTGCTGCCTCAAAATCGGCCCAGCGTGACCACTTGCTCTTTTCGTTGCGGTACCAAGTTGCTGCATTGTCCGTGAAGAGTTCCGATAACGACGACAGAACCTCTTCTTCTGACAAGTTTGCCAGAGCTCGGCAGTCTTCCAGTCGAGCCAAGAACACATCAATGCTCTGGTTCTTGTCTCCGGAGAAGCGGACTTGCCATTTCCGCACTATTTGGCCGATATACCGCGACGATTGCCGCGTTGAGTGCCCGATAAAGGTTTCGGGGCCTCCCAAGCTCGCGGGATACGCAGAATTGCTGTCCGGGGCAAACGTTGCTGCCGGACAGGCCCCCCCCTCCTTAGACACGCCATGCGGTGCTTGGCGTGCAGGATGCGGGTTAGGGGTTGGCTGTGGGCGGGCACGTAGAGGTGTGCTGCCGGCCACAGGCTCGTCTGCGTAATGGCAAGTATACGTGTCGGCGAATTGTACCTGCGTTCGCCGACTTTCCGCTTCCTGACTGCTCGATTTGGTCTCGAGCGCGTTCACTTTGGCCGTTAACACTCTAACCTCTGTGAGGAGGTTGGCCATCATCGCCGCGAAAGAGGCTGGCACACGGAACTGGTTATTATTTTCGCTAACCAGCGTGATCCAGCTCTCTTCGTGCCTGCTAGTGCCCTGAGCTTCGCTGTCAGGGTTAGCTGGCGTGCGATGGTGAACGTCTCGTCCAACCGGTGCATGTGTTTGGACTGGCTCGTTGTCCAGTCTGGAGGACTCTGCAGTCGGAGCTTCTACTATTTTGTCCGGCTGCTGGGCTACTCCTAGCGTCCTCTCGAGGTTATTCTTAACCCTGTCGTCGCAGAGGAGTAGCTCCCATGGGTGTTCCTCTGTGTCAGCGCCTTCTTCTGACCTCAGTCTATTTATTAGGCGCTGACGTAGCTCGCTGCGGCGTACTACGGTTTGGGGATCTTGGCTCCCCTCTTCTGCGAAGTCCGCCGCTGTATAATTCCCGAGCAGCCAGTTTTGTAGCCGGTCTGCTCGGGCGAACCTGCTGCCATCCGTGCGCAATTGGAGCTGGGCCAAGTTCTCTTCGAGCTCCCTTCCGTTCAGGGTGAAGGCCCAGTCCTCGATGGCAGCTAAAGTCCGTTCCGCCATATTGTCCGCCGCAATGAAGTGGTGCTCACTTTCGCTTACGCTGTTTTCGGTACGGTGTTTGTGAGCACCAACTTCTGAGCGCTCACAAGGGGCTTATCTGCCTTCGGCTGATTATCTAATTTTGGTCTACTGACCGTTCACTTAGCGCTTTTGCCTGCGGAGATTCCTGATTTGACTATTTGTCAGAACAGGTGCGCTCTCGAGTTTCCGTTATCGAGCAGCCAAGCGATTTGGTCCGCGTGAACGCTTTAGTTCCGTGCCAGCTGGGTGAAAATTCAAATAATATTTTTCGACAACCCAAGAAAAAATAAAAAAAAATTTTTAATTTTAAGTAATTATCTGCTGGCCGGAACGATTCTTCCCCTTGCTAATTCACAATTTGTTTAGAGCTAGGAGAAGAATCCTGCGCTGCCTTGAGGGTGCTCAGAATATCGATATATATATAGATATATTATTTTAAAAAAAATAAATTTCTTCTTCCTGAAACAAACAAAAACAAAGGAAAGAATATATTTTTCTGAGAGCACTCTCAAGCCAGATTCCTCGCTTGCTGTTGCGCAGGTCAGAGATCTCCGCACCCCTTGTGTGTGCTCTTGACAAAAAAGTACAGATTTCTACTTTTCACCCGCTATACCGGGAAAAATAGAAGAGAAAAAAAATATTATAATTATTTTATTTCACGCGTGCGGTTCGTGCTTCGCGTTTTTAATTCTTACTACCTGCTCTCCGCTCCCTCTACTCACGTTAAGGGCGCCAGTTGTAACGGGGTGGCAGTTTTGAACATTAACCGCCACAGGAGCAATTAGCTTCGGGGGACGCGCAATCCGCAAAAGGCGCGAAATTGCCCTTTGCGCCCCCTTTTAGGAAGCTAAAGTCTTGGACGACTTTGCTCCTGGGTCCAGGCTCGAGAAGCCGGTCTACGGATCCAACTTACCCGTTGCAACGCCGCGCAATCGTCGTTGCGCGGCTCGTTCGTCGTCCTCACCTGGCTAGTTGATCTCGGAGAGGGCGGTTTCGGGAGGAGAGCTGAAAGCTCCTCGTCGCAGCAATAAATAAAAATGAGAAGAAAGTAACGGAAAAAAATATAAATAATAAAAGAAAGAAAAAAAAATAAAATATAATAACTTGAGCGAGACAAGCTCGCCCTAAACAAAACAAAAAAACACAGAAAAACAATAGGAAAAAAAAGAAAAAAAAAAGATCCAAATTAAAATATAAATAATATAATTTAATAAAAAAACAGAAAAATAAATAATAAATTAGTTAACAATAATGATTAGTTACAAAAGAAAAATAAAAGACGATAAAGTCATTGATAAAGGCTGCGTATGAGGAGCGCAGGCGGTGAGACGCGATATAAGGCGCGAGGCTGTCTCCCGCGCGTGGCGTATTCCACGAGTGCGAGAGAGAACGAATGCCCCTCGCACTACGCCTATGAGAGTGAGAGAGAAAGGCTTCTCTCACTCGCGCGCGCCGTCTAACGTACGGGTGCGAGAGAGAAGAACACTCTCCCGCACGGAGCCCGTTGAAGCGAGAGAGAGAACGCTCTCCCGCTCTTGCGCGCCGCTTCTACTGCGAGTACGAGAGAGACAACGGGTCTCCCGTACTACGCCGTAGGAGTGAGAGAGAAAGCGCTCTCCCACTCTTGCGCGCCTAACTCTACGCGGGTGCGAGAGAGAACGCAACTCTCTCGCGCCGATCTAACTCGAGTGGGAGATAAAGGTGTCTCCCACTCGCGCGCGCGCCGTATACGCCGCAAGTGCGAGAGAGAAAGCGACTCTCCCGCACTGCTACCACTAGAGTGAGAGAGATACCGCTCTCTCACTCGCGCGCGCGTAAGCTTCTATAGGTGCGAGAGAGAACGCAACTCTCTCGCCCTGTATACGAGAGTGAGAGAGATAGCGCTCTCTCACTCGCACGAACCGCGAAAAAATACAAAATATAAAAGCGTGGAGTAACCGGTGGGTGTCACTCCTACGCGAATGCAACAAAAAGCAACGGCTTCTCGCGCGAAATTTAAGTCTGAGCAGACTTACTCTTAGGCTGGCCAGCCGCGCTCGCAAGACGCACGTTGATGATGGCGGGGAAGGCGACGCCGACTCGCTCTCTGACGCCGGTGACCTGCCTCGGTGCCGTCGGCCGGTGTTGGCTTCCTGGCTGCCTGCACAGCCGCTGCACACCAAGTCACCCACAACACTCCGATAACTTTCTTCTTCAACGTGAAGAAGAAAGAAACGAAAGGAGTACGCGTAAACGGCGCGTCCAAAATGGCGGATACTTTACACGTTGCCGCGGAAAAACTTTTCGAGGCGAAAAGGAAAGCGCGTAGCTTGTCCAACGGCGAACACTATACTGCTCTAAAAGGCGGGATACGGCTTGGCTACCTAGCCTAGCCTCACCTATGCGGTACTCGACTAGCCTATCTCTAGTCGCGTACCGTTTTTGCCCGTCCGCGACTGTCGCGTTACTTCTTTTCCGCGGTCCCCCTTTATCCCGATTACGCTAAATATGACGCGGCGCGAAGCACGGAGTGTTCTCCGTGACAACATATTTTTCTGTGCTCTCTTCGTGTATTATCAATTTATCGAATATTAGTATGGCACCTGTGAGTAACTTATCAAAAAGAATATTTAAAATCAGCATTTTTGACTCTCGAAAGTTGTGAAATCAAATAATATTGCAAAGTATTTTCTTTTTTATCAACACATTTTTTTTTAACGATAGCTGATTATCAATGTTGTTGTATATAATATGCTAATAAATATCTACATGTAAATACAACAATCTTTTAAATACAAAAAAATTATTGCTTTCGTTATTATTAAAAAATATGAAAAAAAATAATTGATAATTAATTTTCATAAACATACTTTCAAATTTTCTTCAATTTTAAAATATTTTAGACTAAAAAAAGCAATAAAATATAATAATATCGCTAAATATTATCTTTCTTTTTATTAATGTATTTTTTGACCGCTACTTGGTCATCATTTACTTATCGGATTAATATAAAGTCATTACACAAATTTCTACGCACGAAAGTTGTGAGATCTGCATATTTAATATTGTTAAGTATTTCAATATTTGTGTCGAACACATTTATTTTATAATTTTAGTTAATACTAAAAAATATTATTTTATATTTTATACAATTTTCTTTTGAAATGTTGCTTTGAATTGAAATATCAAAGTATACAAAATATCAATCATGTAAAATGATTCTTTTTACTCTTACATTTATTTAGTTTTTATTTTAATTCAATTCAATAATTTACATATAATTTCATATTGTTTTCGTAGGATAGTAGGAAGTTGCTTCGAATGAAACCACTGAAATCAAATATTTCTTTTAACTATATTTTTCTATATCTTTTATGCTATATTCTTTTACAACTTATATATTTCATAAAAAGTTACTTGTGACATGTAATTAAAACCATACTTGCCGGACACTTGTAAAGTGTAATGGTGGAGAATATAAATAATAACATTTATAGAATATAAAAAATAAACGAACATTTGATTTAATAATTATATTTTCTATTTCTATTTAAATTATGAAGTGCATTACTTTTCAAATGAAAAATCATCAAATGTGAAAAAATTGTTATTGACAAACTTTAATAATTTTTTATTACGTATATAACACATCGTTCAATAAGTCCCAAAACTAACAACGAAAAAAACATTTTTTTTCAAAAATCATTTTTATTCATTAATATAATCTCCTTTTAGAGTAATACAATCTTTCCAACGCCTTTCCAACATTTCTATACCATCTTTATAGAAGGATTTATCCTTTGCTTCAAAATAGGCTTCAGTTTCGGCAATGACCTCTTCATTCGAGCCAAACTTTTTTCCCTGGAGCATTTTTTTGAGATCAGCAAAGAGCCAGTAGTCGCTGGGGGCTAAATCTGGCGAATACGGGGGGCAGAGAAGCAAATCAAAGCCCAATTCGTTCAATTTTGCCATTGTTTTCATGGACTTGTGGCATGATGCATTGTCTTGGGGAAAAAGGATTTTTTTCTTCTTCATGTGCGGTCGTTTTGCTGCGATCTCCTCCTTCAAACGTACCAACAAGTCAATATAATAATCACTGTTTATCGATTTACCTTTTTCCAGGTAGTAAATGAAAATCACGCTATGTGTATCTCAAAAAACAGACGCCATGACTTTGCCAGCAGACTGCTGCGTTTTTGGACGCTTTTGGCGGCTTTCGCTAGCCATGCGCCACTCAGATGATTGCCGATTCGATTCCGAAGTGAAATGATGTATCCATGTTTCATCCATGGTCACGTATCGACGCAGGAAATCCTTTTTATTGCGAGTAAATAGCGATAAACAGCTCTCTGAATCGTCGACTCGCTGCTGTTTTTGTTCCACTGAAAGCAATCGCGGCACCTACTTGGAAAAAACCTTTTTCATGCTCAATTTTTCATGAAGGATTGTAAATACACTTTCAGATGATATCTGTGTCATTTCTGCAATCCCACGGACCTTCACTTTGCAATTTTTCATTACAATTTTTAACACTTCACACACATTTTCCTGTGTAACGGCTTCCAATGGCCTACCCGAACGTTCCGCATCGTTTGTGTCCGTACGACCACGTTTAAACTCAGCATACCAACGACAAATCGTTGGTTTGGATGGAGAGGAGTCCGGGTAATGTTTTTCAAGCCATTGCTGGGCTCCTACGGTGTTTTTACCCATTAAAAAACAATGTTTTATCAACACGCGAAACTCGCTTTTTCCATTTTTCAAACAAATTACTAAGTGACTTAACTCTAACCTCGATAACTCTGCTGTCTGTGATCCGATCGTGAAATTTTTACGTTTCATGTAAAGGTTCGCACTCTATGCAAACGTGGCCAGTTTAGTACCACTAGCACCATCTCTGGGTTAGTCTCGGGACTTATTGAACGATGTGTTATATATATATGTATATATATTTAAAATCATACAAATATACAACAAGATATGAAATCATGTTAATTTTTTATTTTTTCTTTAATATTTATTGAGGAAAAAATTAGCATATGCTATGTCATTTTTGTATATTGTAAATGTACTTGTATACATAGAAAGTATAGCTGAAAGTTTGTAATCTTATTATTCGTAATTCGTACCTAATCATGTATCAGTTATAACATACACAAACTATTTCAGTATCTAAAAATATATCTTGATTATATAAATTACGACGAGCATTACCATCTACTTGTTTAATTTTAAACATAGACAAACTATTACAGTATCTAAAAATATATGTTGATCACATAAATTACTGCGAGCATCATCATATACTCTACAAATGTCCGGCAAGTATGGTTTTAATTACATGTCACTAGTAACTTTTTATGAAATATATAAGTTGTAAAAGAATATAGCATAAAAGATATAGAATAATATAGTTAAAAGAATTATTTGATTTCAGTGGTTTCATTCGAAGCAACTTCCTACTATCGTACGGAAACAATATGAAATTATATGTAAATTATTGAATTGAATTAAAATAAAAACTAAATAAATGTAAGAGTAAAAAGAATCATTTTACATGATTGATATTTTGTATACTTTGATATTTCAATTCAAAGCAACATTTCAAAAGAAAATTGTATAAAATATAAAATAATATTTTTTAGTATTAACTAAAATTATAAAATAAATGTGTTCGACACAAATATTGAAATACTTAACAATATTAAATATGCAGATCTCACAACTTTCGTGCGTAGAAATTTGTGTAATGACTTTATATTAATCCGATAAGTAAATGATGACCAAGTAGCGGTCAAAAAATACATTAATAAAAAGAAAGATGATATTTAGCGATATTATTATATTTTATTGCTTTTTTTAGTCTAAAATATTTTAAAATTGAAGAAAATTTGAAAGTATGTTTATGAAAATTAATTATCAATTATTTTTTTTCATATTTTTTAATAATAACGAAAGCGATAATTTTTTTGTATTTAAAAGATTGTTGTATTTACATGTAGATATTTATTAGCATATTATATACAACAACATTGATAATCAGCTATCGTTAAAAAAAAATGTGTTGATAAAAAAGAAAATACTTTGCAATATTATTTGATTTCACAACTTTCGAGAGTCAAAAATGCTGATTTTAAATATTCTTTTTGATAAGTTACTCACAGGTGCCATACTAATATTCGATAAATTGATAATACACGAAGAGAGCACAGAAAAATATGTTTAAACGACAACCAATACTTACCATAGTTTTCTTTTTATTAAAAAGGTTGTATTTAGATTATATTTGTACGTGGATGTTATCGCAATGTGTCTGTGAGCCAGTTACAGAAATGAATTACTTTTATTTAAAAGTTTACGTTGATATAAGCTCTCTATGCGTGAATTTAATCCATTACGATCTATAATTTACGTGGATTAAATTTTGTACATGTCTGTAAGATTTTGCGTTACCTTAAGCCTTTTATACTTATCTGTAATCTACTACAAGGAGATACAAAGGTTGTTCAATTTTTACGCGATTATAATGTTTTACGTGTCTGTAAGCCAGTCATAGCAAATTGTTACGTGTTTTTAAATTTGTACGTTTATGTTAGCACTACGTATCCATAAGCTAGTTAGACTTCCAGTTAGGTTTATAAAATGTTACGTTGACATAAGCTTAAATGTGTACTTAAGCCAGTAAAAGGAGATTATAACATGTTTTAAATTTTCACTTGTTTACAATTTTCGTACGTATCTGTACTATATTTATACGTGGATATTAGTACAACGTGTCTACAAGCCAGTTACAGAACCTAATTACTTTTGTTTAAATGATTACGTTGATATAAGCTTTTTATACGTTTATTTAAGCCAGCGTAATCAATAATTTACTTGGATTTTATTTTATACTTGTCTTTAGGAATTTTACGTTATCATAAGCTAATTATTATATGCATTGAATTTTATTAATTTTTACGTCAATATAAGAATAAATTACGTTTATTTAAATATTTACTTTGCTGTAAGCTTTTTATACGTGTATTGAAGCCAGTACAATCTACCATATAATTTACGTGGATTTTATAGTGTAATAGTTTTTAAGGTTTTACGTTTTGTTAAGCCAATTATAATTATTCGATTTTCGAATTTTCGCGTGTACATAAGATTACTTCGGAAAATATTTACGTTAATTTAATTTGAATTAGAAAAATCACGTGTACATTACTACTAGAAAATTATACAATAGGTTATATCCACGTAAAGTACTCTTCACGGTACTCTTATATTAACGTATTTACATGTCTTTGGTACGAATAGACCCAGCGAGAAAGAATACTGTGATGCGAATACCAGTAACTGGTTTTTATGTAAAAGAATATTACAATAAAAATCTGTTGCGATGAGAGTGGAAAATGTATACATATAAAAAATAGTAGTGTTATAACTAATTCAAAGTTTGAAGTGTATGTATAATATTAATTTATAACTAAAGTGTTGTATACTAATGAATAAGAAATTTAAAACAAAATGTAATAGAAACGTGTAGCAGTAATATATATGTTTCGGAATTTAAATGTTGAAAATTCGTTACGTAATTTTTTGAAGGGGTTTAGTGTTTGAGCATGATTACGATATTTTATGCCTCTCAATAACATATAATTTACTAAGAAACAGCAGTTAAATTGAGGGACCTGAGATATCATACCATAATCTCCCCAGTGCTTTAATAAAAATTATAGGTTTGAGTGAAAAGAAGAAATTTAAAATAAGTTTTTAATGTGTAATGGTAAAATATGGTGAATTATACTTGTGTGTATGATATAACGCAATGGGTATAGTAAGTTTAAGGTGATAAGTGTGTATATGGTGTGTATAAAACATAGACACATAAGAATAGACCGCGTGAGTAGTGAAGGAGTTAGTCCAGGAAAACAAGCCGAAAAAGAGACATAAAAATCGAAAAATTTTTAACCGTGATTTTTCAATTAGAATGTCTAGAGGAAGCTAATAAAAAAGGTCTCTTGTCTCGTGGATCATGAACTGGAACCTGCGTCATTGTTTTTTTTAAACATTTAGGTGAAAAAATCGTTTTTTTTGGTTTTTTCGGTATTCTGAAAAAACTACAAGAGATAGACAAAAATAGTTGCCAAACAAATTG
Source organism: Chalcis sispes (assembly GCA_949987625.1). Classification (NCBI taxonomy): domain Eukaryota; kingdom Metazoa; phylum Arthropoda; class Insecta; order Hymenoptera; family Chalcididae; genus Chalcis; species Chalcis sispes. The sequence continues at coordinate 35,096,587 of OX465097.1, forward strand.
TTCGTAAATCAAATACCTACAAAAGTAGATATGTTAAGTTGCAATCACTCCATAAACAAATAAGTTGTTGAAATCGAAAGTCGAAAATGAGCATTTTTTACAATTGTTAATAACTTTTGAAATATTTATCAAAATAGTACAAAATTTTACCAGGTTGTGAGTCTTAATGTTTTTAAAATGTACGCAGAGCGTCAACATAATCGGTCTGATAGTTTTTGTAAAATTGGATTTATTTGTCCCGTTTCCGCAAAAAACGTCCATTTTGAATCGGATGTACAGCTGGCTGGGCAATGACTAAAACGCCAATCTTCATCTCATTTTCTTCATAAAGGTTGAAAATATCATGTGCTCAAAAAAAAATGCATGTTTATTTTAAATTTATTTATGAATAATCAATAAAGAAAAAGTGGTACTTTTTTCCCTATAAACAATTTGAATATCTTTTTTGTTTCTTATTTGATTTATAAAATATACTGTTGGAAGGCTTATATAGGAGCGCACTTACTCGAAAAAAAGAAAACATCGTACGACTAATAAAACCGAAGATAGCAAATTTTGTTTAAAAAATCGCAGAGCCATTGTTTATTAACATTAAGCGTTAAAATTTTAACAATTCGTTCATTAAGCTTTAAACTGTATCATATAATATAGTCGATTTAATTAATACAAAATTAACAGTATGAGAGCTGGTCAAAGTGAGGATGTACGATAAAAGATCGCTGAGGAGTCGTGGTGGGAGGGAATCTCACTCTCATGCACCGAAACCGAAAATGGTACTTCAAATTGGAGCGCGCTTAAATTTTAAATATCTTAGCTTCTAAACATCATAGAGCCTTCTTGTTTTTTTAATTCGAGGTAGCTCATCGAAAAAATAATATCTATTATACTTTCACCCTTATAAAATCATTACCAACCCCTAAATAATGAAATTAAAAAAAATTTTTTTTTTATTATATTTTATTAACTTATAAAATTTATTTTGCTCTACACTGTGAAAGATAAACATTTTTAAACAGCTCTATTTATTATTTATAACCATTAAGCAAATGTTGTACTTTTATAATTTTAAAACAATGATACGTTCATTTTTAAAATCATATTTTACAAGGAGAAACATGCAGGAATATTTTTCATTACATGAAAGGATATGAAAATTACATTATACAATACAAAGGATTATATTATAAAATTATTATTTATTTATTTTCTGGTTAATTTACATTAACAATAAGAATAATATTTATATTACAATTAATAATAATAAATCATACATTTTTTGTGCTTATCGGTTACTTTTTAAAGAATGTAAGCAAATTAAATTTAGTAAATAAGTAAACTAACAATATTTTTGTTTTTTCAAAGGTTAAATTGCACTGTCTTAACTAACATTTTCTGTTTCATAAATATCAACATCTGATTCGTCGTCTTTATCGTCATCATATTTTGTTTCAAGAAAATCTATAGGGCTTGCTTGTACATTTTTTAGATTTTCTTCCGGAAGGTTGTCTAATTCTGGCAAGTCGAGGCTGTCGATGTTTACGTCTTCTACGTCTATAATTTCTTCTATTGCGTCCATATTCGTACATGTATTGATATCGCATCTATTGCATAACGATGAGCATCGCAATCCTTTTATCCTGCAACTGCAAGCTTCCATTTTATATCCTTTTTTGCAATTGCATTGAATCTGCTGCAATAATTCGGTTGGAATTAATGCAGATTTTTGATAAATCGGAAGCAACTTTTCCGAAGAAACAGTCCAACCCCACTCAGTTGGCTTTTTATTCCGACCTAACTACTGTTGCAGTTGCAGATAAACTCTAAAAGCATGTTGTTTTGCGCAACTTTCGGTCGGAGGCCAAGTTTCTAGTTTTGCGTGCTTTTTAAACGCTGCTTTTGAGAAATTTATGTATCTAAGTTTATTTAAATCAATATAAAAATCTTTATCGGTATACATTGACGAAATTATTTCAATTCCGTTTCTTGCAATTATTGATCAATTTGCATTTTCTAAGTAGAAAATTCTTGCAAGGTCTTGAAGTCTTGCATTATCTGCAAGAACTTTTATAAGCTTCTGCTTTCTTTGATTGTAAAAACAAGAGGTCGTATCGCAACCAGTCATCGCATGCAAAAATCCAGCGAAAATCTGTAACGCTTCTTGTTTAAAACTACTACAATAATAAATTACATGGTCGATTTCTTTTCCAGGTTTTAATAAATAAATGCGATCTTGTGGAATTGCACGTTCATGTAGAATAACTACGAGGGTGGTTCAATAAGTACCCGTGTTTGACAACAGAGGGCGTTCCTGAGAGAAGTTGGTATTATCATCGTGTGCTGCCATCTATCAAACGACGGTAAAACAAATTTTAGACTGATTGATAGGTTAGTTTGGATTTGGCAGCCATTCGAGTAAGACGTGTTTCGTGATTTTCGCTAAGATGGAAAAAGAGCAGTATTGTTCGGTAATTCGCTTTTTGTTTTTGGATGGAAAAAAATGCGAGGAGATAAAAGCAAAGTTGGATGCTGTTTATAGGGACACTTCGCCATCTATGACCACAGTTAGATATTGGTTCAACAAATTTAAACGTGGGTGAACATCGGTTTTTGATGAGGAGCGACCAGGACGCCCGGCAGACGTGGTTACCGAGGAAATCATTCAAAAAGTCTACGACATGATTCTCACTGATCGACGAACGAGAGTACGCAAAGTAGCAGAGGCCGTAGGCGTGTCAATCGGAACGGCAATTAATATTTTACATGATAAGTTAGCGATGAAGAAGTTGTCGGCCCGATGGGTGCCGCGATTGATCACGGTGGACAACAAGCGGATGCGACTGTTAACTTCGAAGCAGTGTTTGGAGCAATTTAAGTGAGATCCGAAGGAGTTTTTGCGTCGAGTTGTCACCGTTGATGAAACGTAGATTTATCATTACTCACCAGAAACTAAGCAACAATCAAAACAATGGATTTCTCCCGGTGAATCTGCTCTAAAGAAGGCGAAGACAGTCCCATCGGCCGGAAAGGTTATGGCGACGATTTTTTGGGATGCGAACGGCGTCATCCTCATGGATTTTTTAGAAAAAGGAAGAACGATCACTGGACAATACTACAGTAAGTTATTGGACCGCTTCGACAAAAAATTGAAGGAGACACGGCCGCATTTGTCGAAAAAGAAGGTGCTGTTTCACCATGATAACGCACCAGCACATTCATCCGGAGTTGTCACCGCCAAACTGCATAAATTGCGTTATCAATTGCTGCCGCACCACCCGTATTCACCCGATCTGGCTCCCTGCGACTTTTTCTTGTTCCCTAACATGAAGAAATGGCTCGCGGGAAAAAAATTTAGTTCAAACAAGGAAGTCATCGCCAAGACAGAGGCGTATTTTGGAGAATTCGACAAATCCTATTTTTCGGAGGGGTTAAAAAAATGGCAGGAACGTTGGGAGAAGTGTATCTTTCTAAAAGGGGCCTATGTTGAAAAATAAAAAAAAATGTTTTGAAAAAATGGTGTCTTCATTTCTAACACGGGTACTTATTGAACCGCCCTCGTAATAGATCTATGTTCTCGCCAACTATTCATATGTTTTTATTATCATTTTTAATGCTGAGTGCGGTTTCAATAATTAAACAATCAGCATCGCCTTCAGCAATCTTTGTGATGCAATCGTGTTTGCTAAATTCGTGATATAGTAGTTGTATTTATTGAATTTTATTTTTTTCTATGCTTAAAAATTGATCCTAAAGCTGTGTTGTTGAAGTATTTAAATTAAAACAAACTTTGTAGCCCAAGTTTTGGTTTTGGCGACGCATTCTTTAAACGGATTTAGTCCACTTCGTCTCCAACCCTTGTAAGTATCCGTCAAACACAATGTAACATTTTTGATAACGATTTACAGTATCATTATTTTAAAATTATAGAAGTATAAAATTTGCTTAATAGTTATAAATGATAAACAGAATTATTTAAAAATTTTCATCTTTCACAGTGTAGAGTAAAATAAATTTTATAAGTTGATCAAATATAATCAAAAAAAAATTTGTTTAAATTTCATTCTTTTAGGGGTTGATGATGATTTTATAAGGGTGAAAGTATGTTAGATATTATTTTTTCGATGAGCTATCTTGAATTAAAAAAAAAAAAGAAGGCTCTATGATGTCTAAAAGCCGAGATATTTAAAATTTTTCAAGCGCGCTCCAATTTGAAATACCGTTTTCGGTTTCGGTGCATGAGAGTGAGATTCTCCCCACCACGACTCCTCAGCGATCTTTTATCATACATCCTCACTTTGACCAGCTCTCATACTGTTAATTTTGCATTAATTAAATTGACTATATTATATGATACAGCTCAAAGCTTCATGAACGAACTGTTAAAATTTTAACGCTTAATGTTAATAAACAATGACTCTGAGATTTTTTTTAAAAATTGGCTATCTTTGGTTTTATTGGTCTTACGATGTTTTTCTTTTTACAAGTAAGTGCGTTCTTGAATAAGCTTTATAACGGTATATTTTATTAATCAATCGAATAAGAAACAAAAAAGATATTCAAATTGTTTATAGGGAAAAAAAGTACCACTTTTTCTTCATTGATTATTCATAAATAAATTTAAAAACAACTTGCATTTTTTTTGAGCACATGATATTTTCAACCTTTATGAAGAAAATGAAATAAAAATTGGCGTTTTAGTCATCGCCCAGCCAGCTGTACATGCGATTCAAAATGGTCGTTTTTTGCGAAAACGGGATAAATAAATCCAACTTTACAAAAACTATCTGACCGATTATGTTCACGTTTTGCACACATTTTAATAACATTAAAACTCGCAACCCAGTAGAATTTTGTACTATTTTGATAAATATTTCAAAAGTTATTAGCAATGGTAAAAAATGCTCATTTTCGACTTTCGGTTGCAACAACTTTTTTGTTTATGGAGTGATTGCAATTTAACATATCTACTTTTGTAGGTATTTGATTCACAAACAATTTGTCCGGCAATCATTTTTGTCTAGCTCTTATAGTTTTTTTAGAATATCGAAAAAACAAAAAGAAAAACGATTTTTTCACCTAAATGTTTAAAAAAAACAATGACGCAGGTTCCAGTTTATGACCCACGAGATGAGAGACCTTTTTTATTAGCTTCATTAGACATTCTAATTGAAAAATCGCGGATAAAAATTTCTCGATTTTCAAATGCTTGTTTTCCTGGACTTAGGACTGTCAGTGGATGCGATAGCGCAATAGAAACAGAAAGCTGCATAAGGGCCCCTTTAATCGTTGTCTAATTGTTCATACGCAGTAGCACAGTGATGCATAGTTGAATTTTAAACGCTGAGTTTTACAGATATATTTATATATATATATATATATATATATATATATATATAAATTCTTTTATACGTATGGTATTAAAGCATGATTTATATATATACACTTGCGTACATACATTTAAGGAATTTATATAATTTTTTAAGTTACATAAGATGAAATAATGTTAAAAAAGGAGAGTATAAATCTTGAATCTGTATAAATTTATTAAAAAACAAATGTAATGTAAGTAATTTTAACGATAACATTATAAATATATTTGGCTACTGTTTAAATTAAAAAATAAAAAGAACTAAATATCATATTTACTTGTATATAATACTTATAACTATAATTTTTTACAAAAGTTGTAAAAATATTTTATAGGTATATATTTTTTATTTCATTATCTATATTAACGCGTTAAACATTTATTATTAAAATCAAATTATATTTATTGTCCTTTAAAAATTGTTAATTTATTATTTTGCATGCGTATTCTTTGTTTTAAATGCAGCTTCACACGCGCGACTAAACAAAGATAGAGGGGGCTCTTACGCAGCCTTCTCTTTTTATTCCGCTATCGCGTTGTTAGCTCAGTCACGCGGTCTATTCTTATATGTCTATGGTATAAGATGAACATTGTTTCTTCTATGTATAGGTTGTTCCTTCTTAAAATTATTTTGAATCGATTTTATTATTTTCGTGAAAGTAAATACAACTTTTCAAAATTTAATAAATATTCCTGAGTAAAAATAGTTTGTTTGAAAAAAAAAAAAAATAGAATAATAAGATAAAAATAAAAGATACAATAATAACATTACAATTCTTTTAAATACAATTTAAAAAAGGTATTTCGAATTTTTTTTTTTTTTTCAAAGGATATAATAAAGTTAAAAAATAGAAAAGGAGGAAAGAAGAAAAAAAAATTATTTGATTTTAAGTTAAATTTGAATAAAATTAGTTTAATTCGAATAAAAGGTTTACGCAATAATAACATGATGCTGAAGTTTCAATGTTAGACCCCAACGAAAAATCAAAATTTTTCATATCCGTTTTTCTCAATAAAATAGATATGAAATAAACAAACATGTATAAAAATTTATGTTAAACATTAATTTTAGCAAATTCATTGCCTAAAATACCCGTAGAAGGAGATGAAAAAAAAAATAAGTTTTACGTCAGTTTTTTATAAATTTAAAAAAAATTTCAATGTAACAAAAGATGTACGAGGCGTGATCAATAAGTAAGGCGACTTTTTGAATTTCGCGCGCTCTGTACGCTCTAATTTCAAAACTTTTTTTTTGTTATGTTGGTACACTCGTCACGATCATATGTTCACAGTTTCGACTATATAACATGTGTTATTTATATGTAAGAGGCTATCACGGAGAACACTCCGTTTTCCACGCGTATTTATATTTCGCGTGATTCCGCGGTCCGCGAGCCGAGTTTAATTTCGGTTACGTGACGGCCCCGGGCGGGAAAATACGGTACACGCCGATAGATAGAATAGTCGTGTGCCGTATAGAAAAGATAGGCGAGTTCAGGCTAGGCAAGCTAGCTTCTTTCCGCGTTTTCCAGTTAGTTCGCCTTGCTCTTTTGAGTAGTACGCGCATATTTTTCGTTTACGGAGTTTTTCGCGAGAAGAATAGTAGTTTTTCGCCATTTTGAAACGCGCCGAATCCTCGTTGAGTTTTCTCGCGCGTGGACAGTTTTTGTTAGGTGCATCTTTTCCCTTGGCGTGCACCGGCTGCGCAGGCAGCCAAGGAAGTTTCCGCCGGCCGACGGAGTAGACGTGCATCACCGGCGACCGGGAGCAAGCAGATTCCTGCACGGGGCGACGGCACGCTGTATCGCCGTCTTCGCCATCTTCGTCCTAGCGTCTAGCGTGCGTGGCTGGCCAGCCGACTGTAAGTTTTTCTCGTTCCAACTTTTAGCGCGTCTTTTTGTATTCATTCGCGTTTGCGTGGGAGTAACCTCCACCGGTTACTCCCTCCTTTAGTGCATTCGTTTCTTTAACGGTTCGTGCGAGTGAGAGAGCGCTATCTCTCTCACTCTCGTATACAGGACGAGAGAGTTGTGTTCTCTCTCGCACCTATAGAAGCATAAGCGCGCGTGAGTGAGGGAGCGTTATCTCTCTCACTCTAGTGGCAGCAGTGCGGGAGAGTCGCTTTCTCTCTCGCACTTGCGGCATATACGGTGCGTGGGCGAGTGGGAGAAACCTCTATCTCCCACCCGAGTAGGATCAGTGCAAGAGAGTTGCGATTTCTCTCGCACTCGCGTAAGGCTAGGCGCGCAAGAGTGGGAGAGCGCTTTCTCTCTCGCTCCTACGGCGCAGTATGGGAGACTCGTTGTCTCTCTCGTACTCGCAGAAGACGCGGCGCGCAGGAGTGGGAGAGCGTTCTCTCTCTCGCTCCAACGGGCTCCGTGCGGGAGAGTGCTCTTCTCTCTTGCACACGTACGTTAGACGGCACGCGCGAGTGAGAGAGGCCTTTCTCTCTCACTCTTATAGGTGTAGTGCGAGAGACGTTCGTTCTCTCTCGCACTCGTATAGTACGCCGCGCGCGGTAGCCGTTTTCGTGCATTATATCGCGCCTTACCGCCTGCGCTCTTGGTACGCGTTAATTATAATTTATTTTTCTTGTTTTCTTTTTGTAATCGCTATTGTTATTTAATTTATTATTTATTATACGTTTTCCCATTTAATTATTTTATTTATTTAATTCATTCTTTTTTTTTTTTTTCTATTTCTTTTCTATTATCCTCTTCTCATGCATTCTTTTTAAATTTTTTTTTTTTCAGTTACGAGTTCCTTTTACTTAATTTATTTAACTTTTTTTTCTTTCTTTTCATTTACTTTTTTATCTTTTCAATTTTTTTTCTTTCTTCTTATTTGCGCGACAAGGAGCTTTTAGCTCTTCTCCCGAATACCGCCCTCTCCGAGATTCAACTAGCCAGGTGAGGACGACACACGAGCCGCGCAATGACGATTGCGCGGCGTTGCAACGGGTAAGTTGGGTTCGTAGACCGGCTTCTCGAGCCTGGACCTAGGAGCAAAGTCGTCCGAGATTCTAGCTTCCTAAAAGGGGGCGTAAAGGGTATTTTCGCACCTTTTGCGAATTGCGCGTCCTCCGAAGCTAATTGCTCCTGTGGCGGTTAATGTTTAAAGCTGCCATCCCGTTACAAGGCATAAAGATTAGACTCGTATTTGCGTGCTCGGCGATTTTTGGTTATTGAAAATAATGGAGCAAAGAGTTTGTATTAATTTTTGTGTAAAAAATGGTATTAAGTGCTTAAAAGCTCTTGAAATGTTGACAGTGGCGTACGGTGAGTTAACTCTGAGCAAAAAAATGTTTATAAGTGGTATACGAGTAAGTTATTCCAAGAGGGCCAAAAAAATGTTAACGATAAACCTCACTCCGGATGCCCCAGCACGTCAAAAACCGACGAGAATGTTCAGAAAGTGAAAGTAAATTGTGTAAGTGAAAGAAAATGTGTTGAAAGATCGTCGAATCATTATTAGCGAAGAAGCTGATGATCTTAACATATCGTTTGGCTCATGCAAATCAATTTTAACGAATGTTTTGGATATGGCACGGGTGTCAGCGAAATTTGTTTCAAAATTTCTTAATTTTGATCAGAAGCAGCATCGCATGAACATCGCTCAAGACATGTTTAACGACGTCAATAATGATCCTGATCTGCTCAAAAGAGTTATAAATGGTGACGAATCATGAGTATATGGTTATGACGTCGAAACCAAAGCCCAATCATCCCAATGGAAGAGCCCAGGAGAGCCAAGACGGAAAAAGGCACGCCAAGTTCGTTCGAATGTGAAGGTTTTGCTTAGTTTTCTTTGACTACCATGGTGTTGTGCATCAAGAATTTCTATCACAAGGTCGTACGGTAAACAAGGAGTATAACCTTGAGGTTACGCGGCGTTTGCGTAAATCAATAAGAAAAAAACGGTCGGAAGTATGGAAAGAAAATTCATGGATTTTGCACCATGATAATGCACCTGCGCACACGTCGTTACTAGTGAGTAGTTTTTTGGTCAAAAACAATACTACCATCATGCCTTAGCCACTGTATTCACCAAACTTGGCCCCCTGCAACTTTTTCCTCTACTCAAAATTAAAAAGGCCTATGAAAGGACGAAGATTTGCGACGATTGAGGAGATTAAGGCTGCATTGCTGAAGGAGCTCAAGGCAATACATAAAAGTGCATTTTAGAAGTGTTTTGACGACTGGAAAAAGCGCTGGGACGAGTGCATTGTATCGGAGGGGGATTATTTTTAAGGGGATAACATAATATAAGATGAATAAATAAATATTTTTTATAAAAAATGAAAAGTCACCTTATTTTTTGATCACGCCTCGTATAAGTCACCAGTATCCGTATACAACGAATAACATTTATTAACCCTTTCCGGAAGTAATGTAACGTCGGTACACGATCTCCATTTTTTTTCCTCGTGTCAGCCGATAAGTTTCATCTCTGCCTTTCCTACCACAATAAAGCTCCCTCCACACCCTACGCGACGCACTTTCCACTGACATAGACCGTTGTGAAACTTAACCTAAGCTTAAACCGAGAGTTGAATACATAAATGACTTATAAAAAAATAACCGCTCTCACTAGACTCAATTTGATTACGATGCAATTTTTTACAAACAATCGCGCCCAAGTAATCATAAAATTATGCATACTACAGCTGAAAATAATGTTCTCTTTTCTAAGTAAGAAATGGTTATGTCAATTTTATTGACATTCGTAACACAAATTTTTGCGAAGTAGTTCTTTTTTTTTAATAAGCATCATTAGCATAATTCAGGACATCGCGTAAAAACCTGGAATGTCACGTATTCCTCTCGCAATACCCTCATAATAATTTTTTTTTTAATAAATAATCAATTAATTAAATAAAAAAAATAAAATAAATAAATATTTAATTTGAATTAATAGGCCAATGTTCAGCTGTTACATGCATCTACTGCCTGTCAAAAAAGGACCGGGAATTTTAAATTAAAAGAACATTTCTACGTTTAATAATTAAATATTATATATTGGGTCACCTTCAAAATAGGCTCCATTTGCTCCGATACATCTATGCCAACGACACTTCCAATCATCGAAACATTTTTTATAGGCGCTTTCCGGGATGGCCTTCAGCTCGCGCGCCGAATTTTGTTTTATGGCTTCAATCGACTGAAAACGGGTGCCACGGAGCGGCAATTGAGGTTTTGGGAAGAGGAAGAAGTCACAGGGGGCCAAATCCGGTGAATACGGTGGTTTTTCAAGCGTGTTCGTTGAGTTTTTGGCGAGAAAGTCGGTCACAATCGCAGCTCGGTGAGATAGCGCGTTATCTTCGTGCAAAATCCACGAGTTGTTCGCCTACAAATTTGGCCGCTTCTTACGGATACGCTCACACAAACGTTTCATACCGCCTAGGTAATACTCTTTGTTTACCGTCTGACCTTCTGAAACGAATTCTCAGTGCACCACGCCACGGATATCGAAGAAAACAATGAGCATCACTTTCACTTTTGAGCGGCTTTGGCGTGGTTTTCTCGGTTTTGGCTCGTTTTTTCCCACCTATTCCGATGCTTGCTGGCTTGCTTGCATATCGTACTTGTACACCCACATTTCGTCACCAGTTATGATGCATTCCATGAATGCGGAATCGGAATTGGCGCGATCCAGCATGTCCGAAGCGACCTGTTCGCGATAGCGTTTTTGAAGAAAATTAAGCTCTTTTGGAACGAGTCTTGCGGCCACCTTTCTCATGCCCAAAATATCAATTAAAATCGTACATGTGGACTCGTGGGATATCTCAAGTTCATGTGCTATCTCTCTCAAGCTGGTATGACAGTTTTCAAGCATCATTTCCTTAATTTTATCGACGTTATCTGCGGTCGAAGCCGTCGATGGGCGTCCGGAACGAGGCAAGTCTTCGACGACTTCACGACCCACCTGGAAGGCTTTGTACCACTCATACGCACAGGTTTTCGATAGTGCCTTATCACTAAAAGCCTTTTGCAACATTTTCAGTGCATCGGCACACGAAATTTCATTCGCAACACAAAATTTTAGACAAGTTCTTTGTTCAACGTAATCACCCATTGTAAAAAATCGGCACGCACTATTGACATCAACTGACTTAACCAGCTACTGTTAACTCGTTCGCTGATAGATTCCGCTCAATCTTGGCATAGTCATTAAGGACAGTTGTACCAACCTAGAAAAAAAAATTTTATCTGCCTAAATTGCCCCGCCAGATTTAAATCGACGATTCCCGTTACTTTTTTGACAGAATGTATTATAAAAACATTCCTCTATTTAAATTTCAACTTATACGGCTATTATTCTGCGGTAATTTAACTATCCTAATTATTATTATTTAACTATTTTATAGAGTAAAAATCTTATATCTCTAATAATTGTCTGCTACATTTGTTTTTATAAAAATAGTTGCGTTTTGTATTTAAAATTAATTCTTCGATTAACTCTCTACAGAATAATTATTTCCATATTATAACTGGTAATTTCAATATTAATTCACAATTGCATTAGCAAATATTTACTTAAATAACTGTTTGAAAATAAAGTTAATCAAATAAGTACTTCTTCATCAGTCCATAATTAAAAATTATAACTTCTCAAGAATGATTATTTGAACTATTAATCTACATTCATTTATTTTTTTGTAATTATAAATCACTTTTGCTAACCTAAAAATATCGTTTAAATCTATAGAAGCAATCTTTGTTTTTATTTAAATAATCATTCTTAATCTAAAAATCATTATGTAAAGTAATCGCTTAAAATGCGACAAAAACTTTGTTCTTTTTTGTATAATAATATGCGTTAAATTTTAAATAGAACACGTTCGTACAATTTAAATTAACATGTTATGACAAATAATAAATAACAAACTCTTGTAAAAATTATGCAAAAATGGATCATCTCTCTCTCTCTTACTCGCTCTTCCTCCCAAGAGGCACGCTTTCGCAATAACAATCAGCGTCCACCTCATGCTTATTTTCAAACAATTGGATTGGCACAAAGGCATCTCCGCATAAGTTTATAAAATGGCGCAGTCAATCCACATAGGACAGTCTCGGACTCACCTTTCGGAGTCACTCGGACTCATCGTGAATTTTTTTTTCTTTCGCGTTTAAGTAGCAACGCCTGTCAAGCAGTCAACCCAGCAAAATAGAACACGAGGGGAAGAGAGAGAGAGCGAGTGAAGTCCACACCTTCAAAGCAAATAATAAAGTGAGTCAAACAAATTTTTATATTGTGAATTATATTGTTTTTGTTTTTCCTATCTTCCTTCTCATCTATTTATTTTTTATTTTTCCAAAAATGTAGAGTTAGCCTGAGTTTCGGCTAACTACCTTTATCCATATAACATTGAGTAGATCCTATCTAGAGCGATGTAGCTGGCCTGAGTTTCGGCCTAGACGTACGCTCAGTTCTGTTTTTCACGCCTCTCCCTCAAGAAAGAAAGATAAAGCTCCGAATCTCCTCCGCCATCCTGAGCTCGTAAGCTTGACTGCTTAGGCACAAAAAGGCAACGACGAATTTGCGTTACTCAAATTAACGCAGTGAAACGTCATTTCGTTGTTACAGTAATTTATGAGGGGGATGAAAAATAAAAGAAAACGTTTTAAAAATCTCACATCTTCCTTAATGGTATTAACCGTTGGCAGAAAAGTAAAGCGTGCATATGATTTCATGGTACATAAGAAGCTTACAAAAAAATTGGCGCTGACCAAAACGGTCCAGAACTTACCCTCTAGGGAGATGAAATGTCAACATTTTGAAGAAAAAATCTGACATCTTCCTTAATACCGTTCGCAAAAAAGTAAAGCATGAATATGATTTTTTGGTACATAAGAAGTCAACGAAAAAATTGGCACCGACTAAAGTGTTCCGGAAGTCACCCGTCAGGCGGATGAAACTTGAAAAAAAAGAAAAAGGAATTATGTGTTCAATGTTTGTACCGTTGTTAAGCAATAAAATTAATTTTTTTTTCATTTACTAAAAAGAAATCAGAAGATTCTTGTTTTATATGATTAAAGAGTCTACTAAAATTGAAATAAAAAAATTTTCGACTGATTGCAACTGTCGAGACTATTTTTTAATGAGGGATTAAATAACTCAAAATTTATATTTCGTATCTTAATGCTGCTCTGGCATATTTCTTTATACAAAAGTTTTTTTTCGTTAGAAAATATTTCCCCAACTTTAGAAAATATTGGTCATAATTAGTCACACCTTAGGGGCAGGGGTTATATAGGGTACAGTTTATAACTTCTGCGCTTAAGTCGCTTAGACGAATTGTCTTTTCTGCGAATATTTTTCTTTCAATTAGAAAACGTACTTAAGTTATAAAAAAAAATTAGACATAAGGAAAAATCCTTTATTGGGAGATGTAAAATTAAAAGAATTCTAAGTTTCTGTGCGACTGCCGTGCAGATAGATTTTCTTTTTTCTTGAAATTTATTTTTTGTTACATAAGATCTCCCGAAGTTTAAAAAAAACGCTTATCATAAATCTTTAGGAGGGGGGGGGGGGGTTAAAAAAACTTTTTCTGGTACTGCTAACAGGACTAATTAAGTTATTTAATCAAGGTACCCGTCAATCTGCCACACGTAAATTAAACGGTGGACCAGTACTTGCCTCTAAAGATTTGATGTCTCTAAAGAGGAATGAAACTTCGGAATTTTGGAAAACTAATTCTGACATCTTCTTTAATACTGATATATAATGTTTAAAAAAAAATGGTAATTTTAACTTTTTTTTGAATTTTTTCTTATTTTTGGCCGCCATATTGGATCCGCCTTTTTAAGAATGTTAGAAAATAGTGAATAATTGTTTGTTAAATAGATAATTCCTTTTTTAATTACGCTTTTACTTTGACAAATTTTTTTTCTTCTAAAAATTAGTCTTTTATTAGAATCGACATCCTTATGTTTAAAAAAATTGGTTTATAAGGAACCATCGCTTGTAGGTGTAACGTCGGTAGCGTCACTTTTTGACTGGATTTCAGTCAATACTGCAATTCTTGCCGTTTTTGAGCCTAAGCAGTGAAGCTTATGGGCTCGGGTTGGCAGAGGATAATCGTGAGAGTTCTTAGGAGAGGTGTGTAGTGCGGGATTGAGCAGTTGCAAGAGCCTCTCTTCCTAAATTGGAAGCAGGCTCGAGCCCTACTCTGGATAAGGTCCTACTAGGCCAAAAACTCTGTTGGAGGATTGAGATAGATATGGAGAAAAGAATATGTAATGTAATTTTAAATTTAAAACTCACTCTCTTTATTGAAGGTATTAGGCAGTGGTGTCCAGTCCTCTCTCTCTTTCTCTCTCTCTCTCTGTAATTCGCTGGAGTGGTTGTCGGTTGCTTCTTCTCCTTCTCTTCCAAGGGCTAGTGACTGCTCGTTGATTCTGGATCGTCATGTTTCAAAAAAAATGCTCTTAGTACTTTCCAGTGGTTACCTCGAGTGCTGCCTGAGGTCTGCTACTTAGTGATCATTTGGTGCCGTATTTAACTGCGTTGGAGAAGCTACTCAGCAAATTCCTTCTTTGACTGGGAAATTCGGGGAGAGGCCGAGGTTTTCAGGCCCCCCTCTTCCTGGCGGCTTCTCGGTTAGAGAGAGAGAGAGTTAGAGAGAGAGAGAGAGAGATGAACCATTTTTACAGAGTTTTTACATATACAATAAAATTATGTTAATGTAAATTGTATTTAAGGTTTAACGCGTATTGCAACAGAACGAAGTTTTTCGTCGTATTTTACATAATTAGGTAAAGAATGAGTATTTAAATAATAGAGAAAAGATTGGTATGAGTATTTTATTATTACAAAGGAGAAGATAATTGTAGAATGATATTTTTAAATAGTCATTCTTTAAAAGTTATAATTTTCAATTAATGGACTGTTGTGGAGGAGTACTTGTTTAAAAAAGTTATTAAATAAATGATTGTAAATTTATATTGAAATTTCTATTATTAATAATAGTTTTGATTACAAAATGTAATTATTAATACAATTTCTTTTTGTACAATTTTGTTTATAAAATAAAATAATGTAGCTGGTTGCGGACTATCATTCTATTATAGTGAAATAGTAATAATTAGGATCGTTGAATGGTTAATTTAAATTAATTATTTCTTTTAATTTATATAATTAATTACTTATTTTTATTTAATTAATTATATATAAAAAATTATTTTGAGTGCGTTGCAAGGATTCATGACATTCCAGATAATTGTGCAATGTTCTAATTTACGCTATAAGAAAGACTACCTTGCGTGAATTTGTGTGTCAAATGTCAATGAAATTGGTATTGACTGACTTAGCGATTTTATTTTATTATGACATGTGTGCGACTGAAATTAATGAGAGCGGCTATTTAACTCTTGGTTTAAGCTTAGGTTGAGTTTCCCAATGATCTACGTCAGTGGAGAGTGCGTCGAGTAGGTTGTGGAGGGGATTATTGTGTTAGTAGAGAACTTTTCGGCTGACAAAACACAAAAAAAAACGGAGGTCATGCACCGACGTTACATAGGGGCATGTAAAAGTCGAAAAATTTATAACTCCTGTTCTAATACTGCTTAGACAAATTTCCTTTCTTGTAAAAATTCTTATTTCTATTAAAAAAGATCTACTCGGGTTGAAAAAAAAAAAAAAAATGAAGCAGTCGTGGGACGCTTAAAAGATGTGAAGCATATTATAAATTTATTATTAATTTGTATTAAATATAAACAAATATTAAAATTTTTTGAAAATATATAATGTTTCATATAAAAAAGCCTGTATGAGTATTACAAGAATATAAACGTATTAAAAGACATTGTACCTTACATAACTGAAACAAAAGAGCTTTTATTAAATACAAACTAAATTATGCAAATAATAAATTTATTCATTTATAATTAAAACCGCTGATATGGCGGTAGTTCAGCTCATCGAAGTTGTCATATTTGTTATAGTGGTAAGCGGCAATATAATAATTCAAATCTGCTTCTGAATCGGAACAGCAAGGAATGTTAAGGTATATAATATTACAAAATGAAGTATTCAAGATCATTTAAAGAAATTAAACCTGAAATTCAAGTTTTTGAAAAGAAACTACCGTTAGAAAATAAATTTTTGAAAAATGCTTAGCTTATCTAAAAATCGTTATAATTTCACTAGATATGTAATACTTCTTTATTTAAAAAAAGACTAATCTTTCTTTATTAATTTACTTATTATACTCGTAATAGTCAATTAGATGAAGTGTTTCTATTTAATAATATTGTATTGATGATACATGAATATGATGTTACAGCGCAAAAATAATAATTAATTCATGTATGTTTTTTATATGCACCATTTCTTAAAATATTTTTTTTCATTTAAAGTATTAGGATCTTGAATAAGTTCTCGCTGTTTCTTTTTAAAAAAAAAAACCTTATCTTTCTTACGAAGATACTAAAGAATGAATTGATTCTTGGATAGCCTTGAAAGACATATCGTTTTTCCAACTCATATTTCCGGAATTCATATACTGCCAGAAAGATGGGAGAAAGTGGTTTCTAGTAATGGGCAATGCTTTGAGTTAAACGTTTTTGTGCCTTATATTTTAAATAAGGCTTGTTTTTAAAAAAAAACAGTGAGAACTTATGCAAGGCTCTAATATATTTTTAGCCGCACTTATTAAAATCATGTAATCAAAATATTCTTGTTCATTGATAAAAATTATTTTTACGCCAAAGAAATTTATCTATAATTTTACATTTACAAGTTTCTAGTAAAATTATTAAAAAAATTTTATTTTAGTTAAAAAATTATTATGCATTATGCTTTTTTAATAAGAATTCTTTGTAGGAAAATAGAAATTTTGATCTTGTTACGTCCTCGTGGTAAACTATATTATTTTGCCCATACGGTAACTCATTCGAAATGGACTCATCGTACGCGGTTGGTAAGATAGGAATGAAAAATCCACCAGATTAAAGGTTACTAGCCATTCAAGGTTTGAATACCTCAATGGCGCAGACATAGCTGGATGCCCCAGCAATTACTAAGGGATGGTGATCCGTACCGCAATTACTCTTGCCGCTCGCATGAAACTACATACCCCTTTTTGTTATACGTAAAAACCCGACATAACGATTCTTTATGATTCTCGAAATAAAAGCGATAAAAATCGTCACTTGAGTAGACAGATATTAATTATTAAACATGTGCTTATTCTGAGAAAACCTTTTGTTCTTGATGGCCACCCACGATATTTTCAGACATTAATGATACATTTTTCTTCTAAATTTTTTATACTAATTTGCATCGTTGTTTAAACAACGACTAGAGTGCTTATTATAAATATAACTTCTGATATATTCCTACAAGTTCCTCGCGTATTTTCTCTGTTTTACTTGTAACTCTACAACATGCTGATTAAATTAAAAAGTAACTCTTAATAAACAATACACGCCGATGAAAATTTTAAATAAAGAATATCGAGAGCACTTGAATGAAATAACTAATTAATATTCTAATTTATTTATATATTGTGACAGGTGGTCCGTTGAGGTTAGGCCACCTGCCATGCGGCAAAAGTTAGAGTTCGCGACGCGAGTATACGCGGCGCCATCGATCAAGCAATCGATAGTGCAGCGCGGGAAAATTGGTAAGTGCGACACAAGACTTGTAGCCCGTCAAGCCGTGAACACGTGCTAAGTAATGAGAGATTCATCAAGCGAGTGAGCGTTTCTTCCGAGGCTGAAAACCGGCGTAAAAATACGAGTAAGAGGACATTTGTTTCACTCGCATGCATGCTGCGATAATTTTACTTGTGCAACCGCTGAGTAGTAAATATATTTATTGTTGCGAGGTGTGATTAAGAGGCTAGCTCTCACTAACCCATAGTCTTAGTTACCATTGTGTGTGTGTACACGCGCGCAAGACTACACACGCGTAGTCTCTAGGTTGGCCGCGAGAGGCCATGACCAACCGATAACCAGCTCGAGAAGCATTAGGGTTAGTTTATACGCCTTGCTACGTGAATATAGCAAGGCGAATGACCGACACGCATGCGCAGTGTGTGTTTCGGTGTGAATAATTGCGTGTGGTATTATTTTGCATTGTTACCCTCGGCAAGGGTCTAGAATCTAACATTTAATCATTTCTTGTAAAATATTTCTAATAATTTGACTCAGTAAAAGTTAACTTCATTTATTCTTTTAAATCTATTTCGTTGTCTTTAAAGTAGTCCCCGCCCAACACAATACACTTATGCCAACATTTTTTCCTATTCCTGAAACAGTTAGAAAACTCCTTTTCCGGAATTGCCTTTAATTGACACAGTGATTCACGTTTAATCTCCTTAATGGAGTCAAAACGAGGTCTTTGGAGTGGTCTTCTGAGTTTATTGAATAAGCAGAAGTTACACATTATCGTGATGCAAAAACCATGAGTTGTCTTGCCACAATTCCGGTCTCTTCTTGCGAAAAACTTCACGCAAATGACGCATGACACTCAAATAATATTCCTTGTTAACGGAAGAAATTCTGAATACACAACACCACGATAATCGAAGAAAACTGTGAACATGACCTTGATTTTTGAACGACTTTGACGCGATCAATTAGGTCTTGCTTTACTTTTGGCGCGATATTCACTCTATTGATTAGTTGTTTCTGGATTGTGGACACAGATTCATGTCTCATCTCCCGTAATAATGCGTTCCATGACGTTCTGGTAGTCAGAAAGCATCTTTTCGCAAACATTAACACGACGCTCTTTTCAAAATAATTGAGTGTTTTTGGAACCAATCGAGATTTGACGCGTTTGAGACCCAAATTATCTTTCAAAATTGCTTGAATCGATCCAAATAAAATGCCAACAATATCAACAAGGTTTCCGATTGTTAACCGACGATCTTTGAGCACAAGGTTCTTGATTTTTTTGATGTGTTTCTAATCAGTTGATATCAATGTTCGTCCTGGACGCCCTTTGTCTTTGACGCTGTCTCTGCCTTCTTTTAACTGTTTGTACCACTTGTAAACATTTCTTTCCGACAAAGTCTGTTCACCGAAGGCCTTCTGCGACATTCTAAACGTTTTTATACAAGAAATTTCATTCCGAAGACAAAATTTAATGCAACTTCTTTGCTCACTAAAATCTGACATTATAAAAATCGCCAAAATCACTTTTAAATGCTCCCAACAGAGATGAATCTGAACAGAAATGATTCATCTCTGCTTACAAAAACGAGCATTACTTGCAAACTAGTGAATATATGAACATGAAATTTGACACAGATGTCTCTCACAGTGCTACCAACTTAAAAAAATAGTTTCGTTAAATCGATAAACCTGCAAAATTTAAATTGAAAATTGATCTTACTTTTTGATCATAGTAATATATTTATGTATATTTAATTGATTGTAAAAATGGATTTGCCGCTTACATTTATAACACTTGTTCTTAAATGCACACGAATAATATATTAAGAATTATTATATTGGGTGTACAACTTTGCTTCCGCCGTTTTGCAAGAGATGGCTGTAGCGGTAAGTGGTAGTTGAAATAAATAGATCATAGATGTCATACAATAAGCTTAGATATTTTTAAACATAATGCCATCGAAATATTAGTCGATTTGTGTCTGTATCATAAAGTTATTCTCAATTAAACATGTCAGCTTACGAGCCAAATTCTCGTCATTTGCGGGAGGTATTAATTTTCTGCTTTAAATGAAGAAATCTGCGACTGAGGCTCATCGAATGCTCTCAAATACCTATGGTGAGGCCGCTATTAGTGAAAAAACGTGCCGAGAGTGATTTCAACGCTTCAAGAACGGCAAATTTTAACGTCGAAGACCAGCATGGCAGTAGAAGAAAGAAGGTTTTCAAAGATGCAGAATTGGAGGCATTACTTAATCAAGACTCGTGTCAAACGCAACAAGAATTGGCAGGATCATTGGGAGTGACGCAACAAGCCATTTCAAAACGCCTGAGAGTCATGGGAATGATTCAGAAACAAGGAAATTGGGTGCCGTACGAGTTGAAGCCGAGAGATGTTGAACGGCGTTTGTGTGTTTGTGAACAGCTGCTTGCAAGGAAAAGACGGAAGGGATTTCTGCATCGCAGTGACTGGGGATGAAAAATGGGTTTACTACGATAATCCCAAGCGCAGAAAATCATAGGGATATCCCGGCCATGCTTCCACGTCGACGGCCAAACCAAATATTCACGGTTCCAAGGTCATGCTCAGTATTTGGTGGGACCAGCTCGGCGTAGTGTATAATGAGTTGTTAAAACCGACTGAAACAATCACAGGCGATCGTTATCGAACGCAATTAATGCGTTTGAGCCGAGCATTGAAAGACAAACGGCCACAATACAACGAGAGACATAATAAAGTGATTTTACAGCATGACAATGCTCGACCTCATGTTGCGAAAGTGGTCAAGACATACTTGGAAACTTTGAAATGAGAAGTCCTACTCCACCCGCCGTATTCTCCAGACGTTGCTCCCTCGGACTATCACTTGTTTCGATCAATGGCACACGGCCTGGCTGACTAGCACTTCCGGTCTTATGAAGAAGCAAAAAAATTGGATCGATTCGTGGATCGATTCAAAAGATAACCAGTTTTTAACGCGGGATTCATATGCTGCCCAGAAGATGGGAGAAAGTAGTGGCCAGCGATGGACAATACTTTGAATCATAAATGTATAACCAGTTTTTTACAATAAAGCCTCGAATTTTGGAAAAAAAACGGCGGAAGCAAAGTTGTACACCCAATAATAATTACAGCATTATATACAGGATCGCACATAGGCCGCTTTGCGCTCCCCACCTCTGCGCCGTAAGCCTAGCCCCTGGAAACTCTCCTCAGAGTTCATCAGGCCCAGGAAATTCAGTAGAAAACAACACTCTATCACTATTTCACTCTGTTACTCTGTCTTGTAATTTTGTGTCTTACGAATTGCAACGATTTTTGTACGCATAGTAGTTGTCATATGAATTTTAAATACACTCGTAAAGGAAAAGGATATTTAGTTCTGTTCATTCAAAAAATGTTTATTTGAACACGTTTTTGTTCCAACGTGAGCAAACGCGGCACCTAACGTGCGGACAGCTTTCTCATGCCTAAATCTTGATTTAATATGTAGCAAACACGTTCTTTGGACATGCTCATAACCTCTGCTATCTCTTTCACTTTAATTTGGCGGTCGTCTAGCACCACCTGGTGAACTTTGGCGATGTTATCGTCAGTGGTTGCAGTTTTTGGACGTCCCAAACGTTCATCGTCTCCCAAGCTCTCACGGCCGCGTTTAAATTCAGCTGCCCAAAATTTCACTGTGGTTAATGATGGTGCAGAGTCCCCATACACAGAGTTTAACTCATTTTTGATTTGCGTAGGCGTATTGCCTTTCAAAAACAAAAATTTAATGACAGCTCGATACTCAATCTTGTCCATTTTCACAACAACACTCACATTGACTCACTTAAACGACTGTCAACTAACAACTGCGAATCCAAAATGGCTGAAACTTAGGTGAGAAACTGTCAACAGATAAACAACGAAATTCGCTAGTTTTTATTGACGAGTGCTGCTATCTTCACGTTGAGGTCGGAAACTTTTCAGACCACCCACGTATATATAAAATAACACGTTAAATTTGGTAGAATAATAAAAAAGGCTTAATTTAAAGTATGCTTCATCCCTTTTTATACATTTTTCCTATTTTTTGGGCAATTTGTGAACACCACGCTAGTAGAAATCTTCCCCTTTTGCCACGAACCATTCATCGAGCCATTTTTTGACATATTGATAGGAATCAAAGCGCTGCTGAGTAAGTGCGTGACTCATCGATGCAAACAAGTAGTAATCAGAAGGAGCTTAATCTGGTGAGTAAGCCGCGTGAGGCAGAACTTCCCAGTTGAGTGCTTCCAATGTGTCGCGAATCCGTTTTGCCGTATGTGATGAAGCATTGTCATGGAGAAAAATAATTTTGTGTTGCCTCTTTCAATATTCTGGCCTTTTTTCAAGCAGCAAACGATTTAAATTGGTTAATTGTTGTTGGTAACGTGTAGTTTTAACTGTTTCCCTAGGTTTCAATAGCTTATAATAGACTACGCCCCTGTGGTCCCACCAAACACAGAGAATCGTCTTTCTGCCAAAACGATTTCGTCTTGAGGTCGATGTGGATGGTGCTCCTGAGTCTACTCATGATTTCTTGCGTTTGGAATTTTCAAAATAAATCCACTTTATATCCCCTGTTACTATTCGATGCAAAAACGACTTTCTTTTGTACCGAGCGAGCAAAATTTCACATGTGATTTTGCGATTTTCCAGTTGCCTATCATTCAACTCATGTGGTACCCATCTACTGCTCTTCTAAATTTTCTCCATCGCTCGTAGGTGATTGGAAATAGCTTGTTGGGAAACTTCTAATTACTGGCTCCATGAACCTTCATTATCGTACGCATTACAATGTATTTCTAACTTTATTGGTTCGGGTGCCATAAACTTTTCTTTAGTTACATATAACAAATTTTCTGTACGTTTATTGACTTGGGCTTCATAAGCCATTATTACCGTATACATTATATCATATTCGTAACTCTATTGATGCAAGCTCCGTTAACCTATGTTACTGTACATATTACAAGTTATTAACTCGTTTATAGGTCCAGGCTCTACAAATTTTTCTATAGGTTGTAACGCCACTGTGGATCAAGGTGGCGTACAAATGTAAGGGGAAGCGAGTGGGTTGCTTGCTAGTGCAAGTTAAAACAACCGATTAAAATGAGCACACGAACAAATACGTTTATTTAAACCAAAATTACATAATACAAGAATTGATCGCGTTTTTACGCGAGCCCAGGGCGCCAGCTACACTCGTGTAGCGCGGTTTCTTGCGCGGCAAATACGTTGCGCGGCTAACTCACGGTTAGAGCGGTCGCGGGCGTACAGCTTACAACAACGACCGAAAATGGCGTGTAACACGCGACGCGGTCGCACACACTCAGCCGGGGAGGATACGGGGACGATTCGTCGCAGGGATGCCTCCTGGTAACAGCTGCTGCACCTGGATGCACTTACCAGATATTCTTCCACACACACGGCTACTACCCGGACGCTCGCTCGTTCGCATTGCTTACGAAGAAACAAAATGTTAATTCGCGACTGCTGCCTACGATTATCCCGAACGGAGTGAACGAGAAGCTCTTGCATAGCACTCTCGCGAGCGCGGATTTAGATAATCGTTCTGCACCGGCGCAACGTACTTGTAAAGTACGCCACGCGACGCAGCCGCCGCGCGCGCTCAGCGCTGTTGGCAGTTGATATTACTGCTCGCCAGCAGCGCGCGTTTAGGTTATCCGCTCGCGAGTGCCAGAGTTGTTGTGTCTTCCTTGGAGCGGCGAGAATCTACTTTAGGTGTACAGAGAGTCAAGGTAAGTCGACGCGTTCCATAACTGGTAGGCGTCGACTAATTTGCTTCCTCTTTTTCTTTTTCAGGTGCGGCAATTCGGCGTATCAACGGCTGCTGATCGAACGATGAGCTGTGGAGAAAGCGAAGCAGCGGTGTCGGGGACAGCGATAGCCTGCTCGCAGCGGCAGCGAGGCCACGCTATTAGACACTTCCAGGTGCGTAATTACTTGCACTTTAATGCTGTGCTTATGTGTTTGTGCTTGCCTTCTAACCTCCTCATCCACTTTCCTATGATGTTGTGTGGCAGCTTGTACTTTCTTCCCAGGTGCAGCTGCTACTATTATTTTCTTCCTTGTTTAATTGCTGTCTAGGAGGTTGCAGGTGCGGGAACCACTACAAGGACGGGAAGGAGCTTGGAGAGGAACCCTGCTGCAGTGTGTGCGAGCACTGCCACGACTAGCCAGGGGCTCCTGAGACTAGCTCCTCGCTAGAGCTTTTACTCGAGCTCGAAGCCCCTGTACCTGGGGAAGGTACAGTATGTACAGCCCTGCGTGGCTGTTAGTTTGGGTCCTGCGTAGCAGTCCTGCGAGACTCCCAAGATTGTAAAAGGGGGTATTTCAGCTACGAGGAGGCGCACCACTATGCTTTGGCCTCCTCATGTGACTGGTGCAAAAACACCACATCACAAGGTATATATAATAAATTTTCTGTACGTTTATTGACACGAGCTCCATTAATCCCTATAACCGATAACATACGGGGGCGGTTCAAATATGTTCGAGACAAATGCTCTGACACGTTTATTTACTATCGAAAAAATTTACAAAAATTTTCAGTTTTTTTTGGTACTCCCCCTTACAAGTTACGCATTTTGTCCACCTTTTCAGAAGCTTTTTGATGCCGGTATCGAAGAATTCGTTGGGCTACTCGAACAGCTATGTGCGCACGAACTCCTCTACCTCGTCGTCGGTGTTGAATCTTTGACCTCCGAGGGCTTCTTTCAGTGGTCCAAACATGGGTATTCCAGTACCTCCCACCCCAATTTCGATATTGTATCGAGCGTGAGACGCGTGGTATGAGGGCGCGCGTTATCCTGGAGAAGAATCGCACTTCGTGCTGGAATGCTCCTCCGTTTTGAGCGATAAGCGGGTTTCGCGTGTGTTTTCAGAAGGTTCGAGTAGTATGCAGCATTGATGGAACGTTGGGTGCGCCGGAAATCGACGTACAGCACGCCCCGCCGGTCCCAGAACACAGTACACATAACCTTACCCGCGGACCTAGTTGTCTTCGCTTTGACTGGCGCCCCTTTCTCCTTCTTCCTCCACTCTTTAGACGACACCTTGCTTTTGGGAGTGTAATAGTGTACCTATATCTCGTCTGTAGTGAAGATTCGCGTTAGAAAGCCGTCCCCCTCCACCTCGTATCGCGTCAGCAAGCGGCGACAAACTTCCAAACCGCGTGAATTTTCGCTCGAAGTTCAACAGTTTAGGAACCCATCGTGCCGTTATTTTGCCATATTAAAGGTGTTCGTGGATGACAGACTCTACACTATCAATACTCATGCTGAGTTCAGCCGAAATGTCTTGAACATTCATCCTACGGTCCTTTAAAATGAGTTATTTTACGCGGAAAATGTTGTCTGGTGTGATGCTGGTTCGCGGTCGACGATCATGCGGCTCATTGTCGACGGTTTCGCGACCATCCTTGAATGCTTTGGCCCATTTAAACACAGCAGCCCTACTCAGGCACTCACTACCGAACTGATTTCGCAAACGCAAAAAGATTTCCGTGTTTTTAACGCCTTCCCACACTGAAAAACGAATGACAATACGTTGCGCTACGGCGGTCAGCACTTGACGTTCACTCATGGTCGTAGCACGCGCGTGAAACATGCACTCCCGACGGAAACTATGCCACACTGTTCGTAAGGGACCCAGCTATCACATACTCAAGCCACGACCTTCAAAACATATATGTGCGCCATCTACAACGTTTGTCTCTATCATATTTGAACCGCCCTCGTATATTAATTAATCTTCCTTTTTTTTACACGGGATCCGTATACACCGATTAAAGTATGAATAATGTAATTAACCTTTAGACGGCCGGAAAACCAATATTTTGGCGCATCAGAAAATGCTCTTTTATTTTTGTTTTTACATTGAAATATTCATTTTCTTAATAATGTTTATTATTTTTATTACAATTTATAATAAATTTACCCCTCTTCACCCATTTTTACTACCCTAGATCACCTAATTCTACCTTACAAAAGCGTTACCTTGTTTCGTTTGTTGGCTATAATTACAAACAAATATATTATATAGAAGGTTTCTGATATCTTTATTTTAATGTAATATTAGAGCACCTCACCCTCTTTTCATCCCTTTTCACCCCTTTTTACTCCACTTATACCCCATATACTTTTTGATCGAATTTTTTAGAAAAAATACATTTGTTCGCATGTGTCTGTAATTATAAATAAATTTATTTTCATAACGGAGATTTCGATGAAAGATATAAATAGCGGCTCAGGAATATATTCATGAATCATTTCGTATGAGAAAATATAAATTTTTTACTAGTGAAAATGTAAATTTCTAAATAAAGGCTTCTGAACGGAAATTTAGTATACTTGATCTCGATTTTTTGAAACTTTTGATTTCGAAATATAAATATATCATCAAGATACTGTCACTAGCCGCTGCTAGGTGGCTACGTCGTTCCCATCATCAAAGTAGTGACGTCGAGAGTATAAGTATACCTCGCGTTTAGGTGGTCGAGCAACCTTTTGGGATCGCTTACTCGACCATCGTACAAACATAAAGGCTCCGGCCAACTTCTCTGCTTATATTAGTATATATTACTTTTGCAATACAATCAATACAGAAAATGATGCTTGGAGTAGTGGAGAATCAGAACCCGAAGAAGATGTTATAGAAAGAACTGATGCATGTGATGTCGATTTGAATGATACCATTGTTGAATGGTAACATTGTTGCTTATTTAATGAAACCTTACTATAACGTAGGTCATGAGTTATTAACTGACAATTGGTATACGTCGCCACAATTTGAAGAATATCTTCATGATAAAGACACTAGTCTTTGTGGAACAGTAAAAAAAAATCGAAAAGGAATGCCTACTCTTGGTTCAAAGCTCAATCGTGTTGAAGTAGAAGTCGCTCATAATAATGTCTGGATGGTAATCAAATGGATGGATAAGAAGGAAGTTTACGTACTAACAACTATTCATGAACTTGAATATTGTGCAATTGGTAAAATACACTACAAAACTAACGAAAATGTTATAAAACCAAGTTGTATTTATGATTATAACAAACATATGGGCGGAATCGATGATATTGATAGACAATTATCTATGACAGAGACAATTAGAAAATGCATGAAATGGTATAGAAAATTATTTTTTATCTAGTAGACTTGATGTTGGCAAGTGCCCATAAGTTATTCGAGATGCTAACTACGGATGCTATTTCGTTTCCTGATTTTCGATTGAGCGTAGTAAGAGACATTTTGAACTTAGGTTTTCAAATAGAAATAGAATCTCTAATGCCAGATATTCGACTAAATGGTCGTCATTTTCAGAAAAAGAGTACCCGATCTATATACGAGTGTAGAGTATGTGGAGAAACTCTATGTATTGTACCGTGTTTTGAAATCTATTATACCAAAAAATCGTTACCGTAATTTATAAAATTTGTTTAAATAATAGATAAAAAAACTTAAAAAAAAAATTTTAGCAAAAAAAAAATAAAAAAAAAAATAAAAATAAAAAACAGTAACTCTGATGTCAGATTTGGATTTAGCATCGAAAAATATATCGAGACATGTATCCGCGCTTCTGAATAAAGGAAAATAAATTTACGAGGCAAAGAGGGTGGTTTTTTCCCTGTTATAGGGGTTGTTTTTAGATTTACAGTAATTTTGATGTCAGATTTGGATTCAGCATCGAGAAATACATCGAAAACATGTATTTATAAATTGGAAAAAGGTGTATATACTATTAAATAATTTTTTTTATATTTGAAAATTTTTTACACAGGCTGTAATACATGTTTTGCCGTAGCGGACCGCAACGCCAATATATTGGCACACCCTTTGATCGACACTTTCCCTATGATCATTTAGTAATATAAGATACCTTTTTTACCGGTTTTTTATGGGCGATATGCCACCTCAAATCCCGGCCGTCTAAAGGTTAATCTTTATTTTCAATAATATGGGCTCCATATACACCGATCACCGGACGAATTTCAGTTACTTGTAACAGTTATTAATTTGGGCTTCATAAACCTTCATTTTCGTTAATATTACAAGATATTTGTACGTTTATTTATACGGGCTCTATAAACCCATATACGCGGTAACATATATTCTTGAGTCCGTCTTTTTTCACACAGCTCCATGTACACCGATTAACGTATGAATAATGTAATTAATCTTCCTATTCAATAATATAGGCTTCAGAAACACCGATCTCCGTACGAATTCTAGTTACTTCTAACGGTTATTAACACGGCCTTCATAAACCTTTATTTCCGTTCATATTACAAGATATTTGTACGTTTATCGACACGGGCTCCATAAACCTTGATTAGCGTACACAATTCAATTTGTATGTACATTGGTTGATTCGGGCTCCATAAACCCCTATAAGCAATATCATATTTTATTTAAACCTTCTTCTTTTCACACGGGCTTCATATACACCGTTAAGCGTATAAAGTAATTAATCTTCCTATTAGGTAATAAAAGCTTTATAAACACTCATCTCCGTACGAATTTCAGTTTCTTATGACGGTTATTGGCACGGGCTACCCAGTTGCAAGAATCCACGTGAAAATCCACATGAAAATCCACGTGGATTTTTACATGGAAATCTACACTGAAATCAGTCAAATAACACACTATATGTGGATTTTCACGTAGATTTCCGCGTAGATATTTACGTGGATTTCCGCGTAGATTACCACGTGGGTTTCAAGGTAAAATCAGTGTAGAAATCTACGTGGAAATCAGTGTCGATATCTATGTGGAAATCAGTGTAGAAATGTACGTAGAAATAAGTGTAGAAACCCACACAGATCGAAAGGTTTTAAAAATGTTTTTAAAACGTTTCATGAAAGGATAAAAACCTTTTTAAAAGCTTTTAATAAATGTTTCTAAAATGAGTTTATGTCCGTTTTTAAACCCTTCAGCAACGTTTTATAGCGCCTTTTATAAACCTTTCGATACAAGTTTTAAAAACATTTCTATAATAATTATAGAAATATTAAAAAAAACATTTTTGAAAGTAGTTGATGAAACCTTTTAAAATACTTTTTTAAAACCTTTATAAAAAAACTTTAATTAAGTATTTTATATATTTTAGAATTTTGTTTTTCATTATGATTATACATATTTTTAACGTACGCATTATATTTAATCGTTTATTCGCATTGTCGCACATGTTATTTTACACATTACTTTACGGAAAAAAAAGCAGAAAAATGTTTGACCTACGGTGGGATCGAACCCGGATCCTTTGCATTATAAAGCAGATGCCCTAACCATTACGCTATGCAACGCTTGTAGAACTAAGATTTAAATTTGAATGATAAGTTGCATGGCAATCCATATACACTTGTATTAATTTTACATTTAAAATTTCTTCGATAGTGTAAAGTATTTTTTCAAATAAAGAAATAATTAAAAATTCAATATTTTTAAATACATAATTTCGCTCTTGAGATTTTACTACATATGTAGTAAAATCTCAAGAGCGAAATTATGTATTTAAATATATTAAGATTATAATTATATTTTTTAGCACGAATTTTAGTTACTTATAACGGTTATTGACTCGGGCTCCATAAACCTTTATTTCCGTTCACATAACAAAATATTTGTACGTTTATTGATACGGGCTCCATAAACACTGCTTTACGTACATCTTACAATTTATTGGTACGTTTATTCATACGGGCTTGATAAACCTTTATTACTGTACACATTATATTTTAATTGTACATTTATTATTGCGGGCTCCATAAACCTTATAAGTAATAATATATTTTATTTAAACCTTGTTTTATTTACACGATCTCCACATTCACCGATAAACGTATAAATAATGTAGTTAATCCTCGTATTCGATAATATAGGCTTCATTTACACGGATCTCCGTATAATCTTGCATTACCTAGCATAATATAACTTATTTGTGCATTTATTAACATGGACTCCACAAATCGCTGTTACCGTTTATATTTCAAGTTGTTTGTACATTTATTTATACATGCTCTATAAACTCTGCTTTACGTACGTGTTACAGTTTATTTGTACGATTTTTTTACGGGCTCCATAAACCTTTATTATCGTTGGTATTAAAGTTTTTTTAGCGTTTATTGATACGGGCTCCATAAATCTTGATTACTATAGATGTTGCAATTCACTTACACGTTGCTTGATACGGGCTCCATAAACCCCCTATAAGCGAATAAATATTTTAATTAATCCATTCTTCTTTTAATACGGGCTCCATATACACCGATTAGCGTTTGAATGTTCGATAATATGGGCTCCATAATCCTTTATTTTCGTACACAATATAATTTTTTGTGTATATTTATTGATACGGCTTTATAAACCCCTATAAGCGATAACATTTTTTAATTAATCATTTTTTTTCATACGGGCTCTATATACACCAAATAGCTTATAAAAATTGTAATTTATTTTTTCAATAGATATTATGGGCTCTATAAACACTGTCTCCGTACATTTTACAGTTTCTTATAACGGTTATTGACGTGGGCTCCATAAATCTGTATCACCGTATGTATTGTAGTTTATCTAGTCTAATACGGATACGGGCACTGTATATTACGTTTATTTCGAACAAATTTGACTGCATTGGTTACACTGCATGACAACAGGCCGGGCTCCATGAACCCCGATCTATTAGTATAATGGTTTTTTTTGGATATCTTCTGAGTTTATGAAGATGTATTGAAAATTCTTATAGATTTCTTATTATGTGGACTTCTTTTTCAAATATATCTTCTAAAATCATAATATACCGCCAGGCTCCATACACCCCGATTTAGAAATGTATAGGGTGATTCATTATGAGGTTTGGTTTATAATCTCAAATAAAAGGCATAAAGTTGAATTCTATAGTAAAAATTTTATTGTGAATCGAAAGAACAATCTATGACATTTACTTTTTAAAGATTATCTCATTTAAATGTTGACCGCGACTATGCCGTAAATGGTCTATCCTGAGGGTCCAATTTTGGACGACGCGTTCCAGCATAGCGACCGGTATCTCGCGAATGACACGAGTAATGTTGGCTTGCAAAGCGTCGATTGAAGCTGGCTTATCCCTGAAGACCAGAGACTTCGTGTTACTCCAAAGAAAATAATCTAAAGGTGTGATATCACACGATCTAGGTGGCCAATTTACTGGTCCAAAACGTGAAATCAGGTTCTCACCAAAATGATTTCTCAATAATTCATTGTTTCTCTCGCTGTATGCGAAGTAGCGCCGTCTTGAAACCAAAGTTCGCCGATACCACAGGCTTCAATTTCAGGTAGCAAAAAATCCGTTATGGTGTGATAGCGGTCGCCATTGACGGTTACGTTCTGACCGGACTCATTTTGAAAGAAATATGGACCGATCATTCCACCAGCCCGTAAACCACACCTAACTGTGCATTTCTGTGGCTTTAAGCTCTTCAGGTTGTTCATCAGCCCAAATACGGCAATTCTGCTTATTGACGTATCCATTGAGCCAAAAATGCGCCTCATCACTGAACAAAATTTCGCGATAAAACAGCGGATTTTCATTGAGCTGATTCAGAGCCCATTCACTAAAAACACGACGCAAACCTTAGTCGCCCGGCTTCAATTCTTGCACAGGTTGAAGTTTGTATGCCTTAAAACCATGATTTTTACGTATAATACGCCAAGTTGTTGCGTGCGACAAATCAAGCTGTTGAGAACGACGCCGAATCGATACGTTATGGTCTTCAGCCACACTCTCTGCTACAGCCGCTATATTCTCTTCACTACGTGCTGAATGTGGTCTAATCGGTCGAGTATCATCCAATAATGTATGCTGGGTTTCAAATTTGCGGATGGTATTGGCTATAGTGGTTTCGGTAGATCGACGATGCACATCATAAGTTGCTCTAAAAGCACGAAAAACATTTCTCACAGAACGCTGATTTTCGTAATACAGCTGAACAATTTGGATACGTTGTTGCGGTGTAAGTCTTTCCATGATGATTTGTCAAAAAATACTGAATAAAAATTACATTACAGTTAGAGAAGAGTCACACGTGATCTGTAAAAAAAAGCCTATTGAAAATCAAACTTCATAATGAATCACCCTTTATATGTATATATTGTGACATAGCAGATTTTAAAGCTAGTCACAAAATTAAGTAATCAAGTTTTGATTTCGTAGCTTGTTGTAATTTGCGACGCGCACTGAGGGACAATTTGTATTGCAGCTGTGGAGTGTACGAGTGGAAGAGAGCCAGCTAAGGGTAAGCTGCATTCTAATTCTTGGCCAGCAAGTAATCTCTCCTCACTCTATCTCTTTTCCTTCTTTTTGTGTGGCACGTTAGACGGCGTGCGTAGCCGTCATAAGAATGCTTACTCGCGTACATAATGTGGGTCGCGTAACGAAGTTTCAATTTGGTTTCGTTTTGGTGCTCCATGCTTGTTAGTTAAATCTGCGCAATTAATAACCTTTTTTTGTAGTGCTAGCGAGCGTACGCGGCCTCCAAAGCCACGCGTAAGAATTCAATTAGCGTTCCGTGACATTGCCCTCGGCTGACGCCTTTCCGTGCAACCCACCTTAGAATTGTAATTTAATTTTTGTTAAATATATAATAATTATACTTATAAATAGTGGTTAGTTGATTAAACAATGCAATTACCCTAAGCCCCTGTAATTGTCATAAACAGCGCTTGTCAATGTGGGGCCGACAAAAATTTAAATGAAATTTTGAAAATTTCACGATTTAGCGGAGTCATTATTGGCTTTGTGGGGATGCGCACGCATAAAGGAGGAGCTTTCAGAGGCCATGCTAGTTGTAGCGTGGTTGAAATCTTCGGGAATATTAACGCGGCAATAAATTTAAGAATTTAAAAATGTTTTTTGTTTAAAACGTTAAGATTTTTTTTCCTTGAACGAAAATTTTTTTGATTTGAAAAATGTTTGCTGTTTTAAGTTAGTGCTTAAAATATTCTTTTTAGTGAATAAATAACATTCTCTTAAAAAAAAAATTTTCTTTTTTATTTTTGCACAATTAAAAAATTTTTTTTCTTCCCTCTTAAAGTGAGTTGAGACTTCCAAATTATTTTTTGTTTTTTGTTTCTGTCTCTTGCAAATTGGTGCCGCAAATATCTGCATAAAAATTAATTTTGTAGAATATTATTGACTATATGATCTATGTTCTTTTTTTCCTTAATTTAGCTATAGCTACTCAGTGGCGCTGACAAAGCTTTAAAGTGGCGGTAAATGAATCATAATAGAAATCTTTTTCTTTTTTTGTGAAAATTTTTTTTAATATTAAAAATTTATTTTTGATACTGGTTCTCACGTCCAGATTATTTAGTTTAAAAATTATTCAAATTTTTATATATTTTTTGGCTTTAAATTATTAATTATTAATTAATTGTGTAGCGTAATAGTATAATAAATAAAATTAAAGTTTCTTTCAACATTTTGATGTCAATTTCATAACAATAACATAATGATGATTTGATTTACTTCTACTGCTCTCTCGAGCAGAATATAAAACGTAGCATTAAACATTTTTGGAATTTTTAAATTGTTGCAACTGGAAAAACCAGCGAAGCTTTTGAGATACTATAGAAAAATTCCCTTCTCTGGCTTTAAATATTATTAATACATGCTAATATTTAATATATGCTAATATGTAATATATCATTATTAATTTATTTCTGTGTCAATCTGCTCATTTATGGTATAGAGTTTAACTTTTCCTATACATTCTGTCAAAAAAGTACTGGGAATTGTCGATTTAACTCTGGCGGGGCAATTTAGGCAGGTAAATTTTTTGTTCTAGGTTGGTACAACTGTCCTTAATGACTATGCCAAGTTTGAGCGGAATCTGTCGACGAGTGTGTTTACAGTAGCTGGTTAAGTCAGTGGCCTCCAGCTCGCACGCCGAATTCTGTTTTATGGCTTCAATCAACTGAAAACGGGTGCCACGGAGCGGCAATTTAAGTTTTGGAAAGCTGAAGAAGTCACAGGGAGCCAAATCTGGCGAAAACGGTGGTTGTTCAAGCGTGTACGTTGAGTTTTTGGCGAGAAAGTCGGTCACAATCGTAGCTTGGTGAGACGGCACGTTATCGTGTCTTGCGGCCACCTTTCTCATGCCCAAAATTTCAATTAAAATGGTACGTGTGGACTCGTGGGATATCTCAAGTTCATGTGCTATCTCTTTCAAGCTGGTATGACGGTTTTCAAGCACCATTTCCTTAATTTTATCGACGTTATCTGTGGTCGACGCCGTTGGTGGGCGTCCAGAATGAGGCAAGTCTTCGACGACTTCAGGACCCTCCTTGAAGGCTTTGTATCACTCATACGCACGGGTTTCTGATAGTGCTTTATCACCAAAAGCCTTTTGCAACATTTTCAATGCATCGGCACACGAAATTTCATTCGCAGCACAAAATTTTAGACAAAATTTTTGTTCAACATAATCACCCATTGTAAAAAATCGGCACGCACTATTGACATCGACTGACTTAACCAGCTACTGTAAACACACTCGTTGACATATTCCGCTCAAACTTGGCATAGTCATTAAGGACAGTTGTACCAACCTAGAAAAAAAATTTATCTGCCTTAATTGCCCCGCCAGATTTAAATCGACAATTCCCGGTACTTTTTTGACAGAATGTATATGTCGCTGCTTGTCACACCCGTAGGTATCGCATATGAGCATGGTTGTCGTTGTATGTGATTTGTGCTTAAATAATTGTTATTTCTTTTTTTGAGTCAATTCCCCTACCCAGCTCGCATCCTACTGCTCTAAATTAGCTCACCTTTAGGTTGCTGCTTAAATACCCTTGATCAGCCTTGCTTGAGCTATTCTCCACCCATTGTCGTGCTGTTTAGAGCGCACAGGAAATTTATTCCCGTAAAAATTCTTGTAATGTCTCAACTGACTTGAGAGACCGGAACAGCTACATTAAACTAAATTTTGGTCCTGTTGAAGTCTAGTAGCCACCTCCCGTCAAGAGGGTGCGCCAATAGTGTCACCCGGCAAATATATATCAGTGGTCTAAAATCATCAAATTTTGAATTTAAATCAAGATTTTAATTATGTAACTCTAAGAGTAGCTATACATTAAGTTGCTCTTCTTGTCGGTTTTCTTATTGATTCATCCACAGGGCGCGTTACTAACATATTGTCTTGTTCAAGATTATTTACGATATAGCTATTGGTGAGTTTCAGGAACTTGACGTGTCAATCTAAGATAGTCGCAAGTAGATTATATACAAATTTTTGCCTTTGCTTGTGTCATCTTGTTGTTTGATTCGGTTATTTAAGATTTTTTTTTTTTTTGTTTTTTCTCTTTATAGTATAACTAGAGTTCTCCGCTTACATTGCAGTGCGTGATCCTTGTGCTATTTAGCCGCTATACGACCTTTTTTCGTTTGCCGCAGATAATAAGTTGTCCAACCTCGTGCCCCAGCTCACAGAGCTACACACCCGAGAAGACTGTTGCACTTTATCCTGTTAGTGAGCTTATTCCATAAATCAAGCTTTAATTATCAATAGCTATGTGTCACGAAAAATAATCGCATACCCAATTCTTATCGCTCAACTAAGTTTTCTTTTTGGTGTATTTAAACCCGGGATCTCGTGTACCTGCCTGTTTAAAATTTTTCTATTGTTCCTTCCTTTAGCTTAGTAAAGGGAGCATTAGTCATCTAGCGCGTTGTGTCATTGATTGGAAGGGTAAAATATATTTGAGCTAGTTGCTGTTAGCTGGATCATTCTCGTCTGATCGCCGACTAAAGGCTCTCAGCTATCTTGAGGCACATCACTATCCTGAGACTATCATTCATTACAGGTTCCTTCCGTGTATAGCTTAATTTTTTTCAAGCCGCAACATGACTGATTTCAATCAGAGCATTAACTCGTCCATTATTAAGGGTGATGATCTAATGAGTTTAGATCCCATTCAAGGAGCAGAGAGTATCCGCAAAATCATCAACAGTCTATCCGATGGAAGATCGTCTGAATATGCACGTCGGGCAAGCTGAAATATCAACAGTGATGCTTTAATATAGCGTTACCGGATGGAACGCAATGGAATGCGTCACTTTGGAGCAGATACAGCTCCCTGGGTGGCTTATCGCGATGAGAGAGCCGAAGTCTCTTTAAGGTCCGTGCGCGAGCGAACGATAGAGCAGTCAATAGCTTATACGGCTAGCACTCAACATCCGAATGTAGTTGCAGGGCGACCGTATGAAACTCCAGTTATAGCCTGCGACTTTATCACTTCCCAACCAGGTCTGGCAATCGGCCAAACCGTTGGACCCTTTCTCTATCCGATGTCGCTTACCAACGATACCCCGGTAGAAACCTCAAGTATGACGCTCGTAGTCATTAGAGGAGAGCATCAAGAGGAGTTTATCTATCCTATCCCAGCGTCTTGTCCGACTTCGGAGTGGCGAGTGACGATTGCACTAGAGATCGTCATCTGTCATAAGCGGCAGGCTGCTGTACTGCAACCTCAGGCTCAGTCTACAACGTGTGTGAGACCTGGAACCTATGAAGCGTCCTATCAGCTATCAAGCGGTCTGTTGACTGATCTAACGAGATCGATTAACGCCCTGATAAACTTACCTAGGTCTGAGACATATGGCCAATACCGGTCACCGCCATCAAGGGGCTATAGTGAAGAGTATGTAACGCCGAGGATCTCCACATCACAGTATCCGGCTAGCACAGCAACCGTCCTTAACCATACGAGTCGGTAGTACTCGCTACCTAGTGACGGCAAGCCCCACTAATCTGTATCAGGGGATATTGTGGTTGCCGGATTCTTAATCCAAGGAGCTAATACAGTACGATATAGAAGCTAAGACCGAAGTCAGACGCTCATACAACCTGGATACAATCTAGGCAACTCTGCTGCCCCGCAAGGCTGAAGTCCTTCCGGCTATATGCAGCTGACGTTTCTGAGACACTGACACAGGACGACAACCATTCCTGTAGCTTCGTCAGAGGCAATTGTTAGTCATAAGAAATCACTGCTTTCTCCGTATCTAGCCAAGGGATGTTCCAATTTACACGATTACCATGTGGATCGTAGCCGTGTGTGAATACAATATCTGGTGAGTGCCAAGGTGCAGTGGCAGCTTCTAGGAGGCACATCTTCCCCGAATCGTCCCCGTATCCTTCCCGGCTGTGTGTGTGCGACCGCGTCGCGTGTTACGCGCCATTTTCGGTCGTTGTTGTATGCTGTACGCCCGCGACCGCTCTAACCGTGAGTTAGTCGCGCAACGTATTTGCCGCGCAAGAAACCGCGCTACACGAGTGTAGCTGGCGCCCTGGGCTCGCGTAAAAACGCGATCAATTCTTGTATTTTGTAATTTTGGTTTAAATAAACGTACTTGTTTGCGTGCTCATTTTAATCGGTTGTTTTAACTTGCACTAGCAAGCAACCCGCTACTCCCCCTTACATTTGTACGCCACCCTGATCCCCAGTGGCGTTACAAATTGACGCCGACAACGTGGGGCCGACACAAATCACGCTGATTTGTAAAAATTTTCGGGATCGCGCATCGCGTGTATGTGTGAGGACAGTGAAAAAAAAATTTGTGAATAATAAAAGCAGAGACAGTGAAGAGTGAGATATAAAGTGCATATATGGTAGTCGCAGTCGTAAGCGAATACCACATTCTCTAACTCGCCATTCGCCGCCATTTTTCGCGCGTCGTAAAAGCACACGCGGCCGGACGAGGACGAGGAGGGAAGGAAGTCAGTGGGCGGCCATCTTGATCGACCACGCGAGAAAGCCGCGCAGTAGCGCTGGCGCTCGCATACGCCAAGTCAAAGATTAGTACGCTAATTCGAGTGTGCGCATCCAGCGGTAAGATCGAGACTACTCGCGATAACTTCAAAACAAATTGTTTTAAAGAAAGTTGCGAAAGTCAGGTAAAATTTTAATTTAGTTTTTTTTTAAGTTAACGATTCGTCAGTATTTCTAAAAATTTGTATAAATTTTGTTATGATAAAATCAATTATTTTTTTTGATAAATAATTTTTTTTTTTTTTCTTTTCGTTTTCGTGTTTTCGCTGCGCTTGGCTTACTGCCTACACCAGTAAAAATATTTCTAAATATCTAACCAAAAATTATCTTGCATGCTATTAATTCGAATAAAAATTTTTTTGTGTAATTGTTTGCGTACCGCCGCTATTATCCCCACCGCGTGTGTTAGAGTGAGTACCTATCTGTCGTGGAGCTGTGACGTCAGCTCGATAGCTGCGAGTGTAGCGCCGCGCTTGGACGCGTATCAACGGACGCGCGTCTCAACTACGGAGGTTAGCACGACGCAAGTTACGTCGTATATTCGACTGGCGCTTCGGAGCGGTTAAAATAATCATTATTTTCCGTTTTTTTCGCTTTTTTTATTTTTGGTGATTTCGATTTTTTTTTTCCTGTGTTTTTTCTGCTTTCACTAGTAAATCAAAAATAATAAAAATTTTTTTTTTAATTTTTTTTTATTAATTTTTTTTAATTAAATAAATTTTTTTAAAATTTTTTTTTAATTAAATAAAATTTTTTTTCTATAATTTTTTTGGAATATTCATTTTTTTTCTCATTTAACATTTTGTTTAATAGTTTTCCGTAATTCTCGACGAATTATTTTTTTTTTTGCCTGTGTTTTCGCTCCCGGCAGGGTGCGTCGTCGCCGCTACATCGTCTCGCAAGACGACGAATATCCCGCCGCTCACTCTAACACCACTAATAAAATTATTTTGTGCTGTTTTTGTTTCGTTTTTTTTTTGCACGCTGACCCCGCACCGTGCTGCAAGTGGCAGTAGCGGATATTTAATTGAATTTATGATTATGTTGCATGTTGTGAGTTTAAATTATATCTGATTTTTATATATTTTTTTTAACATTGTGGCAAATATCTATTTTTGTTTCGTATCTTTCGCAACTACTTTCGGTTATAGCACCGCTTGCTTACTCAGTGGCCATTTTTTCTGCACTCGGACGTCGCCTCGCGCGCATTTCCCCGCTACTTTCCCCCGTTTGTTTTTGCATAGCTTGTCGCGGACCACGACTGTCTCCCGCTAGCCTAATCTTCTCCCGCCTAGCACCATACTATAGAGTATTGACCGGATTAAGCACGTTGCATTACGCATCCCGCGCCGACGCATGCGAGCGAATTATTAGCTTTCTTTTTGTTCTCTAGTTTCCAGCTTCGCTTGAGTTAGTGGATTCGGCCGTAGCAGTCAGGAAGCAGTTTAACGTAAATTTCAGCAACGATTTGCGAGCTAGTGTGCTCGAGTTGATTTTGTATTCATGTTCGTTTTTTTTTTGTTTGTGTAGCAGCAGCTGTTCAGGGGGGAGCCAACTCCCTCAGCAGAGCTAACTGAGCACGTACTTGAGCTGTTCGTCCCAGTTTTGGAATTTGCGTTGAGCTGACTATACTAAGCGTTTATATTTGCTCCCCGCGGAGTCACTTCGACTCGCCGTGTGTCGCTATTGCACGTCATCGCTCTCGTCGTTGTAACTGTTCTGTTGTCTCGTGGTTTAGTTTTTTTTATTATTAGTGTCGCAGAATGGAGTCGGATCGCTCAGCCCACCGTGATATGATTTCGCTGGAGCCTAAG
This sequence comes from Chalcis sispes, assembly GCA_949987625.1. Taxonomy (NCBI): domain Eukaryota; kingdom Metazoa; phylum Arthropoda; class Insecta; order Hymenoptera; family Chalcididae; genus Chalcis; species Chalcis sispes. Next base: position 35,136,250 of record OX465097.1, read on the forward strand.
ATTCTCAGGAGTTCCATTCAGTATGCTATTTACACCGCAACCGATGGACGCGTGTTCGAAAACGCACAACGATGCGGACTCAACATCGATTGCGATACATACGTCGTGCAACTGCGGCTAGAAAGGTACGAGCTCCGTCGCCTGCTAGGAGCCGATGCCGCTTCATGGAACCCCACGCAGGATAAGCGCGCGTCTCACAGCCGGCTTACGCCACTCGACGCGGAACCGATTATACCGCGCAGTTTAAGTCCGAACTTCGATTCCTCTGCGCATCCGCGAGCGCCTAATGTTTCGGTTTTCTCACAGCTGGCCGCGCACGTATGGGATAGCACATCGTCGGAAGCAGCACGGACACCGCAGGGCGAGCCGAATACCCGCGCACAGCGAGTGCGTATAGTCGATACCGAGCCGGAGAGAGCTCGTGCGACGGAGACTCCTCCGCCGCCCTGCGCGCAGTCCACGCGGCTACATCAGACGTTTGGCTGGCTCGGCAGGAACTCGCCGATGGAATTAACGGACCCCGTAGAGCGTACGTTTCGCGGAGCAGCCACCAGCTACCGCGTACCACCAGTGGTAGGCCCTACGGCTGCCCTCGAAGAATTTGACCCGTTCTGGACGTACGTGGTTGAGAGCCAGAGGCCGACGGAAGACCAACGGACCGCGGCAACGTATCTGGAGCCAGCCGAGGACGCTCCACAAGAACAGCAAAAGCACGAAGCACAGTACTTCAAAGCAGCGCACGCAACCACCCCGTTCGGCGAGTTAGCTGCCCAGCCGTTGCCACTCGCTTCTCTGCGTGCTACCGTGAATTGGGGAACTTCCCCGAACGAAGAGGCTTACGCACCGCACCCACGATCACCGGAAGTCCGACGGCCGAATCGACTGGCACCTCCGCCGCCCCCGCGTCCCCCAGAGTTTAACCAGCAGCAGCCGTACAGAGTGGAGAGGTACTACGCACCTATAAGACCTCCGCTGGAAGCTTCAGCGCCTCGGCACGCGCAAACTAACGCCACGCAGCTTATTTTCGACAACTCCACGTTTCTGCGCGAGAAGCAAACATGCGAGATACTGGAGAAGTGGCGCATTTCTTTCAAAGGGAGGCAGAAGCAAGACCCCGAGGGATTCCTGACCAACCTGAATCAGTGTCGGGAGACATACACTCTGACAAAAAAGTATCCGGAAATTTGAAATAAAACGCAAAAATATTAAACTTCTTCAATATTTATTGAATATTCTTCAAAATATGCTCTATTTGAAGCGATACACATGTGCCAACGTTCTTTTTAATCATGGAAACATTTTTTATAGGCGCTTTCAGGGATGGCCTTCAGCTCCTTCTGCGAATTTTCTTTTATGGCGTCTATGGAGTCAAATCTGGTTCCCCGGAGCAGTAATTTCAGTCTGGAGAAAAGAAAAAAGTCACACGGAGCTAGATCAGGCGAATAAAGTGGCTGATCGATGGTATTTATCGAGTGTTTGGTCTTAAAATCGTTAATAATCATGGCTCGATGAGATGGTGCGTTATCGTCATGCAAAATCGACGAATTATTTTGCCACAAATCCGGCCGTTTACGGCGAATATTTTCACGCAAACGTCTTAAAACAGTTAAATAGAAATCCTTATTGACCGTTTGACCTTGCAGAACGAATTCATGATGAACCACACCACGAATATCGAAGAAAACAATAAGCATCGTCTTGATTCTCGAACGACTTTTGCGAAGTTTTTTCGGTTTTGGCTCATTTTTTCCCACCCATTCCGACGATTGTTGGCTCGTTTGTGTGTCGTATTCATAGACCCATGTCTCGTCACCAGTTATGATCCGTCCCATGAACGTGGGATCAGAATTCGCACGATCCAGCATGTCTGCAGCTACCTGCATCAGGTACTGTTTTTGAAGAAAATTCAGCTCTAACGGAACGAGCCGAGCGGCGACGCACTACATGCCCAATTGGTTCACCAAAATCAAACGAGCGGTTTCATGAGAGATGTTGAGATCACGAGCTATCTCTTTAACACTGGCATGACGATTTTCGAGCACAATTTCCTTGATTTTTTCGACGTTATCGTTGGTTGAAGAGGTCGACGGTCGTCCTGAACGAGGCAAATCTTCGACGATCTCCCGACGGTTTTTAAAGGCATTCTACCATTCGTACACTTGGGTTTTCGATAAAACAGAGTCTTCATAAGCCTTTTCCAGCATTCGCAACGAGTCAGCACAAGAAATTTTGTTCAAAACACAAAATTTGAGACAAACTCTTTGTTCAATATTTTTTTTCATTGTAACATTCGCAGACTACCACTGAGGTCGACTGGTTTCAACAGCTGTCGTAAACAAACTAGTTGACGGACCGCACTCATGTTTGGCATAGTAATTACGGACAGTCCTACCAACATACAGAAACTTCAAATACTTAAAAATACTCAACGCGGGCAATTTAAATAAGAATTTCCGGATACTTTTTTGTCAGAGTGTACGGCTTGACTCTCGAAGATATTGCTGAAGCTCTGCCGGCGGGTCTCGACGAAGAGACATGGTACTGGTTTCGCCGCGAAAACAACCGCTGGCAAACTTACGCTGATTTTGTCGACGCGTTTCGGTTGCAGTATTGCGCCGACAATCTGCAAGACTGCTTGCGCCAGGAGATCGGCACGCGGGCACAAGGCCCGCAGGAAGATATATCAACGTTCCTGCTGAAATTCCACAATCTGCTCGACCAAGTGCGACCGCCGATGTCCCTGTCCGAGCAATTAGATTGCACGTGCCGCAACCTCCATCCAGCATATAGGCAAGCTGTTTCGCGCGACCGTGTTTGTGATTTTGTAGAGCTGCAGCGTCTGGGAAAGAAGTTCGAGACGAAGAAGTTACAGGACAAGGCTTATCGTCCTCCCCCTTCACCCGAGGAGTCGTTCTTTCCCAAGGACACGTACGTGCCGCTGCACCCGGTACGTTCGGTTAAGGCTGCTCCCGTAGAAACGGCGCGCCTAATAGAGATCGACGACACGAATCATAGCACGGACTTCGTCGCCGCCGCGAGCGCTTCGGAGGATCGCCTCCCACAGCAGCAGTCGCAATTTAAGCCTCCGGCTCCGTCGCAAGCTCGAACTTCGCCTAAAAAGCCGCGCCCACTAGCGATTACGCGCACAGCAGCCCCTAAGTCATCGGCAGGAACGCAGACTGAAATACAGCTGCTTCTGCAACCCGCTGACGTGCCCCTGCAGCGGCAGCGTTATTCTAATTATTACGCGAACAGCAGCACCACGCCGCCGCGCGCTGTAGAATATGCCGCTAATAACCAGCAGGATAACTCGCCGCAAGCTCGTAAGCAGCGAGAGCCGTGCCATCGATGTGATCAGCTAGGGCATTGGGCTGCGGGATGCCCGAGAGCCCCGAAATGTTACGGTTGCGGGCAACCAAATGTACTGCGCAGGGACTGCAATCGATGCAGAGCGTCTTCACGGGCGAAAAACGCACCACAGGGGACTCGTTAGGAGCTCGTGGGTCCTCACGCAGTCGAAAGGCAGCTCCACGCCGCGGGCAGCTTCATCCTGACCCGCCAAGCCTGTCACCGCTGCGCGACGCAGTTGAGGTTTCCGCCGCAACGGAATCTCCAGCAGCAGCACCATTGGATCCGCCGCCGTCGCTGATTCAAGGTAAACCGCACCTACGTACGGCTATTTTTTAATATTGAGCTCAATGGTTTGAAGCTCAGAGGCTTACTGGACGATGGCACCGTCCATCCGTTCCTAGGAAAGCGTTCGAGCAAGTTGTTGCAAAACAAGCTCAGCCCTGCGGCTAATACAATTAACGTGGCAGATGGAGGAGCAGTGGCAATCCAGGGAGTGCTGGATGTGACTGTCTCCATCGATGGAGAAAGGCGCACGCTTCCTTTCTTCGTGGCAGCTGGGTTGCAATACGATTGCATCCTGGGCATCGACTTCAAGAGGCTGTTTAAATTGAAGATCGATTATGGCACGGATACTTGGTGGACACCACAGGGCGTGGTGCACCAGTTCTATCCGTACGGGTCCGATCCGGCGACCTTTTTAGCCGTCGCGACCGTCGGCGGACTCGCAGTGGCAACCGACGACGAGCACGAGCAGCTAAATGCTCTGCTCGACCGCTTAATCCCGCCAACACCTGCATTGCTAGGATTAACCAACTTAGCAGTGCATATCATCGACGTGCAAGGAGCTGCGCCAATCCGGCAGCATGTGCGCAGATGTTCGTCGAAGATGCTGCAAGTTGCATACGATGAGATCGACCGCATGCTTGCTGAAGGTATCATTGAGCCGTCCGACAGCCCATGGTGCAGCTGTCCGGTAATAGCACCGAAAGCCAATGGAAAGTTGCGTTTCTGCATTGACTACCGGCGCATCAATGCTGCCACTAAACGCTCCGCTTATCCCTTCCGCAACATAGACGATATTTAAGACAAGCTTAGATCGGCTTGCTACATCTCTAAGCTCGATCTCAGTCAAGCATATTACCAAGTCCCGCTCGACACCACAAGCAAAGAAATCACCGCTTTCTGCATTCCTGGATGCGGACTTTATCAATTCACGTGCATGCCGTACGGTTTAACGAACGCCCCCGCAACGTTTCAGCGAATATTGGACCGCCTTATTAAGCCGCAGTGGAAACCGCACGTATTTCCCTACTTGGACGACGTGATTATCGTCACTTCTACGTTCCAAGAGCACTCGCAGTGGCTGGAACAAGTGCTCACGGCATTTAAAGAAGGCAATCTGCAATTAAATCAAGAAAAATCTGAGTTCTGCTGCGCTGAAGTTCGCTACTTAGGCTACGTCGTGAACGCAGAAGGCTTGAAGCCTGACGACGACAAAATAAAACCGATTGTTGAGTACCCCGCACCTACGAACGTCCGCCAGCTGAGGCGATTCTTAGGCATGGTAGCCTGGTATTCGCGATTCATCGATAATCTGGCAGCATATAAAGCACCGCTCACACAACTGATGCGGAAAGGCATTCGTTGGCATTGGAACGAGGAACAACAGCTCGCCTTCGCGCAAATGAAGCAAGCTCTAACGCAAGCGCCTGTGCTAGCTCGCCCAGATCTCACCCGCCCGTTTACGCTGCAAATGGACGTGAGTGATTATGCCATCGCATGAGTTCTAACACAAGAGGTTGACGGACACGAGCACCCGATCTATTTTGTAAGCCGTGTTCTATCTAAAGCCGAGCGCAACTATTCCGTGACGGAAAAAGAGTGCTTGGCGGTACTCTGGTCCGTTGAACGGCTGAAAGGTTACCTCCAAGGGGAGGAGTTTACGGTGATTACCGATCACCATAGCCTCTTGTAGTTAAATAATTTGAAGGACCCCGCAGGCCGCTAGTGGTTCCCGCACCTGCAACCTTCCAGACAGCAATTAAACAAGGAAGAAAATAATAGTAGCAGCTACACCTGGGAAGGAAGTACAAGCTGCCACACAACATCATAGGAAAGTGGATGAGGAGGTTAGAAGGCAAGCACAAACACATAAGCACAGCATTTAAGTGCAAGTACATAGTGTGATATTCGTGCTTGGGAGAAAATTAGCTAGTACGTAAGGGAGCTAGGGATTATGATATTGGTGATTGAGTGTGTACTACAGAAATAGAACTAGGTAATGAGCTACAGTAGATACGATTGTCTGCTATTAGTTCGATAACTTAATTCGATGACTGACAGTGAAATCTGCCATGTTACAATGTTTAGACACAAAACTATTAATTTACCTTGTTAGCTCATTTTCCAAAGTGTTAGCACCCTCTACACATTTACTATTATTATATGGAACCAGTGTGAAAATGTCTCATTTTGTGCCAAATAATCGTCATTTGCGGGAAGTGTTGCTTTTCTTATTTCATTCGAAAACGGCAGCTGAAGCACATCGGGGGCCCTAAAATATTTACGGAGATGCTGCTCTAAGTGAAACAATGTACCGTGATTGATTCCGTCGCTTCAAAGACGGTGGTTCAGATATTGACGACGGTCCGCCAGAAGGAAGGCCAAAAACCTTCGGAGACGCTGAATTGAAGGCATTGCACGACAAGGATCTATTCGAAACAGAAAATAAGCTTGTTTCTGTATAAGGAATTACCCGCCAAGCTATTTTTAAGCGATTGCTTGCGTTGGGAATGATTCAAAAGCAAGGAAATCGGGTTCCTTATGATTTGAAGCCAAGGGACATTGAGCGTTGTTTTCACGCCTATGAACAACTGCCCCAGTGGCAAAAAAGGAAGGGTTTTCTTTATCTTAAGCCAATAGGTGATGAAAAACAGATTCATTACAGCAACTTGATCAGAAGAAAGTCATAAGGACTACCCGGTTATACTTTTACATCGTCGGCTCGGCCCAATATTCACGCTGCGAAGGTTGTATTGTGTATTTGGTGGCACCAGGCCAGTGTTATTTATTATGAGCTGTTGAAACCAAACTAAACCATTACTGAGCAGCGGTATGGATTTAATTGATGCGATTGAGCCAAACACTGCGCGAAAAACAGCCACAATACGAGCAGAGGCACGAATAAGTTGTTCTACTGAATGACAACGTTCAGCCTGACCCGTTTAAACCCACTTAGAAACACCTAAATAGAAAGTCTTATCTCACCCGCCATATTCCCCAGATATTGCGTCGTCCAATTATCACTTGTTCCGTTCGATGGCACATTGTCTGGCTGATTAGCAATTCCGCTTAACATGAAGATATCCAAAATTGGCTTGATTCATGGATGGCTTCAAAAGTTGCACACTTTTACGTAATGGTATTCGATCTTTGCCAGAAAGATGGGAGTGATGGGATCATTCTTTGTTTACAAGCCATTTAGTGTCGACGTATCACAGTATTATTTTACAATGGAAAAAGTCAAGTATCGTGCAGTGATTGAATTTTTATTTTTGAAAGGTTTAAAAGCAAAGAAAATCTATTAACAAATGTTGAAAGTGTATAAGAACGGTATTTTTTTTAATCTAATAAAAATCGGGTGTTTCCAAAGTTTTGAACGGTAGTGTATAAACATTCAGTCAAAAAAGTACTGGGAATAGTCGATTTTAATCTGGCGGGGCAATTTAGGCAGGTAAAATGTTTTGTTCTAGGTTGGTACAACTGTCCTTAATGACTATGCCAAGTTTCAGCAGAATCTGTCAACAAGTGTGTTTACAGTAGCTGGTTAAGTCAGTCGATGTCAATAGTGCGGGTCAATTTTTAACAATGGGTAATTACGTTGAACAAAGAATTTGTCTAAAATTTTGTGTTGCGAATGAAATTTCGTGTGCCGATGCATTGAAAATGTTACAAAAGGCTTTTGGTGATAAAGCACTATCGAAAACCCGTGCGTATGAGTGGTACAAAGCCTTCCAGGTGGGTCGTGAAGTCGTCGAAGACTTGCCTCGTTCCGGACGCCCATCGACGGCTTCGACCGCAGATAACGTCGATAAAATTAAGGAAATGGTGCTTGAAAACTGTCATCAGCTTGAGAAAGATAGCACATGAACTTGAGATATACCACGAGTCCACACGTACGATTTTAATTGATATTTGGGCATGAGAAAAGTGGCCGCAAGACTCGTCCAAAAAGAGCCTAATTTTCTTCAAAAACGCTATTGCGAACAGGTCGCTTCGGACATGCTGGATCACGCCAATTCCGATCCCGCATTTATGAAATACATCATAACAGGTGACAAAACGTGGTTGTACGAGTACGATATGCAAACAAGCTAGCAAGCATCGGAATGGGTGGGAAAAAACGAGCCAAAACCGAAAAAACCACGCCAAAGCCGCTCAAAAATGAAGGTGATGCTCATTGTTTTCTTCGATATCCGTGGCGTGGTGCACTACGAATTCGTTCTCGAGGGTCAGACGGGAAACAAAGAGTATTACCTAGGCGTTATGAAACGTTTGCGTGAGCGTATCCATAACAAGCGGCCAAATTCGTGGGTGAACAACTCGTGTATTTTGCACGACGATAACGCGCCATCTCACCGAGCTACGATTGTGACCCACTTTCTCGCCAAAAACTCAACGAACACGCTTGAACAACCACCATATTCGCCGGATTTGGCTCCCTGTGACTTCTTCCTATACCTAAAACTTAAATTGCCGCTCCGTGGCACCCGTTTTCAGTCGATTGAAACCATAAAACAAAATTCGGCGCGCGAGCTAATGGCCATCCCGGAAAGCGTGTATAAAAAATGTTTCGATGATAAGAAGTGTTGTTGGCATAGATGTATCGGAGCAAATAGACCTTTTTTTGAAGGCGACCAAATAAATTTTGATTATTAAACGTAAAAATGTTGTTTTAATTTAAAATTCCCGGTACTTTTTTGACAGACAGTATCTATTAACGGTAGTGTATATATACAACGTGTATATACATTTGTTATGAGGGTACAGAAGAATTATTTTTATTTCTTTTACGTCTCTTAAAAAACCAAAATATTTCAAATGCTACATATATGAAAATAAAGGTATTAAGGCTAGCTTCCCATAAAAAGAAAATGGAGCAAAAAAAAGGCTTTCATGAGAAAAGTCCATTTTTAATTTTTTATAAGAAGTGCAATATCATCTTTGTTTTTTTTTTAAACAAAAATTAAAATGGTAAAATCGATGGAGCATCACCTGTAGCATCGAATAAATATAAAATAATTTTTAAAGGTCAGTATAACGACGAAATAGAACGGTTAGAAAAAAAATTTTTTGACTTATGAGAATCGAAAATTGATGAGTTTCTTTTCAAAAGTGCATAAAGCATACAATTTTGATGATATCAAAAAACAGATTAATATTTAGGCGCTTATTTGCCGGGTAGAATAATATAATAAATTTGGAAGTTATTCCGAGAGGTAGATGCAGTCGGTCTGCATAATTTGTGATGGAATCGGTGAAGTACGAGAATTAATGCCCAAACTTGCATGCATAAAGCCTTCATACAGTATCTTAATTGTTATGACACTCCCTTACAAATAATATCATATCTAAAATTTCATTAAGTGAATATTCTTTATTAGGTGAGCAATTGTTGTAACGCTATAAGTAAGATCAAAGTGCTTCTATTTTTTGTGACTTCTTTCTTTAAAAAAATGACGCAGACTTCCATAAACCTTCAAAATAGACTCGAAGGAGAAGTTAATCAATATCTTTGGAATTTTTGCAATCAATCTTGTACTAGTTAAAGGCACTCTTAATGTTAAGATTGCTTAGAAGACTAATAAATTGAAAAAAAAATACTTCCAACTGCTTATTAAAACAATTCACTTTGATATAACGTTGTACAAGTTAAAATCAAAAATTAAATTTTCATTAACATTTATAGTTGCCTATTCTTTACAAGTCTAATGTTGAAAATAGGGTTTCTTTAAAAAAGTTATTTCCACCTTCAAATGACTTTGAAAATGAAGCTAAAGTTTAGATGATTAAGGTGATTCATAAAAGCATCTAGAAAGTTTGCTATTTCAAGAGAATCTTGATATTTTGAGAATAGGCTTTGGATCGTTTTTAAGGTATTTTATCTTGATTTTTAATCTTCTTGAAGTCGCAAAAGTATTTTATTTATAGAACATTTTTGACGTGAAATTTTTTGCTTTTTCAAATTTGCAGTTAAAAATAATGGTTTTCATTAAAAAGAAATTATTTGAAAATTCATCTCATGGTCGTAATTCATGGTATAGCTAAATGACTCCCTTTGTTTTGGTCAACTTTTGTTCCAACGATTTTCTCGTGGATCGAGTATTTTAGAAGATATTAGGATCTATAGATTAAAAAAGGTCACCATGTAAACGGGTGTCCTCTATGAAATTACGTACCTGATTATCTCTTTATAAAAGCCACTACTCAGGAAACAATTCTTACAAAGGTTCTTGGGTTCGTAGAGGGATATTGGATGGTGACTTTGAATTTGACCTACAGCTTGACCTTTAAGGTCATTTGCAGGACAGTTATAATTTTTAATATAATAATATTTTTGACTTCAGATTTGGAAAGAACCAAAAATTTTACGGTTTAATTGGTACTTTAAGTTCTTTTTCGGAGTGACCTTCAGAATTTATAGTATTTTAAATTATGCACCTCAATAACTGGTAAGTAAAACATCTGATGACCTTTAATTTGACCTCAAGTTTAACTATCAGAACCATTTAGCAATCAAATTTAATTTTTTAAGTAGAAACTCTAGAAGTAAGTTTAAGACCGAAATGATCTTTAACCCTTTACGACCCATAGTCTCTCTCCGCGAACGTAAGCTTCAGCCCCTTCAAAATATGACTAATTCATCGTTTTTTTCCCTGAAAAGTACCTTACTCAATATTTTTGGGTATGCTTTTTCAGAATTTGCTATCGAAAATTTAAAAAAATGCACTTGAATATTATTTTTTTTCGATTTATCTTAAAAAATGACAATTTTTGACATCTTCTTTTTATAAATTCCATATTTTTTATGAATTCTAATACTTTGAAATAGAAACAATACATACCATGAGTGATATTAATCTCTTGCCTTTTTAATGCGACCTTCCGTTTTCAAGAAGCTGAGACTTAAACCGTTTAAACAATGCAGTGTAAAATAAAACTTCGATAGTTATTTACAAGAACAGGATCAACTTGACAAAAAAATGTTATAGAACAAAAAGTGCTTAAAATTAATCAAAAAAGACGTGTGAATTTTTTCAAAATTTTTTGAGACGTTTTTGAATTTTTAGATTTGGCCATGTTGACGTCGGTGCATGACCTCCGGTTTTTTTGTGTTTTGTCAGCCGAAAAGTTCTTTACTGTCTTTCCTAACACAATAATCCCCTCTACAACCTACGCGACGCACTCCGCACTGAAGTAAGCCATTGGAAAACTCAATTCTTGTAATGCATTCAAAATACTTTTTTTTTAAATCAATAAATAATTAATTAAATCAAATGTTTGAATAAGTAATAATTTAATCAAGTGAATTAAAATAAATGATTAATTCGAATTAACTGCAGTAGGCCAACGCTCAACTGTTATTACAGTCTGTCAAGTAAGAGCGTGGTCGTGTTAATTTATAAAAAAATTTATTTGATGAAACTTTCATATTTATATATACATTGTACACATTACAAACAATGATGCAATTTGGTCAATAATGTGTCCAGTCACCACCGGCGTCGATAATTGCCTGGCATCTCCGAGGCATGCTTTCTACTAATTTGACGGCGTATTCTAGTGGCAAGGATCTCCAGATCCGACGAATTTCGTAAGACAACTGCTTCAAAGTGTATGTGCGTCTTCCACGAAGCTTCCGTTCAATATATGCCCACACATTTTTAATAGGGTTTGCATCGGGCGACTGCGACGGCCAATCCAATGTAACGATGCCAGATTGAGTCTTCCACTGAGTACAGAGCTTGCTGCGGTATTTAGGATCGTTGTCCTCCTGCAGAATCCAATCTTCATTTTTTGTGATGAACCATCGTTTGGCAGATAGCAGTAAAGCCTTTTTGTAGATTTTTATCATTTTCTCGGCATTTAGGTTGTCAGTAAAGAGGTGCAAAGTGCCGAATCCCTGCTTTGAGAAGCAGCCCCAAAGATGCACCTTTATTCCATGTTTTACGGTCCGCTGAACAAGCCTATTGGTGGAAGTTGACCAGGCTCGCGTGAGGACAGAACGTGCCCATATAGAACATTCATCAGTAAAAATGACATTTTCAAAATCTCTATCAATATTCTCATGCGCCCAAGAGAGTCGCTTTGTCACATGTTTTTCAGTCAACAGAGGCTTCTTCATTGTGTTGCGCCATTTCAGATGATGAGTACAAAGATGGGTTCGTAGGAATCGGATAGTTTCGTAGGATATATCTAAACCTTTTGCCATTAATTTTGCTTGTCCTTGCCGCAGTGTTAAAGCAGGATTCCGCGAAAACAGATTCACTATTCTTTTTTCATCTTTTTTGTTCACTTTTCCTATAGAGCCACGTTCTGGTAAATCATCGACATTTTTAGCCACTTTATATCGCTGTATCCACTTCTGTACAAATGCCTTCGACTTTCTCATATATTTAGCAGCCGCTGATTGCGAAATTTTGGGACCTTTCGGGTGGATGCAAAGGAACACAGCCTCCCAGCGCGACGCGTACTTAGCACTCATGGCGTTTAACGTGATTTTCTTTTAAAAGATCAACAACAACTGAATCTTTGTTGGCAATGCATTAAGGACAAAGCTTTCCTCTATTGGCTCGCGAAAAGATCAGAGCAAAATCTATTATTATTTGTCGGTGAAGTCGACCACGCTCTTACTTGACAGACTGTAATTCCTCTAGTTAAATTTTTAATTTCAGCGACAATTCAACGATTCTAATTATTACTATTTCACTATTTGATAGAATAAAATAATATTTCGCAGCCAGCTACATTATTTTATTTTTATAAGCAAAATTGTACAAAAAGAAATTGCATTAATAATTACATTTTGTAATCAAAATGATTATTAATAGTAGAAATTTCAATGTACAATCATACTAGCAAATATTTACTTAATAATTTTTTTACAATAAAGATAATCAAACAAGTACTCCTCCAACAGCCCTTAACGAGTAATTAGAAATTAATTAAAAATGATTAAAGCTATTATCTCACTTTCATTTCCTTCTCGCTAACCTAAGGATATCATTCGTATTCATAGTAGCAATCTTTTTTTTTTATTATTTAAAAATCATTTGTGACAGGTGGCTTATAGAGGTTAAGCCACCTGCCATAGGCGATGAAGATAGAGTTCTCGGCGCGACGATACGCGGCGCCATCGATTAAGCGATCGGTGGCTTGACGCGGGGAAAAAGGCGCGAGAATCCGCGGTGTAGCGAAACGCGGCGCTATCGATGAAGAATCGATAGCGCTACGCGGGAAAACCGATAAGCGAGAGGGGAAGGAGGAGCCCTCCCCTCAAGCCTTCTTCTCGTTCCACCGGTCCGACACGCCGCACGTGCTTCGAGCAATCAGCGATCCAAGCGAATTTTTTGAGGGTTTTCCGCAGCGTTTCCGCAGAATAATAGACGGGACGATACCGCGATTAGATATTAATCAAGTTAGTGGCCACTTGATAGTATAATTAGTCCGCGAGTAATAATATTTAGTTTCCTGACGCGCGTGCGATCGCGTCAGGCATATATATAGGTATAGTAGGGTTACGCACGAGACCGCGTAACTCTAAAACCGATTAGGCCACGCGAGTGCGAGTGAGAGGATCGATCTCTCTCTCGCACTATCATAGAATAGGCATACGAGTAACAGAAAGCCACTCTTACTCGTACAACCTGCGAGCACGCAGTTGAGCGAGAGGAACAAGCTCTCTCGCTCAACCATAGACTGCAGCGTCGAGTAAGAGACAGAGACGCTGTCACTCGGGCAGTCACGGACTACGCCAGTATAGAGAGGGAACTCTCTATATCCGTCGTCCATAGACTACACGTGTGTGTGTAGCCGTGTGAAGCGAAGAGGGTGCGTATGTGCAGTACGCACCTCGAGAATTAGTTTTGTGCGTGAGGCAATACTAATTGCTCTTCGCATTAACGGACCTCTCCGCAATAATTTATTACTTTTGTATTATTTTTGTTGTTTTATTTATTAAAGAAGCAGTCAGCACTGAGCCGGTGCATTCTTATTTTAATTCCCTACAGCTTCCCTATCCCGAATACCGCTGCCTCCGCGGGTGTGCCAATCTAGCATTGGCACAGAAACTGAGTAGCCGAGCCCGGTGAGAGCAACACCGGTAGCGGGGCCTTAGGCAAGGCCCCACACACACAATTCAAGAGATAAAGCAGGACCAGAGGAAGGTCCTGCGTTACTAACGGGCCGTAGCAATTTACCCCGTTACACACTATATAAGTTAATCACTTAGAATGCGACAAAAAACTTCATTCTTTTTATAAAATGCGTTACATTTTAAATAGAATACGATCGTACAATTTAAATTAACATAATTTTATTGTAAATAGTAAATAATAAATCTGTGTGAAAATTCCGCAAAAATCGATCATCTCTCTCTTTCTCTAATTCTCACTCTCCCTCTCTCTAACCGAGAAGCCCGCCAGGAAGAGGGGGCCCGAAAAACTTGGCCTCTCCCCGAATTTTCCGGCCAAAGAAGGACTTTGCTGAGTTGCTTCTCCAACGCATTGGAATGCGGCACAAAATGATCACCAAGTAGCAGACCTCAGGCAGCAGCCGAGGGAAACATTACTACGCATCACTTACACGAGCAGACCTTAGGCATCACTCGAGGGAACAAGTTACACTACTACGCAAAATACTACTAAGGAAACACTGAAGGAAGCAAGGAAGAAAGAGACAGAGAGAGAGAGAAGATTTTCCTTTTTTTCCACCTACTTCACACTCAATAAAGAGTAAGTTTTTATAAGATCTTGTATTTTTCTTTTCTACTTCCAAAGAGATAGTATCAGCCAGAATCGGCTTAATATCTCTATCCTCGAAACACTTAGTAGGTCCTTTTCCAGGGCAGCATTAAGGCCAACGTCGGCCTATACTGTTGTCCATTCCCGATATTCATGACTTTTTCCTAAAAATCTCGCAAATTTAATTCCTCCGCCGTCCCGAGCCCATAAGTTTCAATACTTAGACTCATAAAGGCGAAAAGCAGCCTGCGTTATTTTTCACGCAATTAAAACGTCACCCCCGACGTTACAGCCACTTTCCGAGAAATCCCAAGAATGTTTTGAAAAATTCTGAAAAAATTCACACGTATTCTTTAACTAATTCTAAGCATTTTTGCATTCGTAAAATTTTTTTAAAAAGTTGATTCTCCTTGAGTTAAGAGACAACAAAATCAGTTAATGACGACACGTATATATGGCTTATACAGTTACGCTTATATTGCTTTTCCGCCTCTGATAACTTAATTTTAACAAAATAAAATATCTATTTCTTGAGTAAATTCTAAGACTATTCGTTATCGGGCATTTCAAATATATTACTATATCCATAGTACATATCATTTCATTTACTCCAAAGTAATCACAACTACGTGAATTTGCTAAAATCATAAATAAGTTATAATTTTTTGTTTATCCTTATTACTATGCCTAAATGAAAGTTGGATTCTGTCCCTGTTAGAAGGAGTGAGGGGCAAAAATATTTAGTTGAAATCACAGAAGACGATGATTATATTGATGATTCGGGTGAATCGGACATTCCTATTAAAGATAAAGATGAAAGCGATAAGAGTGAAGTTCAGTGTGATAAAACCAACTATGAAAACTTTTTGAAAAAATTTTACTAATGCGAAAATGCTTAGAATCGGTTAAAGAATACGTGTGAATTTTTCCAGAATTTTTGAGTCATTTTTGGGATTCTTCGAAAAGTAGCCAAGTCCAAAAATTAAGAAACGTTTCAAAAATTTTTGAAAAAATTCACACGTATTCTTTGATAAATTCTAAGTACTTTTTATTATGTAACATTTATTCGTTAAGTTGATCCTATTCTCGTAAATAGCTGTCGAAGTTTTGTTTTACACTGCATTGTTTAAACGGCCATTTTGAAGCGACCGTTACAGCTTTTTAAAAACGGAAGGTCGCATCAGAAAGGCAAGAGTTTGAGATTACTTACGATATACATAGTTTTGATTTAAAAATATGAGAATCCATAGAAAATATGAAATTTATAAAAAAAAAGAGGTCAAAATTGTCATTTTTTAAGTTAAATCGAAAAAAAATAATATTTAAGTGCATTTTTTTGAATGGCTGATAGCAGATTCTGAAATATAACACCCAAAAATAGTAGGTAAGATACTTTTCAGAAAAGAAATAAATAAATTAGTTATATTTTGAAGCGGCTAAAGTTTACGTTCGTGGAGAGAGACTTTGGGCCGTAAAGGGTTAAAGAATATTCTAATTTGGAACTGTTACATATGAGGGAATACGCACATATAAAATTTTAATATTTATTTTGTTCCGAAACCCACTAACTTGTCTTGTACTGACTCGCTTGCATGTCACGAACTAAAATTATCCGAACTCTCATTATCGTGTATCTAATTTTAAATATTTGAATATTGCTGTGGCTCTCGTTCTCAAGAAAAGAACGAGTCTTGACTGTCTGCTGTTCCGAGATTCAGCTTATCACTTGCTTTTAAGCGATAAGATATTCCACTAATGAAGTAAGAAGGAAAAGAGGGAAAGTAGGCCGGAAGAATAAGAAAGAATTTGGAAAAAGGAGGAAAAGTAGAATATAAAAAATGATGGAAAGGAGGAAGCAGGAAAATGAGCGGAGGAGGAAAAAAGAGAGCCTCTTGATTCTTCTCTTATCTGCCTGCTGTGGTTGGCGAGAGGGCGAAGTCTGAAAGGTCTTGAACTGTTTTGAGTGGCCGATTTTCCTCACGTGGGCGATGCAATTTTCCATGAACAGGGGATATTGGATTCTATGACGAGCAAAGAGATATCTCCACGTGTATCTCTCTCTCCCTTATTTATAATAATTATACCAATAGTTATTATATTAAAAATGTAAAATATCGCTATATTTGTAATATTAACTTAAAACTATTATTAATATATAAGTTACTATATGTATGAAACTATATTATTTATATGATACTATAAAGCGCAAATATATAAACATCTTAACATTATTTGAACTTTATTATTATTATTTCAAATACAATACAAATAACATGAACTATTCCAGTAATAATTACTTTATAACTAGATATGATTAAAAGCAAATAGAAATTATTTTAAACAATCTAAAATATAAACTTAAGTACAATGTAAACGTAGTTCGTTATTATAATGTTTCATATAAAATTATTCAAAAAATATTGAAGTATAACCTAAATCTATTTTGTGTATAAATAAATATACTTTAGTTTGATGTAAATATGGTACACGCGATTAAGAGTAATTGCAAGTATAAATAAATATAAATAATATTATTTTAAATATTGATATAATATATCTTGATACAATTAATTGTAATTATATTGTAATAAAATAATTATTTCAAATTTATTGAAATCCAACATGAACTATTTGAATATATTAAGTTGCTGCAGATGAAATGGCCGATTTAGCAATGACATAAAGTTGGCTGCAATTTTAGTGTATTATGTTGGCACAAGGCGGCGCAAATGATATGACATATTAAAGTATAAATACTGCTACCTTGGTTTATGGAGTCATTTCTGTTTTGGACTTCATAGTGATCGTAAAAACAAAAAGAGAAAGTGAACATGAAAGTAAATCAAAAACGGCTACTTTTACTATACGAATTTAAATTAGAGCACAACGCAACGGAAGCAACGAGGAATATCAACAGCGCATTTGGGTCTGATACAGTTAGCGAACGAACCACTCGGCGGTGGTTCGAAAAATTTCGATCCGGAGATATGGACCTTGGAAATAAGCTACGTGGACACCCAGGACTATCGATCGATAACGACGAGCTGCGTGCATTAGTGGAGTCTGACCCCCCGCCAAACCATAAGGGATCTTGCCGAGAAATTGGGTGTTCACAATTCAACAGTTTGCCGCCACTTACAACAACTTGGCAGAGTAAAAAGGTTGACAAATGGGTTCCGCATGATCTTACCGAGCAAAACATAACGTGTCGAATGGAGATTTCAAGTTCTCTTCTCTCCCGCAACAAAAAGGAACCGTTCTTGCACCGAATTGTGACCTGCGATGAAAAGTGGATTTTACACGATAATCATCGCCGATCGGCCCAATGGCTAGATGCCGATGAAGCGCCAAGACACATGCCGAAACCAAGCCTTCATCCAAAGAAAATAATGGTAACTGGTTTGGTGGTCTGAAGCTGGAGTTATCCACTATTCGTTCCTGCAACCTGGCGAAACCATCAATGCTGAGAAATACTGTGTTCAACTGGATTAAATGCATTAGAAATTGATAGTCCAACGTCCTAGGCTTGTCAACAGGGATGGAGTGATACTGCTTCATGATAACGCACGACCTCATGTATCGAGAACAACGGTCCAAAAATTAAACGAGTTGTGCTATGAGACTCTTTCTCACCCTCCATATTCACCAGACCTCTCACCAACAGATTACCATTTCTTTAAACATTTGGATCACTTTTTGACAGGTAAAAGATTTAATAATGAAGCTGCTGTCAAAAATGCCTTTGAGGAGTTTCTTCGAACCAGAAACTCATACTTCTACAAAACTGGAATAAGTATACTTGTATCTTGTTGGGAAAAGTGTGTTGCATCTATTGGTACCTATTTTGATTAAATAAATTGTCTTCATAAAAAGTTACAGCTGTTTAAAAATTCATTACTAAATCGGCCATTTCATCTGCAGCAACCTAATATTTTAATTGTATTCAAATTTCAATTAATTCTAAATCGAACTCTATTACTTTCGATTTTTGTCACCAGCTATTGTATTTAAAATCATTATTCAAAGTAAGCTTAACACTTTGCTGACCGGCAATTTTACACAGAAACTATGTCATGTCACCGGCTATTTTTTTGTAATTGAATATGAAAGTAAAACGTTCTAGATAAACTCTAATAAATTTTATTTATACTGAATGAAATGAAATTAAACTTTGGACATATTTTTTATATAAATTTTAATAATTTTTTTTGGTATGATAAACTGTATGGCAATCACCTACGTTTAATGGTACACAACAGGTTTTGCAGATATGTCTCGTTTCACTGCGCTTTCCTTTTGAAGAGCATACTCTACACCTTTTAGTTTGATTTTTTTTCATGCCAGTGACTATTTGTTTTTAAACAGGGTCGCTTGGGAAAAGTGTGTTGCATCTATTGGTACCTATTTTGATTCAATAAATTGTCTTTATGAAAAGCTACAGCTGTTTGAAAATTTATTACTAAATCGGCCATTTCATCTGCTGCAACCTAATAATCAACTAAATATAACTTAGTTTAATGCAAATAAAATATAATATACAATTTTAAGCAGCTAGAAATTATCATAAATATAAATAATATCATTTTATATGTAAAATAAAATTCGATACAAAGTTATAATACTTTATTAATTTTATACTAATGTTAATTGGTGGGGTTTGTCGTTTTACTCCTCACGTGAATCAACTCGCGGTTAAGTTTCTTTCGCGCCTACTTTTCAGTAATAACGCGGGCGGATGATACAACTATTCGCGTTATTTTCTTGTGAACGACTAAACGAAAATATTCTTTAGGCACGTGTCTAGATTAGAGATTTGATATTTTATTATGTTGGTAATTTCGAAGTTCTTACGGAATTTCGCGAATTCGTCGCTATCTTTGAAACGGTTTGGGCCACGGATTGTAAATAATGTGTTAGTTAGTACATATAGCAGTAAAAAAAAAGGACTATACAAAAGACAGGTATCCGACGCGGTTACTGGTCACTGGATGGGTTGAGCCAAGTTGAGTACAGCCGATCCTCAAGGCCACGCCTGCGTTCAGACGGGGGAGATTTGCAGAACTTCCAGGACGAGAGGCTTGGCTTCAGTAAAGCCGGTCCTTGTGTTGCTTTCCTTGATCGTATCTGTTAGAGTTAAGGTTAAAGTGAATATAGGAAATTGAAAATAGCATGATGCACGTGCTACTTAATACTAATGTTAGTTAGGTAAAAATAAAAATAGATCTATTCAAATTAACACTTTTCTGACTGGTGACGTGTCAACTCATCATTGCACTTGCATTATCTATTTCAATTTATGACACCCGGGGCGATATAGAATATTGAATTACTTGGCGTATCGTGTTTAGTCGTGTCCGCTTCATAACGAAAAAATTACTTTTCTTGATATTGAGGTTTTCATCACAATTTCAGGATAATTTAAATGAATGCAACACCTGGCAGTTCTTCTCGTACTTTTAAAAGGGCTCCTTAAGAAGATCTACTTTCCAGACTTTCAGGAAAACTAAGCGACCCTGTTTAAAAACAAATAGTCACTGGCATGAAAAAAAATCAAACTAAAAGGTGTAGAGTATGCTCTTCAAAAGGAAAGCGCAGTGAAACGAGACATATCTGCAAAACCTGTTGTGTACCATTAAACGTAGGTGATTGCCATACAGTTTATCATACCAAAAAAAATTATTAAAATTTATATAAAAAATATGTCCAAAGTTTAATTTCATTTCATTCAGTATAAATAAAATTTATTAGAGTTTATCTAGAACGTTTTACTTTCATATTCAATTACAAAAAAATAGCCGGTGACATGACATAGTTTCTGTGTAAAATTGCCGGTCAGCAAAGTGTTAAGCTTACTTTGAATAATGATTTTAAATACAATAGCTGGTGACAAAAATCGAAAGTAATAGAGTTCGATTTAGAATTAATTGAAGTTTAAATACAATTAAAATATTAGGTTGCTGCAGATGAAATGGCCGATTTAGTAATGAATTTTTAAACAGCTGTAACTTTTTATGAAGACAATTTATTTAATCAAAATAGGTACCAATAGATGCAACACACTTTTTCCAACGAGATACAAGTATACTCATTCCAGTTTTGTAGAAGTATGAGTTTCTGGTTCGAAGAAACTCCTCGAAGGCATTTTTGACAGCAGCTTCATTATTAAATCTTTTACCTGTCAAAAAGTGATCCAAATGTTTAAAGAAATGGTGATCTGTTGGTGAGAGGTCTGGTGAATATAGAGGGTGAGGAAGAGTCTCATAGCACAACTCGTTTAATTTTTGGACCGTTGTTCTCGATACATGAGGTCGTGCGTTATCATGAAGCAGTATTACTCCATCCCTGTTGACAAGCCTAGGTCGTTGGACTATCAATTTCTGATGCATTTAATCCAGTTGAGCACAGTACTTCTCAGCATTGATGGTTTCGCCAGGTTGCAGGAACGAATAGTAGATAATTCCAGCTAATGACCACCAAACAGTTATTATTATTTTCTTTGGATGAAGGCTTCGTTTCGGCATGTGTCTTGGCGCTTCATCGGCATCTAGCCATTCGGCCGATTGGCGACGATTGTCGTACAAAATCCACTTTTCATCGCAGGTCACAATTCTGTCACAATTTTGTTGCGGGAGAGAAGAGAACTTGAAATCTCCATTCGACACGTCATGTTTTGCTCGGTAAGATCATGCGGAACCCATTTGTCAAGCTTTTTCACTTTTTCAAGTTGTTGCAAGTGGCGGCAAACTGTCGAATTGTGAACGCCTAATTTCTCGGCAAGATCCCTTATGGTTTGGCGGGGGGTCAGACTCCACTAATGCACGCAGCTCGTCGTTATCGATCGATGGTCCTGGGTGTCCACGTGGCTCATTTCCAAGGTCCATATCTCCGGATCGAAATTTTTCGAACCACCGCCGAGTGGTTCGTTCGCTAACTGTATCAGGCCCAAATGCGCTGTTGATATTCCTCATTGCTTCCGTTTTGTTGTGCTCTCATTTAAATTCGTATAATAAAAGTAGCCGTTTTTGATTCACTTTCATGTTTACTTTCTCTTTTTGTTTTTACGATCACTATGAAGTGCAAAACAGAAATGACTCTATAAACCAAGGTAGCAGTATTTATACTTTAATATGTCATCATTTGCGCCGCCTTGTGCCAACATAATACACTAAAATTTCAGCCAAGTTTTTGTTATTGCTAAATCGGTGTCACGTCGGCTCTATCGAGCAAACGCGACTATTCGTAATATATGTGCATATATTCGGTTTTTTTCGAGCCTAGACTTTTACGTCTAATAGCTCGGGATCTTTTGCCCGTTGCCGCTCGATTCTCCTTCTTTCTAATAAACTATTTAGTGAGTGAGTGAGGGAGTTTAAGGATTGAGTTACCTCTACTTCACGTGGTTGCAGTTGAGAAGCGACTCGGAAAGGTTTTTGATCGCTCACAGTCCACGTAATTGGACCTGGAGAACGATCGGATGATAGCAAGAGTGGAAAAAAAAGAACAGTAAAATAGTGAGTAATATTATTTATAGAAACTTACTTTTGGTTATTTGGAATGATTTTAGATAATATAATAATAATATAGTAGTGTTTCTTATTGTCTACTGCGCCGGAAGGTATTCGCGGGCATCAACGGTCGTCTAAAACTTGTACTGCAGTTCGTGTTGCACGGCCGCCTTGGCTCTGCGTAGGGTCGGCCTTGAGTCTCGGTGATTGGACTTGTTGAAATCTCCTTATTTGTATGGTCCGAGTGTACCAATTGCACTGTTTAAGTGTTGCTGCGATAGAATTGTAGAATTATACTGTTACACTGTTGTAGAGTTGTAGAATTGTGATATTGTAGAGTTGTAGAGTTGCACTCTTGCACTTTTGTATAGTTGTAGAGTTATGGAGCTGTACTTTTACACCTTTGCACTTTGTATAGTCGTATAGTCGTAGAGTTGTAGAGTTGGGAAGTTACTGAGTTGTACTGGACTTCTGGTGTGCAGCGATGCAGCTCATCACCTCGCCTTCGACAATAAGTCATCCCTCCAGCCAAGCAGGAAAAGAGGAGGGTAGGAAGAGAGAGAAATTGAGGAAAGAATGAAAAAGCGGGGCGGAGGGGGAAGTGAGAGCCTTTCCACGATTGTCTCGTGATTCGTTCCGGTTGGCGAGGGCCAATTTCGAGAGGGCCTTGACCTATTTTGAGTGGCCGATTTTCTTAGCGTAGGCGGTCCGATTTTTCTTTAAAGCGGGGGTGTTGGTTCTTCGGTGGACGAAAAGATGTCTCTGCGGGTACCCCCCTTTGCATTTATGTAACATTGAAAATGTCGTAGCGTACATGCATAAATTATTTTTTTATAAACAGAATCAAATGTAACATTAGTCTACATATAATTATCGCTACCAATAAAATATAAACTTATTCCTATTCAAATTTGAACTTAAATATATCTTAAATTAATTTGTAAAGTTAAAAATGATTGTAAATTTTCATAGATTATTTTAACTATACTTAAATATAATTAAAACTACATGATGGCTTATGCTATATAAAATTATTTTAAACATATATTTATATGTCGAATGCAGTTTTAATTGCATCGCGCTTTCCTTATACTTAGTATTAAAAATATAAATGGGACGTTGAATGTTGTTTGTTAGTTAATATCAACAACGCTACCATCTCGTGTCGATAATACAGGTTTAATCTTAATATAGTTTTAAGTATTTATGGATTACGGTATATTTGAGTTAGGAAAAATGTAAAATTATTTTATTATCCAGGCGTGTTTTTCTGTAAGATCTCTGCGCGGATGTACGCATCTGGTAAATGCGTGAGAAAGGGCAATATTGAGAGGAAGAAAAAGATAATTGTATATTATAAATAGACAAAATCGTCAACAGAGGTGGCTGTTTCGGTGCGCCATTATTGCGGTATTTAAGATACGGAGCGCTGACTCACGCGTCAGGTATAGAACAGGCTTCATGGGCGTTCGCGCTATATGCCCCTTTTGATAACCACTACTATGTGGATCTTTAAAATTTACTGCTAGTAGTACTAGAAAACGGAGGAAGCGTTTACCAATGCAAGCATCTGCATTATTTCATTCGTATTTAAGATACAGATAAGTTTTGTGTATACAAGTGTTCTTCGGTCCGTTAATTATCTACATGTAGTAAAGTGATTAAGTTGTTTGCGTTGACCGTTAGGGACGCGAACATCTGCACATTCCTCAGTATTTTCTAAATTTTGTATATTTATTGCATTTTTTGTATTACGCCCGCTCTCAACAGCTAAGGGAGATAAAAGAAAAGAAAGTAACGGCAAAATAAGGCGGTAATACAAAAGAAACAAAAAAAAATAAAAGACATTCGAGCAATTCGGAAAGGTCGATGTTACATCGGCCATTTCATCTGCAAAAACCTAATAGTAAAATTTGAGTCTTGCGAAGGAAGGCGGGCTTCGATTGCATCGTTGCACCGGCCTTTATATTCGCAGGACCGCGAACTTTTTGGCAGCTGGAAAAGCGGTGTCATGAATTTCGACGAATCACAGCATTACCTCGTCCCTACCCTTGACCTTCGTTACATTACGTAATGAATAAGAGCGCGGGTGCAAAAGAAAATAGGTTGCACTTCTGCTTATGCTCGCTATGTGAAAGAGAATAAAAGTGCATGGTGCGAGATAGCGTTATCTCTATGTCGTTCTTAAGAAAAATAAACTACCTTCTTTTTCCCATTTACAACTTCCGTTATACATAATATTTGTAAAATATACTATAATTAATTTAATTATTCTACTTATATATTATTATAACATTGAAAGACAAAATAACAGAAACTTTATTGTATAAAATGCAGGTCTATATTTTTCGGATGGTTTTAGCGCTAATTGTCTGTCTTTTTTTTAGATATTAAGCGCTTTGCACACATGGGTTTAAGATAAGTGGTGCATATTGAGGGGAAGCGTAGTTGAAATTTCTTCTAGCTATATTTAAAACTTTCTCGAAAAAAATTTTTTTTTTAATATAACTGGACGTAACACCCCCACAGTAAAATATTTGCTAGAAATACAATAAACTAGCCATCATGTTGTTGCGTTACAGTCGTTGACATGTTAGGTTGTATTGCACTAAAGTCTTTACAGTGTTTGGATTACACCAAAATGGTGTTTCTTTTATTGCACTAAATCCCAGTTATTCAAGTATATTTTAATTCGATAATGAGAAAAAAGTTTTGGTTGATTGGGATTGGACGTGTGATTGGGTAGATTCTGATGGGTTAGTGGAATTTTTTGAGCTTCCAGGTCTATTAGAACCTTAGTATTAGTTTTTTTCTGCGGTGGTTCTGGAATTGATAAAAAATTGTCCTATGGCATTCCATAAAGCTGCTAATAACTGTAATGACTATCCATAAATCCTGTGCACGGTATATACAATGATAATTATTTCTAAATTTATCTTCCCGATTTGAATGATCACGAAGATGGCTTGTATTCCGGCGCTTGCTGAGCCGAAGATGATGACTTTATACAAGATTCTTGACTGATTATTTTATTATTTTATCTAGTGTGATTTCATTTAATAGTTAAGAGATGGCTCAATTACCATCTGTTATTTGGTGGCCATGCATCTTAGTCTAGGCTAATTGTACCATTTTTAATAAAAAAAGAAAAATTCCTATCCAGAATTAAGCGATTGGAAATGGTAAAGAGGTTTGAAATGAACAAAAAGAAAAATTAAAGCATCAGTAAAGAAGTTGCGGAGTAGTTTCGGGGGCTAACAAAGGGTGAAAAATTGTACTATCATTGTACTAAATCTATTTCCGGCGAAATTTAGCGTCAAAATAAGAAGTATTTAACAAAGAAGTTGTACATCATGCAAAAATCAATAACTTTTGTATAGGTCACTTTTTTACATAACCTCAAATATCTAAGGTAAATGCGAAAAATCTTTTTTTATTCATTTGTTATTTATTTCCGCAAAAATAATCCAATTTTAATAAAAATTAGCGGAGATATATCTTATGTCTAAAATAACCTCAATTTTTTTCAGATATAACGGTCAAGAAGTTTCCGAGGAATTCATTTTTTCCGAGAAATTCACTTTTTTTTAAATAAAAATTATATAGTACTTCAGAAAATCATCGAAGAGGATTTATCCAGGACTCTTTTTTTTATTTTGATGTATACTTTTTGATAAAATAAAGGAAATGTATACTCAAAATTTAAAAATATACTCAAAAATGCAAAAGAAGTAAATAATAATTTATGCAACTATCATCATATGCAGTAATTGTTGATAATTTGTTTAAATTTTTGAAAAATTAAAAAAACTGATTATACGATTCAATTATACGGAAGAAAATGCAGAAGAAACTATATTTCTTTCTTCGTGGCAGATCGTATAACTTGTGAATTGAAATTTTTGAAGGTCAAATAGACTCTTTTGCACGGTAAAATTTACGCTTGCTTTCTCAGCTTCTATCTCCGCTACTCTTTCGCAACTCTACAGCTGCTCTGATGTTTCATTTTGAAGCAGATACACACATATACAGTGACACTCTATACGTATAAATTATACGAAGTGTACAGTCAGTGGTAGCGTGTCTTTCTATGAGCATCATTATAGAAGCATTGTAGTTACATTCTTTGTTTTATATTGTATATTATTTAAACAATAATTTTTCAAAAACATTTTCTGAAAAGTAAGAGGTAAAAATAATTAAATTTCTAGCACTTAAGTTACGCATTATTGAAAAGAGTAAAAATACCTTACTTTCAGTGAAAAATGTGATATACAGCACTTTTATTACAAAAACAATGCAAGTTAACCACATTTTGAAATAAGATTTTATATTCTTTTTACAATTTATACACTATTTTGTATAATAAACTTTTCCAAAAGTTACAACATGTCTCTTTCTCAACTCTTCATTTCATTCCGGAGCAAAGAATTTACCTTGAGAATAGACTCTCGTTTTGGAGCAAGCATACACACAAAACACACGTACATGTTTATACGTATTCAGTTATGAGTACTTCTTTATTCAGGTATTCACTGTCAGCGCGTCTTTCTGTGAGCATCTTTCTGTATACATCAAAAAATTAGATTCAATTTAAGAGGTACTACAAATTTAATTCATAGTACTTAAGTTGCGTATTGCTAATAAGACCGAAAATACTGTAAATAAGCTTTTTTGCTCGTGAAAATATATTATTTTAAATGAAAAAGCTAATATACATCATTTGTACTGAGAAAATATTTCAAGTGTATCACGTTAGGAAACAAGATTTTAAATATTTTTACCGCAACATGAAATAATAAAAAAAATTTCTCTTTTACTTTGAACAACTTTTATAAATTTCGCAAATTTTCGCATTTTCTTTATTGAACAAAAGAAAGGTTTAAACGGTTCTTCACTTAAAGTAACTTTTCTACTTGCTTGTTGCAGATTGGCAGTATGAATGATTCTGCTTGTACTATTTGCGATGAATCGGGCGAAGATTTAAATGCGATTCAATGGAAAGCTATACAAATTGTCCAAGCCGATATCAGCATCTGTACACAAAGTGTGTTCAAATAGATACAATCTAGACAGTGCGATAAATAATACTGCAGCAGACTACAACAAAAAATGTACGAAGGTAAAAATATGAATTGTAAATGATTCTGATATTCATCCTTTTGATCCCGAATGTTTTATTCAGTACATCTTTGACAACACCGATCATAATACGCACACTATTGATAGAAAAAATACATTCCGCGAAATGGGTTAATTAAAGTTGTGACTCCGTCATCAAATGTAACATCCAAAAAAACTATTGCCAGAGTAAAACATATTCCATCATCAAACGTGATTGGCAAGTTCGAATTTACTGCATTAAAACGCTTTAAAAAAAATGCGCAAGGACTGATAATAACATTTATTAAGGATGTTTTTAGTAAAGATCGCACAAGACCAAATATATCGATGGAAGAATTTACTTGGTTGTATTCTAAATATTTCAATAAAAAAGCAATGGGGTGCAGTGAACTTATGGAATATTTTTACTTGGAGTTTGATTAGAAGACAGCATGCATTTTTCCATTGCCATTTGTCAATAATTCTCCGAGTAAATACGACAGCATTTTTATTGTTTTAGTAGAAAGTGCTGAAGGAAGCAAACGAAATAACAAGGAAAACATGATCTTCGAACGTTTGATGAGCCTCTGTATTAAAGGCTCGATATATTTTGTCGTGTATCAATTCACATAATGATGAATATGAGTTATTAAAGATTAGCGTAAGACTTGACGGGTTTCACTTGTTGATATCGTTTCTTGGAGCGATAGGATTCGCAACGAATGCTGAAAATTCTGCTGAAAAAGCTCTTTTAGGACATGCCATCCAGGGCCATCAGGGGAAATTTTCTCATTCAAATTGCTTTAACCACCATGATTTTTAAATCGCTTTAATAAACAGAAAAAGATAAATTAGACGCACTCTTGATTAATTTGGGCTCACTGGATTTCAAAAAAGATGTGAACAAAGATGAATTTACTATAATCAGAGAC
The DNA here is from genome assembly GCA_949987625.1 of Chalcis sispes. Classification (NCBI taxonomy): domain Eukaryota; kingdom Metazoa; phylum Arthropoda; class Insecta; order Hymenoptera; family Chalcididae; genus Chalcis; species Chalcis sispes. The sequence goes on from OX465097.1 coordinate 35,164,162, forward strand.
AAATTTATGAAGCGAAATCTGCTCGATTACATCTTCAAGATATGTTACACTTGAAAGATGTAATAAATGAGTATTAATTTGATCTATTTACAACGAATAGCTATTTCACATTTAGACGCTCTAAAAAGTTTTGGTCTGGAGTTTTAGCAGATATGTTAATAGTGCAAGTTCTAATGTGATCAATGAAGACTCAGGGTGGGCTTGTACATGGACGTGGAATCAGTGAGAGCGTTGTAACAAAGTTCATTTTAACTATGATAACTCTAGTAGAAATTTCCAATGAAATGGAAATTTTTGCAATGTTTCTTATTGCACGTCTGATCAACATGTTGATTCCACAGACTCTAGAATCATGAGCGATACAGATCTTGAAAAATTATTGGAATTTTTTAATAGGTGTAATCCGTTTTCAGGGACCCCAAAAATCATGTCAATATTTTCTGGAATTGTTGGCAATGATTAAATCAACTGTCACCAAGCATATCAAGTAAGTATGAAAATCTGTTAAATTAATAATAGAAAAAGATTTTGAAAACGTAAAATTTAAAAGAAAAGACAGTCTTATCTCTTAAAAGTGTTCAATTATCGATCAAAGTTTATGATGAGACCATTACAATAAATCTACTATTATTATTTTAACGCTGATGTATTATTATCAATAGCAAAACTGATATGCAAAAATATTTAAAATTCGAACTTGCTCCATTTCCGCTATCACTTATTACAGAGAACGGGTTCTGAAAAAATGTTAAATCGCAACTGTTTGATCATTTCACCACTTCTGAAGTTTTACAGAAAATTTACTGCATGTTATCGACGGTGGATATCTGTTACATAAAGTTGTTTGACAAAAAGATGATACCGTTGAGGTGATCATCGAAAAATACTTATCTTTTGTGCGCAATCATTATGCAGACAATACCTATACAGAATTTGATAGTTAACCGGACAGTGAGGCTGATAATGAAAACTTAACTGCAACAAAAGCAACTGAACGTTTAAGGCGAAAAAATTCTTTAAATATTTCTTCTTCCCATATTGAACCATAGAAAAAAATAACAATTGCACAAGAGAAGATTTTACCAAATAATAATAAGATTGAATTAATAAAGCAGTTGTTAAAAGCATTTAGATTTGAAGAATATTTAATTAAACAAGCAAAAGAAGATGTAGATGCGTTAATTGTAACACAGCAATAGAAATCGCTGAAACGAATAAGATTGAGAATGCAGCAACAGGAGTCACCGAATATAAGAAAACTATCTTTGTTGCTGGAAATGATATTGATCTATCAGTTTTATTGAATTAACTAAATTCAACAAATGCATGAATTCATTTTCTTAAATTAAGTGCAGGCAATCTAAGCGACTACATGTATTCTTCAAATAGTTTAAGTTCGAAGATTATCACTCTGTTGTTGCTTTTCTACATTGTTTCACTGGTTATGATTTAATATTTGGTTTTTCAGGCAAAGGAAAAAATAACAGTCAAATCGCTAATTAAAACTCCAAACTTGACAGAGTGAGTAAAACCTTTTTATAAGCTACATTCAGATCCAAAAATCATTGCTCGGAATGATATGGCTGCGTGTTAACTGCATGTTGGACATGGTTGCGCGTTAATTGCATCTATTTACAATTGCAAAAATGTTTCATTATTTCTGGATGATTTGAGATTTTAGCGATATAAGGTATTGACTGCAGAGTCGAAATTTCGATTAGAGAAATTACCGCCAACTGTTGGGGCAACTACACAACATTCTTATAGAGCATGCTATCAACTTCAAACGTGGCTTGTAAACTACAGAGAAGCAAATTCCCAAAAATTTAAATTTCCATTTCTGTACGCGAGTGTTTAAATCCACAGATTCAAACCATACCAAGAGAGGTTGGTGGTCAGTTATTATGGTAAATTCGCGACCACGTATATAAGGTTTAAATGTTTGAACCGCGTGCAGCATGGCTAGAGCTTCCTTCTTATAGGTGTCGTATTTTAATTCAGGACCTCAAAGTACACGTGATGTATAAGCAATAGGCTTGTCGCTATCTATTTTTTTTGTGATTTTTCTGACTGCGTGTACAGACTCATTGGACGTAATAAGAAATGATTGCGACATATCCGAAAATTGTAAAAGTGGATCTGAGTACAGAGTTCGCCTAAGCGATTTGAATGACTCTTCTATCTCTTGAGCCCAATTAACTCTTTGGGTACATTTGACGAGTCTGACTCGTCATCTGAGTTTAAGATAATCCATATGCGACAGATTAAATCGGTCCCATGGGCGTAAGGATCTTCAAATAATTCAGTACTCAAAGGGTTAAATTCTTCGTTATTTTGCAATAACTTGGTAAGAGATTTGGCGAGTTTAGCAAAATGAGGAATGAATTTCCTATAATAACCGGCCAGTCCTAAAAATGGCCTAACATTTTTAATAATTTTAGGGCGCGCGAGTCTGTTACAGCTTCTACCTTCTTCAGTTAAGTTCGGTTTTATCTCGTCTTTAGTTAGTATGTGACCTAAATAGGTGACTTCTTTTTTCAATATTTCGCATAAGGTGGGTTCTAATTTCCAACTCGATTTTTTTAGTCTTTCCATTTTAGTAGTAAAGAATCTTTCATGTTTTGCTAAATCTTTGGCGTAGATAACGACATCGTCCATGTACACAAAAACACTTTTGCCTAGTAGTCCATCTTGAGTGATGTTCATCGTATTTTGGTATTCAATTCCCTCGTTTCGAAGTCCAAAAGGCATACGTAATAATTCAAAACGTTCACTAGGGGTTGAAAATGCTGTTTCATGGGCATCGTCTGGGTGGATCAGAATCTGATGGAAACCAGAGACGCAATGTATAACGGTATATGTACTAGTAGCATTGCTCGAAACTATCAGTGATATTAGGCAAAGGGTAGGCCATAGGTACTGTTTTTTGTTCAAAGGCCTAAAATCAAGAACGACTCGCCATTGGGGTTAACCTTTAGCATCTGCCTTCTTTAGTACTACTGAAAGACTGTTGTTGTATGTGAATCAGAAGGGTTTAATAACGTCTTTTCTTATTAGGTCTTGTACTTGCCTTTCTACTAGACAAAGTGTTTTTCCGTTTTGAGGAATCGCGATTCGTAATCTATATGTAACGTCGGGTTGACGTTCCAGGCGCGTTTTAAATTAACGCGAACTGCTTTTCGCCTTTATGAGCCTAGGTACTGAAACTCATGGGCTCGGGACGGCGGAGGAGTTAAAGTTGTAAGAATTTTTAGGGATAGAAATGAAATTCGGGACTGGACAAACGTATAGGCCGATGTTGGCCTATATGCTGTCCTGGAAAGGACCTACTAAGTGTTTTTCTTTGGGTAGAGATATTTAGCCGATTCTGGCTAATACTATCTCTTTGGAAATGAAAGAAAAAAATACCCAGTCTTAGATAAACTTACTTTTTATTGAATGTGAGATGCAAAGAAGAAGAACGATCTTGTCTCTCTCTTTCTGTCTCTCTGTTGCTGTGGTTGACTTCTCGTCGTCTTCTTCTTCTTATTTATAAAATTAAATAGTCTGTTTGGCGTAGCTGTTTCATAGCGGCTTCCTAGTAGTTTCCTTGTAGTTGCTTAAGATCTGCTCGTAGTGATTATTCCTTGCTTGCTTGTAGTAGTGTAACTTGTTCCTTAGTAATGTTCCTCGTAGTAATATTTCCGTAGTAATATTTCCGTAATAATGTTTTGCGTAGTACGTGGGTCCTCGAGTACTGCCTGAGGTCTGCTGCTTAATGATTATTTTGTGCCGTATTCAACTGCGTTGGAGAAGCTACTCAGCAAATTCCTTCTTTGGCCGGAAAATTCGGGGAGAGGTCGAGTTTTTCAGGCCCCCTCTTCCTGGCGGGCTTCTCGGTTAGAGAGAGTGAGAATTAGAGAGAGAGATGATCCATTTTTACAGAGTTTTTACATAGGTTTATTATATACAATAAAATTATGTTAATTTAAATTGTATGATCGTGTGCCCTTTAAGGTTTAACGCATTTTACAACAGAACGAAGTTTTTCGTCGCATTTTACATAATTCGATAAAGAATGAGTATTTAAATAATTCAAAAAAGATCGCTATGAGTGTTTTATTATTACAAAAGAGAAAATAATTGTAGAATGATAGTTTAAATAGTCATTCTTTAGAAGTTATAATTTTTAATTAGTGGACTGTTGGAGGTGTACTTAAAAACAGTTATTAAATAAATATTTGCTAGTATGATTGTAAATTTATATTGAAATTTCTATTATTATTAATAATTTTGATTAAAAAATGTAATTATTAATGCGATTTCTTTTGGTACAGTTTTGTTTATAAAATAAAATAATGTAGCTGGTCGTGGAATATTATTCTATTCTAGTGAAATAGTAATAATTAGGATCGTTGAATGGTTAATTTAAATTAATTATTTTTTTTTAATTCATTTAATTGAAAACTTATTTTTATTTAATTAATTATAAAAAAAATTATTTTGAGAGTATTACAAGAATTCATGACATTCCAGAAGATTGCGCGATGTTCTAAATTACGCTATAAGAAAGACTACCTTGCATGAATTTGTGTGTCGAATGTCAATAAAATTTGTATTGACTGACTTAGCGATTTAGTTATTTCCTCACTTAGAAGGAAGAATTTTATTTTATTATGACATGCGTGCAATTGTCTGTAAAAATTTCATCGTAGTAAAACTGAGTTTAATGAGAGCGGCTATTCAACTCTCGGTTTAAGCTTAGGTTGAGTTTCCCAATGGTCTACGTCAGTGGAGAGTGCGTCGAGTAGTTGGAGGGGATTATTGTGTTAGTAAAGAACTTTTCGGTTGACAAAACACAAAAAAAAACGGAGGTCATGCACCGACGTTACACCCCCATGCTAAAACGGTTGCTAGGTGATCGTAGTATTACTTAGCAATCGTACTGACGTAGTCGGAATGAAAACGATGAAAACTTGTACTGTAAGGCGTGGTTTTTATTGGCTGTAGTTGAAGAAATTTCTTGATGACAGGACTTGTAGTGATGCTGCTGGTATTGAGTCGGCTAAGGTTGGTTCCTTGGTGATGGTTGGCGTAGGATGTATTGGACCTCCTGCAGGATGCTTGGTTACGGTGTCTGGGTTCATGAACCCCATCTCTATGTCATGTTGTTGTTCAGTCTGTTTTGTTATCTGAGTCGTGAATAGACGAGTTATAGAGCCACAGAGTGCGGCTAGGAGGTGCATTGAGCATCCGTACATGCGGTGAAGGAGGAAGCCGTTGATTATGGCTCCTGCTATAGTTTTTATTGTTTGTATTATCAAGAGAATGGCTATTACAGCTGAGCTGACGGTTCCGAATGTGGTTAACCTATTCCAAGCTGTAGTCCAGACTGAGTCTACTATTTTTCCTACTGTGTTTTTGTTTAGAAGTCTAGAGATGATGCCTCCGTTGTTCATTATAGGTTGGCCATGTATTTCTTTGGCAAATTAGTTAAGTAATGATGGTTTCTCGATTAGGAACATAATTCGTTCTTGTAGTTGTTCTAGATCTTTTTCCGTATAGATGCCACCAGTGGCGAGAGAAACCGGGACAGTGTACTTCCATGTCAACTGTCTGAAAGGTTTAAGGGTTTGAGATGTTTTACCTTCCATGGGTTTCGGCATGATTTTTAACCATTCCTCATTTATTCTGTAGTATGATGGCAGGATGGCATTGCATGATACCCTGGTACCATGATCTTTTAGGATGTGGGTTTCCGGTGTTAGATACTGAGTCCTGTTGTTCCAAGTGACTTTTAATTCGGCGTAGCAGTGCTCTCCATGTCGGAGTTTTACTTCTACAGGTATGCATTTGATGATGTGCACCACTTCTCCACTCGTAATAGCCATGTAACCTGGTCTGTTCATTAGGTTATAAGCAAATTCGTCTGGTAATCTATCGGCTATGGCTAGGGCGTTTAGCAATGTCTGTCTCTCAATCCTGCATTGTTGCTGCAAGATGTTATGGTACAGAGATTTGATCTGTGTTCTGATGTGTTTTTCGACGTACACGAATTTAGAATTCACATATGCGAGGATGTCCAAGTTTTCTATCGATATCCTTCCTGGCTTCGCGAACGAGTATCCTTTGGTAGTTTCTAGGATAAACAGCTTAGAGTGCTCGGTTCTGACCACTGTGTATCCGCATAAGTTCTCGGTGCCTTTGCTGGATAAGGCAAAAGTTACGTCGTCTGTAGTAAGGGAATATGTGATTCTTCCATAGTTAAAATTACTATCTATGATTTTGTTAGCTAACCCCTCGTATAAGAGTCCGTAACGGTCGAATTGACATTGGTCTAGGGGTAGGGCGTCCCAAAAAGAATAACCGCTCTCGAAGTCGATACAAGATGTTTCAGAGAGGGTGCACGATGTTTCGAAATTTAAGTGTATTTTGTTGTTGTCCAGGTCTATTTTTACAAAGTATTCTCTTAAGGTGATTTTTAGTAATCCCTGTACAACTACGTTTTCCCAAGCACCATAAGGGTCTCGGTAAACGCTTCCAGAACATCGCCCATCCTCAGAGAGTGTACCTGCGTAAACGATTGGATGCTTTACTGTACTATTGATTTTTATGTCGCTAATTACTGTACTATCTCCAAATTTAAACAGTCCAGTTTTCGTACATTTGTAAACACGCGTGCCTACTAATTTCATGTATGTATTGGGCCTGACCATGGTTAACTATAGAGTTGTGTGAGGACATTCCGCAGTGGTAAACTGTCCGCTGTATCTCTACTTTACATTGTATTACATGAGTTTGACGATAATTTACTACTTGTAATAATTGTATGTAACGACGGGTTACATTTACAGAGGTTACAGGGAAGTCGCATTCGTCTACTTCTAGTAGAGATACAGTGGTTACGTTAAGGTGTCGCGGTCCGCAGTCGTAGCCAATTAGACTATAAATTGGAACAAAAAGGTATGAGAGAATAATTATTTTCGCCAAGTCCATCTGAAAAATAAAGTTAATTTTATTCTATTTCTTTTGGTTGGTCTTATAATCGTATGATATGAAGTTAGTGTTTTTTTTATTTTTTCTTAGCTCTAAATTTTTGGGTTATGTTTTATGTTTTCTTTTATTAATTTCATTAATATTATTTAACAATATTAATACTCGCGATTTTTTTTTTGGTTATCTGTATTTACACTTATTTATTTTTATAAGGGTTCTTTTTTTATTAGAGTCAATTTGACTGTTCTACGTGACTTCATCTCGTTTATAGCTAGCTTTGGCTATTGGTGTTCCTTTTTTTTCGTTTGTGTTTTAATTCTCGATTTATGTGGGATTTGCGGAGCCTGTTTGCGTGGACGATTTTGTCGCTTTTCTTGTAACGTATCCTTATATTATGGGATTTGAGGATTTCTAATACTTCACGGGGTCCCGAATAATCATCGCCAAATTTCCCAGATTTGGGTCTGGTTAACAAGAATACATAGTCTCCTACTTCAAAGCTCTTAGGATTGATTTATTTATCATAAAGCTTTTTGTTGCGTTCTTTAGACCTGATTAGGTTTTCATATGCTAGTTTTCGAATGTCATTTAGGCGCGTAACCAACTCCATGATGTAATCTTTGTATGTTGGGAGCATATTACTGGTGTGTAATGGATCGTTGGATGGTAGTCGTGGCAGTTTGCTGAATACTACCTCGTATATTGTGTGTTTAGTGCTTTCCTGCACACTAGAATTATAATTTAGCATTGCTATTTCGATCCATGCGTCCCATTACGTGTTTTTGTCATTATATTGTTTAAGGCATTCGCCAAACGCGTGGTGAGATCTTTCCAATGATCCATTTGACTGGGGGTGCAAAGCAGTCGTTTTGATTTTCTTAATTCGGAATCTCTTGGCAATTCTGTTCATGAGATGGCTCAAGAAATTTTTTCCTCGGTCTGTTAAGATGGCTTTTGGTGCTCCGTATAGGCATATGAATTTTCTAAATAAAGCGTCTGCGATGGTGGTGGACAGCACGTTCTCTAAGGGGACGGCTAAACAAAATTTTGATAACTGATCTTGAATGGTCAGGATATATTCATGTCCTTCACTCGTGGGTTTAAGTGGTCCTACTATATCCATAGCAATTTTGTCAAAAACACTGCCAGGTGTATCAGTGATCACCATTCCCTGTTTTGTTTTTAAACGTAACACATCGTTCAATAAGTCCCGAGACTAACCCAGAGATGGTGCTAGTAGTACCAAACTGGCCACGTTTTCATAGAGTACGAACTTTTACATGAAACGTGTAAAAATTTCACGTCGATCGGATCACAGACAGCAGAGTTATCGAGGTTAAAGTAAAGTCACTTTGTAATTTGTTTGAAAAATGGAAAAAAGCGAGTTTCGCGTGTTGATAAAACATTGTTTTTTAATGGGTAAAAACACCGTAGAAGCCCAGCAACGGCTTGAAAAACATTACCCGGACTCCTCTTCATCAAAACCAGCGATTTGTCGTTAGTATGCTGAGTTTAAACGGGGTCGTACGAACACAAACGATGCGGAACGTTCGGGTAGACCATTGGAAGCCGTTACACAGGAAAATGTGAGTGAAGAGTTAAAAACTGTAATGGAAAATCGCAAAGAGAAGGTCCATGAGATTGCAGAAATGACACAGATATCATCTGGAAGCGTATTTACAATCCTTTATTAAAAATTTAGCATGAAGAAGGTTTTTTCGAAGTAGGTGCCGCAATTGCTTTCAGTGGAACAAAAACAGCAGCGAGTCGACGATTCAGAGAGCTGTTTATCGCTATTTACTCGCAATAAAAAGGATTTCCTGCGTCGATACGTGACCATGGATGAAACATGGATACATCATTTTACTCCGGAGTCGAATCGGCAATCATCTGAGTGGCGCATGGCTGGCAAAAGCCGCCCAAAGCGTCCAAAAACGCAGCAGTCTGCTGGCAAAGTCATGGCGTCTGTTTTTTGGGATACACATGGCGTGATTTTCATTGACTACTTGGAAAAAGGTAAATCGATTAACAGTGATTATTATATTGACTTGTTGGTACGTTTGAAGGAGGAGATCGCAGCAAAACGACCGCACATGAAGAAGAAAAAAATCCTTTTTTTACCAAGGCAATGCACTATGCCACAAGTCCATGAAAACAATGGCAAAATTAAACAAATTAGGCTTTGATTTGCCTCCCCACCCCCCGTATTCGCCAGATTTAGCCCCCAGCGACTACTGGCTCTTTGCTGATCTCAAAAAAATGCTCCAGGGAAAAAATTTGGCTCGAATGAGGAGGTCATTGCCGAAACTGAAGCCTATTTTGAAGCAAAGGATAAGTCCTTCTATAAACATGGTATAGAAATGTTGAAAAGGCGTTGGAAAGATTTTATTACTCTAAAAGGAGATTATATTGATGAATAAAAATGATTTTTAAAAAAAAATGTTGTTTTCGTTGTTAGTCTCGGGACTTAATAAACGATGTGTTACCAACTTTTTTAGTTGGCAGTCGAGGCATTGTTGGACACGACGTCGTACGCCATTTTTTAAATTTTCCTAATAATATGCTTGACGTATCCGGTTCAAGGTTTTTGAGACTCCTCGATGACCTCTAATTGGTGATCTGTGCAATTGTGAAAATATTTCGTCTTTGTTTTTCGTTAGGGACGTATCTCAGTTTTCCGTTTCAAACTATGGTTTTGATTGGTGTGTCTTTAAAGGTGGATTTTATCAAGCTTTAAACTTTGGACCATTCAAGATTTTCTATAAATTTGCCCTTACCTATACTAATAGTTCTCTGTTTTAAGTTCATTAATAAATCTTTTAGAGTGGTCAATCCTTTAGTCAAGCTACTTTTTATTTGAGTGAGAGATTCGGGTTGTTCTCCCTTTATACACACTGCGAATAAGGACTTTCGACCTTTGCGTTTTACTCGGTGTACCTCACCTATGAACAAACCTTTGGTAGTGTTTATTTTGTTGTGTTCAGTCAATATTTTTGCGCCTTCGTCGCAGTTATCTCCGTTCGAGGCGGTGAAATAAACCATGTTATCGTTTCGAGTGTGTAGGGGTTTCCTTATTTTTATGACGGGTCGTTTATTTAATATTTCCTCGTCGCTAATCTCAGATTTGTCGGGATCGGAATCTTCTTCATTGTTGACTTGGGGTCTGGATGGAAGCGCGAAGGATTTAGGGTCCGCGACTTCGTCGGAATCATCGTCTTCGCTCTCTTCGAAGTTGATGTCTTTCTTGGGTCGTGGGACAACTCCTTCCGCATTTTGGCAAACGTTTTGGCTTTTCTTAGGTCTCCCCCTAGGGTTTTTTCGTATTAGTTCCACAAGTTTGGGTGACAAAGGCCTTTTCTGGGTTTCATCAGAGGCGGGTTCTTCCCTTTTTAATTGTGCACGTGTTACTACGTTAACGACACCTTCTTTAACTGGGTTACGCGATAGTGCATCTGCGTTAGCGTTTAACTTTCCTGGTTTGTAAATTATCTCATAATCATATTCAGATAACTTAAATCGCCATTTTTGGACTCTAGTACTCAAGTCTGCCGTTTCGAACCATACCAAGGGTTGGTGGTCGGTTATTATCGTGAACTTTTGTCCGTATACGTAGGATCTAAACGTTGTCACACTGTGTACCACGGCCAAAGCTTCCTTTTCATATACTCCGTAGTTATCATCTGCGCCGCGTAACATGCGCGATGTATAAGCTATTGGTCGATCCTTCCCAATTTCTCCTTGAGACAGGACTCCTCCTACTGCGTAGCCTGAGGCATCCGTCGTAATTATAAAAGGTTGTAAAAGATTTGGGAATTGTAAAACGGGGGTAGTACACAAAATATCTTTTAGAGAGTTAAAAGATTTTTCTGTTCTTTCGTTCCATTCGAATGGTGTCTCTTTCTTCAGTAATCTAGTTAGGGGTTTTGAGATGTATGCAAATCCCTTGATAAAACGACGATAATATCCTGCTAGTCCGAGGAACTGACGGACATTTTTCATATTTTTGGGCCGAGGAAAGTTCTTTACGGCCTCCAATTTCTTCGGGTCGGGGCGCAATCCTTCCCCGCTAAGCATATGGCCAAGATATGTGACTTCACGTCTTAAAAACTCGCATTTATCGGTTTGCAGTTTCAAACCTGCTCGTTTCAAGCGTTGCATTAAAGCTGTAATTTTCGAGTCGTGTTCCTCTATGCTGTTTGTGTAAATAACAATGTCATCAAATAAACAAGAAGACTTACGCCCTGCAGTCCCTTTAAGAGTTTATCCATTAGTCGTTAAAAGGTAGCGGGCGCGTTTTTTAATCCAAACGGCATTCGTACACATTCATATAGGCCGAATGGTGTGCTAAAGCCGTCTTGTGTGCGTCTTTTAGGTCTATCTTTATCTGGTGGAATCCTGACGCTAAGCCGAGCACTGTATACAGAGTGTGTCCCATGGGAAACGGAACTTTTTCAAAACATCGATTTATATTGGCGCCACCTATTGGTAGATGTTAGCAATGAAAAGGTCCATTCTTAACTGACATCCTGTCAAAATTGTATGACATTTGGTTCAATGGAAACCAAAATATCACGCTCAAAGTACAGTGTGTTTGTGGCATCGGTCGAAAAATTAACTTCGAACAAAGAGCAAGTATTAAGTTCTGTTTTAAACTCAGTAAATTCTTTACTGAGACGCATAATTTGCTGCAACAAGTTTATGGCGATAATTGTCTATCCCGTACCAGAGTGTATGAGTGGTATAAGCGGTTCCAGGAAGGTCGTGAAGACATTCAGGACGACGAACATCCAGGTCCTTCGAATACCGTGGTTACTCAAAGTAACATTGAAAAAGTGCGTAAATTTATAAAAAATGAGCCAAAATCTTCATTTCGATACATGGAAATGAAATTGAATATGTCCAAAAATTCAATTCATTGCATTTTGACCGATCATTTATATCTACGGAAGGTGTGTACACGCTTTGTTCTACACAAGTTGATCGACTACGAAAAATTGCTCCGAATTCAATATTGTAAGGATTTGATTAAAGAGTCAAAAAAGGACCCAAACTTGAAATATTCAATTGTGACTGGTGACGAGACATAGTGTTTTCAATATGATCCCGAAACCAAGCGTCAAAGTGCTGAATGGAAGCACCCAACCAAGCCCAATCCGAAAAAAAGTCGTCTTAAGTCAAAAGTGAAGACAATGTTGATTTGTTTCTACGATTCGGAGGGTATTATTTATCGTGAATTCGTTCCACCTGGTCAAATGATTACTGCTGTGTTTTATCCTGGTGTTATGAAGCGTTTGCTCAGCCGTATTCGTCGTGTGCGGATACAATACCGTGAAAAAGGGAGCTGGCGTTTGTTGCATGATAATGCCCCGTGTCATCGATCGAACTTGATCACGGATTTTTTGATCGAAAATTCCATTTTAACCATCAACTATTCACCGTACTCGCCGGATTTGGCTTCGTGCGACTTCTACTTGTTTTCCTAATTGCACTTGCCTATGAAAGGAAAATGTTATGCTGACGTAGAGGCCATCCGAAGAGCGACGACCGACATACTAAAGTCGATGGATAAAAATGATCTCAAAAACTCATTTAATATATTAACTAATCGTGCAAAACGTTGTATTGATGCGGAAGGAGACTATTTTGAATAAAATAAATGAGATTTGCCAGAATATTAAGTTTTTGTCTTTATTTTGAAAAAGTTCCGTTTTCCATGGGACACACTGTGTAGTATTTGGCTGGTCCGACTTGATTGAATATTTCTTCGATATCAAGAAGTGAATACGAATCGCCTATTGTTTTCTCGTTCAAGACCCGAAAATCTAATACCATGCGCCATCTAGGGCGGCCTTGTGAGTCTGGTTTCTTGGGTACGGTCCAAACCGGGACGTTATGGGGTGTATTGGAGTTCTTTATGATTCCTGCCTTTAGTAGGTCATTTACCTGTTGATTTATTTCGTCTTTTTACGAATGCGGTAAGCGATACTGCTTAGCGTGAACTGGGTTGTCGTCAGTTGTTGGAATTTTGTGCGTAATAAGATCCGTACCCTGGAGATCGTCTCCAGGTAGGTGGAACGTGTTTCTATTGTTCTTTACTAATTCAGTGACATATGCTTTCTCTTGTTTATCCAGGTGGTCCATACGTAGGTGGTCCTCGATGGTTTCTTTGAGTTTGGAATCTTCGCGAGACCTAGGGTCTCCAAAGTCAGCGGCCGACTCGAGCTGATAGTCTAAATCGATAGCAAGCTCGTTCTCTGAAGTAAGATAAATGTTCCTCGTAGCTGCATTACTATCGTGATCTTCGTCTTTTACGATTTCTAAAATATTCCCCTCTTTGTTATCTATGTTGTCGAGTGCATTTCCAATCTCGAAGGATTGCGTTTTTCCGTTCCATGCCATCATGCGGTTGGAATAGTCAAGGCGTACTTTGTTTTCGCGCAGAAAATCACAACCTAATATTCCTTCCCCTGGGATATACACGTCGTCTTTTATGACGTTGAATTTTATCGTACTTCCTAGCAGTGAGATCTTTATCATTCCCCAGGTAGGTATGATTTTTTTTTTCAATCCCTCTCAAATTGTATCTTTCTGTCGTATCAATTTCTTCTTCGGGTGGTAATAGGCTTGATTTTATAAGGTTTATCTCGGATCCCGAGTCGATCAACAGTTGCCTTTCCGTGAAGGTCGGTGGATTTAGTATTTTAACTAAGGGTAGTCCGGTTTTTGTTCCACTCGTGATATTGTGCAAATTTTTGATCGGGTGCGGGTAATCTTAAGTATTTTAATGCGTTTATCATTTACTAGTATTGTATCGTCTTCGAAGTCCAAATTTGTTTTAGTGGTTTCGAAAAAATTCCCTTCTAATACTCCGTCAAAAGGGATCGGAAAATTATTATGTACTATGACAAATTCGATTATTTTTTCTCCGATCTTTACCTTTGCTTTCCCCAAGCCTTGCTCTGTTTCGCCTCCCAAGCCTTATAGTGTAAATTTGTCTAAGGTCTTGAGATATTTGTGATCCGGCAAGACGTGTGCTTTTAATACACTAACCTCTGACCCTGTATCGATCATAAGAGTGCTGGGGAACCTATTTTGGAGGAGGCTGAGGCTTACGATCGGTACAGTTTTACAAGTTATTATGGCATTAACTCTCCACTGAAATCTTCCAGTTCTATTGGGAGAGCTGAGCACACTTGAGTTCGTGGGGCTTCCATGATGGCGCTCTGTTGTGGGAGACTCCTCTCGTTTTTTGCATGGTTATATTTCTTTTTCCTGCACTCGGTGACTGCGTGCCCGTTTATATGACACTAGTTGCAGATTGGTACATTGGTCACATTGGTGGGTCTTTGTTGTCGGCAGACTGCTGCAGTATGGCCGGGCATGTCGCATTTATAGCACCACAACTCTGCTCTAGGCGTATTGTTGGTGCATTTAAAGCAATTCAATGCTGAGTGTCCTGGCTTGTTGCATAGTTGACAGGCGTCTACTGCGCGTCTGTTCTTATTACACTGCATTGCGGTATGTCCTCTTTGCCCACATATTTGGCATTTAGTATCATTGTTGCAGAAATTGGCAGTATGTCCTGATTTTGCGCAAATTTGGCAGGTATTTGCTTTGAGAAAACAGGTTTCTTCTAAGTGTCCAGGTTTTTTACAAAAGCGGCATACTGCTGACCTGTTTATTCGTGCCTCGTATCTTGTGTCCTCCATTCTTTTCAGCTCTGGTTTCGCAACCTCTTTGCTCGCGTAAAAGTATCCTTTTTTATGGGCTCGCTGTTTATCGCGAAGGGCTGTTGTGGAGGCGATTTGCCTTTCGGCCAGTATGGCATTCTTTACGATGTCTGAGATATTGTTTGTTTCCTTCATTATATTCACTATTTCTGGTTTTAGATCTTGCTTAAAGCATTCTACTATGTGTGCTTCTGTTTGTGCTCTAAATTCGGGATCGAGGAAGCCGGTAGCTATTTTATGAGCTTCGTTAATCTGCGCTCCCAGATCTCTCATACGATTTGCGAAAGCGATGACGTTTTCATTGTCTCGCTGGTACTCGTTTCCAAGTTCTCCCAGCAGCTGTTGCTTAGTTTTAGTACTAGCGTATATATTCTTGAAAAAGTCTTTTGAAGATTCAACCGTCGAGAATGATAACCCGAAGATCGCGGCGTGGGCTTCTCCTTTTATACTACTTCTGATAAGTCTTACTAAGTTTAATTCATCGTAGGTCCCGAGTATTTCTCTGGCATCGTCGCAGCCTTCTAAAAGTTCGCTTAATGTGATGTTTTTTCCGTTGAATTAAGGGACTACACCGAGGGCGTCCTTCAGAGATATCGGAAAGATCGGTTTTGGTGCGTGCAGATCGTCGAATGAGCATCCGGATGATTGCCGAGGCTGTAAATGCCGATAAAGAAACAATTAGACAAATTTTACACGAGGATTTACACATGACAAAAGTCTGTGCGAAGTTGGTGCCAAAAAACCTGACTCCTGACCAAAAGCTCTTGCGTCAACAGGTCTGCTCAGATGAAAAACATAAGTACTTGCGACGAAACGTGGATTTTTCAATACGATATTGAAACAAAGCGGCAATCGATGCATTGGAAGACGCCTGAATCGCCCAGAATCAAAAAAGCAAAGATGTCCAAATCAAAATTCAAGGCAATGTTGATCGTTTTTTCCGACATTAACGGTATCGTGATAACTGAATGGGTTCAAGAGGGTCAGACTGTCAACCAGACTTACTATTTGTCAGTTTTGGCAACACTGCGAGAACGAGTTCGTAAGAAACGGCCCGAGTTGTGGAAGAACAAGTCGTGAATTTTGCACCAGGACAACGCACCTGCCCATAACGCGCTATCTGTGAAGCAGTATTTGGCCGGTAAGCGCACTCAAGTGCTCGAACACGCGCCGTACTCGCCAGATTTGGCACTGTGCGACTTCTTTCTGTTTCCGAAGATAAAATCTGCTTCGAAAGGGATCCGATTTGAGTCGATGGAAGTGGTAAAGCAAAAAACGGCAGAGCTCCTAAAGGCCCTCACCAAAGAAGACTTCCAGCACTGCTTCGATCAATGGAAATAACGTATGGAAAGGTGTGTGGTGAGGGAAGGGGAGTATATTGAAGGGGAGCATTCGAATGTAGAATAATTTTTATAATAAAACCCTTTTTCGTAACCAGTCTCGTTATTTAATAGCCAGACCTCGTATTATTCTATTCTAGTGAAATAGTAATAATTAGGATCGTTGAATGGTTAATTTAAATTAATTATCTCTTTTAATTTATTTAATTTATTACTTATTTTTATTTAATTAATTATAAAAAAAAATTATTTCGAGTGTGTTACAAGAATTCATGACATTTTAGATGATTGCGCGATGTTATAAATTACGCTATAAGAAAGACTACCTTGCATGAATTTATGTATCGAATGTCAATGAAATTTGTATTAACTGACTCAGCGATTTAGTTATTTCCTCACTTAGAAGGAAGAATTTTATTTTATTATGACATGTGTGCAATTGTCTGTAAAAATTGCATCGTAGTACAACTGAGTTTAACGAGAGCGGCTATTCAACTCTCGGTTTAAGCTTGGGTTGAGTTTCCCAATGGTCTACGTCAGTGAAGAGTGTGTCGAGTAGGTTGTGGAGGGGATTATTGTGTTAGTAAAGAACTTTTCGGCTGACAAAACACAAATAAAAAAACGGAGGTTATGCACCGACGTTACATATAAGAAAGTTGCTTATTTTATAAAAATCCGGTTCCTAAAGTACCTGCACATGGTATCGGAGAGTCATCTGGTACAATGTGAAAGACGGTGTCAGTGCTAAGCACGGTTATGATCGTGATACCAAGCGTTGAAATCTAATTTTCGCCCATGCCCTGTAATAAGGAGGCTTCTTTTTTGTTTATCATGCTTAGCGGTAGTAATAACTCAATTTTTAATATATTTGCTTCGGATCCTGAGTCTATCATCATCTGACTATGAAGTTTATTCGTTGAATTTAAAGTATCTATATCAGGGACTTGATTAATATGTTCGTCTGCATGTATGTTCCTAATTAATTTTTCCTTGGTTGAAAGGTTGAGGCATTGTTTGAACGAAATTGTAGTTGAATTGGTTTTTAATTTATCTTGCTCGGAATCTAGCTTTGCTTTATTAAGGGGGCAGTCTGGGTCATTTTTTTCAAAAAAATTGATTTTCGAAAAACATGATTTTTAGGTACTATACTCATATAGAATTAGTGTACAAACCTTTATTTTGGTCAGAAAAGCCAAGAAATATATATGTAATGCAATACAATGGAGTGTGTGCGAGCGCGCTCATGTCCATTTTTACATTAAAACGCGTTTTTCTCGAAACAACGTTTTTTGACCTGGCTGACATGATTTTAAAAAATTTATATTACTGATCGAGCTGAAATTTTAACTAAGTATTCAGGACATGTATAGCTTCAGCCCCTACCAAATTCAGAATTTTTTATACATTTTTAACAATTTTATTAAACAATTTTGTTGCAAAAAACAGGTCAAAAAATTAGAAAGTCAGCCATTTTGTTTTTTTTTGTCCAAAATGTTTAATTCTGGTAGGAGCTATAGACAATCGACTATTTATCAAAATGACGTTTGAATTTTTTCTTTCAGGCATTCCAGTCATGAGATATTGTGTCAGCCATTTTTTTTACGTCTCTGTTGCAGCCGCCATTTGGTAAATAAAAATGAAAAAAAAAAATAATTTTTTTTATGTAATTTAATGATTATTCTTTGATATGCAAAAGTTACAATACATAATAATAAATATTTCTGTTTAAAAAAAATTGTTGAAATTTCATGTAAAAGACCCAGACTGCCTTTAATTAAAAAGTCAGAGCCAAGTATACCGCTATAAGGGATCTGTAACGTCTTCGGAACCACGTAAAACTCGAAAACTTGCCCTAATATTTTTAGATTTGCTTTATCTATAGGTTTTGAGGTGGTATTACCGATGCCTTTAATTGTAATTGAATCATCATTTTTAATAATTTGAGTTTTTGGGAGAAATTTAGCTTTGTTTACGCTAATTTCCGATCCAATGTCGAGCATAAATGTTAGCAACATGTCGATTTTTGGATATCTTAATTTAATAATAGGTATCGTTAACTCTTAAGTTTTTATAATAGAATCAATTGTGATATTCCGTCGCTGAATTCCATCTTGTGTGCCAAGTGTTGTTTTTGATTTGTTTTTGCGTTCACGCTCTTCGACGGGAGACTGTGTACGTTTCCCTGTCGTTGGGCTTCGTTGTATTGTCTTTTGCGGCATTCTTCTATCGTATGTCCTGGATTTTTACAGTATCGACATTGTTCATCCTTTTTCTGCTTGCAAGTAGATGCAGTGTGTCTGCAATTTTGGCATAGTTGACATTGGTCTTGGCTGCGCGTGGTATCTGATTCGGTTTTTGATTTCGAAGTGAATAATATGAGTTTGCTTCGTGGCCTAGGTTGTTACATAACTAGCAAATAGCGACATAATGCATTGTGCGAGTGTTTCTGCTGCAATATTTAGCCGTATGTCCAATTCTACCACAAAATTGACATTTATTAACTCTCGGGCAAGCCCTTGCTATATGCCCGGGATAATTGCAGATCTGGCATAAGCAAGTATCTCGATTATTATGCTCTTCAGTGCGATACTTGAACGCAGAATGTCCTTCAATATTGCAATATGTACATTTAATAATTCGACGGCACTCTCTGGCTTCATGGCTATCTCTTTATGTTCTAGTTTGGTGTCTAGGTTCTGTATTATAACGACTTTCTCTGGTACGCAATTCCCTTTCGATTTCTACTGCTTCGTTAACTAATTAATTTACGTCTTCATTGGATTTAAATCTGTATTTAATTTCTGGTTTTAAACTAAATGTAAAGGATTTGACAATCTTTCGTTCAATGATATTTCTAAATTCTTGGCTTACGTGCCTGTTGACAGCGATTTCAGTTTCGATTATTCGGCTGCGTATGACGCGTATTCAATTTGCGAATGCAATCACAGTCTCGTTATCATGCTGGAATTTGCCTTCTAATTCGTTTAGCAGTTGAGCTACGGTTTTTGTCGATAAGAAAATTTTTTCTAAATATTTCTTAACATCGTCAAAATTTTTTATGTGACGGTTATTTAAAGCGTGCTTGGCTTCGCCAGTAATTTTACTTTTTACGAGCCTTAATAGGTTGTTATCGCCTTGTGGTCCGATCATGGCGCGAACTTCTTCGCGTCCATTTAAAAATCTTCGTAATGGTATATTATAACCACCAAATTCTGGTACGAGCCATAGTGCATCATTCGATGATACCACTAAGCTTATAGGCGTGGGTACGTCGTTCGTGGTCATGTTGGTTAAAGGTGGATTTGTTGTAGTTGCTTTTCTTAGTGCATTGAGGTCTATTAAATTTGTTTTTTCGTTAGCTGCTGTCGAAGTATTAGGTCTTACTAGGCTTGCGAAAGGTAGTTGATGAGAAGCCACGAATGGGTTAAAATTATCTTGCTGGGTTGGTTTCAGATTTTGTTTTCCATCACGTATTCATGCACTTGGATATGAAAGTACAAAAAAAAAAATAAATAAATAAAATAAAATAAATTAAAAATTGTTTATGACGTAATTTTTAAGGTTGCTAGTTGTTCGGTTAAATTCTCTATTTTATTCGGGTCACGACCGGTCCAAGAGGCAATGATTTGCAATGATACGCAGAGTGCTATGTAACACTTTTTCACGATTACTTTTTGGCCTTTGCGCAAAATAGCTATGCGTTTTTGAATAAGATTCTTGTAGTACTGTATCTCCCTTCTAAAGTCGATATTTTGTATAGCTAGAGCTTCGATAGGTTCTAAAGTTTTATTCTCTTAGAGCACTAGTTGATTTACTCTCTGTCATCTGTGTATTTGATTCTCGCTTTTTATTGTTTTAAAATTCTACGCGTAGTTTATTCAATCTTCTATATTCAAGACTTATTATCGTGATTTCGGTCGTAATTCTTACTCTAATAATTTACAAAATCAATGTTATGACGATCGATAAGATATCCGTGTGAATCCTTGTTAAGGTAAAGGCTTGTTTTAACGTTTTCTGTAATACTATGGCCTATGTGCGCAAGGTCTTTGACTACAATCTATGGTACTCAGCAGTATGTGGTTGGACAAATCTAACCGTCATTTAATTCTAAGTTTGTAAAACTACTGTTTTGTTGCTGAGAAGAACGCACGATGCCTGTAGATAAATTCCCTACGGGTGAAAAATATATTTTTGTTTGTTCGTTATTTGGTAAAAGGCTCAAAGCGATATTAAAAGCGGTGGTATAGTGGTGATCAGTGATTATACAGGGTGACAAATAGGAAGTTGCCTAAAGTAATCACATAATTTTGAGATAAGTGCAGGGAAAATAATAAAAATACATAATCAATCAGTGGAGTGCTCATTTATTTTAAAATAGGTTTTCAGTTTAATCAAAAATTTTCAACAGACACATATTACGTTTTTAATAAAATGACAAAACCTGGCTAGGGAATAACTATTAATAGTAAATATTTTCGAAGTTATCCTCATCTGAACTTGCACAATAATCAAGCCGTTTTAGGAAACTATGAAAAACTTATTCAATTTTAGATGAAGCAATACTAGAAATTCCTTTTCTAATAGCTTCTCTCAAATCATCCTTGGTCTTGGGTTTTTTTCGCATAACAGTAATCTTTTACGTAGCCCCATAAGAAGAAATCACACAGGCTTAAGTCCGGTGAATAAGGGGGCCATTCTATACCTGCGCGTGCAAACTTGGGATATCCTAAACCGATGACGCGTTCAACATAATCTTCGTACATAGCTTTAAATACCTCATTAGTTCTTTGCGGCTTAGCGCCATCTTGCATAAAATAATAGTCCCTAACTAATCCACATTTCTTAGCGAAAGGACAAAATTTTGTAAGGATGTAACTTAATGAAATTTTTTATTATTAATTTTAGTGTTTCTTGATTCAGTTTTAAAGCTGCTGCAGCTTTTGTTATTGAATCTGTTGGATTATTCTTTAAATGTTCTTTAACCTCGGCAATCTTATCTTATGTTGTAACTGTATATGAAGGACAAAAAGATCATGACGACGATCGTTAAGAGTATAATAATTCATAAAGTTATCAATTACTCTGAGAAAGAAGTAAAAAAAAATTGTAAACTTTATTAAAAAATGCGGTCATACGATAAAGTCAAAATAATTTTTTTCATTCTTACCTTCTAAAAGTATTTTGACTGGCTACTCTTTTACTTCTAAACTTAGTACGAAAACCTCTATACGCTTCAGAATAGTTATTACCTCTATAATAAAAGCACTCAATAAGATACACCTTTTCTTCGTTCATTAGATCACTCATTTTAAAGTCCACGTATTGCTCTTTACAGTGTCATAATAGAAACTGACAACATTCTAGAATGTACCTGCGTGGGCCCAGCCTGATACGATACAGTAGAGAGGGAAAGAGATACATATACCTTAGGCAACTTCCCATTTATCACCATGTATATACTAATTTCATAGGCGTGTATTCCATTTATTTGAATTTTATTTATACGGAAGATTAATAATATCTTTTATAGAAAAAAAATATAATTAAGTGAAAAAAAAATTATTCTCGAAATAGAAATACGTTTACTTACTTTAATTTATTTTTTTTTTATTTTATAGATATATTTTTAGTATTTGAATTCATATAATCATTTTTAATTATATATTTTGTAACGGGGTGGCGGTTTTAGAGGCAAATCACCACCGGAGCAATTAGCCTCGGAGGACGCGCAATTCGCTTACGGTGCGAATATGCTTGCTGCGCCCCCTTTTTAGTCGCTAAAGTCTCGGACCACTTTGCTCCTAGGTCCGGGCACGAGAACATGTCTTACGGGCCCAACTTACCCGTTGCAACGCCGCGCAAACGTCGTTGCGCGGCTCGTGTATCGTTCTCGCCGGCTAGCTGAAATCTCGGAGAGAGCGGTATTAGGGAGGAAGCTAAAAGTTCCTCGTCACAAAAAGAAAATGAAAAAAAGCAAAAGAAAATGTATAAAATAAATAAACTTAAGGAAAAAAATATAAGTGCCTTGTATGAAAATAAAAAGAAATATCAAAATAAAAAAAAACGATAATAAAACAAAGAAAAAAGAAAGAAAAGGAAAGAGATGAAAAGTCGCAAAAAAAAACAAAAATGTTAGAATAAATAAAATGATTTATCAATTTAACAAAAAAATATAAATTAAAACGAAGCATAGATAAATAAATAATAAACAAAACAAAAAAATTCATAGAAAGAATGCACGAGGATCGCAGATAATAAAGAACAATATCCTGCGCGAAACAGACTCACGCGCGCTACGCACGATACGAGTGCGAAAGAGAGCCAACTTCTCTCGCACTACGCCTATAGGAGTGAGAGAAAAAGGCCTCTTCCACTCACGCGTGCCGTATACTGTACGGGTACGAGGGAGAAAATTACTCTCCCACACGGAGTCTACAGGAGTGAGAGAATGCGCTTTCCCACTCGCGCGCGCCGTATCTACTGCGAGTGCGAGAGAGAAAGCGACTCTCCTGCACTGCGTCGTAGGAGTGAGAGAGAAAGCGCTCTTCCACTCTTGCGCGCCCAACCCTATGCGAGTGCGAGAGAGAACGCAACTCTCTCGCACTGCCCCTACTGAAGTGAGAGAGAGGCCTCTCTTACTCGCACGCACCGTATCTGCTGCGAGTGCGAGAGAGAAAGCGACTCTCCCGCACTGCTGCTACTAGAGTAAGAGAGATACCGCTCTCTCACTCACACGCGCCTACTCTTACACAGGTGCGAGAGAGGACGTAACTCTTTCGGCCTAACTATACGAGAGTAAGAGAGATGACGCTCTCTCACCCACATGAATCGCGTAAAATAAATGCAACAAAGAGCGGAGTAACCAGCGGAGGTTACTCCCACGCGAATGATCAAAATACGAAACTATGCGCAAAGCTAAATTTACAAAAGAAAGGGACTTACGACGGTGGCTGGCCAGCCTTGCACGCCAAAAACAGAAAGAGGAAAAAAAATGCCGCTGCTCATGAAGGGACGTCGCTGCCACCGAACGGAGTTGCTGGTGCCGTCGCCTTACTGCTACGCCCCTGGTTGCTAGTGGTGGTGTCTTGTGTACCGCTGGTTGCAGCTGTACACCTGCACTTTAAAACACGCGACCGGGGCGCGCCAGAAATACGAAAAAAAACCTGCGTGGAAAGAATCGGCGAGACGCGGAGAGAAAAGGACACGCGTCCAAAATGGCGACCAAACTTGAAGCGAAAGCGGAAAGGCGACAATCAAAAGCACGTACACTGTTCTGCTGCTCGAGAAAAAAAAAAACTACTCGAGAAGTGACTAACTCACCTAGCCTGGCCTTGCCTAGCTTTCCTATACGGCACACGACTGTTCTAACTGTCTGCGCGTACCGTATTATCCCGTCCGTGTCTGTCGCGTTACTGCAATTGAACTCGGCTAGCGAACCGCGAAAGCGTGCGAAATATAAATACACGCGGGATACGGAGTGTTCTCCGTGACAATTTATACTTATTTTTATTTAAAATATTAAATTATTGCATTTATTCGTTTAAATTTTCGTATAAGTGAGTCTTGCGCATGCGTAACGTGCTTATTTCTATATCAGTAACGTGACGCGTTGCTAACGCGGTTACGAAAGGTAAACTTTTATTGCTACTAGACTTTCTGGTACGTACTGTGTTTGGCTTAACTTAGCTTAAGTCGACTTGTTGTGTTTGATTTTAAATTCGTTTAAAGAATAATCTATGTAAAAAGAAAATAAATATATAAGTTAAGCTAGCATGTAAAATGTAGATCTAAAAATAAAAATTAATAAAAAAAATTAAGTAACACAGTGAAAAAAAGAAAATTGTGAAAAATTTTGAAGTGTATGAAAAGGGAAGGAAAATTAGTTTAACAGAAAAACAGAGTACAAAATTAGTTTATTTATAAAGAAAGAATAGAATTTCTTTTTATAATGTAAAACTGTTTTTAGTGTAGTGTTTATTCAATGTAGAAGGATTTAATAAAAAGGTACTGTGAACCCAGTTGCAAGAATCCACGTGAAAATTCACATGGAAATCCACGTGGATTTTTACATGGAAATCTACACTGAAATCAACGCAATAACACACTGTATGTAAATCTTCTATAATCTTTCAAAAAGCAAAAACTGGAAGCTTTCTTGAAAGTATTTTGCAATGTTACTGTAGGCTATCGATAAACTTTCGCGTTAATGTTGCATGTAAACTTCAGCCAAATGCTTAAGAAAAGATTCGTGTTAGATTCCATAAAAGTTTATCGGGAAGATATTAAGAAAATTCCATATAAGCATGTTGCAAGCTTTCATGAGAAGTGCGTAGAATATTAATCGTAATCTTGCAGCAGAGCTATTTGTTATCTTAAAAATTAATTTTTATTTTGGATAAAAATACATCGATAATTAAAATTTATTATAATGGTACATGTAGTAAAATCATAAGAGCGAAATTATGTATTTAAATACATTAAATTTTTAATTATATTTTAATTTTAAAAAATACTTTACACTATAGAACAAATTTTATATATAAAATTAATACAAGTGTGTATGGATTGCTATCCAACTTATAATTCAAATTTAAATCTTAGTTCTACAAGCGTTGCATAGCGTAATGAATAGGGCATCTACTTTATAATGCGTAGGGCCCGGGTTCGATCCCACCGTAGGTCAAACATTTTTCTGCATTTTTTTCTGTAAAATAATGTGTAAAATAACATGTGCGACAATGCGAATAAACAATTAAATATAATGCGGATGTTAAACATATGTATAATCATAATAAATAATCAAATTCTAAAATGTATAAAATACTTCATAAAAGTTATTAAGAAGGTTTTAATAAAGTGTTTTGGACGGTTTCGTCAACTACTTTCAAAAATGTTTGTTTCTTAAATATTCCTATAACCTTTATAAAAATGTTTTGTGACGGAGAGTCCGTCATAGGTCGTCGACGAAGAATGTAAGTGTTAACATTCTTGTTCGACCGTCGCCAGGTTGCTGGCTTGTATAGGCCTATTTAGCCGCAAAAATGCGGATTTTTCGAAAAGCCGGCAACGTTCGAAAATCACGCGATTTTCGAACTTGCGGCGACGATCGGCGAGGAATTTTGGGAGCCGCGAGGAAAGAGGAGAGGAAAGCGACTGCAACGAGCAGTTACGTGGTACGCTCCCACGAGGATAGTCAAGTTATGGGCTCTGGCGAGGAAAGAGTTTTTTCCGGCGTTTCGAGAGTTAGCGTCGTGAGAGAGTTGTAGCCAGTGTGAGGGAGTGCGAGAGAGAGAGAGTGAGTTATAGCCAGGGGTGAAGGAGTGAGAGAGAGAGAGAGTGAAGAAGGACAGACAGTGCGAGGAAGGAGGAGCGACGACAAGAACTTACAGCAAGGAAGTTAGACGGGGGACAAGGAGGGTAGGTGTTAGCGGGTGGCGACTGGAAGTTGCCACCGTTACATCTGCAGCCGAGGCTAAGGTGGAAGCCGTTGGAGAACAGGCGAGCTATTCCCGAGCTCTAGCTGCCCTTCTCCGGGGAAGAAGCAGCCGGAGCCAAGGACCGTGGCACGGAGGAGAGCAGCCTGGCATTTAACAGCTAACGGACGAGACACCAAGACATCATCGGTAAGTGTCTTCATCTTGTCCGGGAGTAATACTCGTAAGTATGAGGGAGAGAGAGAGTGAGATTGAGTGATCACGATTTTGCGTTTGGGGGTGGCGACCGATTACCACTTCTCTGCCCTGAGGAAGCAAAAGGCCTCCGCCGGCTATAGAAGCAGCCGCGGGCAGCCGGCCTGCATTTTCCGGGAGAATCTCGTGCATATCCGAGTGTGCGGGAGAGAAACGGAGCAAGCGTGCGCTGCTGTCAGAGAGAGTGAGAGACAGAGCGAGGGATTGAATATATTAATTTATTAAATTTATTATTTTTGTGCAAGGCATACTGGGCGCACATAATCATTTCGGCTACGACGTGGTGCCTCGTAACACTTTATACACGCGCGATTGCGTAATATACAAGGTGACAAAAGGGGAGTTGCCTAAAGTATATGCATCTCTTTCCTCCTCTACTGTATCGTATAAGGCTGGGTCCACGCAGGTACATTCTAGAATGTTGTCAGTTTCTATTATGACTCCGTAAAGAGCAATACGTGTACTCTAAAATGAGTGATCTTATGAACGAAGAAAAGGTGTATCTCATCGAGTGCTTTTATTCTAGAGGTAAAAACTATACTGAAGCGTATAGAGATTTTCGTACTAAGTTTGGAAGTAAAAGAGTAGCCAGTCAAAATACTCTTAGAAGGTAAGAATGAAAAAAATTATATTTGACTTTATCGTATGACCGCATTTTTTAATAAAGTTTACAATTTTTTTTTTACTTCTTTCTCAGAGTAATTGATAACTTCATGAATTATGATACTCTTAACGATCGTCGTCATGATCTTTCTGGTCCTTCATATACAATTACAACATAAGATAAAATTGCCAAGGTCAAAGAACATTTCAAGAATAATCTAACGGATTCAATAAGAAAAGCTGCAGCAGCTTTAAAACTAAATCGAGAGACACTAAGATTAATAATAAAAAATTTCATTAAGTTACATCCTTACAAAATTTTGTCCTTTCGCTAAGAAACGTAAATTTGTCAGAAACTATTATTTAATGCAAGATGGTGCTACGCCGCATAGAACTCAAGAGGTATTTAAAGCTATTTACAAAGATTATGGTGTACGCGTCATCGGTTAAGGATATCCCAAGTCTGCACGCGCAGGTATAGAATGGCCCCTTTATTCACCGAACTTAAGCCCGTGTGATTTCTCCTTTTGAGACTACATAAAAGATTACTGTTATGCGAAAAAAACCCAAGACCAAAGATGATTTAAGAGAAGCTATTAGAAAAGGAATTTCTGGTATTTCTTTATCTAAAATTGAACAAGTTTTTTATAGTTTCCAAAAACGGCTTGATTATTGTGCAAGTTTAGATGGGGATCACTTCAAAATTATTTACCATTAATAGTTATTCCCTAGCCAGGTTCTGTCATTTTTTAAAAACGTAATATGTGACTGTTGAAAATATTCAATTAACCCATTAAAGGCTGAGAAGAAACTGTCAACGGTGTAGCTTTAGATAGTATTTCGTGGCGTAGGATTGAAAATAGCAAAAAACTGCTACTGGTATTTTAAATTTTTTTTAATATTAAAAATGGCGGCACAATATGGTAGACCAGGTAATTTAAATTAACTTAGTTCTCTATCAAAATTTATTTCTAGGAGTTTTTTAGCTCGCTAATGCCGAATCCGTAATTAGAATTTCGAAATTTCACATAACTGATCCAATATGGCCACCCATTTTTTGGACAAAATTTGGTTGCCGTAAATAACTGCATCCTATCTATTTTAATCATGTATTAGATGATCCATTTTAGTTCAGTTCGTGGCGTGACAATATTATGTGAACAAACAAATGATAATTACTCGCACACAAGTTCTGATCTAAATATGGCGGATCAAAATTTTGAAATTTAATTCCTTTTCACAATAAATATTACATGGGATTCTCTAAAATGTTGATGAAAACTTTTGTGTTGAAATCACAGAATTCAAGATTTTACCGATGATACCGCCGGCTTTCGCATTACCCAATATACATCACGTGGAGGTAGCTCGGTCGGAACATTTTGGCCTGAAAAGGGCTGATTTTATTTTGTAATTTTCAGAATTTAAGACTGATTGACTGAAGAAGGATGTTCAAGTATATGGTTTTTACAGAGATATAATTGACACATGGTACATAATTTTTCGGTTCGTATTGGACATTGCTCACCTCCTCTTGTTTTATAAACACACTGCTCCCTACTTCCTACTATAATTTTGTGATCTATATGCGTATCAAGAGAACTTTTCGTCCTTTTACGAACTTCTTTCTCTGGCCAATTGAAGTCATTGATAAAATAATCTACTACCTCCTCTACGATACCCAAAGTACCTTTCTTTTCTCCCGGATGAAGATTGATGTACAAAACGAGTGCATTAGTTAAAGCTGCTTGGATCAGTTGTACAAATAGACACCATGCCCATTACTTACTTCTAATGCATAATATCAAATTATTACAATGTTCGTTATGTACTATGGAACGCCGTTTTGACATGATTGAGGAGATAAAAACCGAATCGAAGAAGGTCTTGAAGGCTATACCGGAAAAAGACTATTCCGACTGTTTTGAGGACTGGAAAAAGCGTTGGCAAAAGTGCGTTTTATCGGACGGGGATTACTTTGAAGGGGATGAAATTGATTTGGAAAAATAAATAAAGAATTTACATTTTATTAACGAATTCACCTTACTTTTTGATCACAGTAGTATATCTACACAGCTCATATAAGCATTGTACTTTAAAAATGCATTAAGAAAATTTACATTCAGTTTAGCTTTTTGAGATTCATCCCATCTTTTCATTTCAACCTTGGGTTTGATGCCGTGAGTTGTAGACAGTATGGTGATAGGTTTCGAGTCCATTACTGTGATGCAATTTATTTTAGACGATCCATCAAAAAAACTGCTAAGTGTTCCTCTCGATACGTTCTTACTCATACTACTATCAACTTCTATGCAATCTTTTCTAACAGATCCGGTAGCTGCGAGACCTATCTTATTGAAGTGAATCAGAAAATCTAGTAAACAAGAAACTGTCAAAATAAAGATGAAAGTTTTGGAGTTGTTCAAGAGTAACCATTCTTAAGAGTTTTTGAATCAATTCGATAACTAATCTGGAACCAAGTAGAATACTAGCCAATGCTTTATCGTTTGTTTTATCTCATTTACCTGTGTAAATATCAAGATCGAAGAGGAAACCATCTGACAAACAAATGGCCCCAAACTTTATTCCAAATCGTATAGGCTTATTTAGAACGCATTGTTTAAAAGCTAATCACCCAAAATAATTAATCATAATCATGATTTCATCGATGGAATAGTTGCGCCTGAACCAACCAAACTGTGTAAGGTTTTCTCGAAACATATTATATAACCTTCTAACTTTCCACGCTTTATCTTTCTCATTATAATCTCCTTTCTTATAATATTTGATTTTTCGCTTTATTTTTTTTAATTTATCTCTTGGCATCAATAACTTCACAATACTACACTCTAAACTTTTTTTATTTAACCAATAATGATTTTAACTCTTGTGAATGTTTAAGAATGAGCTTATAATTATAGTCTGAAATGCATTTAAATCACGCTCAATCAGCTCAGAACCATTTTCTTATGTAGCTTCAATAATGTATCCCTTCATTTGATTGGTGAAGAACAGGTGAAAGAGCTCATAGGCATTTTTTTACATCAAATTTTCTAAAACATTTTCAGGCAAGAATAATTCATTCGACAAATCTTGAGTATTATTCGTTGATGCACCTGCTATCTAATCGAATATATGATTGGGCTATAATAATTTTTGCATTTCAGTATATTGACTGACAATATGTTCGTATGAGCGAAAAGGAAGAAAAGTCTCTGATGATACGTGGTCGATTTTGAAATCAGAACAGCCATCTGATTCGCTGGCGTGATCTTCATCAGGTATAAATGCAATGTCAATGTGAGTCCTATGAACACTTTTACTTTCATTGACAAAATTCTCTAAATCTTCTACTTAAGGTGAACACTTCGACATTTTTTATATAGATTTTGAGAATCAGTACTAATAAAATACTGTAACAATGATACTACAGAAAGAAATTAACAGTATGTAAAAACAATTTGATGAATAGCAAAATTTTTATTTATGAAATGAATTTCTATAAACGCGCCTTGTTTGAGAGCTGCAACTTGACTATGACAAGCGTAGGATATAATAGCAACAGAATTTTGTCTAATCAAGAGGTTTTCAACGCTACAATTGCAAAATTACATATAAAGTAACTCGTAATCAAATCTCGAAAACTTTACCTCAAAAACAGCATTCGACTATGAATTTAAATATGAATAATCTAAATAAAAATCGATAGAGCTTTCAGCAACAAGTTAAAATTTGAATAGAGCTTTACGTATCATGAACTATTTATATTTCAAGGATAAGTCAAATACAACTTTTCTCATTTTTACTTCCATAAATATATGTATTTACATCTATAATAGAAATATATTTTATAGACTCATATTTATATTGAATTCTGTGATTCCAATATAAAAATCATTATTAGCATCTCAGAATAATCCCATGTAATATTTATTGTGAAAAAGAATTCAATTTTTAAATTTTGATTGGCCATATTGATTCGCCATATTTGAATCGGGACTTGTGTCTGGATTATTATCATTGGTTTCTTTATATCATATGGTCACGCCTTGAACTAAACTAAAACGGATCATCTGATACATGATTGAAACAAATAGGATGCAGTTATTTACGGCAAGCAAATTTTATCCGAAAAATGAGTGGCCATATTGGATCAGCTATGTGAAATTTCGCAATTTTAACCACGGATTCAGCATTAGCGAGCCAAAAAAACCCTAGACATAAATTTTGATAGAAAACTAAGTTAATTCGAAATTTCTGGTCCACCTTATTGGGCCGCCATTTTGAATTTTGAAAAAAATTGAAATTACCAATTGCAGTTTTTTGCTATTTTCAATCCTACGCTACGTTTGAAATATTATCTAAAGCTACACCATTGACAGTTTCTTCTCAGCCCTTAATGGGATAATTTACTAATTAGATAACATGGGCTCAACATAAATTAACATAAATTAACATACGAGTAAACACCGTTCGGCCTATGTATTACAGTTTCTTTTAACGGTTATTGACATGGGCTCTATTTAACATTCGCTATCATAGATTCTACAATTTATATTTACTTTAATTTACACAGGCTCCATAAACGTTTATTAAAATTTTATACCAAGTTATTTATTCGTTTATTGATGCGGGCTCTATAAATCCCTATAAGCGATAATATAATTTAATTAATTTTTTCTTTTTTTTATACGGGCTCCATATGCACCGATTAGCTTATGATTATTGTAATTGACCATCTCTTTCGTTTATGCGGGCTCCATAAACCTTGTATGCGTTACATATTACAATTTATTTGTATGTTTATGTAAACGAGCTCCATAAACCTATATAAGCGATGACATATTTATATTAACCCATTAAGTCCCAAATGCAAGGAAATTTTTCACCAACTTTGACGTGTTACCAAACTAATTTAAAATCAATATTTTTTAATGAAACTTCATTATCGACTATTTTTTGGGTCGCTCTTTCGAATCCCGAGGTCGAAATTGGTCTATCTCATCAGGGAAATTAAATATGGCCACTTTCTTTCGAGAAAGCACGAAAATTTTAGTGTTTTTTTTTGTTTCAAAGATCGATTCTATATCCAGATTTTCAAGTAATCTTCAATGTTACTGCATAAATAGTGAAAATGGATTATGCACTATAAGATAGAGCTCATATGAAAACTAGAAATTTAAAATTGCACGCTCGAAATGGCGGATATTTACGAAAAACTGGAAAAATATTTTTTTTTTTGAGTACACCAATTGAAAAGTTTTTTTTTTCACAAGTTTTAAAATTCGAATACTAAATTATCATTATTTAGCTTACTTTTTGTAGTAATCTTGAAATTCAAGATGGCGGATTCGAAATGGCGGCCAAGGGAATTTTGAGAGAGCATGTGTTACGCTCTAAAACTATGTATCATGAGGTTTTTGGGGTCGCTGAACACGAAAATAAAGTTGAATTTTTATTTAGCAGTATCTTAAATGACAAATTCAAAATGGTGGACGTAGACATTTTTGAAAAGCTCATATTTTGCTCTGAATTTATTCACTCGAGGGTTTTCGAGGTTGCTGAACACAATAATATCGTTAAATTTTATTTTTTTGGCATCCAAGATAGTGGAATGCAGGGTGGTTAATCCAAAATGGCGGATAAGACAACTATTTAAAAGCTAATATTTTGCTTTAAAATTATATACTGCGAGGTTTTCGGTGTTGCTGGATACAAATAACACATCGTTCAATAAGTCCCGAGACTAACCCAGAGATGGTGCTAGTGGTACCAAACTGGCCACGTTTCCATAGAGTGCGAACCTTTACATGAAACGTGTAAAAATTTCACGTCGATCGGATTACAGACAGCAGAGTTATCAAGGTTAAAGTAAAGTCACTTTGTAATTTGTTTGAAAAATGGAAAAAAGCGAGTTTCGCGTGTTGATAAAACATTGTTTTTTAATGGGTAAAAACACCGTAGAAGCCCAGCAACGGCTTGAAAAACATTACCCGGACTCCTCTCCATCCAAACTAACGATTTGTCGTTGGTATGCTGAGTTTAAACGTGGTCGTACGGACACAAACGATGCGGAACGTTCGGGTAGGCCATTGGAAGCCGTTACACTGGAAAATGTGAGTGAAGTGTTAAAAATTGTAATGAAAAATCGCAAAGTGAAGGTCCGTGAGATTGCAGAAATGAGATAGATATCATCTGGATCATCTGGAAGCGTATTTACAATCCTTCATGAAAAATTGAGCATGAAAAAGATTTTTTTTAAGTGGGTGCCGCGATTGCTTTCAGTGGAACAAAAACAGCAACGAGTCGACGATTCAGAGAGCTGTTTATCGCTATTTACTCGCAATAAAAAACATTTCCTGCGTCGATACGTGACCATGGATGAAACATGGATACATCATTTTACTTCGGAGTCGAATCGGCAATCATCTGAGTGGCGCATGGTTGGCGAAGGCCGCCCAAAGTGTCCAAAAACGCAGCAGTCTGCTGGCAAAGTCATGGCCATGTCTGTTTTTTGGGATGCACATGGCGTGATTTTTATTGACTACCTGGAAAAAGGTAAATCGATCAACAGTAATTATTATATTGACTTGTTGGTACGTTTGAAGGAGGAGATCGCAGCAAAACGACTGCACATGAAGAAGAAAAAAATCCTTTTTCACCAAGACAATGCACCATGCCACAAGTCCATGAAAACAATGGCAAAATCAAACGAATTGGGCTTCGATTTGGTTCCCTACTCCCCGTATTCGCAAGATTTAGCCCCCAGCGACTACTGGCTCTTTGCTGTTTTAAAAAAAATGCTCCAGGGAAAAAAATTTGGCTCGAATGAGGAGGTTATTGCCGAAACTAAAGCCTATTTTGAAGCAAAGGATAAATCCTTCTATAAACATGGTATAGAAATGTTAGAAAGGCGTTATAAAGATTGTATCACTCTAAGAGAAGATTTTATTGATAAATAAAAATGATTTTTGAAAAAATAATGTTGTTTCCGTTGTTAGTCTCGGGACTTATTGAACGATGTGTTATATCTTGAAAGCTTTTTTTGTCACGATCTAAGACGGCGAATTTGTAGATTCATTATTATAGAGTTAAAATTGAGAAGATTATATGTTTATGAAATCTTGTACCTGCAGGGTCCACTTTTGATGCACTGGATATGATTGTTTAGCAACGTTTTACAGCTTTAATATCTAATATAATATAAATTTCTAATAATACAAATTGTAATATTTTAAAAACTATTCGATTAAAATTGAAAATAATTATATATTTATCTGCAATTTTAAATTTCACCTTACCGGTAATTGAAACATTTTCTGTTTTTTTTTTTCTAAAGTTTACAAATTTTTTTCCCTTCATAATATTTTAGCAATTGGTGTATAACATACTTGTATTGTTTTATAATCATTCGCCACTTCGTTTTCTTTTTCAATTTTCATAATTCTTTGTTTTGTAGATTGTAGTTTCAATCGTGTTATATATTATTTGATTGTTCATTTTGGTGAATAAAAAAACACGGCAGTTTATTTTTGTATTATCGTAATTTTCCTTTCATTTTAACATTACTAAATAATATGCCGAATAGAAATCAGAATCGTAATGATTAATCTGAGGTTCCTTTAAAGCGATCGAAAATATATCGCGAAACGTGTGTCCGCCGTTTTAAATCCTTCATCTTGTATGCCAGAAGTATAAAATTCAACAATATTTTTGTATTTAGCAGCCCCGAAAACCCCCGAGTGAATAAATTCAGAGCAAAATATTAACTTTTAAAAATTTTGCTTGTCTGTCATTTTGGATGGATCCTCCATTTTGGATACCGGAAAAATAATAATTCAAGCTCATTTTCGTGTTCAACAATTCAAAAAACCCCACGATACATAGTTTCAGATCGAAATATAAGCTTTTTAAAAATTACTACGTTTACCATTTTGAATCCGCCTGTCACGTCGTGCTATGACACGACGCTGTATTTTTCTTTTTTTTTTATTTTGTTTTTATACCACCCGCAGCGACCCCACATCGCAAGCTCGGATGGTACCATCTGTGCATCTTTTACCTTTTTTTTCTTCTTTCTTGTTTTACATTTTACCTTTTTTTTTTATTTCCTTCCTTTTTCCCTATGAAAAGCGCTACCGCTGCAGCGATAACATCAAGGTACGCAAGCACTGATGCGGAAAGAGTATCAGAGTATGCGTGCATGAATCATGACTAAGAACACTTGTGCCCTACTTTCGGACCATCCCTTTTTTGATAAGGAACAAAGGTGCACGTCTAGTTTTTGGCCTATACAGTATAAAGGGGTTGGACGAAGCACCGGGAGGACCAGTCTTTTCCCGAAAACGTTGTCGTGCGTGGAGGTTCTGCCGGTTGCTACACAGTCAGTAGTCTTTTCCTACATTATTCTCGTACGCGGAAACTCTGACAGTTTTATTATATACCAACGCGAAATAATAAGTATAAAGTACGAAGTGTGAGAGTGAGTCTGAGAAACGCAGAAGTTGTAACTGGATGAAGCCACCCGCCAGTTTAAAGTATAATAAATAAAACAGACATTTTTACGAAATTCTTTGAGTCAACCATTTCAATTTCCTCCCCATTCCCGCCAAGCAGCAGCCAAGCCAGCCAGCTAGCCAGCCTCCAGCCAGCGACACCAGCGCACTCAAAACAACGTAAGAACAGTTCTCTCTCTCTACACCTCTCAACTCCTCTCGCCTGAACTGCATTACTCATGCGATACGTCTCTCTGATCCTCATAGAGTGCACGTAGACAAATCAGACATACATATAAATATATATATCTCTCTCTCTCTCTCTGGCTCTCGCTCGCTGACTCCAGTTCTTTGTCTCTCTCCTTCTACCTGCGCTAGTATATTTATTGCCTCCCGTCCTCGGCAGCTACGGTTGACCGAAATAGGGAATTAAACCTTTTTTTAATTATTCAATTTAAAACTTGAAAAAAAAAGTTCTTCTGTCGTTGTGTTATTCCCTAGGACGTAACACGCCATTTTGGATACTGCTTATAAAAATTCAACTTTATTTTTCGTTTTTAGAGCGAAACATATGCTTTTTAAAAATTTTCTTGTCCGCCATTTTGAATCCGCCACCTTGAATCTCAAGATTACTACAAAAAGTAAGCTAAATAATGATAATTTAGTATTCAAATTTTAAAACTTGGGAAAAAAGAAACTTTTTTATTGGTGTACTCAAAAAAAAGAAATGTTTTTCTAGTTTTTCGTAAATATCCGCCATTTCGAGGGTGCAATTTTAAATTTCGAGTTTTCATATGAGCTCTATCTTATAGTGCATAATCCATTTCCACTATTTATGCAGTAACATTGAAGATTACTTGAAAATCTGGATATAGAATCGATCTTTGAAACAAAAGAAAACACTAAAATTTTCGTGCTTTCTCGGAAGAAAGTGGCCATATTTAATTTCCCTGATGAGATAGACCAATTTCGACCTCGGGATTCGAAAGAGCGACCCAAAAAATAGTCGATAATGAAGTTTCATTAAAAAATATTGATTGTAAATTAGTTTGGTAACACGTCAAAGTTGGTAAATAATTTCTTTGCATTTGGGAGTTAATGGGTTGATTAAAAAACATGAAAATTTTGCTAAATAATAAAATTTTGTTACCGTCCCTCAGAAAAGACCGATGTAAAGTGTCAATAATTTTATAGAAAAGGCGCTTCGTTATGTACTTTTGCAAGTTTGTTGAACTTCGGTGTAAATTCTTCGAATCTGAGTGCGATCTCGTCAGAATAAGTATACTTCGAAGTATAGATTGACTTTTTCTCATTTAAATCGATTTATCATTATTAAAACCGTTACAAAAATCGAAAAAACTGAGATAAAAAGTATGAATTAAAACTAAAGAAAATTAAGTATTAAGGAAGAACCGTTAACGGTTATTATCTATTGTAATTATTATTTCCTGCAAATTTTTTTGAAAATGAACTATATTAAATGATAGAAAAAAAAAAGTAATGAAATAGAAAATAAATAAAATTGAAATTTATATCAATTATGATAAATAAATCATATGTCTAAAGAAATCTAAAATAAATAACAAGAAATATTTAATAATTATTAAAAACGTGCACTATCATAAAAAAAAGCTCGATTTCACTTCGTTTTGCAAATTCAAATAATGTTATTTTAATACAATAACTTCTAAAATTTTATTTCAAATTAAATTATACCGATCGAAAGACAGAAAAATAAAGTAGAAACGAAAATTATTTTTTGATTCAAAATAAGTGAGTTGTGAATTTATCAATTAAGTAACTTCTAACACGTGCACGATACTTTGTGTGATCGTATCTTTGTATTTCAAGAGTACGAGCTGTCCTGAAATATTAATAACTTTTGTTTGGTTATTTAAAATTTAGAAACATTCAGAAAGATTATTTTAAAGAATAGAAATCTCAAATAAATAACAAGAAACTGTTAATAACTATTGAAAACTGTTTAAAACTAAAGAAAACTATAAAAATATTCTATTATGAAAGTTTCTTTCCAATTTGGTACCTGAATATATCTCTTAAGAAAACTGACGTTAACTATGACTTATGCGGTCTTAATTTAGACCTTTTTCTGTATTTTTCTTCAGTCAACTATTTTCTTCAGTTATGTGCATTTATTATTTTTAGAGAATCTATCACATTAGAATTTAATAATTATTTTATTATAAAAAAAATAGAGATTTCTGATATCATTTTGTTTACATTTGTTATTTTACAATGACATTTTTACTTATAAATAACATAAACAGAAAAGGACTATTTTGATATTTTTCTCGAAATCTGAAATGATAAGAATATAGTATTACGAAAATATAAAAAGAGTTTAAAGCCCAAGCGGAAATGAACTGAATGAAAAAAGAGCTAATAAAATCTAATAACTATTATTATTAGTTTATAAAGTGTTGAATTTGGACTTTAGTAGCAGTTATTTATAGTTACTAACTTTTACTAACATTTCTTAGTCTTTATTATGTTTTATCAGCTTTTATTAGCTTTTCAACTTTTGATCAAAAGAAATTTGTGACTCTTCAGAAAAGCTAATAACTGCTAATAATATTTTAAAAATATTAAATACGCTTATGAAGTATTTATAATTAATATTATTGGTTAATAATAGTAATTAGCACCCACTTGCAAGAACCACGTGAAAATCCACATGGAAATCCACGTAGATTTTTACATGGAAATCTACACTGAAATCAGTCCAATAACACACTGTATGTGGATCCCCACGTAGATTTCCGCGTAAATTTTTACGTGGACTTCCGCGTAGATTTTTACGTGGATTTCCGCGTAGATTTTTACGTGGATTTCCGCGTAGATTACCACGTGGGTTTCAACATGAAATTAGTTTAGAAATCTACCTGGAAATCAGTGTCGATATCTATGTGGAAATCAGTGTAGAAATGTACGTAGAAATAAGTGTAGAAACCCACACAGATCGAAAGGTTTTTAAAATGTTTTCTAAACGTTTCATGAAAGGATAAAAACCTTTTTAAAAGCTTTCAAAAAATGTTTTTAAAATGAGTTTATGTCCGATTCTAAACCCTTCAGCAACGTTTTCTAGCTCTTTTTATAAACCTTTCGATACAAGTTTTAAAAACATTTCTATAATAGTTATAAAAATATTAATAAAAAAACATTTTTGAAAGTAGTTGATGAAACCTTTTAAAATACTTTTTTAAAACCTTTATAAAAACTTTAATTTAGTATTTGATATATTTTAGAATTTTATTTTTTATTATGATTATACATATTAACATACGCATTATATTTAATCCTTTATTCGAATTGTGGCACATATTATTTTACACATTATTTTACGGAAAAAAACGCAGAAAAATGTTTGACCTACGGTGGGATCGAACCCGGGTCCTTCGCATTATAAAAAAGACGCTCTAACCATTACGCTATGCAATGCTTATAGAACTAAGATTTTAATTTGAATATAAGTTGCATGGCAATCCATATACACTTGTATTAATTTTACATTTAATATTTCTTCTATAGTGTAAAATATTTTTTAAAATTAAGATACAATCACAATTTTAATATATTTAAATACATAATTTCGCTCTTGAGATTTTACTACATATATAGTATTAAGAAGTAGTAGTAAGGAAGTAGTTAAGTGTAGTAGTAAGGAAGAAATTATGTATTTAAATATATTGAATTTTTAATTATTTCTCAATTTAAAAAAATACTTTACATTATAAAAGAAATTTTAAATGTAAAATTAATACAAGTGTATATGGATTGCCATGCAACTTATGATTCAAATGTAAATCTTAATTCTACAAGCGTTGCATAGCGTAATGGTTAGGGCGTCTGCTTTACAACGCGAATGACCCGGGTTCGATCCCACCGTAGGTCAAACATTTTTCTGCGTTTTTTTCCGTAAAATAATGTTTAAAATAATATGCGCGACAATGTGAATAAACGATTAAATATAATGCGTATGTTAAAAATATGTATAAACTTAATAAAAAATAAAATTCCAAAATATATAAAATACTCAATTAAAGTTTTTATAAAGGTTTTAAGAAAGTATTTTAAAAGGTTTCATCAACTACTTACAATCATTATAATGATTAGCTTTTTGGTTTTTACACGAAAAAGAAATATGTAACCGTTCTAAAAGCTAATAACTATTTATATTCTAGCTTTTATTGCATCTTTGTTTGTAAGGACATTTCCTAAAAATAAAAATCTATAAAAATCCAATAAAATTTTATAAACATTCATTAAATTTATAAAATGACGATAAAAACTTCAAAACATTAATATACATTATTGACTACTATTAGAATCCAAAATTCACACATTATCAGATTTTAATATTACCTAATAAAAGCTAATAATCATTATGAAAAATCATTTTTTGTTAATAACATTTATATACACGTGATTATTTCCGCTTGGGAGGTTGTTTGTATTTTTGACAAATAAATATGATTAAAGTTCTTTTATTAAAATGCATTAAAAAAAAAAAAAAAAGGAATAAAATCATAATTTTTAAAATTGAAAATAAATTTCTTATTCAATCGTTGGATATATTTTTACATTTGTAAATACAATATTCACATTTTATTGACTAAAATTTAATTAATTTAAAAATTAAACTTGTAATTAATGTAAATTGTTTTTGCCTAGGTGTACACTTATTTATTACATGTTAAAACTAACAACTTTAAGATCGCATAGTTTTTTCCTTAACACAGATAATTAGTCTAAAATTTTAACCAAATATATTAAACATGTAAATTAGTTAACCAAAAATGAATTTTTGCCTGTACTAACTTAAATAAAAGTTTTTATAACTTTATTAAAATGTGATGTACTGATTTGAAATTTTAAACATATCTTTATATCCATAAAAGATGCTTATTCACAAATTTATGAAAAAATGATATTATTATTTTAGTTGATAGTCTTTACATCCTTGAAAAAAATAATTTACTTATATATAAAAAAACATGCTATGAATTTAAAATATAGAAAATTATTTCAATGTTGAAAAAGTCTTCGCATAATTACATGCATATAATTTAATCCTATAAAAAATATTTCTGTAGCAGTATTATTCAAAATCATAATCAACATTTTATTGTTTAATTTTCATGTACTGAATTTCCTTAATAATTTTATAAACCATTAATTCCTTTACTGTTTTTCAAATAATTACTATGCATAAGTAATATATTTTTCATTTCTTCGATATCTCTTTTAAATGACTATATTTACTTATTGCATAATTAAAAAAAAATTATTAAAAACAGTATATCGTTATTATTTGTAAGAATAAAAGTAATGCTAGTGCTGATGTAGAGGCGGTGTTATATACATGGTGGGAGACCTTAATAAAAGTCACTGGCAATGTGATTGTGAGTCAGAGTGCCAGTCAGCTGTGGACTACTATACAATAGCACTCCTTTTCACTTCTTTTAACTTTCTTTTACATTCAAACTTATTTAAATCATCATGATTATAGTACGATATGCTGGATAGAAAATAAAGTTAAGCTATTCGATGCATTTTTTATTAAGTATATATTATTGTAAATAAAAACTAATTATTCTAAGTATTATGCAAAATTAAATAATTGTTTATTTTATACGTAGATTCAACTTTTTTTTAGATTAAAAATAAATAATACGTAGAAGTTTATTAAATATATTCATATCAATATTTATAGTATTTCTTTGTAAAATTAAAGTGAAAATGCTACTTACATCAAAATTTTGCTGTCAAAAATTAGATATGAATATTATTTTAATATTGTTATCTCAAGTTTTACATCTTAGAATAACTTCAGCTATCAAATCAGAATTCTCTTCAACTAGTGCCATGGTGAGTAATTGAATCTTACTTCCATGAAGTTTATGTGTTCAAGCAATCAAATAAATTTTTCATTTCGATATTTCAACTAAATTTTTTATGTAAGTTTTTTACTTTAGCGTCGCACGCAAGCCCACTCGCGACGTTCCGCTTCGCTAAATCTTGTGCGTACTCTAAGTATAATGTTATTTATTTCTTTATTAAGATAAATTATTATTAGAAATAAATTGGCATTGATAGCATGTGCGTATTTTTTCTTCTTTAATTATAAGATTATCTATTTTTCACATTTAACTCACAGATGCAAAGATTTTTATAAGAAAATCAAAAATATTAGTTCCTGCTTGAAATACACAATTTCATTTTTAAATTCAACAACGAATTTCTAAACCATTGATAATTAATGAATTTATAATAAATAAATTGATATAAATATTCCGAGATTAAGTTGCTCTAACTTTAATAATTAGTATATGTATGGAATAAATAAATTACTAATTGGTATTGATAATTTTATACAATGACTTGAATACTTACAAAAGGTGCTTTGAATAAAAAGTACTTTTTAGTAATTAATTTTCTTAACTTGAAAATAGAAATTGAATATGTAAGTTCTCATAATAAAATACTAAATACTAAAGTGAGATAATGACGGATTTTTTACAGGATGTAAATCATGAAAAAAAATATTATGAAGGAATTTTTCTGATTACCTTTTATAAATATTCAGATTTATATTTACGATTACAAATTTATCAAACATACACTTATACTAATAAAATTCACTCTTCTTCTTTGTAAAGGCTATTAGTATCCAAAATGATGAGAAAAAAGTATTAAAAATTTAGTTGAGGATTTAGTTTAGAAACATTTGTTAAATACTTATGTAACTGTTGCATGCGCACGATCTACAAATTAACTTATTTAAAAATTATTTTGCATATTAATATTTTTCTAAAATTTGAAAAATTAGGCTTATTCAAGATTATTTCTAGTTTTAAAATTATAAAATTAAATATGTTTACGTTTTCTTATGGATACGTAATTAATCCCTTATTGTTTGTCAAAATCATTAAAGTTACATAAAAGAATAAAGATCAAGGCAAAATTGATTGAAAGTGTGTATGCAATTCTTTTGATAATATAAATATTGTAAATTGTTTATAAAATAAATTAAATTTTTCTATATATTGATAAAAATTAATCCTCTATGAAATAATTACTTTTACAATCATTTAAAGATTCATAGATTAACTAAATATCCAAAGTTTTTATTACAACTGAAAGATTATCCTATGAAAAAAATTTGACTAAATACTTTAGATTTCGGTTTGGATTCATCTAGAATTCATAGATTTTTCAAAAGGATTTACATTAGAAAGTAAAATATTTTATGCATTTATATTAGTATTTTATATCATTTTTATGTAGCGAATTTTAAACAAAACCTAAAAAAATTAATATTCGACAGTCTTAATATTTTTTATGATGAAAAGTAAAATTAGCGCAAAATTCAACTTGCAAAATGTCTAAACAATTATTACAAAATATTTAATTACTGTCAAAATTCGAATATGCCATTCGAAATATAAAATCTGAAGCGTTATCTATATAGTAAGGAATGTTTTCTATGAGTAATTTATCATTATACAGTAAAAGTGAGTCTATTTTTTTAAATATGAATATAAAGGTTTTCACAAATAGTTGAATTTAGTACTTTGAAAAATTAAATTGATTTTTAATTTAATAACATTAGGAAATAAAATGTATCAAAGAAATATCTAACAAAATTTTAAATAATTGACAAAATATGATTCATGCAACTTAGAAAATTATCATTAGACCATAGTTTTCATCTAAATATATATTTTACGCTATTTCCGATTGAATCATCTTTTTTCTCAATACTTTGAATGATTCATGCAACATATCAT
The DNA here is from genome assembly GCA_949987625.1 of Chalcis sispes. Classification (NCBI taxonomy): domain Eukaryota; kingdom Metazoa; phylum Arthropoda; class Insecta; order Hymenoptera; family Chalcididae; genus Chalcis; species Chalcis sispes. The sequence goes on from OX465097.1 coordinate 35,206,808, forward strand.
TGTTTTTCTTTTTGGTTTATGATAATGTAAATGTCAAAAATATTCACGCATTTCTTTATAATATTTTATAATGATTTACGTATATAAACATTAATGCTTTTAACTTACTTAAATGAACACTGATATTAAACCATTTTCAGATATTATATCTGGTAAATGTTTATTATCAAAAAACCAACTTTTATTTTCGAATACAAATTTTAAGAGCATAATATAATTTTGGGTCTGGTGCACTGAAAAATTAAGAATGATATTTTTTAATTTGACCTTGAAGAAGCCTTAAGAACGACAGCACATCGGTATTCAACGCCCTCACATCTTCTATCAAACACATTCAGAATACAAAGTTATTTGCTTACTTCCAATTCAGACCTTGCATTATCTGTTATTATTTGTTTTTTTTTTTTTTTTTAATTGCACATGTGTTTTTGTAATTTTATAAAAATTTTCTTTGTGTTTAATATTTTCCAAAAAATTGAATTTTTTATAAAACAATGTATTTAAAATTATTAATTTGCAGTTTATAATTTGTTGATAAAATATCAATATAAATATTGATTACTTTTTAAATTAATAATTTTAAGAATGTTTTTGAAAAACAAATATAAATTTAATATTTTAAATTCAAACAATTTTGTTATTATTCTTATTAAACTAAACATTAAAGTGATCATGCTTTTTATATTTTATTAAAACTCTAAAGTCACATGTTTATAAAAGGTCTTACGATTAAAAAGGCCCTATAATTAGAGTATTCTCTATTAAAAATCTCCTATTGTCATCGTCTTCTTTTAAAAATTTTTAAATTATTTATTATATGTAAGAAAAATTAATTTACCTTAAATATTTATTTTAAATTCAACGTGATTTATTTTATTTTATTTTATAAATATCAATATTTGTTTTGTTTGCATAATTAAGTTCTATATTATTATGTAATAACATTTACTACAATACCGTTCGAATTGAAAAATATGAAAACTTCATTTAATTTATCTATAAAAAAATTCAAATTATCAAATAAAGAAGTGTAATAAGTTTTTGTCTAGCAAGTTAGTAGCGCTTCAGGAAACATTTTTTGGTAGCTCATTTGGATGTGCACATTCATCATAAAAAGAAAAAAAAAAAAATTGCTCGATTTCACCTCATTTTGCGAATGCAAATAACGTTATTTTAATACAATAACTTTTAAAATTTTATTTAAAATTAAATCATACTGATCGAAAGACTAAAAAATAAAATAAAACGAAAATTATTTTTTGATTGAAAATAAGTGAGTTGTGAATTTATCAATTAAGTAACTTTTAGCACGCGCACGATACTTTGTGTGATCGCATCTTTGTATTTCAAGAGTACGAGCTGTCCTAAAATGTTAATAACTTTTGATTGATTATTGAAAATTCAGAAACATTCAGAAAAATTATTTTAAGCGATAGCATTTTTATTAGTAATTTGATATATTGATACAAGAATCTAAATTTAGAATATTTTATTTAACATTAAACTTTTTGTTTTCATTATTTTGGCTTTTTCAAAAAATTAGCTAAGAAATTATTATCTTTCTTAAAAGAGAAGAAGACTAAATAGATTCTTACAAGAAAGTATTTACTTTAAAAAGTACCTTAATAAAGAATATAAGTTTTTTAAATTTTTATTTCCTTCTTTTTTTTTTTAAATACAAGGTACCTGTTTTAAAGAAAATAATTTCGTCAGAGAAATTTTAACATTTTAATACTCTTTATTAAAGTTAATAATTGATCTTCTAATGCTTACAATAATGATTTTAAATTTTATATTTTAACTTAAGGATACTATTAATTAATTATTTTAGATGAAGATTTGAACTAGGACTTAATAATTTTTCATAAAAATTGTTATTTTGTCACATTTTTTATTAATGTAAATAAAAATAAATTCTCAACTTTTTAAATCTTAAAATTTTTTTTATTTGTTAACTCATAAATGATAAAATAAGTCATTTAAATCAGTCTAATTAAATGGATTTTATAGCTGAGATTATAAGATTTCTTAACTTATTTTATATACATTTTAAATTTTACTTAAGTGTAATTTAAAGTGGTTTTTATAAAAATAATATCAGTAAATGCAATACATAATCAGTATCGCGAAGTGAGTATTTAATTTTTTTATAATTTTAGGTGTACTTCCGGAAAGCGTAAATGAAATTTTGATCTGAAATTTTACACATACCTTCGCTTAAATATTATAAAACTTCTCTCAAAAAGATATTTGGTGCATTTCAATGTTTTCCGAGATATTCATTTTTAAAGTTTATTTTTTAGCATTGCCGGCTATATCTGTATAGCAGTTGTTCTCTTACTCTTTGTCTTAGCGAAGCTTTACTCGTTCAATTCTCAGTTGCTCAACATCTTAACATATATAAATCGACGTTTCCGTGATATTTCAACGTTGCGCCTTTTATATTATTGCTAGGTTACAGCAATCCGCACTTCTCCCTCGCGTTTATTGATACTGCAAGATTCTGGCAAACAACACTTACTTTTTTCATTTTTCGATACTACAGCTAAACTACTGTTTTATTTCTTACACTCGGAAAAAAACTTGGAAGTTCTGACTCAAGAAAAATATTAAAAAAACACCTCGCCTATTTTTTTGTAGTTATAAATAAAAATTATTTAGTTATATTGACTATAAAACATAGTAAAACAACTAGTTAAGTTATATTAACGAAAACTATATACTTCAGCTGTGTCTGTATAGTAAAAAAAATTATCAATGAAGAGTTAAATCAATCCAATATTTTGAGTTGTACTTGCAACAAAAAACTACAATAGTAATTCTAACACGGAAAAAATATTAAAAAACCTAGGCTATTGTGAAAGTAACTAATTAATAATAGAATGAAAACTACAATTTTCTAGTTAATTTAGCTGCACTCATGTAACTAAAGAACTTATCAACAAGTAGTTAAATTAACTTAATTTATACTTTGAATATTTATAACAAAACAAAAAAATAACTAGTAACTTCAACTGGAAAAAATAGTTGAAATAACTTCAGCTATTATTTAATAAGAATAATTAAAATTTACTACAATCAAATATTTGGGAGTGGATTTACTTAAAAATAAGGTATAAATCTAGGATAAATTTGATGTTCGACTTTACATTTTCCTTCCCTTTTTTTACTCATTATTAGATAATTTTTTATATATTTTTATGCACAACCGCTGTATGATAATAATTAATTTATTCGCAATGCAAATTGCCACAAAATTTCGAGGCACAAATTTATCTTTCGAAAAAAACGCAGAAAAACTTTTTAACTTGAAGTGGGATTTGACCTCGAGCCCTTCGAATTACGAAGCATACGCTCTGACCACTGCACTACGCAACGCTCACGCAACTAAAATTTTAATTTTACTTTTAAGGCTTATGTCGATCCATACTCACTTGTTTTAATGCAATTATAAATCTCAATATTTGAATAATAAAAAGGGTCGTAGCATTTTGGTACGTATTTTAATACAGAATCAAATAATATTATAATTTTTACTCTTGAAGCAATTGAAATATTATTGAAAACAATAAATTAGAATTTCAAAGAATATTTTCTTGATTAAAAAATGAATTCTGTTAATCTTATAAATTAAGCATTGAAATAAATTTTAATTTTTTTAGAAGTTTTTATCTCAATGTAATATACGAGTAAAATATTCATTCTCAGCATGCTACCATTTTTGCGAATTTAGTTAAAACTACTACTTGAGCGCAGTCAATTTGCAATAAAATTAATAATGATAGAAAATGCAGATGTAAAATGTGGTTGGCGGTAATTAAAAGAAAATTATCGCTCCTTGAACTCGCGATTTTTTTATGTATTTTAGATATATAAACCGCGTGTTAAAATTGCCGTTTGCGCCTATCTTTCAAACTATTTTTTAGATTGAATTTACTAGGCTGAAAACTCGGACTGAACTAAAGATAAATTTTTAGTTTTTCTCTTCATATACCGAATTTTTCTTCGCGGCGCGTTTTCTTTAAAATACGTAGGGTGGGGTTTTATTACTCTCCCTTATCTTATCTCGTGTTTTCCGTTAATGCTCATTTACGGTTTAAGGATGGTTAAATCCTTAGAGTTAGTAATGCATGCAATAAAAGAGGGAATAGCGAATGTTCGAAAGCGTTACCAGCTGCTCGGGAGGTCGACTTTAGCACAGTCTCACCTTTCCGACGCCACACACTCTTTCGAACGGAGGAATATTGGATAATCAAAGACGTTACCAGCTGCTCGGGAGGTCGACTTTAGCACAGTCTCACCTTTCCGACGCCACACACTCCTTTGATGGGAGGAAAATTGGTTAATCAAAGGCGTTACCAGCTGCTCGGGAGGTCGACTTTAGCACAGTCTCACCTTTCCGACGCCACACACTCCTTTGATGGAAGGAATCGAAAGCGTTACCAGCTGCTCGGGAGGTCGACTTTAGCACAGTCTCACCTTTCCGACGCCACAACTCTTTCGATGAAGGAAATATTGGGAGATGACGATGTAGGTAGGTTTAGACGTTAGTTAGATGAAAGGTATAAGAAATAAAAAAAAGGTAATTTTGTTAAATCTTACGTTTAATTGAATCTCTCAAATAATAATTTTAATACAATTATTAATACAAATTTTAGCCACAAAATAAAATAAAATTTCGAATATAGAAAAATTTTGTACGTAATATATCAAGAGTTTGAATATAGTAGAATTAGACTTAATATAGTAAGAATTGAATATAGAAGAATTAGAAGTGGGCTTCGAGGTCGCTCTGAGTCTTGCTCTTGGAGTTTTCCTCAAGAAAAGCCGTCGAATGCATCGATGCACCGGCTTTTATACCCGCTGGACAGCGAGTTTTTCGGCGGCTGGAAAAGGGGCAAGATAAGGTTGGGCCAATAAGGGCATTTCCTCGGCCCTACCCTTGACCTTCGTAGCGTTTCGTAAGATATAGAAGAGTTACAGTGGCGATAAGAAATCACGCCTCCGCCTACGCGTTTTATGTGAAAGAGAGAGAAAGTGCATCGTGCGAGAGAGAGCGTATATGGTGTGAGAGAGAGAAAAGAGAGACAGCAACATCTGGTCGTCTCTGTCGCTCTCGTTGGTAAACTGTCATCTTTCTTTCTATTTCACATTATCAATATTAAAACTTATATAATTATCTATAAGAATATTACAATTAACAATATAAAATACAATAATGATAATAGAATTATATATTGAATTATTTGATTACTTATATAATTGAAAATCAAATTTATTAACAAAGATTTTTTTTATATAATATTAATTTCGCTGCCTTTTGGCTTAAATTAAATTACAAGAAGAAGTAAAACAAAAATAACATACAAAACGAAATTAAAATACAAAATGAAAAAAAAGGACGCTTAATGATTTTACTACGAATCTTTTAAAGCAATAAAATAAGTAGCGTGTAGGTATATTGTTAGAGCGGATTTAAAATTTTGTCAATATATTATTGTTAATTACGGGTGGCTCAAGCGATTACGTTTATTGTATAACAAAAAAAAATTTTGAACTTATAACGGATATATTTTTGAACGGCGCGTACGCCATCGTTTTATCTCTTTCTATTCTTAAGCGCTTAGCACACACGTGGATAAGATAAACAAGCATTCCAGAGGAAACGTATCTGACGATTTTCCTTTAGGTTTGCTTTAAAATTTTCGAAATAAAAAAAATTTTTAAAATCGGACAAAAATATAACGGGACGTAACACCCCCACAGTAAAATGGTTGCTAGGAGTATAATGAACTAGCAAACATCTCGCTGCGTTACAATCGTGAGGTATTACTACCTATCGAATTTATTAGTTACAGAGCCTTTTCCTCAAAAGTACACTCTTTTTTGTTGCAACCAGGCTTGATTATTCGAGTATAATTTAACTGGGTAAAGAGAAAAAGGAAGACGTTGCTTTACTGGATTTAGGTTTGGATGGATCATCGGGAAGGGATGTGAGCGGAATTTTTTGAGGTATTGTAAGGTTAGTTTTTCCTTGAGCCGTTCGTGTGTTGATTAAATATTGCGCCACAGCGTTCCATAGGGCTGCTAGTAACTGCAAGGACCATCCATAAATTTTATGCAAGGTGTAGGCACTTATTACTATTTCTAGAACCATTTTGCCGATTTGGATAATTACGAAGATGGCTAATATGCCTGCGCTGGCTGAACCAAAAGTTATTAGTTTGTACCAAATCCGTGACCAGGTGGATTCCACTATTCTTTCTAGTGTGTCTTCGTTTAATAACTTGGTAATGGTTCCCTTGCCGTCTGTGATCTGGTGGCCGTGCATCTCTCTGGCCATGTTGTTTAGCAGAGAAGGTTGTTCTACGGGGAACATGATGTGGTCGCGAAGGTCATTAAGATCTTTTTCGGTGTAAATACCACTCGTTGCTAGTGAGGCGGGATTTACATAAGTCCACGTAGGTTTTGTCAGTGGTTTGATTTCTACTGGATCTCGGGTTTCTATAGGTCTTGGTAGAATTTTATACCATCTTTCGTCTACGTAATAATACGAAGGAAGTAACTGGTTACACTCGATCTTAGTACCACGTGCCTTTAGTATATGTGTCCTTGGTGTTAGGAAATACGTAGTGTTTCCTCTCGAAACTTGGAGTTCTGTATAGCAATCTTCTCCATGCTCAACCTTTACTTCTACTGGGATACATTTAATTATATGCACTACTTCTCCCGCGGTTAAAGCCATATAACCGGGACCTTTCATTAAATTATATGCGAATTGATCGGGGGCCTGTGTTGCAATATCGAGAGCATTCTTTAAGGTTTGGCGTTCTAAATTACAACGTTGCAAAAGTGCGTCTCTATACAACTGTTGGATTTGAGTTCGGATATGTCTTTCTACGAATACAAATTTTGAATTAATATACGCAAATATATCTAAATTACTTAAATATCGTTTTTTTCTGTCGGCGAATGACTCACCCTTAATGGTTTCGAATATAACAAGTTTGGGGTGGTCAGTGCGAATAATCGTATAACCGCATACTTGTTCCTTAGCCGTGCTAGTTAATGCGAAGGTGATATCCTTTGTGGAAAGAGCATATACTGTTTGTTTTTGAAGATTGTAATCGACTATTTTATTGGCATAGCCTTCGAATAAGATACCGTATCGACTAAATTTACAATTGTCGGTAGGAAGGGTTGTCCAGAAGGAATATCCTCCTTCCGTATCTACGCATGAGCCACGCGATAGTATACACGCGGTTCCGGATCGCAGATGTATTTTATTATTTTCTACATTAACGCGAGCCGTTTGTTCTTGGACCGTTATCGTTACGGTCCCCTGAACTACTACAGAGTCCCAAGAACCGTATGGATCCGCGTAGGTCGCGCCATAACAAGTCCCGTCGTCTTTTACTCTTCCGGCGTAAAGAACAGGTATAGTCATAGTACTATTGAGTTTGATTCCATGGACTACATTATCGTTGAATTTTAACATCCCCGTACGACACACTGTTTCGCACGATTCTCTACTTATATCGTAAATGTACTCCATGTTACCGTGTCGGACTATAGAAACATGTGATAACGCCCCGCAGTAGTAAACGGTTCTTTGAACTCTGAGTTTACATTGATATACGGGAATTTCGGAAAAATCGCTAATTTGAAGTAGTTGTACGTGTCTTTGCGTGACATTAAGGCTGTTCTCGGGTATCTCGCATTGACCCACGTCTAGTAAAGACAAGGTCGTAATATTTAGTGATCGCGATCCGCAATCGTATCCAATCATAGCTGAGACTGCAATTAAAGTGGTAGTGAGAATTATCAGAGATATCATCTGTAGAAAAAAAATGGTATGTTAAGCGGTGTACTACGGTTTGTTATTTGGTGTTAATTTTTGGTTTAGTAGGTTAATCGTTAGTAATATGGGAAAAACGTAAGCGGTTAGTGTGGACTATTTTGGTTTTGTTTAGTATTTGAATTTTAGCATTGACAGGGCCAAGCATCTCGATTATCTTATGGGGTCCCGTATAATGGTCGTCGAATTTTCCGGATTTTGGGCCTTTTAGTAAAAATATATAGTCACCGGGTTTGAATTTTCTTTCGTGCGTGTTTCGATCATAATAGGTTTTTGAACGGTGTTTTGCATCTATTAGATTATCGTACGCTAATTTCCTAATTCCTATTAATCGCGTGACTAATTTTTCGATATACCCTTGGTATGTGGGGACTAAATCGTTATCTCTTAAGGGTTCGTTGGATGGCAGGCGTGCTAGTTTACCGAAGACAACCTCGTAAGGCGTATGTTTAGTGCCTTCGTGGATACATGTGTTATAATTTAATGACGCGATGTCGACCCATTGGTCCCATTCAGAGTCTTTCTTAGTGTATTGCTTTAAGTATTCACTTAAAGCATGGTGTGATCTCTCGAGTGAGCCATTTGATTGAGGGTGGAAGGCAGTGGTCCTAACCTTCTTTATTTTAAATCTTTTAGCTACCCTTTTCATTAAATTGCTTATAAAATTCCTGCCTTGATCGGTTAAAACAACCCTAGGCGCACCGAAAATACAAACGAATTTCTTTATAAATGAGTCGGCTATTGTGCTGGCCAGAGCGTTAGGTAAGGCTACGGCTATGCAGTACTTGGACAACTGGTCTTGCATCGTCAGGATATATTCGTTGCCATTCTCTGTTCTCGGTAACGGTCCGACAATATCTAGAGCGATTTTGTCGAATACTGTACCGGGAGTATCAGTAATCATCATTGGTTGTTTAGTTTTGATTCGAACCAATTTTTTTAATTGGCAGTCTAAACACTGTTGGATTCGACGTTGAATATCGGGCTTCATGTTTTCCCAATAATAGTGTTGTCGTATTCTATTGAACGTCTTTGAAACGCCTCTATGGCCTCCGATAGGGGAACTATGGAGTTCTTGGAATATTGCGTTTCTTTTTTCTTCCGGCACATATTTCAGTGTACCCTTACAGATAATTATTTTTTGGTTACTACTTATAAATACTGAGCTAATTACGTCTAGTACATCGTCCCACGGGAGGTTTTCTATAAAATCCGTTCTCGCGATGCTTATTTCCTTTAAATTTTTATCAACCATAAATTCACGTAAATTATTTAAGACCTTACTTATATTTATTTTAGTTGTGCTTAGTGATTCAGGATCGTCTCCGCGAATGCACATCGCGACTAGGTATTTGTGGTTGTTCATCTTTATAAATTGCACCTTTCCAATTGTTAAGGTTTCCTTAGGGGAAATCTTATTGGCTTGTAACAAGGCTTTGGCGCCTTCGTCACAAGGTTTGCCGCTTGTCGTAACGAAGTATGCGATATTGTCGTTACGGTAAGCTAATAAATCTTTGGTTTCTACGATATTTGATCGGATAGTTTGGTATCTATCAGATACGTCCGATTCTGGTTCTTCGTTAGGTTTAATATTTTCAAATAGTTCTCGATCTCGATCGTCGACAAACGGTTCTTCGTCGGACAAGGATGACGAGATATCGCTTTCGCTTGAAGGAATATTCTTTCTATTTTTACTCGTTGGTCGATCCTTTCCTTTTTTTGTGTTTTCTGGCGGTCGAGGTTCGTCGTTCATTATTTTCCTAGGACGACCCTTTGGACGTTTTGTTTGAAACATTGAGTTAGACGTGGAGCACTGTTTATTGGTGATATCTTGGTCTATAACCCTTTTGGGACGACCTCTTGGTCGTTTTATAGTTGATCCTTGGATTTTGTCGTGTTTATTCTTATCCACTTGTTTAATTGTTTCTTCTATGAAATCTCTTGGTTCCTTTATGTTTTGATTATTATTGTTGTTTTCAAGCAATAATTTTCGCCCGCGAGTCATCATATTTACTGGAATTTCTTCGATGGGGTTTCGTGAAAGCGCATCGGCGTTGCTATTTAATCTACCCGGTTTATAGATAATAGAATAATCGTATTCCGAAAGTTTGAACCTCCATTTTTGAACACGAGTGTTTAAATCGGCTGATTTGAACCATACGAGAGGTTGATGGTCGGTTACGATAGTGAATTTCCGACCGTATATATATGGCCTGAAGGTTTGAACAGCGTGTAACATCGCTAAGGCTTCCTTCTCGTAAGTGTCGTATTTTAATTCGGGACCTCTAAACACACGTGAAGTATAGGCAATAGGCTTATCACTACCTATTTTACCTTGTGATAAAACGCCTCCAACGGCATATCCAGACGCATCAGTTGTAATGAGAAATGGTTGTGACATATCTGGAAATTGTAAGAGAGGGGCTGAGCATAAGGCTTCCTTTAGGATTTTAAATGACTCTTCTACCTCCGGTGTCCAATTGAATTCTTCGTTATTTTGCAATAACTTGGTCAAAGGTTTTGCGTGTTTGGCGAAATGAGGAATAAATTTTCTGTAATAACCGGCTAATCCTAAAAATTGCCGTATGTTCTTGATATTTTTAGGTCGTGGGAAGTCCTTTACGGCTTCTATCTTTTTGGGATCCGGTTTAATTCCGTCTCTGGTCAATATGTGGCCTAGGTATGTAACTTCCTTCTTTAGTAATTCGCACTTACTGGGTTCTAATTTCCAGTTTGCTTTTCTTAACCTTTCCATAACCTCGCTGAATAGTTTTTCGTGCTCTTGTAAATCCTTGGCGTAAATAACGACGTCATCCATATATACGAAAACGCCCTTACCTAATAACCCATCCAAGGTGATATTCATGGCATTTTGGTATTCAACGCCGGCGTTTCGGAGTCCGAAAGGCATGCGCAAAAATTCGAAGTGGCCGCTTGGCGTAGAGAATGCCGTTTTATGCGCATCGTCTGGGTGCATCAAGATTTGATGAAAGCCAGAGACGCAGTCGATTACCGTATAATAAGTTGCATCACCGACTTGATCGAAAATGTCAGTAATATTGGGCAACGGGTAAGCCATCGGTATTGTTTTTTCATTTAGGGGTCTAAAATCCAGGACTACTCGCCACCTAGGTTTTCCATTAGCATCCGGCTTCTTTGGCACTACCCAGAGGCTCGTGTTATACGCGGATCGTGAAGATTTAATGACCCCTTTCTTTAACAGGTCTTGCACTTGTTTGTCTACCTCCTCCTTTAAAGCGTGAGGTAAGCGATATTGCTTTGTGTTTACTGGGTTATCGTCTATCGTAGGGATACGATGCATAATTATATTAGTAGCAGGTAATTCGTCGCCTTCTAAAAAGAATCTGTCCGAATAATTAGATATTAAACTTATTGCTTGCTGTTTTTCTTCGTGATTAAGGTGATCTAATGGTATGATTTCCTTTAATTTTTCGGAACGTATACCATTATTATGATCGTTGGTAAGATTTAAATTGTCTAAGGTACTGTTTATTGAAGCTTCAAAGCAAGTTTTTTCTCCTAAGCTTGAATGTTTTTCTTGGCATAATTCGGTGGTTAAAATATTGTAAAATTCGTTATCATCTGTTATATATTCTTCTTCGTCTAATATTTCGTCAAAATCGGAATGGCTATCCTCATCGGATTGGCTTGATGTTGAATTTGAGAAGTTGGCTTCTTCTGTATTGAGTCGTTTTAATAATGCGAAGTGTTTTTCAGTTTGGAGGAAACGTGATTCGTAATTTATGATCAAATTACTATTTTTTAAGAAACTGGCCCCTAAAACGCCTACACATGGTATTGGAAAATCGTCTCGTACTATGTGAAAAACGGTATCGAGGCCGAGTACTGTTATGTTCGTCGTTCCGAGCGTCGGAATCGCATTTTCATCTATACCCTTTAATAAGGAGGCTCCTGTTCTAATTATTTCGCATTCTGGTGGTAATAAACTTAGTTTTACTATATTTGCTTCGGACCCTGAGTCGATCATCATCTGGCCGTGTAAGCTGTTCGGTGAGTTAAATATATCCACGTAAGGAACTTGGTTAATATACTCGTCTGTTTGTATATTTCTAATTAAGTTTTCAGTGAGGGAAAAATTTTGGCGTTGTTTGAACGGAATTGTTGTTAAATCGGTCTCTAATACGTTTCGTTTGAAATCTATTTTTGCTTTGTTAATAGAGAAGAAATCTGAGCCTAATATTCCGCTGTACGGAATCCGGAAAGAGTTTGGGACTACGTAAAATTCAAAAATTCGTCCTAATATCTTAATACTTGTTTTACCTAAAGGTTTAGAGTAGGTGTCGCCAATGCCCTTGATCGTGACTGAATTTTCACTTTTAATGGGTTGATTCTCTGGTAAAAATTTTGTTTTTATTATGCTAATTTCCGATCCGGTGTCGATCATAAACGTAAGTATCTTATTGGTAATGGGATACCTGAATTCGATAATAGGTATCGTCAACTCTTGAGTTTTTATAATGGGATTAACTCTGAAATTTCTCTGCTGAGTTCCATGGTGTGAGTCGAGCGCTGGTTGGTATTGGTCTCCGCGTTCGCGCTCCTTGACGGGAGATTGCGTTCGTTTCCCTGTCGTTGGGATTCGTTATATTGCCTTTTGCGGCATTCTTCTATGGTATGTCCCGGATTTTTGCAATATCGACATTGCTTATCCCTTTTTTGCGTACAAGTGGTTGCCGTGTGTCCATGTCCTTGGCATAGTTGGCACTGGTTTTCATTACGTGTGACACTTTGCTTCGATGTTTGATTTTGCAATAAATAACATGAATTCGCTTCATGACCTGGTTTATTGCATAATTGGCATTGCTTATCACTGTGTGCGGTAGTTTGATTTAAGGTTTGATTGCGTAGCGAATAGCATGATGTTGCCCCGTGGCCGGGTTTATTGCACAGTTGGCATATTGTGACGTGAAACAGCGTACGCGAGCCTTTGCACTGCTTCGCGGTGTGCCCAATTTTTTCACAAACTTGGCATTTACTAATCTTGGTGCAATTTTTCGCTATATGGCCAAATCGATTACATATTTGGCAAGAACGGTTATTTTGATCGTTTCGTTCCTTGAAACGACATTTATCCGCCGTGTGTCCTTCTATATTGCAAAACGTGCATTTGGTGTTTCGACGGCACTCGCTGGCTTCGTGGCCATCTCTTCGGCACAATTGGCACGTGAGAGTCCTGCGTCTTGGTTCTGGGCTATATCGTCCTTTTCGTGTTAGTAGTTTTCTTTCTATCCTTACGGCTTCGTTTACTAACTCGTTTACATCTTCGTTTGCCTTTAATCTGTACTCTATTTCTGGCCTTAAGCCAAATGTAAAACATTCAATGATTTTCCTTTCGACTGTTGTTCTGAATTCTTGACTTGCGTTTCCGTTAACGGTGTTCTCTGCTTCAATTATCTGGCTGCCTAGGTCGCGTATTCGGTTGGCAAATGTGATCACAGTTTCATTCTCGCGTTGGTTTTCGTTTTCTAATTCGTTTAACAATTGAGCTGCAGTTTTTGTTGGAGAGAATATTTTTTCTAAGTATTTTTTTACATCATTGAAGTTCTTTATATCTCGGTTGTTTAAGGCATGCTTTGCTTCGCCTGTAATTTTGCTTTTTATTAATCTTAATAGGTTATTATCGCCTTGAGGTCCTATCATTGCACGGGCTTCTTCACATCCGTTTAAAAATTTTCTTAACGGTATATTGTAACCGTTAAATTCGGGTACTAGCCGTAGTGCATCGTTAAGTGATATCACTAGGTTTATAGGGGCAGCTGCTTCGTTTGTAGCCATATTGATCAACGATGGATTCGTTTTTGTCGTTAAATTATTTTTTATAGATGTTTCGAGATCTATTATATCGGTTCCTTCACGATTTGTTGATGAAGTGCTTGGTCTTACCGGGCTAGCAAGAGGTATTTGGCGAGAAGGTACGAAAGGGTTAAAATTGTTTTGTTCGGTTAAATTACTTTCTGATTTTGTTTTAGATCTTGTATTCATGCGTTTGGACATTAAGATGTTATACGTAAGGCTGCTAGTTGGCGGCTTAAATTTTCTATTTCACTAGGTTCTTGGGTAGTCCAACAAGCTACTAATTCGACTGACGTACAGAGTGCTATATATCTCTCTTCCGATAATGCGAACTGCCTCGCGATTACTTGTCGATCTTCTCGAAAGGTGGCAATGTGTTTTTGTATTATTTTTTCGTATGAATCTAATTCTTTCTTAAACTTAATATTTTGAATAGCTAGGGCTTTGATGTGTTCGAAGGTTTTATCTTCCTGAAGTTCTAACTGTGTTACTCTGTTTGCTAGCTGTATTATTAAATTTTGTGTCTGCGCGTGCGTTAGTTCTTCGAAATTTAATGGTATCATTGATATACTGTATCTATTATAATTATTCAGTTATATTCTTTATTGATTTAAAAATTTTCTTTTTGATAAAAAAAAAATTGGATTTTTAATTGTTATATAAAAAAAAATTTTATCGTATTTTGTTTATTTTTATTTAGTATATTTTTCTTATTTAATTATTTAAATTTCAAAAAAAGATATATTTTTATCAAAATTCGTCGTATATAAAATTATCATTACTTATTTTCTATATTTTTATTTATTTATTATGTCCAAGTTTAATAACGTCTAAATTTATTTAAATTTTTGTACTTGATTTCGCGTTTTAAATTAGAAGTTCTTGCGCATTCGTGGCGCGCTTGGTTCTATGTTGGTAACGTGACGCGTCGTTAACGCAGTTACTCACGGTAAGCTTTACTGTTACCAGACTTAGACTCGCTTGCTATACGCTGGGTTTGACCTAGCCAAACTTTGTTTGTTGTGTTTGGTTTTCAATTTTGTTTTAGATGTAAAAGTTTCTAATATGCGGTGTAATATTAGTAATAAGAAAAAAAATTAAGAAAAAGGGGAGAAAAGAATAAGAAATTAGTATATATAAAGATATATATATATATATATATTTTTTTTTTTTTTTTTTTTTTTTTTTTTTTTTTTTTTTTTTTTAATATAAATAATTATTTTGATAATTAATTAATATTTCAATGTTGTAAAAAAAGGAAGTTTTTCTAAAAGGAAAAAGGTGAAAGAAAAAAAGATATAAGGTGTTTAAAAAAAATTTTTAATGAAAAAATAAAAATATAATTAATTACAATTGTTTGTTCTCTTTTTCGCGTCTCGTAGATTTTTTTCTATTATTTTTATTGTAATTAACAAAAAAACATTTTATACAATAGTCTGGTGATATAGATACTCTGCATTTTTCACACAATAATATTTTTTCGGAACCGGTTCGTCGGCCGGATTTAAAATATACTTCTGGTTTTTGTTTGATATTTATTTTAATTTTAGTTTTAATTTTTTCGTTTTTAATTATTTTCGGCTGTTGATTTTTAATTGGGCTTAATGGTTGGATTTTTTTTATTAAATTTTCTTGGTAAAATATATAAAATAATTCGCCCCACTTCGGTAACGGTAAATCTAATGTTTTCTTTTTTTTTATCGCTTTGGTTCTGCGCTTTTTTATATTCGTCCGCTTCGCGTCAACAACCGACTTAAAATTCACTGTAAAAAGAGAAAAAAGAAAAAAAAATGTTTTTTATATTTTTTTGTTATATATATTTTTTTATTAGAAAAAATTTTAAAGACTTACTAGTGCTTTTTTGGTTTTTTAAAAAAAAATCAAGAAAAGAAAAAAAAACAACTGACTAAAAGGTCAGGGAAAATAATCCGCAGACTATCCCTACTCCGGGGCCTCCAAATTTGTAAAATGTGGTTGGCGGTAATTAAAAGAAAATTATCGCTCCTTGAACTTGCGATTTTTTTATGTATTTTAGATATATAAACCGCGTGTTAAAATTGCCGTTTGCGCCTATCTTTCGATACTAGCGCGGGTGGCTTCTGCGAACTATTTTTTAGATTGAATTTACTAGGCTGAAAACTCGGACTGAACTAAAGATAAATTTTTAGTTTTTCTCTTCATATACCGAATTTTTCTTCGCGGCGCGTTTTCTTTAAAATACGTAGGGTGGGGTTTTATTACTCTCCCTTATCTTATCTCGTGTTTTCCGTTAATGCTCATTTACGGTTTAAGGATGGTTAAATCCTTAGAGTTAGTAATGCATGCAATAAAAGAGGGAATAGCGAATGTTCGAAAGCGTTACCAGCTGCTCGGGAGGTCGATTTTAGCACAGTCTCACCTTTCCGACGCCACACACTCTTTCGAACGGAGGAATATTGGATAATCAAAGACGTTACCAGCTGCTCGGGAGGTCGACTTTAGCACAGTCTCACCTTTCCGACGCCACACACTCCTTTGATGGGAGGAAAATTGGTTAATCAAAGGCGTTACCAGCTGCTCGGGAGGTCGACTTTAGCACAGTCTCACCTTTCCGACGCCACACACTCCTTTGATGGAAGGAATCGAAAGCGTTACCAGCTGCTCGGGAGGTCGACTTTAGCACAGTCTCACCTTTCCGACGCCACAACTCTTTCGATGAAGGAAATATTGGGAGATGACGATGTAGGTAGGTTTAGACGTTAGTTAGATGAAAGGTATAAGAAATAAAAAAAAGGTAATTTTGTTAAATCTTACGTTTAATTGAATCTCTCAAATAATAATTTTAATACAATTATTAATACAAATTTTAGCCACAAAATAAAATAAAATTTCGAATATAGAAAAATTTTGTACGTAATATATCAAGAGTTTGAATATAGTAGAATTAGACTTAATATAGTAAGAATTGAATATAGAAGAATTAGAAGTGGGCTTCGAGGTCGCTCTGAGTCTTGCTCTTGGAGTTTTCCTCAAGAAAAGCCGTCGAATGCATCGATGCACCGGCTTTTATACCCGCTGGACAGCGAGTTTTTCGGCGGCTGGAAAAGGGGCAAGATAAGGTTGGGCCAATAAGGGCATTTCCTCGGCCCTACCCTTGACCTTCGTAGCGTTTCGTAAGATATAGAAGAGTTACAGTGGCGATAAGAAATCACGCCTCCGCCTACGCGTTTTATGTGAAAGAGAGAGAAAGTGCATCGTGCGAGAGAGAGCGTATATGGTGTGAGAGAGAGAAAAGAGAGACAGCAACATCTGGTCGTCTCTGTCGCTCTCGTTGGTAAACTGTCATCTTTCTTTCTATTTCACATTATCAATATTAAAACTTATATAATTATCTATAAGAATATTACAATTAACAATATAAAATACAATAATGATAATAGAATTATATATTGAATTATTTGATTACTTATATAATTGAAAATCAAATTTATTAACAAAGATTTTTTTTATATAATATTAATTTCGCTGCCTTTTGGCTTAAATTAAATTACAAGAAGAAGTAAAACAAAAATAACATACAAAACGAAATTAAAATACAAAATGAAAAAAAAGGACGCTTAATGATTTTACTACGAATCTTTTAAAGCAATAAAATAAGTAGCGTGTAGGTATATTGTTAGAGCGGATTTAAAATTTTGTCAATATATTATTGTTAATTACGGGTGGCTCAAGCGATTACGTTTATTGTATAACAAAAAAAAATTTTGAACTTATAACGGATATATTTTTGAACGGCGCGTACGCCATCGTTTTATCTCTTTCTATTCTTAAGCGCTTAGCACACACGTGGATAAGATAAACAAGCATTCCAGAGGAAACGTATCTGACGATTTTCCTTTAGGTTTGCTTTAAAATTTTCGAAATAAAAAAAATTTTTAAAATCGGACAAAAATATAACGGGACGTAACACAGAATATAAAAGTAAAATCATTATCAATTTCTTATTTAAAAATGAATATAAAATAAACTGTATGGTTAATAAAAACTTAATAAGTATATTTTGCAGATAATATATAATACTTAACATAATACAATACAACATAATAACAATAATACTTATACATAATAACACGACTGCATGAGCACACACGTGCTAGTATACCAGCAGATGCACGTACACATGTCTAAATGAACACCTCCGGTCACAAATGCAATTGGCTTCTTGCCTGCTTCTCTTTACTGGCATCTTACCGGCAATATAAGAAATTTTAAAAAATATATAACTAGTGAAATTTAATATCTTTCCAATTTTAAACTATACTATTAGTACTTTGTTAATGTTACGTATTGTCTATATTAATACTTTCATATTTTCCTGCTTTATCTTAAAAAATATATTTTGATTACAAATAAAGTATTAAAGTGAAAGTATAAAATTTTAGTTTTTATCGGTATGAAATATTTTCAATACAACTTAAAAATTACAATAACACTATATGGTACAATTTTAAATTTTACAATAATAATAATATTAATAATAATAATAATAATAATAATAAAATGTGTATCTGACGGGTGGTTTTAAGTTTAAGGATCGCTTTTAGTTTCTTTTATTGTAGGTTTAATTAAATCATCATAAGCGCGCCCTATTATATTGACCGGAAAATTTACGCGTTTGCCCTAACTTTGTTTCTCTAATTACGTGCCCGTTTTTATCTTACGGAAAGCTAAGGGAGAAGTCGGAGACGGGTGTAAAAAACAAAATCAATCCTCTAGGGATTGAATATTTTACTCACACCGTTGTACTCACAACTCTCTATAGAATTGTGGGTTTATGTGCATCGGTGCGACCCGTGTATATGAGGAGTATTGCTCTTGCGAACAATATACTCAGCCGTCGAGAGTGCTGCGGTGTGGTAGCTCAGGTCAACCCTCTGGAGAGCTGAGTTAGAGGAGCACACTACCTAGACTTACTTCTTAGCCCCTTTTAGAAGCTTTGAAAGGGGATAAGTATTCGCACCTGGCAAAACACTAGCTCGTGCGCGAAGACTTTAATTACTGATGAGACAGTAATTTGTTTGCGCAATACACGTTCTATCCTTGTCTTTTATGACTTTAGAAATTTTTTTATTTAAAATAAATATTTAATCTATTATATATATCTTGATTTATACATAGCATCTAATTTATGGATAAATTAAATGCTTGTTGAAAATATCAATCGATGCGTTTGTTTAAATATGCTATAAAAGATCATTTAATAATTTATTTTAGCATATACTATAAAATTTGGTTAGCAGCTGCTATTGATTATTATGTGCGCGACTGTGAATGCTCAAGTTCTATTCAAATCTATTGCAAAAGTTTGAATTTTAAATTGATCTGTATATTTATCTTTAAATTTTTTCTAACCTGATAACTGCAGGATTTTAAAAGTAATTGCCTAAAGCTAACTATTGATTTTGTAATTAAATTTATTATTTAAATAAAGAAAATAATTATTTAAATTCGGAAGATATCTTTATTGTTAAGTTTGTAACTGCACTATCGGCCTGACATTGATTTACCTGATTGGAACGATATCACTTTTGTTGACGTGACAACGTCTTATAATTCGATGGAGCCGGCTGCACGCACGAAAAAACATGACTCATGCGATGTTACCTCGCTCTGAGGTGTTCCATTTAAGGCTTGAAGTGCAAGCGAGAGCGCGAAACGAGCGACAAAGAGGCACAATCGGCCTCCGCGTTCGGCAGCGTTCGACATCTGCCTCTCTCCTACTTGAGTGAGCGATGCGTCCGCGTGGACAGTTGCTATACAATAATACATTTACATGTTTTCGTCAAGTATGAAGTGCAGTGAAAAGTGAATGTGGTGTCAATTGTTTATAGCAACGATAATTGCGGCGATAAAGGTAATGATTCTTTCGATATTAAATATATGTTCAGTGATATATTGTCGAATATTCGTGCTTTCATCATTAAAATAAATATCATCGGTCCGCTAGTGCAGCGATTGTAGGTTATGCTATAATTGACAAAACTATAACAATAAGTTAACAGAACTATTTCACGATGAGTAAAAAATCAATTGCTTTACTATTCGATAGAAAAAATAGAAACATTTCTCAAATTCATGAAAGACATGTTCAATCTCGATTGTGCATCAGACGTTAATAAATCAACAACACTAAGAGGCACCACCATCGATTTGACTTTTTCAAGACACATTACACTCGAAACACTTCCTTTTATTTCCTACTTTTCTTATCATCGTCCTATTCTCAACAGAATAACACAAATTGTAAGAAGTTAAATATCACACATGTTTAAAAGTTGTAAATAAAAGTTGTAAAACAATTGCTCAAAGCACATTCATACTTGTAAAAACTATGTACATTGTTAAAAAAAAAAAAAAAAAATTGACATAATTGTATTTATGCGTACAAATAAATGTTACTTGATCAATTCAATTGTGATTTCCATTTATCTTCTTCTCTATATCCATACAAAATATCTATCAAACAAATAAAATTAAAATTTTCTTTTGAAAAATGCAACCATTCCATCAGTATTTTCTTATGACGTTGTCACGTTCAACTATCGTCAGTAAACCGACTTTACAGACAACCGATTTTTTTTTTCTTAATTACAAATTTTAAGGTGACTATTTTTATATTATAATTATTTAACTTACAAATAACCTTGAAATAAAAATCAAAAATCACTAGAATCATTATTACTAAAGAGACATTGGATATGGCACTTAAGTTAGTGTATAGAGAGTGTAAGAATAAAAAGCTTATTGCTGACTCATTAGGTATGCCTAAATCCAGCCTAAAAAGAGATGATATCGCGAAATCTTTTGACAGATTTAGTCAAAATACAGAGTCTACATTTGGCCAAAATAAAGAATTAGTGCGAGAAGTGTAGCATAGATACTATTGGAGTAACACGCGTGTTCTTTGGGTACCTTGTGTGTACTCTTACAAGAAAAATACTCGATGTATCTGGAGCCAATTTTGATAAAACTGTGATACGTTAAAGTATACTAAAAACTACTCTACCGTTCACGTACTTTTGCGCTTCTTGACCAAAATGATCAAAACTCTAAAGTTTTATGTCTTAGCTTAAACTCATTGTAGAAATGTTTATGGGACGCATTTTATAGGTTTTGTTAAGACCTTGCAAATCATCTGAGCAATATTTCTGTTACATCATTTTTTATGCTTATCAAGACTTAATAAAATGGAATAAATTTATTATTTTCTACGGTTCAACTTTAACGGGATTTATTTTTATGGGGGGTAATTGAAGAAAAAACAATATCAGCAATTTAAAAACTCTTCTCAAACGCTATAAAATTCATGGTAAAAATATTTCTTCAGACTTTATTTATAAAAGCTACATTACATTTTATAAAAAAATAAGAATTTTTAAAGAAATGAGTATACGAGGTATGTTCAATAAATAAAGCTAATTTTGATATATTTAAAAAAATATTTATTTATTCATCAAAATTTATGTTTTTGATTTATGTTTTTTCCTTCGAAGTAATATCCATCAGATATGCAGGGTCATTAAAAAGTCCTGGTCAGGTTGAATAACTTTAAAAGTAGGCGTCACTCAAAAAAATGGTTGAGACATAAGTTATAGTCTTTTTCAGTCGTGAACTTTACCCTGACCTTCATCCCTTCCATCCACCATGTTGTATTCGCCATCATGAGATTTTAAATTTTCAAAATTCAACAAACAAAAACAAATTCAAAATTTTCCGTCAGCCATGTTGGATTCGCTATCTTGAATTTTAAAATTCTTAAAATCTGACTACGGAGTCTTAGTCAACGAAAAGTAATAATTGTGTGAGCGAAAGAATGCAATTTAGAATATCTCTAAATTGCTTTCGTTTATTAATGCTAAATGTTAATACTCTATCAATTTTAATATTCATCATTAAGTTCACACCTTACTTTTTATTTTTTTATTACTTTAAAGAACTGCGTGTCATTTTCTTTGATGGTTTAGCCGTTTTCTTCATTCATACTTCCTTCCGTAAGTTTTAGGTCTTACGATCTTATCACTTTTTATATTGTAATCTTAAATTAAAATTTTTTTATTAGATTATTCCTTCATCTGAATGTAATATGGCTCCTCTCACTGAACGAGGACGAATAATTATGCTCATGATGAAAAATTACGGTAACAGGACGAGATCTAATGAAGATGTACGGATCTTATTCAACGATGCTTTCAGAGTATAAATGGAGCCGATATTCAAATCGACAGTACAAAGGAGAATTACGCGTTTTAATTAAAGTGGCGGTATAAAAGATCTTCCTAGATCGGGTCGTCCACTTACTTAGTACTAAAACTTGTACATGAATTGCGTAAACATGATCCAATTAGACGCGTAGAGTTTTGAGACTTGATGATGACCCAAATAACTGCTGATGAATATTTTTTGAATAGAATTATATTTTCAGACGAAGCTACCTTTGAGCTTGAGGCAATGTCAATAGACATAACTTTAGGTACTGGAGTTATAATAAACCCAAGATGGATGACCCAGTATAATAAACCCAAGATTAATGTCGGATACTCGTAGTACTTAATACCCTCAGAAAGTAAATATCTGGGCTGGCATTATAAACAACAGTATCGTGGGGCCCTTCCTTATTAAATAAAATTTTACTGCGATTAAGTTCATATTTGATCTTCATTGACGTACTCTAAAATGAAATCATCCCAGCGATTCACGTTATTGTGGGCAATGATTTTAATCAAACGCTGTTCCAGCAAGATGGCACATCACCTCATTATGGGCGAGGTGTACGTGCTTATTTGAATGGACTGTTTACAGGAAAGTGGATAGGCAGAGGAGATGCAATAGAATGGCCAGCCAGATCTTCTGACCTTAGTCCGCTTGATTATTTTTTGTGTGGCAGAAAATAAGGGACGAAATTATTACTATTGATGAAGGCATAATTTATCAAGTTGTAGCAGCATTTTACTACCGCATAGCACATTTCCAGGCAGTTGAGGTGAAAACTTTGAGCATTTGCTAAAATAAAAGTTTATTGATATTTGACTAAAGTGATTGAATATTGCCTTTACCTGATGACCTTCACTCTGCGTTGCCTTTACTGGCTGGGCATTATACCACCTTGCCTTAGCTGGTTGGTGTAGCTCTTTGCTGTGCCTTCACTGGCTGGGCATCATACTACCTTGCCTTAACTTGCTGGGGTAGACTCTAGTCTTGTCTTTACTGGCTGGTCATCATACCACCTTGCCTTAACTGGTTAGGGTGGACTCTAGCCTTGTCTTTACTGGCTAGGCATCATATCATCTTGCCTTAACTGGCTGGGGTGAAATTTAGCCTTGCCTTTACTGACAGCGCATCACACCACTTTGCCTTAGTTGACTGGGGTAAACACAAATCTCAATTTTTTTTTTCGCTACCTTACCTTCATTAGTTGGTATGAATGCAAGCCTTATTCTATCAAATGCTTTAAAAAAATTATTCCTGAATATGACCTTGAAGATCAAGATATTACCTTACGACAGCCAGGGCAATTTCTATAATGTTATGCTAAAACGTTTTTTTTGAACGACGCCTACTTGTCAAGATATCCAGCCGGTCACTGCTTGACCTTGACTTGATCTTCCCAGGTCAAATTTTTTCAAAGGTAAGAACGCACCTTGATGTAAAATTGTCTGCCCTTTCCATTCTCTGTGTCAAAACTGGAAGTTGCCAGGTAAAAAAATGGACTTGACCTTGAAATTGTCTTGAAGGTCAAGGTCAAGGTCATGGCTAAGGTCACGGTTTAATAGCTAGAGAAATTGACGACAACTTTTGTCTTACTCATTTTTTTTGAGTAACGCCTACGTTTTAAGTTATTCAACCGGTCCGGGACTCTTTGAAGATCCTGTACACTTGCGCCAGCGCTTCTTCTAATCGTTGAAGCACTTTACATAGGCAATTTGTGGTATAGTCTTTGATTTCTTTTGAGATTCGATTTTTATTTGCTCAATCTTGGAAAACCTTTGCCCTTTAAGGGTGTTTTTTAGTTTTGGGAATAGAAGGTCGCACGGGGCTCGATCGGGTGATATGGAGACTGAAGCATGATAGTGGTGTTGTTTTTAGCCGGAGAATTACGAACCAGCAACAATATGTGAGCTTCGTTACATTTTTTTAAACCACAAAAGATTGTCACGCACGTGTAAAGATAATTATTTTTTGTGCTTGCTGTAAACAACACGAACATGCGATATAGCTAATGTTATCAGCATATGTTAGGGTCATGGTTATCAACAAATTAAAAAAAACATCGAAATTCGAATGTACAAGATGTGTTTTTGAAAGTAAGGTAGCTCTTAAAATTGAGTGGGCAATGTACATTTTATTATCGATTCTTTTTTGTTGTTGTGTTGATATATATGTCCGAAATATATTTTTATACTTTCAAGTGTATAGCATATTCAGTTTGTTTTTGCCAGATAGAAAGGTTAGACGTGTTTTATTGTGGCGATTTTGTATTATTATAAAAAATGGACCAAAGAATTTACATCAAATTTTATGTGAAAATGGGAATCAAGTTTCCTAAAATCATTGAAATGTTGACAGTGGCATACGATGAGTCTGCTTCAACTAAAAATATATTTACAAGTGGTAAAAGCTATTCCAAGATGACCGAAAAGATGCCAATGATGAACCTTGCTCCAACCGCCTTAGCACATCAACAACAGATGGTAACGTCAAAGATGTGAATAAAATTGTTTTGGAAATTCGTTGAATTACCATAAGGAAAATTGCTAAAGATCTTGGCATATCGGACGGCTCGTGTAATTCAATTTTTTCGAATGTTTTGGGCATGAAATGAGTGTCAGCGAAGATAGTTCAAAAGAGGGTCATTTGCTTAAGGGGAGGTTCTCATCAAGCACGACCAAAAAATCGATTTTTTTTTTTTTTTGCTTAAAAAGTTGGCAAATGTCTCGTAGAATACGCTCGTAAAACCCGTTTTGCCGAATTCAATTTATTTTTAAAGTGATAGTCAAAAAACCGAAGTCGTCCTTTTACGTACTAAATCGCGTACTAAAACTTTAAATGCGTTTTTCTCGAAACCATGTTTTTTGAGACGGGCGGCAAGATATCTCAAAAACTATTATAGATATCGAGATGAATTTTTTTTATTTTGAAGATAATTAAATTTGCTAGATCTTGACCTAAAATCATAATTTTACAATGATTATTTTTATTGTTATTGCACTTTTTAGAGCAAAAAAAAGTGCAAAAAAATATTTTTTTTTTGCAAGTCCGCCATTTTGTTAATTTTTAACTTTTATTCGTGATTTTCATTCAAGATCCATCAAATGTCTTTTGATTTATAACAAACTTTGATTTTCTGATTTCAGACAAAAATTGGATGATTTACCTAGCCGCCCGTGGAGGTGTCTTTTCTTTGGATGACTATTTTTCAATGCATATAACTAATAAACTATTCAGTATTTTTGTTAAAAAAAATTTTTTAAAGTAGTTAATAACATACCTAATAAGTACCAAAAAACTTGACTACTTTATTTATTTCCTTTCATGAGAAAAAAAAACGCGAAAATCACGTAATTTTTGGGTCGCTAGATGAGAACCTCCCCTTGACTGGTAACGAATCATGAATATATGGTTATGACGTCAAAATCAAAGCCCAATCATCCCAATGGAAGCACCCAGGAGAGCCAAGACTGAAAAAAGGACGCCAAGTTCAATCAAATGTCAAAGTTTGGATCACTGTCTTTTTCGATTACGGTGGCGTAGTGCATTGGGTGTTTCTACTTAAAGGTCGTTCAATCAATAAGGAATATTATCCACAAGTTATGCGCCGTTTGCGAGATGCAATACGAAAAGAACGTCTGGAATTGTGAAAAAACCATTCATAACTTTTGCATCATGATAGTGCACCTGATCGTTCATCAGTGCTTGTAAGAGATCTTTTGGCCAAAAACAACATGACAACCATGTCTCAGTCACCATGTT
Organism: Chalcis sispes; assembly: GCA_949987625.1. NCBI lineage: Eukaryota > Metazoa > Arthropoda > Insecta > Hymenoptera > Chalcididae > Chalcis > Chalcis sispes. The sequence goes on from OX465097.1 coordinate 35,232,507, forward strand.
TCAAATTTGGCCACCGGATTTGGCCCTCGAGACCTTTTTCTGTTCGCAAAACTGAAGAGACCGGTAGTAGGACTAAGATTTGCAACGATGAAGAAAATATAAACTGCATCGCTAGAAGAGCTCAAGGCTATACCAAAAAGTGCTTATGAGAAGTGTTTGGAAGATTAAAAAAAGAGTTTACACAAGTGTATTATATCTGAGAGGGATTACTTTAAAAAAGAGAATATAAATATTAATAAATAAATATTTTTCTATAAAAATATTGGGTTGTTCGATAATTAATGTCGTATTTTTTCATGTTTTTCAAAGTGGATTCATTTATACTAACAACAAACATTAATCAATAATATATTGACCGTTTTGTTGGATGATCTTCTGCCATCTTGCGGTAAGTTGAAAAATTCTATGTTCGAAGAAGCCTTGGTTTTTAGAAGCGAAGAACTGATCCAACTCATTTTTAACAGCCCGATCGGAGTCGAAAGTTTCACCATTCAAATGGTTTTGAAGGGAGCAAAATAAATGATAGTCTGATGGTGCTAAGTCAGGGCTATAGGGTGGATGTAGCATCAGTTCCCAATTTAGCTCCATTAATTTTTGATGAGTTATCAAAGAGGTGTTTGGTCTGGCGTTATCATGATGGAACATCACACCTTTGCGATTGGCCAGATTAGGGCGTTTTTCTCGATGGCTTCGTTCAATTTCGATAGTTGACGACAGTAGACATTCGTATCAATATTTTGATTTCTTGGAAGCAGCTCAAAGTAGACTATACCCTTGTAATCCCACCACACGAAAAGCATAATCTTCTTTTGGTGGATATTGGCTTTGGATGTCGATCGTGAGGGCTTAGCTTGCTTGATCCATGATCGTTTTCAGACTACATTATCGTACACAATCCATGTTTTATCACCGGTTATGATTCTTTTTAGAAATGGGTCGTTTTCGTTACGATTCAGCAAAGAGTCGCATATGTTAATGCGTTTGGTGAGGTGGACTTCCTTTAATTCGTGAGAAACCCAAACATCCAGTTTGTTTACGTAACCAAGCTGTTGTAAGTGCAAGTAAACAGTTGAATTTGATATGCCGAGCTTCTCTGCTATCTCTCGAGTTGTCATATGTCAGTTAGTCTTCATTAACGCCTTTATTTTGTCGTCATCAGTAGTGGTTGGACGACCAGTATGTGGTGCATCTTGCACATTAAAATATCCAGAACGAAAGCGACCAAACCAACGCTGACACTGGCGTTCAGTAAGGCAGTCTTCACCATAAACTTTATACAATTTCTTCCGAGCTTGCACCGCATTTTTGCGCTTTCGGAAGTAAAACAATAAAATATGCCAATAATGCTCACTTTGATTGTCCATTTTCAACTTTATTCTCAACCAACTTATTATTTACTAATGACGCTTAGTTTTTGACAGAAGATAGTGTACAGTCTAACCTTTATAATATTAGCTTGCTGCCGATAAAATGACCGATTTAGCAATGATATAAAGTTGGCTGCAATTTTAGTGTATTATATTGGCACAAGGCGGCGCAAATGATATGACATATTGAAGTATGAATACCTTGGTTTATGGAGTCATTTCTGTTTTGCACTTCAAAGTGATCGTAAAAACAAAAAGAGAAAGTGAACATTGAAGTGAATCAAAAAAGGCTACTTTTACGATACGAATTTAAATTAGAGCACAACGCAACGGAAGCAACGAGTAATATCAACAGCGCATTTGAGCCTGATACAGTAAGCGAACGAACCACTCGGTGGTGGTTCAAAAAATTTCGATCCAGAGATATGGACCTTGGAAACGAGCCACGTGGACACCCAGGACCATTGATCGATAACAACAAGCTGCGCGCATTAGTGGAGTCTGACCCCCGTCAAACCATAAGGGATCTTGCCGAGAAATTAGGCGCTCACAATTCGACAGTTTGCCGCCACTTGCAACAACTTGGAAAAGTGATAAAGCTTGACAAATGGGTTCTGCATGATCTTACCGAGCAAAATATGACGTGTCGAATGGAGATTTAAAGTTCTCTTCTCTCCCGCAACAAAAAGGAACCGTTCTTGCACCGATATGTGATTTGCAATGAAAAGTGGATTTTATACGATAATCGTCGCCGATCGGCCCAATGGCTAGATGCCGATGAAGCGCCAAGACACATGCCGAAACCAAGCCTTCATCCGAAGAAAATAATGGTAACTGTTTGGTGGTCTGTAGCTGGAGTTATCCACTATTCGTTCCTGCAACCTGGCGAAACCATCAATGCTGAGAAATACTGTGCTCAACTGGATGAAATACATCAGAAATTGATAGTCCAACGACCTAGGCTTGTCAACAGGGATGGAGTAATACTGCTTTATGATAACGCACGACCTCATGTATCAAGAACAACGGTCCAAAAATTAAACGAGTTGTGCTATAAGACTCTTCACCACCCTCCATACTCACCAGACCTCTCACCAACAGATTACCATTTCTTTAAACATTTAAATCACGTTCTGACAGGAAAAAGATTTAATAATGAAGCTGCTGTCAAAAATGCCTTCGAGGAGTGTCTTCGAACCAGAAACTCGGCCTTCTACAAAACTGGAATAAATGTACTTGTTTCTCGTTGGGAAAAGAGTGTTGCATCTATTAGTACCTATTTTGATCAAATAAATTGTCTTTATAAAAAGTTACAGCTTTTGAAAAGTTTATTACTAAATCGGCCATTTCTTCGGCAGCAACCTAATAGTATATAATAATATACGCCACGCAACCACTACTACATGAAATATGCAGTTCACGCCATCTATGAGAAAAAAGCGACATCAATTATTGAACAACCTAATATAAAGTCACCTTATTTTTTTATCACACCTCGTATGTAGCTCGCGAAATTAAATTTACTTTATTTGTTGAACACACTTTGTATCTCCGACGGTCTTAACTATACTAGAAAACTTCAATGAAAAAATTTTTTCATTTTTTTTTGTTTTTTGAAAGAACTATTTGCATATAAATTTATAAAACAAAACGAAACTTTAATTTGATTTTCTGATTGTGTACTAAAAAATATTTTTCGGAAACAAAAATAATAATACTTTGAGAAATTAAATACAGATACATAGATTTGAGGAAAATATTATTTATTCAGCACATAAGATATAATATAGCATACAATAAATTTACACAAGATTATTAACTTAAGGTCAGTACTGTAAATATTAATTCTTTCTATTAAACACTTTATACGTATATATCGGCTAAATACTTCGGTACACTTGTATGTCTCGTATCAATATGTGTCCGAGAGCATGAACAAAATAGACTAGGAATGATAAGACTAGTTTTTTATTTAATTTTAAACTTAGGCACTGCAAGAATTAATATTTAAATTCAGTATTTTAGAAGTTAAAATAATATAATAGTTAAGTTTTAACAACAGATTTGTACTATGACGCGATTCGCACGTACACAATAAAGATAATTAAATTAAATCTAAAAAATTTGAATATTACTTTTATAAGCGCCAAATTTAGAAAATAGATACGTGGTAAAGAAATTTAGAAAAAAACATGCGGCAACTTGCACGTAATGAAAAAAAAGTGCAATAGAGAAGGTCACGTGGTGATGAGTATAGAGAGAGAGAGCGAGAGAGCGCGCGAGAGAGAGAGAGAGGGGGGATGTTTTCCAGGGCGATCTGTTCGCGTGTTAGTGCTGAAGACAGGTGCTCTGTTTCCATTTTGGGCACGATCCATTTGGTAGGGGCAGCGCGGTTTGTACGCTGGGGATGGCCCGTCATCGTGTACGCGAAACAGGATGTATTGTTGATCGCTAGCTGTATAATCCTGGATCACCTACCATCCCCGCTGCCAGATGTTTATTGGCCAGGGAGATATCACAGATGGTCTCCCTGTAGCTGGGTCTTTGGCAGGTTGATGTGAGGCCGGTGCTTAACACCACTAGCCCCAGTCTCGCCGCCATCTCCATGACTCTGTTTCCAAGAGAGTCAGGCCTGGTTTCGCCCCACTCGAGCGCTTTAGCGATGAAGTCTCTAGCAACTACCAGCCCGCCTGCCTCCGTTTTCTTTTTTGCCACCGCTGGTTGAGGTCTGGAGGGTAGGCTAGAGGCAGGCCACTTATTTCTACTGAGCGAAGGTTTGGACACTCAAGCCGGTGTCGTAGGCTCGCTGTCCCTTCGGCGAGTTCTGCTGCTCCGACAATATTTCCGCTTGATCTTATCTAAGATGTTCTCGAACTTTCGAGGGCCATGTTTGATTTTCGTGTTGACGTTCTTTTATACTTTAAATACCGTCAACACTCCCTTGACCAGTTTCTTAATTTGTAGGATGCGCTTGGTAAGTGTGTTCTCACAAGTCAAAGGACCAGCTGCATTTACTATAGCTATTTCAGAAGTGCTCTCAATAAGGCGTACTTCTGTACTCATGTTGTTGTTTTTTGGTGTTTTTAGTTGATTAGGCTCCATGACTTGATAAAAATTACTCCAAGATGCTGGGCCGTCTCCAAACGCGGTGCCTCAAGAGTGTTGAGGGGAGATCACCTCACAGCTACCCCCATTGCTGCAAAGGCTTTTGGCTATGAGACGGAAATGTGACATTTACCCCAGCCTTGCACCTACACCCTTCATTGGCATCCCAGCATCTTCTTGGGCGTCGCGCGTTGACGCCGGGAGTTCCAGAGAAAACACGCTGCACGGATCATCTCACACATCTTAATTGGGCAGTGTCACCACACCCGCTACTCTCCCTGACCCAACCTATAACCACAGGAGGGACCCCTACGAGGTGCTACCATCCGTGCCAGATGGACTAAAGTTTTTTAACGAGGTCCTCCGCCTCCTCTTGTAGGAGAAGTCCCGCGCTTGGGACCAGTACAGCGGAGTTAATAGTAATTTTTTTTTTTTTTTTTATGAGGGAAGGGGAAATCCTTTTAACGGACCATCAAGGAGGCTCCGTGTCTCCTTAGTGTGTGGGACTCGCAAGCTTTGCCCTACCCATTAAAACCCGTCCACCTAGCCTGCTTGTGGTACCCACTCCGGCACTACGTTCGGGCATGTCGTCGAAGTGGGGCCAGGCCTTCGCCAGCAAGGTGCCGTCCTTTGCGAGGTTTTATCTTTCCTTCTCTTTCTCTCAACTTTTCAGGTAGTCGTTTTTGGACGGCCTATGGCAGGCCGCCCAGGACGACCTTTTTTTTGTCAAAGGTTTCTCCTAACAAAGGAGGAGACCTTCGACCATGCCGATTGACCCTAGAGCATCACGGAGCATTATATTGTCTGGCGTTATGACGCCATGGTCTTTTACTAACTCTCCCCGTTCGACGCTCCAGCGCTCGCAATAAAAGAACGCGTGGAAAGCGTTGTCGCAGGGACAGTCACAAATGGCACAGCCACTACCTTTTCCATACGGTGAAGGTATTTGAGGAAGAGGCCGTGCCCTGTCAGGAACTGGGTGAGGTAGTAATCTATCTCACCATGGGAGCGTTGGAGCCATGGCTCAAGCTATGGTATCAGCCGAGCCTTCCAACGCCCACGTGGGTCCTGATCCCAACGTTGTTGCCAGGCCCACGAGGATTGGGGCAGGGCTTCCTCCATTACGGCAACCATGCTGAGTTTAGCTTTGTGCTGGTGCACGAACCTACGCTCTTGAGCCAGAAGGTCGATAGGGTCCACTCCAACGACTACCAGCACCGCGATCCCCGAGACCGTTCGGTACGAAGAAGCGAATCAAAGGGCCTCTCTTCACTGCACTGCGGCCATTCTACGGCGATACTTCCACATCCGCAGTGCTTCAGCCAATACTTTAGCCCCATATAGCATTACGGACTCCACGATTCGCATGAGCAGGCGTCGCCTGCAGGGGCTCGGACCCCCAATGCTGGCCATTACTCTGCTAAGAGACGCCGTCACAACGGCCGCTTTGTCTGCAGCTCTTTGGATATGATGCTAGAAGGTAAGCTTGAAATCAAGCGTTACCCCCAGGTACTTCACCGCCAGCTTGGTCAGGACTGATGCTTCCCCCACATCGTAAGTACGTATCTTGTCGATACGCCTTTTGGTAATCAAGACTATCTCGGTTTTTGAGGCTGACAGCTCGAGGCCGTGATCATCCATCCGCCGCACGACACGGCGCATTACCTGATTCAGACGCATCTGTACTGCCTCTACATCGCGAGCGATGATGACGACAGCAACGTCATCTGCGTACCCAATCAAGAAGGTCTGCTCCGACATATCCATGCGCAAGATCCCGTCATATGAAATATTCCATAATTTAGGACCCAGCACTGAGCCTTGTGCAGCTCTAGCTGCAAGCTTCCTTCTTTTTGGTCCATACGATGTTTCGTACACGATGTAGCGATCCGTCAAGTAGCTCTGTATCATCCGAAGAATGTATCTAGGTACCTGAGAATCACGCTGATTCGCGTTTAGAACATCGGCCCACCTGACCAAGTTGAACGCATTCTTCACATCCAGAAGGATCAGCACGCAGTCGGGGCGAGAATGTTGGTTGCCCCGTTCCACGGCTCTAACAGCCTCCACCACTTCTTAGATAGCGCTGATTGTCAACTTACCACTCCGAAAACCGTGTTGCCTTTCGGCTACGCCTCCAGCGTAATGCACGGCTTGCTGAAGTCGGGGTCGCAATAGGCCTTCCAGGAGTTTGCCTGTGGTGTCGAGCATACACGGAGGCCGATAGGAAAATGGTCCACCTGATGGCGCCTTGCTCTTACCGATAAGCACAAGTCTCGCAACCTGTAAAAATACGACAAGCACAAATTTTACCCGTCTTTAGGCACGAGTTGTACATACCGAGCAAGAGCTCTAGATGGAGTTCAGCTACGGCCTTAAATACCTCTGACGGAATTCCGTCGGGTCCCAGCGCCTTCCGATTCTTCATCGAACCAACAGCTTGTTCGAGCTCCTGTTCGGTGAACAATGGAAAGTCCGGGTCGACTGGCGCTATTGCCTGATCCTCGAGCAATTGATGCGTCGGGAAAAAAACACTGACAATACTGTCGATTGTAGCCGCGTCCGTGGGCGCTTTCCGAGTGAAGGCACCCAGTTTCTGCATAAAGATCCTGTACCCCAGACCCCTCGGATCCTTGTCGAGTTCCAGGCAAAGCTCCTTTAAGCATTGGCGCTGACTGGACCTGATGGCCCGTCGAAGCTCTTATCTGGCCGATTTGTAGTCAGCCATTTTTCGGCTAGATCGCCGTCCCGTTTTCTGGATCGTGTTGCTGATCACCGAGATCTCAGACACTTGCATCTGAGGTCGGCGATCTCATCCATCCATCAGTGGGCCGAGCGTCGCAAGATCTTTGGTTTCCTCCGCGGGATTGCCTCCTTGCAAGCTCAGTGGATGAGATGCATAGTGGTGTTCGTCACCGCCTCTGCTCGCTCGGAGGCTGGGAGATCATCTGGGACTCCTTCGAGGAATCTCCAACTGCGCCTAATTGCCAGAGATAGCTCTTCCCTATCAAGTTTATCAATATTCGATCTGGCTGGGTCACGCGTATCGATTGGCCTTCCATCACCCACGCGGAAGGTGATGTACTGGTGATCGCTGGTTGTGTAGTCTTCGATCACCCACCAACCCTTGATACGCGCAACCAGACCCGCGGATGCGAGAGACACATCGGGTGTGGTCTTTCGATACCCAGGCCGTCTAAGGGTTGAGGTGCGGCCGATATTAAGTACTACCAGCTCGAGCCGCGACACCACGTCTATGACTCGCATCACCCTTGAGTCTGGCCTGTCCATCCCCCATACAAAAACTTTCGCATTTAGATCTCCGGCAATTGTTAGATCACCCTCCGTGTCTCTGACGGCATCTTCCAGACTATCAACTCTAGTTTGGAAGTTACCTATAGTTTCGTTTGGGGTAAAGTAACAACTGACGTATGTGATGTCAGAGTCTCTAACCCAAACGAAATCATCACTAGATCCATTGCTCACGACAACGAAACGACGTGGTTCGGGAAGCCAAATAGCCGTTGCTCCGCTATTATCGAAATATCACTTTCCCGTTTCCCTGCTCCGATACTGTTTGCAGATAAGAACTATATCTACGCACAGGTCGAATCAGATCTGTGGGAGTAGATCGTGTGCCATTTAAGTTGACGCGGATATAAGTTCTCAGCTGTCGCCGTGTTTTTGGCATTTATGTCCTTCTCTTCTTGCACACTTTTGCCTTCTTCTGATCTTAGAACAGAGTGTGTGTACGGTTGCTGAGTAAGGGTTGTACAATTAATACACCCCTTCTCTTTCATATGGTTATTCAGTAAATCCGCCGTGGTTATGATAAATAGAGTCTCCTAGAAACGATCCACTGCTCCACGGGAGACCCACTGCCTCAGGGCCCCGGTAGTGGCATTCGAACCACGGTCATTTATCTCGACTCGTGTTTCGAGGTGGTACCTGGGGTCAGATCGACGACGACGACGATGACGACGCAAAAAAGAGAAGCTACATACGTGTAGATGACTTTTTTTGGAGGTCCCAGTGAAACAAATATATTAACCAAATTTAAGCCAAATCGGAGAAGCCTATTTCACTTACTTACTCGTATTCAGCTTATATTTAATCTTAGAATTTTTAATTCAAGAAATCTTCGAATCACTCCCTATACAATTCAGATTTGATTCGATATTTCCTTGTTTTGAAAATGATACTTAAGCATGACTAGAAAGTTGCGTGTTTTTGGTCATCAACGGATTAAAAGATTATGAATAATTTATATAAAGAATTTTAAAAATATTACACATTTTTTAAATTTTCTTCATTGATAAATGAAAAACAATTGTTTTAAATAAAATCACGTATGATAAATTTCTTTTTATTTTGTTAAAACTGTATTGAAAATAATAATGTGAAATAATACATAATTTCTTTTTAGAAGTATTTGTCTCAGTATGGATATTTATCACCATTAAATCCAGCGAATGGCGGCATTATTTCTGAACAAACTATGCATCAAGCTATCGCAGAGTTTCAATCTTTTGCCGGCCTTAATGTCACAGGTAATTTTATGTATATTATTTATTTATCATCTATGCGTATCACACAGTTATTTCCAATTTATAATAATTTCAATTGTCTATATCTTGTTCAGTTATACAAATAATATATAGTAGTAGTATTAGGTTGCTGCAGATGAAATGGCCGATTTAGTAATAAATTTTTAAACAGCTGTAACTTTTTATAAAGACAATTTATTTGATCAAAATAGGTACTAATAGATGCAACACTCTTTTCCCAACGAGAAACAAGTACATTTATTCCAGTTTTGTAGAAGGCCGAGTTTCTGGTTCGAAGACACTCCTCGAAGGCATTTTTGACAGCAGCTTCATTATTAAATCTTTTTCCTGTCAGAACGTGATTTAAATGTTTAAAGAAATGGTAATCTGTTGGTGAGAGGTCTGGTGAGTATGGAGGGTGGTGAAGAGTCTTATAGCACAACTCGTTTAATTTTTGGACCGTTGTTCTTGATACATGAGGTCGTGCGTTATCATAAAGCAGTATTACTCCATCCCTGTTGACAAGCCTAGGTCGTTGGACTATCAATTTCTGATGTATTTCATCCAGTTGAGCACAGTATTTCTCAGCATTGATGGTTTCGCCAGGTTGCAGGAACGAATAGTGGATAACTCCAGCTACAGACCACCAAACAGTTACCATTATTTTCTTCGGATGAAGGCTTGGTTTCGGCATGTGTCTTGGCGCTTCATCGGCATCTAGCCATTGGGCCGATCGGCGACGATTATCGTATAAAATCCACTTTTCATTGCAGGTCACATATCGGTGCAAGAACGGTTCCTTTTTGTTGCGGGAGAGAAGAGAACTTTAGATCTCCATTCGACACGTCATGTTTTGCTCGGTAAGATCATGCAGAACCCATTTGTCAAGCTTTTTCACTTTTCCAAGTTGTTGCAAGTGGCGGCAAATTGTCGAATTGTGAGCGCCTAATTTCTCGGCAAGATCCCTTATGGTTTGGCGGGGGTCAGACTCTATTAATGCACGCAGCTTGTCGTTATCGATCGATGGTCCTGGGTGTCCACGTGGCTCGTTTCCAAGGTCCATATCTCTGGATCGAAATTTTTTGAACCACCACCGAGTGGTTCGTTCGCTTACTGTATCAGGCTCAAATGCGCTGTTGATATTACTCGTTGCTTCCGTTGCGTTGTGCTCTAATTTAAATTCGTATCGTTAAAGTAGCCTTTTTTGATTCACTTCCATGTTCACTTTCTCTTTTTGTTTTTACGATCACTTTGAAGTGCAAACAGAAATGACTCCATAAACCAAGGTATTTATACTTCAATATGTCATATCACTTGCGCCGCCTTGTGCCAACATAAAACACTAAAATTGCAGCCAACTCTATGTCATTGCTAAATCGGCCATTTCATCTGCAGCAACCTAATAGTTTATTCATGTTCAATTCAATTAAAAAATTATATATGAAGAGTTGAGCGCTTATCCTTAATTATTCTAAAGTTACATAAAAGTATTCTTATATTATTGTTCATACTTAATATATGATTATTTTCATTTATTCATTGCTTATTTTAATTTCTTTATTTTCTATTTAGAATTATAAAGATGAAAATGACTAATTTCTAATTTTGCTTTCATTTAAATTATTTAAATAGTTTCAAAGAACTTCAATTTTCTGATCTATACTTTTTGCAATTTTGTTTAAGTAGTTGTTCATCTCTTTTTCAAAATATTTACAGTAAATTAGTGAGTGGAATAGACTATTTTGTTCGTTACAGTATTCACCGTAACTTTGACAATTTGTTATGTGCTTTTTATTCTTTATAATTATTCTTGGTGAGTATTGATTCTGCATTCTTACTTGTGCTATAATTGTTTTTAACTATAAAGGCACCTTTAAGTCTAGATAATTTATTTTACTTCCATCTTGAATAAGCGCCGAGAGAATAGTTAACGAGGTAGATATTTTACACAAATCTACGTCTCGTTTATATTAGGTTGTTCAAAAAGTTTTGAAAGCGGAAATGAAGATACTTTTTTTGTTGGTGAAATCACTTATATAGCTCAGTATAATCTCCAATAAGTTCGATACACTTGGTCCAACGGTCTTCCAAGTTGTTTATCCCATCATGGAAGTAACTTTCTGCAAGGCCTGTAAAATACTCCTCTACGACGGCTATAACTTCTTCGTTTGATGAAAAATGCTTCCCACGAGGGAATTTTTTGAGGTGTGGAAACAGCCAGAAATCAGAGGGAGCTAAATCAGGTGAATAAGGTGGATGCTGCAACAATTCGTACTTTAATTCGGTTATTTTAGTGATGGTTTTTTGAGCTGTGTGAGCGGGTGCATCGTCTTGATGAAAAATGATTTTTTTCTTGTGCAAACCGGGTCTTTTTTCACTAATTTTTTCATCCAATTTGTCCAAAAGGTTACAATAATATTTAGAATGTATTGTTTTGCCAGTTTGGAGATAATCCACCAACAAAATCCCTTTTGCATCCCAAAAAACTGACGCTAACACCTTCTTCGCCGATTTCTGGACACGAACTCGCTTCGGTGCCGAAGTGCCTGGTTGACACCACTCTTTAGCCTCTTGTTTTCATTCAGGGTCATGATGGTAGATCACTTATTCAAAGTGATAAATCGACGCAACAAATCCTTTTCATCCTTTCGAAAACGCTCCAAATGTTGCTTAGAAAGTCGCATTCGAACGTGTTTTTGTTCCATTTTGAGCGAATGCGGCACCCATTGTGCACAGAGCTTTCTGAAACCCAAAACTTCATTCAAAATATGACTCACACTGCCTAATGAGATGTCTAGGGCCTCTGCTAAATCTCTCCCGGTCAATCGACGATTTTCCAAAACCGTATCTTGTATTTTTGCTATAAATGCTGGTGTTGATGCACTTTTAGGACGTCCTGAGCGTGGATCGTCTTCAACGCTTTTTCGACCACGTCTAAACTCTAAAACCCATCGATGCACAGTTGGAAATGAAGGGGCAGATTCCTTTAACACTTTTACCATTTTTGTATGAATTTCCGTTGCTGATAAACCTTCCAAAACAAAGAATTTTATCACTGCACGATATTCGGTTTTTTTCCATTGTAAAAAAAATACACCGACACGTCAACTTCAAATGGCTTGTAAGCAAACAGTGGAGTGCCCCCGGTCACGCGTCATTTGTGCAGTTGCCGACTGCAGCGTTCCGAGCACCGCCACTAGACCGCAGGGACGTAACGACGAGGTGACGTGACCCGCCGAGCAACTCCAACCGGCGATATCGGTATTCTGCTTCTGGCGGCATTCTTATCCGTGCGTGCGCGGCTGGCCAGCCAAAAGTAAGTTTTTTATACATTTAGCCACGCGCAAGATTTTCTTTTCTAATATATATTTACTTTGGAGTAACCCCCGCCGGTTACTCCCTTTTTTATCTTTATTCGATTGGCGTGGTTCGTATAAGTAAGAGAGCGCTATCTCTTTCACTCTTGTAGAGTAAGTGCGACAGTTGCGTTCTCTGTTTTACCGGTGACGGAATAGGCGCGTGCGAGTGAGATAGCACTATCTCTCTCACTCTAGTAGGATCAGTGCCAGAGAGTCGCGTTCTCTCTCATCTTCTCTCTCGCACTCGCATAAAGTACGGCGCGCGCGAGTAAGAGAGCGCTTTCACTCTCACTCCTAGAGTCCGTTGCGAGAGAAATGACGCCGCTGCCGCCGGTGAAAGATGCGTCATGGGGCACGTCGCCTTGCTGGTTCGCCCCTGCGTCGAAGTGGAGGTACACGGCACAATCCGTTCGGCGTCGCTATCCTCCAACACTCCACTTACAACCGGGAACTTCCAAGCGCACGAAATAAACTGGCGAGAAAAAACTAATGAACTAATGAAACTCGCAAAAGAATGTCGAGACGCAGGAACAGGGCACGCGTCCGAACGATAAAAATGGCGGAATAGAACTTACTTAAACGCGGGAAGACGCTAGCTTACCAAGCTTGAATTAGCCTATCTTTTTTATACGGCACACGACTATTATATCTATCGGCGTGTTCCGTATTTTCCTGCCCGGAGCCGTCACGTTACCGAAATTAGACTCGGCTCGCGGACCGCGGAAGCGCGCGAAATATAAACACGCACGGAGTACGAAGTGTTCTCCGTAACAACGTACGCAGTGTGTCCCATGAAAAACGGAACTTTTGCAAAATAAAGACAAAAACTCAATATTTCGGCAAATCTCATTTATTTTATTCAAAATAGTCTCCTTTCGCATCAATACAACGTTTTGCGCGATCAATTAACATATCCAATGAGTTTTTGAGATCATTTTTACCCATCGACTTTAGTATGTCGGTCGTCGCTCTTTGGATGGCCTCTACGTCGGCATAACGTTTTCCTTTCATAGGCAAGTGCAATTTGGAGAACAAGTAGAAGTCGCACGGAGCCAAATCTGGCAAGTACGGTGAATGGTTAATGGTTAAAATGGAATTTTTGATCAAAAAATCCGTGATCAAGTTCGATCGATAAGACGAGGCATTATCATGCAACAAACGCCAGCTCCCTTTTTCACGGTATTGTGGCCGCACACGACGAATACGGCTGAGCAAACGCTTCATAACACCAAGATAAAACATAGCAGTAATCGTTTGACCAGGTGGAACGAATTCACGATAAATAATACCCTCCGTCCGAATCGTAGAAACAAATCAACATTGTCTTCACTTTTGACTTTTCAAGACGACTTCTTTTCGGATTAGACTCGGTTGGTCGCTTCCATTCAGCACTTTGACGCTTGGTTTCTGGATCATATTAAAAACACCATGTTTCGTCACCAGTCACAATTGAATATTTCAAGTTTGGGTCCTTTTTGACTCTTTAATTAAATCCTTACAATGTTGAATGTGGAGCAATTTTTCGTAGTCGGTCAATTTGTGTGGAACAAAGCGTGCACACACCTTACGTAGATTCAAATGATCGGTCAAAATGCGATGAATTGAATTTTTGGACATATTCAATTCCATTTCCATGTATCGCAATGAAGATTTTGGCTCATTTTTTATAAATTCACGCACTTTTTCAATGTTACTTTGAGTAACCACGGTATTCGAAGGACCTGGATGCTCGTCGTCCTAAATGTCTTCACGACCTTCCTGGAACCGCTTATACCACTCATACACTCTGGTACGGGATAGACAATTATCGCCGTCAACTTGTTTCAGCAAATTATGCGTCTCAGTAAAGGATTTACCGAGTTTAAAACAGAACTTAATATTTGCTCTTTGTTCGAAGTTCATTTTTTGACCGATGCTACAAATACACTGTCACTTTAAGCGCGATATTTTGGTTTCCATTGAACCAAATGTCATACAATTTCGACAGGATGTCAGTTAAGAATCGACCTTTCCATTGCTAACATCCACCAATAGGTGGCGCCAATATAAATCGATTTTTTGAAAAAGTTCCGTTTTCCATGGGACACACTGTATATATATATATATTCATTTAAAATTATTTTAAAATATAGTATGTATGAATAATATATATACACATTTATTACAAATATAATATGTACATTTCATTTTAGTATAGTTAGTATACACTCTGACAAGAAAGTATCCGCAAATTCTCATTTAAATTGCCCGTGTTAAGTATTTTTAAGTATTTGAAGTATCTGTATGTTGGTATGACTGTCCGTAATTACTATGCCAAACATGAGTGCGGTCTGTCAACTAGTTTGTTTACGAGAGCTGTTGAAACCAGTCGACCTCAGTGGTAGTCTGCGAATGTTACAATGGAAAAAAATATTGAACAAAGAGTTTGTCTCAAATTTTGTGTTTTAAACGAAATCTCGTGTGCTGACTTGTTGCGAATGCTGGAAAAGGCTTATAAAGACTCTGTTTTATCGAAAACCCAAGTGTAGGAATGGTACAAAGCCTTTAAAAACATAGTAGGCCTATTACCCAAAACAACGAGAGTAAACGATTATATTTTAAGTTTTCAAGATTAATTAACAAAATTTACCATAGCTGAGCCTCTAGCGACTACAAATATAATAGACGTTGCAAATGCATTAATAAGAAGGGTTATTTGCACGTTTGAAGCACTGCGGGTAATTTTGACAGACCAAGGCACAAACTTCACAAGCAAACTTATGAAAAAGGTAGCAAAAAGATTTTGGATAAAGCAGGCAAGAATGACAGCCTTTCACTCGCAATCAAACAGATCATTGGAGCGCTCGCACGCAAGTCTAGTAGGATTTCTAAAAATATTTGTACACGGTAACAAAGCCGACTGGGATGAATATATTAAATTAGCTACTTATAATTTCAATACAGGAGTAAGTGAAGCAACGGGGCACACGCCGTTCGAACTTATTTTCGAGCATCTAGCGAGAACACCCACAAGCGACCCTCTTGAGACAGATGATTTATTGCCAACATTCGACGGTTACCTACAAAACTTGGCAACGCGTTTAAATACGCTACAAAAAATAGCAAACGACCATCTTTTAAAAGCAAGATGGAAATCAAAATGCTACTACGACAAAAGGTGCAACGAAAAAACACTACAGACTGGAGAATATGTATGGTTACAAAAAGGGCGAAAACCGCACAAGTTTGATAACCAATACACCGGGCCATATCTAGTACTCGACGTCTCTGAGAGAGGGAACGTAAAAATTCAAATAAGCAATACAAAAACCAAGCTGGTGCATATTAACAGACTACGCAAATCTTATATAGAACCTTCTACCACATCACCGAGCAAATAATATATAAATAATAATATATGTACATAGAGAAAAGAGAGAGGGAAATAGGCATATGTTATATATATATATATATATATATATATATATATACAGCTGCGTGCGGGAAACTGTACGCTCGCATTATAATAACCGATGCTCTCGTATCTCGGGCTGCTGTACACACCCTTGCTATTAGGCGGAGTCGACGCTATCATTGGCTACGACTGCTCACAACAAGTGTCCAACTTAACTACCTTCTCGCTGTTGCATGTTGGCGAGTGCGACATCGAGGAACCAGTGGTAAATACAACAAAGGTATACTTACGAAGGTAAGGTAAGGTAGGATTACTACAGTTAAACGATTTTGCCACAACGCAGGTAAGATTATGTAATGTAGAAATTAAGCGCACGGTGACTTATTGTGGCGCTTTTTCACACCGTGAAGACTAGCATAGAGGCGAGGTAAAATTCATCGATGAAATCACGCACGAAGAGTGCCGACGTATGCATGTATACCGTTCACACAGAATTCGGGATGAAGTGATCAATAATATTCGACATAATAGTACAACTACATACCCAATGACATTTGTTGGAAAAATGGATCACGCTGGTGACTGTAGCAACGCCGGAACATACTCAGGCCCTTACGGCACCTTTGATGACGCAATAGTAACCGGCAACGTCACAATTACCTTGCAAGACTATTACACACCTGTTAATTGAAACGGCAATGAAGTAATCT
Source organism: Chalcis sispes (assembly GCA_949987625.1). Classification (NCBI taxonomy): domain Eukaryota; kingdom Metazoa; phylum Arthropoda; class Insecta; order Hymenoptera; family Chalcididae; genus Chalcis; species Chalcis sispes. Next base: position 35,248,989 of record OX465097.1, read on the forward strand.
TGCGCTCAGGTACGCGGTGCGCTCTTAATCCGGATAACTGCATCGATGTCGAAGCATGCTATGCGTTCTGGGAGCCGCTACCAACTGCGTCGTGCAAACAGAATAAATACTCAGAATTATACGTCGGCTATGTAAACAAAATAACCGAACAAGAGCGTGGTGGCCAAGCTGTATATGTAATGGAGTCAGGGGAGGTAACGTTCGCTTTCACGACAAAGGGAGCAGCGCAGGTATACGCTTTCGACCTCATACGCACTGAGCATTCGAAATTATTCTTTCTGGAAGGGCCGACGGCCGAAACTTTTACAGCTATACGTAATCCAACCATACACAACCTCGATATCTTTGCATACGTAAATTCAAAGTTTGTATACGTTGAAAAACATGTTAAAGAGCAGTTAAAACGATTGTACCGCGACCTTATTTTGCAGAAATGCGAACTTGAAAAACGAGTTATTTCAAACGCACTAAGCATCGCAGTAACCGCGCCGGATATGTTCGCTTATCAAGTTAGAAAGAAAAGCGGCTACATGGCTTTAGTCGCAGGAGAAGTCGTTCACGCAATGAAATGTGTGCAAGTCTACGTACAGCGCCGACAGCACCTACATGTTATCAAGAACTCCCTGTTAGCAAAGACGGGAAGAATTACTTTTATCACCTCACACTCATATCCTAAAACAATACAGCACGGAGACTACGTGCAACCCTGTAATTTCGCCAATGCATTTACTCGGAGACGACTGGTTTACTGTGCTGACACGTCTCACTACAAAAGAAATGCAGCCAACAATAGTTAAACCAAATACAAAAGAAAATTGAAAATACATTGAGCCCGCAGAGTTAGCTAAAAGCAGTATTTACACTCAAGCTGAAATACAAGCTTTAAAGCAACACATTATGTTTCCCATTAAGAGGCCGGCAATGTTAAATACCATCGCTTTGGGTATGACGGGCAAACGGATAGAAAAAATGGCATGTCAGCGGCGCAACTTTTTGACAAGGAAGCACTCGCAGAAATCGCGAGCAGCACCTAGCAAAAATTATGGGGGCGATTTCTATCGTTTGGATTGGCTAGCGAGGCGGTGATAGGCATTAAATAGAAACAGATACCCACCGACGAGCCGCTGCTCGAGGCGCCAATCGAGTGCAGCCGAGAGCCCCGCCTTCAAGCCCGTATACCCCGAACTACAATAAGCCGACACACGGAGTAGCGACCGACTTGAACGACCAAGGTGGACAAATAATATTTAATATTTCAGAGACGGGAAGGTATTCTTGAATCTTAAGCGAACCACCAATTAACACATTACAATAGCCAGGAAGAGGCAAGGGCAACACCCCACTGAGTTAAATTTCTGCAAAATAAAAATATTTTCTACGCACATATAATAAATATGCCTATAGCACGCTCTTTAAGATAACTACACACACATACACACACACACACACACACGTTCACGGGCGCACGGGCGTAACTCAATACAATATCTGAACGGTTATCAGCCATGGAGCGAAAACGATTATACGATCAACTAAATGCATGACGCTTGCGTCTAACTTGGTCTGCTCAAGCGCGTACCGAAAATCTTCGCGAATATACTTAGCGAATCGAAAATTTATACGAACAATATGTCAGACTCGGTAAACTAGCAGAAAACCAATTTTCCGAAATAACGTATTCTGCAAAGCAGAGGGAAAAGTTCGCGATCGAAACATTTTTAAACGGATTAAGGCCCGCGGTAAAACGTTATACGTGCTCACCCGAAGTGTATAAAGATCTCCCGCATGCTATTCATCACGCACAACGCATACATTTGCATCTGCAAGATTTGGGACGGTTGAGGCACAGTTAGATATTAAACATCCATGAGTAACTTGTATAATTCACTTTGTAGATAATTCTTGAATGGAAAAAGATTATCCATCCAATTCTGTTATAAACCTGTCACCGGTCTACCAATTTACTACAAAGAAAACGCGAGAAAATTATTTTGTCGTAATTGTTTTGAACAATACGTTGTAGATCCTGAAAAATTAGATCTGAGTAAATTTTCATATCGTCTCCTATATTGTACTACCGACTCGTTGCACCATTTTCAGAAAAAAATTAGCACGGGAAGCTAAATACCAGAAGTGCGAGGTTTGCACGCGACTCCTAGCCACGAGACGCTATAACGACATACTATTCATCGAAGCACATTTAGTAGATACCCGGCGTTTTTGATTTAGGCAAGAGAACCATAGCTAACAAATAGAGAAGGACACTCGGCATACGCACGAACTTACCATGACAACTCTCATACGCAACTATGAGCGCGCGCATTATCAATACCTCAACGCCGACGTATGCGAAGCATGCTACGTGTGAAAGGTGCACGCAGATAAAATTTTGTTTAATTTAGTAGTAGTGCGGGCGGCTGCACCGATGTTAGACCATTTCCGCACCCTTGGATGCATACATTGTTGCGCAGTAATTCCCTTTGTACGTTGCTCCCTGCAACGCATAACAAGTGAGGTCGGCAATGCAAGAGTCAAAGTGCGAGACAGGATCACCGATGAATACTGGGTGACAGCGCCTGGCCTTGAGACGCACGAACAAATCGACGAATTGAATCAACGAATCTTTGATGCGACCCAAATCAACCGTGAGACAGATGCAATGTTGCACCAAGATCTGTTATTAGAGTTAGGTATTGACCTTCACGCCTTGAAATATGCACTAAACGAACTCCAACACGTACCATTTAACGTTTTAGAGAGCATTTCAGACGATCTAACAGAGATCGAGTCTGAGAGAGAGACAGCCACTCAGCAGGGAGGCGCCGTCTCCCCGCTCCAGTATGTTTAGCTAACCATGCACCTTTCTAAGCCGCCCTTCATGCACCTAACGCCTTAAAATTATTTACTATTATACCTGTTTTAGCAAGATGAGGCGGGCCATTATACTCATCGTACTACTCTTACGCACGCTCACGGGCACCCGAGGAGAATACGTGAACCTAACAAAACAAAACAACCCCGGCATTATGTATAAAAAAGAGGGAGAATTAGCTTTCGAGAACGGGCAGGTCAAAATTGTAACAACTATTTCCACGGATAAACTCTTTGATAAATATTGTCTCCTAGCAAAAATAGTTTCGCAAATTGCCAATTCTAAATCATACAGCAGACTGAAAGAAGCTAAAACAATAAACACCCTTCTACACTTGCAATCCAGCCTCATTGCTCTTGAAACATCCGCCGCCGGGTTCAACGAAGTTTTAATTAGTTCTGCGGTAACGGACTCGCCAAGCGAAAATGATACTGCTGCTCTAAATCTAGCTGTGACATTAAGTATGCTAGAACTAAATCAAAGAGAAGTGAAACTAGCAGGCCATGGCGAGCGAGCATACACAACCAATTAAATTATGGAAGGCGAATTAAAACTCATTCTGGATATGCACGGACTTGAAGTAATGATGGAAATGCTACTCTCGGAATCAGGCACAACGAAACTGGCGAACTCCAATCTCAAAAGCACGCTCGACCTCGCTAAGCAGGGAGTCGAGAACGTTATGCATCTCGTCAACTTGGCTACCGATTTAGTACCGAGAAGGGAGTTCATCCTAGCGCCGATTATGTACAACAAGTACTCACACAGATCCAGGCTACAACTAAGACACAAATTGCGTGTCCTATAGCTGCGCTAAATAATGCAATATTGAATGAAATTGCAGATACAAAGATATATACATCAGGAACAAAACTCATCATACAATTAATCTTTTCACTATTAGAACATGACTCATACACGTTATATGAAATAGTGCCCCTCCCCGTCTTACAGCCGTAAACGGATAAACGGGCGATTACAATACGTTCGCAAGGAAAACTAATTGCAGTAAATGCGGCAAGAAAATCCATTTTTTTTAACGAAGAAGAGAAAAATAGATGCTTTGAAAGGTTTCAAAAAATTATATGTGAATAACTTCAGCCTATTGTAACTACGCCGAATTGCGCCAGCAAACTTTTAACGCGGCCAACGCTTCGAAGCTTCTTCCTATGCAAATTATCTTATGTAACGACCGATGGAGTAATCATGTTGAAACTTCCTCGAGCCAACGAGTGGTTCTTCTCAGTAGCCGAGCCGGAGACTATACAAGCGTATTGCCCCAACACTGCAATGTCAATGACTTTTCATCATTCAGGCATAATAGAAATTCCGCCCGTCTGTACCGTAACAATACAAGTGAAGGTGTACTCTAGCTCCAGTATACACGAGAATTCGGAAAATGCCTACATTATTTTGCCGCTGCAGTTACTAGTTCACAACATCAACGAAGACAACTCCATGTTAAACGAAAATAGCGACATTGCGCGTGCAACGGCAATCAGCATGATATCAATCACGATTGTAGCCAGTATGTCTATGGCTACAATATTTAGTCTTGCAATTGTCGTGATTATGCTACGACGAGAAAACAGGGCACAGAATATAAACGGACCAGCAAGGGAGCAGACTTATCCCTTGACCGCTCCCATAGCCTAGACCTTTCCCCAACACATTTATGTAATACCTAGGCCACCTAGGCGAGTCATAGAGTCACAGGTGACTCCGCCTACCCCTCAAATAGAAGACCAGGACAACCTGTTAACAAAAGGAGGGCGGTAAAAAAAAAAACATATGCGCCGAACAATAACAAAGGTTACCTCGACCGCATGACAAGCATAGTCAATAGAGGATTTGACGTCGACACTTAGATCCATAAATGTAAAATTCGGAACATGAACGAGACCTAGAAGGGCCAGCTCATTGTCATAAGTGCAAGGGACGACTACCGGCACGAATATCCATCAGCCTTGGTCAAGCGAAAATGTAAGAAGCAACATATTTGAAGCTAGTCGACCGTAAAACTAACAGTGACAAGTGACAGTGCGAAATATAAAAAGAAAACTACGTGCGTAAGTGCCAATAATATACATATAAATGTTAAAAAAAAAATATATACGTACATATATCTATTGGTGCAGGGACCCATCATTATTATTATTAAAAAAAAAAAAATATATATATATATATATATATATATATTAATACGTGTGCGAGTGACAATAATATACATATATAATATACATATGCATGTTAAAATATACATACTACTGTGATCAAAAAGTAAGGTGAATTTGTTTATAATATGTGAATTCTTTATTTATTCTTCCAAATCAATTTCATCCCCTACCAAGTTTTCCCCGTCCGATAAAACGCACTTTTGCCAACTGTTGAGAGTGAAAGGGGTCTTAGTAATAATTTTAACAATTTAAGAACCTTTTGGTAGTAATTATTATTATTATTATTTTCACTCTTATGTCACTCGCCAACTTAATATTGAGTGACTAGTTTCTGTCGTTTGTTTAATTGTCTTTTTTTTTTGATTGTAGCAAAGTGTAGAAATTTAAGTGCAACAAGTTTTGACTATGTTTGTATTGTGTTATTCTCGTGGCAGTCAAAAATGAAAATTTGTGTGTTCGTCGCGGATGAATCTAAATGCCAAGAGTGTGAGAATGTATCTCCACGAGTGTATAAATGTCACTTCGACTGTCTGAATGTATCTCTACGAGTGTATAAATGTATCTCCTCGAGTGTATGAATGTATCTCCTCGAGTGTATGAATGTATCTGTCTCGAGTGTATGAATGTATCTCCTCGAGTGTATGAATGTATCTGTCTTGTTGTTCGAATTTAAGTCTACTCATTAGCTCGGTTTTGCAAAGGGAAGGGTGTGTAGGTGTGGCAACAGAAGGTAAAAATCTTATTGGTTGCCTTCTTGATGCATTTATGTATGAGAGATGTGCTCGTAGCTAAGGTGGACATCTGAGCGTGATGTGTTTTTGAGAAGTTTCGAACAATTAGAATAGAGGTAATGTCATAAAAAAAAAAGGTTAAGCGATTGGACTGCAGATGTGTTTTTACGTGTCTAATTGCTTTTAGGAAAAGATAAACGTCTTTACGGATGTCTTTGTCCTTGCACGTCTATATAAAATCTGTTTTGTCTTATTTAACGAAGCTGTTGTGCATATGTATTTGTTGTGGTCTTATAATTTGAAGCTGTAAAAAGTAAATGCGTTCTCAGTCACGTACGTGTTGAAAGTACAATAGTATAATTCCTATAACAGAACGTCTTTTGTGATTTACTATAAATTTCAATTTCTACATGTGTGTTTACGCCGTAACACCAACGCTTTTTCCAGTCCTCGAAATAGTCGGAATAGTCTTTTTCCGATATAGCCTTCGAGACCTTCTTCGATTCGGTTTTTATCTCCTCAATCGTGTCAAAACGGCGTCCCCGCATTGGCCTTTTGAGTTTGCTGAGTAGCCAGAAGTCGCACGGAGATAAATCAGGCGAATACGGCGGTTGCGAAACGATATGAGCGAGTTTTTGGCAAAAAAGTCGCGAAGAACCAATGCAGTATGACATGGTGCATTATCGTGATGAAGGAACCAAGAGTTTGTTGCCAAGAGTTGTTCGCCCATAATTCCGGCCGTTTTAGACGAATAGCTTTACACAAACGACGCATAACGCTCAAATAATATTTCTTGTTGACAGTTTGGCCCGGCGGAAAGAATTCATAGTGCACTACACCACGATAATCAAAGAAATCTGTCAACATGACCTTGATTTTCGATCGACTTTGCCGTGATCTTTTCGGTCTTGCTTCACCTTTTGTACGATAATCGCTGGATTGGTCGGTGGTTTCAGGGTCGTATGCATAAATCGAAGTCTCGTCTCCAGTAATAATGCATTTCAAGTGGTCCTGATAGTTAGACAGCAAAGTTTTACGCACATCAACGCGACGCTTTTTTTCCAAAAAATTGAACGATTTTGGCACCAATTGAGACTTGACGCGTTTGAGACAGAGAACTTACTTCCAAATGGTTTGGGTTAAGCCAAATAATATTCCAACACTATCAGCGAGGTCTCTAATTGTCAATCGACGATTTTTAAGCACCAAATCTTTAATTTTTTGGACGTGGCCCTTGTCGGTAAACGTTAATGGTCGCCCAGAGCGCGGTTCGTCTTTAACGCGTTCTCGGCCGGCTTTGAACTTGTTTTACCACTTATAAACGTCTTCTTGTGCCATAGTTTGATCACCAAAGGCCCTCCGCAACATTTTCAACGTGTTCGCAAAAGAATATTTGTTCCGCAAACGAAATTTGATATAAGTTCTTTGCTCAAAAAACTCACCCATTGTAAAAATCAAAAAATTCAGTTTTGGTTGTTTACAAAAACACGTGTAACTCGGAGATAATTAAACCTTTTGACAAACAGACACTTGGCGAATGTTATAGACAGTACTACCAACCTAAGAAAAAAAATTTGCCTGCCTTCCTAATGCCCGGGAGTTTTAAATGACAATTTCACCTTACTTTTTGATCACAGTAGTATATTATTTTAAAAACGAACTCTAAGATAACATAGATATCTTGAGCGCGAATTTACTTTTATAGGTAATTATTAATATTAGTTGTCATGAAAAAATAAAAATAAAAAAAATTATGTCGGTTAATTATATGTAAAAAATAAGGAGGGAGATGTCACGTCATGCTATGACGCGACGCTGTATTTTCCTTTTTTTTTTTATTTTTCTACTACCCGCTGCGATGCTACACCGCGAGCTCAGACGGTACTATCTGTGCATCCTTCACCTTTTTTTTCCATCTTTCTTGTTTTACATTTTACCTTTTTTTTTTATTTCCTTCCTTTTTCCCTATGAAAAGTGCTACCGCTGCAGCGATAACATCAAGGAACGGAAGCACTAATGCGAAAAGAGTATCAAAGTATGCATGAATGAATCAGGACTAAGAACACTTGTGTCCTACTTTCGGACCATCCCTTTTTTGATAAGGAACAAAGGTGCACGTCTAGTTCTTCGCCTATATAAAGGGGTTGGATGACGCACCGAGAAGACCAGTCTTTTCCCGAAAACGTGGACGTGCACGGAGGCTCTGCCGATTGGCTACACAGGACCAGTCTTTTCCCAAAAACGTTGTCGTACGCGGAGGCTCTGCCGGTTGGCTACACAGGACCAGTCTTTTTCCAAAACCGTTGTCGTGCGCAGAGGCTCTGCCGGTTGGCTATGCAGGACTAGTCTTTTCTCGAAAATGTTGTCATGCGCGGAGGCTCTGCCGGTTTGCTACACAGAACCTGTCTTTTCCCAAAAACGTCATCGTGCGCGAAGGTTCTGCCGGTCTGCTACACAGTCAGTAGCCTTTTCCTAAATTATTCTCGTACGCGAAAACTGCCAGTTTTATTATATTCCAACGCGAATTCATATATATAAAATACGAAGTGTGAGAGTGAGTCTGACAAACGCAGAAGTTGTAACTGGATGAAGCCACCCACCAGTTCAAAGTATAATAAATAAAACAGACATTTTTATAAAATTCTTGTAGTCAACCATTTAAATTACCTTCCCGTTCCCGCCAAGCAGCAGCCGAACCAGCCAGCTAGCCAGCCTACAGCCAGCTAGCCAGCCTCCAGCCAGTGACACCAGCGCACTCAAAACAACGTAAGAACAGTTCTCTCTCTCTCTCTTTCTCTACATCTCTCAACTCCTCTCGCCTGAACTGCATTACTGATGCGATACGTCTCTCTGGTCCTCATAGAGTGCACGTAGACAAATCAGGCATATATATATATATATATATATATATATATATATATATATATCTCTTTGGCTCTCGCTTGCTAACTCCAGTTCTCTGACTCTCTCTTTCTACCTGCGCTAGTATATAACACATCGTTCAATAAGTCCCGAGACTAACAACGAAAACAACATTTTTTTTCAAAAATTATTTTTATTCATCAATATAATCTCCTTTTATAGTGATACAATCTTTCCAACGCCTTTCCAACATTTCTATACCATGTTTATAGGAGGATTTATCCTTTGCTTCAAAATAGGCTACAGTTTCGGCAATGACCTCCTCATTCGAGCCAAATTTTTTTCCCTGGAGCATTTTTTTTAAATTAGCAGAGCCAGTAGTCGCTGGGGGCTAAATCTGGCAAATACGGGGGTGGGGAAGCAAATCAAAGCCCAATTCGTTCAATTTTGCCATTGTTTTCATGGACTTGTGGCATGGTGCATTGTCTTGGTGAAAAAGGATTCTTTTCTTCTTCATGTGCGGTCGTTTTGCTGCGATCTCCTCCTTCAAACGTACCAACAAGTCAATATAATAATCATTGTTGATCAATTTACCTTTTTCCAGGTAGTCAATGAAAATCACGCCATGTGTATCCCAAAAGACAGACGCCATGACTTTGCCAGCAGACTGCTGCGGTTTTGGACGCTTTGGGCGGCTTTTGCCAGCCATGCGCCGCTCAGATGATTGCCGATTCGACTTCAGAGTGAAATGATGTATCCATGTTTCATCCGTGGTCACGTATCGACGCAGGAAATCCTTTTTATTGCGAGTAAATAGCGATAAACAGCTCTCTGAATCGTCGACTCGTTGCTGTTTTTGTTCCACTGAAAGCAATCGCGGCACCCACTTGGAAAAAACCTTTTTCATGCTCAATTTTTCATGAAGGATTGTAAATACGCTTTCAGATGATATCTGTGTCATTTCTGCAATCTCAAGGACCTTCACTTTGCGATTTTTAATTACAATTTTTAACACTTCACTCACATTTTCCTGTGTAACGACTTCCAATGGCCTACTCGAACGTTTCGCATCGTTTGTGTCCGTACGACAACGTTTAAACTCAGCATACCAACGACAAATCGTTGGTTTGGATGGAGAGGAGTCCGGACAATGTTTTTTAAGCCATTGCTGGGCTTCTACGGTGTTTTTACCCATTAAAAAACAATGTTTTATCAACACGCGAAACTCGCTTTTTTCCATTTTTCAAACAAATTACAAAGTGACTTTACTCTAACCTCTATAACTTTGCTGTCTGTGATCCGATCGACGTGAAATTTTTACACGTTTTATGTAAAGGCTCGCACTCTATGGAAACGTGGCCAGTTTGGTACTACTAGCACCATCTCTGGGTTAGTCTCGGGACTTATTGAACGATGTGTTATATTTATTACCTCCCGTCCTCGGCAGCTACGGTTGATCGAAATAGGAAATTAAACCTTTTTTTAATTATTCAAATTAAACCTTAATAAAATAAGTTTTTCTTTCGTTGCGTCATCCCCTAGGACATAACAATTGTTTTCGTTTTAAGCATAACTATTTCATGTTTATTTATTATTTACTTGAATAATTCCAACAATAAACACTTTCATGTAAAAGAATAACATTTTTAATTTTTAAATGGTATTAATAAGTAACCTCTAAAATAGTATATGTATATCAATACACAAATAACCTCTAACATAGTATATATATATATATATAAAAACATAAATAGCTCCATTTAAAATTATTTTATAATATATTATGTAATATATACACATTTATTACAAATATGCTATACATTATATTTTTTTTAGTATAGTTAGTAATAATTGGTTATTATTACATACACACATAAATTTTAATGCGTCTTATAACTGTAAATGCAAACGAGTTTTTGCTACTGGCTCATCATAATATGCTTTTTTAAAAAAGTTTCATATTTAATTTATATAGGCATTGAAATTGATTTTCATGTATTAAACACGTTTAACTACAAACACTAATGAATAGATGAGATACATTATAAGTGACCTTTAGATTATCTTATCTTAAGACGACAATATCTTGAAATGATTAGACTTAATGTTAAAAGAGCCATTTGATGAAAATCAGGGACCGCATATCGTATCTTCGTAACCAATGCGCGAATATTAATGGCTTTTTTTTTGTTCACAAGAACGTAAAAAAATGTTTATGTGATATTATTTATTTATTTAAATATTAAAAATATATTAAAAAATTGTTTTAATTTTTTATTTGTCTAATTTAATGTATAAATGGGTGCGCCAGCGCCCGTGGTGCCAATACTTACCACGGGGCGCTAGCGCGCCCCTTGATAATTACTTGTAATCTGTTGATAATATCCTACATCCGACATTTAAAGCTGCTCGCGCTGCACATCGAATTTGCAAAAATGATAATTATTAGAAAGAAACTAGTGAATGCTTCTTTATACCAGTCTTTGTCTAAACTAAGAGAATCCTTTGCAATTTTATAATTTTTTGTCATATTGTCAAGATATTTTATGTCAAATATGCTGTGAAACTAATTATTTCGATATAACTTTCTTAGGTGAGGTATCTAATAATGGTCTGATAATTTTTTTACGTTAATGAATCAATGGTATAAGTATTAGGTTGCTGCAGATGAAATGGCTGATTTAGCATAGACTTAAAGTTGGCTGCAATTTTAGTGTATTATGTTGGCACAAGGCGGCGCAAATGATATGACATATTGAAGTATAAATACTGCTACCTTGGTTTATAAAGTCATTTCTGTTTTGCACTTCATAGTAATCGTAAAAACAAAAAGAGAAAGTAAACATGAAAGTGAATCAAAAACGGCTACTTTTACGATACGAATTTAAATTAGAGTACAACGCAACGGAAGCAACGAGGAATATCAACAGCGCATTTGGGCCTGATAAAATTCGCGAACGAACCACTCGGTGGTGGTTCGAAAAATTTCGATCTGGAGATATGGACCTTGAAAATAAGCCACGTGGACACCCAGGACCATCAATCGATAACGACGAGCTGCATGCATTAGTGGAGTCTGACCCCCGCCAAACCATAGGGAATCATGCCGAGAAATTAGGCGTTCACAATTCGACAGTTTGCCGCCACTTGCAACAACTTGGAAAAGTGAAAAAGCTTGACAAATGGGTTCCGCATGATCTTACCGAGCAAAACATGACGTGTCGAATGGAGATTTCAAGTTCTCTTCTCTCCTGCAACAAAAAGGAACCGCTCTTGCACCAAATTGTGACCTGCGATGAAAAGTGGATTTTATACGAGAATCGTCGCCTATCGGCCCAATGGCTAGATGCCGATGAAGCGCCAAGACACATGCCGAAACCAAGCCTTCATCCAAAGAAAATAATGGTAACTGTTTGGTGGTCTGTAGCTGGAGTTATCCACTATTCGTTCCTGCAACCTGGCGAAACCATCAATGCTGAGAAATATTGTGCTCAACTGAATGAAATGCATCAGAAATTGATAGTCCAACGACCTAGGCTTGCCAACAGGGATGGAGTGATATTGCTTCATGATAACGCACGACCTCATGTATCGAGAACAACGGTCCAAAAATTAAACGAGTTGTGCTATGAGACTCTTCCTCACCCTCCATATTCACCAGTCCTCTCACCAACAGATTACTATTTCTTTAAACATTTGAATCACTTTCTGACAGGAAAAAGATTTAATAATGAAGCTGCTGTCAAAAATCCCTTCGAGGAGTTTCTTTGAGCCAGAAACTCGGACTTATATAAAACTGGAATAAATGTACTTGTATCTCGTTAAGAAAAGTGTGTTGCATCTATTGGTACCTATTTTGATTAAATAAATTGTCTTTATGAAAAGTTACAGCTTTTCAAAAATTTATTACTAAATCGGCCATTTTATCTGCAGCAACCTAATAAATACAAATTTTTCTAAATTTGTAGCAAATCAACGTTAGGCATTCGACTGTGGTATGTTAATTCAAATGCTTTCTTCTTAGATGCTCCAAGAGGAGCAGTTCTTAATCAACCTTTTATTTGCTCAAGTTCGATCAAGTAGAAATATTTTGATTGGTGTAGATTCATCATCGATTGCTGCTACACATGTCGTTCAGTGAGTGTTGCCCACCTTAAACAAAAACTATATATCTCAGAAAAAAATTAAAAAGATAAACTCAAATTTAATTTTTTAATTCAAGACAATATCCTTAAAATCCATTTCTATTAGTTAAAATAAAATTAAATTCAGTTTTTTACAGCCAATTAAAATTTTTTTTTTTTTTTAATTTTTTACACATAATAATTTTGTCCACAAAAAATCGTGTGCAATATTTGAAGAAGTAATCTGATTTCAAAAAACAATAGTAAATAAAAGTCTCTTCTTTATAATGAATGCAAAAGAAAATTTTTTTATCAAGCCATTCTAGAGGTAACACATCGTTCAATAAGTCCCGAGACTAACCCAGAGATGGTGCTAGTAGTACCAAACTGGCCACGTTTCCATAGAGTGCGAACCTTTACATAAAACGTGTGAAAATTTCACGTCGATCGGATCACAGACAGCAAAGTTATAGAGGTTAGAGTAAAGTCACTTTGTAATTTGTTTGAAAAATGGAAAAAAGCGAGTTTCGCGTGTTGATAAAACATTATTTTATAATGGGTAAAAACACCGTAGAAGCCCAGCAATGGCTTAAAAAACATTACCTGGACTCCTCTTCATCCAAACCAACGATTTGTCGTTGGTATGCTGAGTTTAAACGTGGTCGTACGGACACAAACGATGCGGAACGTTCGGGTAGGCCATTGGAAGCCGTTACACAGAAAAATATGAGTAAAGTGTTAAAAATTGTAATGAAAAATTGCAACGTAAAGGTCCGTGAGATTGCAGAAATGATACAGATATCATCCGAAAGCGTATTTACAATTCTTTATGAACAATTGAGCATGAAAAAAGTTTTTTCCAAGTGGGTGCCGCGATTGCTTTCAGTGGAACAAAAACAGCAACGAGTCGACGATTCAGAGAGCTGTTTATCGCTATTTACTCGCAATAAAAAGGATTTCCTGCATCGATACGTGACCACGGATGAAACATAGATACATCATTTCACTCTGAAGTCGAATCGGCCATCATCTGAGCGGCGCATGGCTGGCGAAAGCCGCCCAAAGCGTCCAAAAACGCAGCAGTCTGCTGGCAAAGTCATGGCGTCTGTTTTTTGGGATACACATGGCGTGATTTTCATTGACTATCTGGAAAAAGGTAAATCGATCAACAGTGATTATTATATTGACTTGTTGGTACGTTTGAAGGAGGAGATCGCAACAAAACGACCGCACATGAAGAAGAAAAAAATCCCTTTTCGCGAAGACAATGCACCATGCCACAAGTCCATAAAAACAATGGCAAAATTGAACTAATTGGGCTTTGATTTGCTTCCATACCCCCGTATTTGCCAGATTTAGCCCCCAGCGACTACTGGCTCTCTGCTGATCTCAAAAAAATGCTCCAGGGAAAAAAATTTGGCTCGAATGAGGAGGTCATTGCCGAAACTGAAGCCTATTTTGAAGCAAAGGATAAATCCTCCTATAAACATTGTATAGAAATGTTGGAAAGGCGTAGGAAAAATTGTATTACTCTAAAAAGAGATTATATTGATGAATAAAAATGATTTTTGAAAAAAAAATGTTGTTTTCGTTGTTAGTCTCGGGACTTATTGAACGATGTGTTAGTAGCTCATAGTACACAACACTCTTTTGGTCCCGCCAAATTTTTTCTTCTTCTTGGGGTTATCATAGAATATCCATTTTTCATTCCCAGTAACAATTCTATGTAAAAACCCCTTTTTCGTTGCCTTTGAATCAGCTGCTCACAACAGAAAAATCGCCTGTCAAAGTCTTTTGGTTTCAGTTCATAAGGCGCTCAATTGCCTTGCTTTTGAATCATTCCCATGGATTTCAATCATACAGAAACTGCTTGTTGAGTCATTTTCAATGATTCTGCAAGTTCCTCTTGCGTTGGATTCGGATCTTCATCTAGTGATGCCTTCAATTTTTTGTCTTCGAATTTGTTTGGCTGTCCAGAACGAGGCTGGTCTTTAACGCTTAAATCTCCATTTTTAAAACGTCGAAATCATTGCCTACAAGACTTATCAGTTGAAGTATTGTCACCATAAACTTCCACAAGCATTCGATGCGCTTCAGCTGCACTTTTCTTCTAATTAAAACAGAAAACTAGAATCTGTCACAAATGCTGCTTAGTTAACACAAAATTGGTCATATTTAACACAGTTTAAAACAATTTTTTTTTATGAAACTCGAAGCGATATAAACTGAATATCATAGATAGATGTCTATCCTCTCTGAAACTACCGACTTCAGCTGTTACTGATAATTATTCATATCAGCCAGATCCATCTTCTGAAAACGGGCTGAACTAATTTGTACTCCTAATATTATTAAAATAAATAACTTTTACAGGGTGATACTACAAGGGTGGTCTGAAAAGTTTCCGACCTAACACAGATACAAGACATTTTTTCTAAATTTTTTTTTTATTTCTCTACAACATAGTCTCCTTGCAATTCTACATACTTCTCCCAGCGATGCTCTTTAACACATCCAAATAGTACTCGGCGTTTTTCTCTACAAAATGACTGTTCACGAAGGTGATTACCTCCTTATTTGACGAAAATCTCTGTCCTCCGAGTGCAATTTCCAGATGAGGGAACAAAAAGAAGTCGTTTGGGGCTTGGTCTGGTGAGTAAGGCGGATGGTCAAGCAGCTAAAACCGTAATTCATGGATTTTCGCCATGGCAACCGCTGAGGTGTGAGACGGCGCGTTGTCTTGGTAAAACAGGATTTTCTTTTTCTGCAAATGTGGACGTTTTTTCGGAAGTTCAGCCTTCAGCTTGTCAAGTAATGATGCGTAGTATGCTCCTGTAATGGTTTTTCCTTTTTGAAGATAATCGATTGAAACAACTACATGACTATCCCAAAAAACAGTCGCCATCACTTTCTCAGCCGAAGAAACAGTTTTTGCTTTTTTTGGAGCCGGTTCCCCCTTTGCAGTCCACTGTTTTGACTGTATTTTTGTTTCGGGCGTATAATGGTGTACCCAAGTTTCATCTACAGTAATTAATCGGCGCCAAAACTCGGTCTTATTGCGCCTAAACTGCGATAATAGAGCGTTGGAAATATTCACTCAAATACGTTTTTGGTCTAACGTGAGCAAACGCGGCACCCAATGTGCGGACAGCTTTCTCATGCCTAAATCTTGATTCAATATGTAGCAAACACGTTCTTTGAATATGTTCGTAACCTCTGCTATCTCTATCACTTTAATTCGGCGGTCGTCTGGCACAATTTGGTGAACTTTGGCGATGTTATCGTCAGTGGTTGCAGTTTTTGGACGTCCCGAACGTTCATCGTCTCCTAAGCTCTCACGGCCGCGTTTGAATTCAGCTGCCCAAAATTTCACTGTGGTAAATGATAGTGCAGAGTCCCCATATACAGAGCTCAATTAATTTTTGATTTGCGTAGGCGTATTGCCTTTCAAAAACAAAAATTTAATGGCAGCTCGATACTCAATTTTGTCCATTTTCACAACAACACTCACATCGACTCACTCAAACGACTGTCAACTAACAACTGCGCATCCAAAATGGCTGAAACTTTCATTAGCGACTGTCAACAGATGAACAACGAAATTCGCTAGCCTTTATTGACGAGTGCTGCTATCTTCACGTTGAGGTCGGAAACTTTTCAGACCACCCTCGTATATTAGTAGTAGAGAAACTGCCCATGTAACTTTTAAATTACAATTGAATGTTAAATATAATTAGGAATTTATTTATTTCATTCAAAAAAACCTACCTTTAATCTCTTGAATCACACGATTTTTTTTTTATCGGGTAATTAAAATTAAAATTAAACTTTTCTTCTTCTTTTCGTCTTAGAAACTTTCTGATTTTACCAATTGCATGACCGTGATAATATGATATGAATCTGTATCTGCTTCTTTTTTTTCATACATTCAATCATTTTAACATGCCTTATCTCTAGTTTCTACCTTGTTTGATACAATTTAAATATATCACAAAACACGGTATTTAATACTACGACTTCGAAATCACAGGACTGTAGAAAATTCTTTATTGTTTCTTTTGTTTTTATTTTTTTGCATTGTCTAAAATCTAGTAATCCGTCAATGGAAGAGGAATTAAGCGGAGCCTTTAGTACGCTTCTTTTTCTCTTATGCTATATCAGATCAAGTTCTTGCTTGCCAATTCCTTCGTTTTTTTTTTTTATTTTTGCTCGCCACATTCATGAAATTACTTTTTTCTTATTTTTTAAAATTTTGTATTTTTTTTCTTTTTGTTTTAATTGTTTTTAGCTAAATCACACTTTGCGCATACCAAGTCCAGCTTCGATCCTACCAACCCTTGCGAATTTAGCCGAAGAAAGTTTCTTGTCTCTAATTTTTTCTTCTTTCGTGATGCGTACTACCCCTCATCAATCAGTGGATTTTTTTTCTGAAGTCATTGTTTTTGATTTTATGTTAGCACTGCTATATGTATACTTGTTCTATTTTTTTTTTTCTTTTTTTTTTGCCTAGGAGATCTGGATAGAGAACGATCTTTTTTTAATTTTTTTTTTTTTATCCAGCATTTCGTAAAGCCTAATACAAGTGCTTCCGTTTCGCTTAGCGTGAATTACGCTAACATGGCATCTACGACTTCAGCGATTGATCAACACGCCAAATCAAGTAGAGTATCAATGATCCAGAATTACTCAAACCTAATGCAGAATTTTGGCACTAGATTTTTACCACCGGCCACCGATACCACATTAGACAAAAGGGCTCCATTTGCATTTGCTAACGCTTCCAAAGAAATAACAGAAATGCCGGAAGTCACCGTTCAACTTTCAGATTCAACGCCAGTATACCCGTTTATCGACTTGGATTAAAGTAACGAATCCACCAATCATCGAGAAATCACATGAGCATTTTAACCAGCTTATCTATGCAGTACATCACCAATTCAAGCTATTTAGCAAGCAAGGCACAAAAAGTGATAGCCAGATTGATTTAATTAATCCTATACATTGCGAAATAAAGGTTCTTATATCGTGTACCCGTAGCTGATCGCACTAATGCAAACTTTTATATCACACCAGTATATACTCACGAAGTATGGTATCAGAAAAATCGAGCAAAACTCTAGAAATTTCTAAAAAGGTACTCAGATTAGCAGGTAGGAAAAAAAGGACTGCTCTACTGTCACCGGCTTATTTCTCTGATTTATCTGTTATTTTCAGACTTAAACGTATTGAAATTAGTACTGCCGATAGTTAATAGAAAATAAACACTCTTTAAAGTTCACAACGCCGTTCAAGCGGGTCGTTTGGGAAAGAAGACCTTCAGCCGCTTAACAACCTATTACTTCTACCTTGAATATTATAACTTTGGCGAATACGTCCAAGTCTTTTAAGAGTGTCATGCGCATAAGGTGTCTCATCAGTTACCAGCAGGTTTAATTGGAGAGGGGGTAATAAGGGGGTAATAATAATACCTCCTTTCTAACGCAGAAACCACTATAAAATTGTCTTCGATGACCTTCTTATAAGGTACGTCAAATTGAAAGTATTGAGAAGAGCCGACGCCAAAAGCGTCCCATAAGGTTTTGATGAACTCATCATCAATCGATTAATTTGTCCATAGTATATCCTCGCCAATAACGACACTGAGCTTGTAAATGAACTCGTAATCAAACAGTTACATTATTAGCATTATGGCATCCATCAATTTACCATACCACCTTATCACGCTTAGGCTAAACCTGTCGACCGTATAAACCGAATCTTCAAGCTTATGAATAACAGCTGTGTCACTGATGAACACAAGGATTGGGACCTGCATTAAGCGGAGATACTATATATTTCGCTACAAATGGCGTCGAGTATTCCTTGAGTAGATACTCGCCGGCCTTTATTAATTTTGGTGATAACTCTCAGTCCTTCCTGTTACTCTGTTGTAAGCTAAAGTGACTTCTCGCTTTTTAAATGTTTATTAGTAAAAATAGCATCTATACCAAATCTTAGCACGAAGTCAGTTAAAGAAATTCACTTAAAATAAATGATTTAATACAATACAAACCATAAAAAATTGACTAGTAATAGAAATGCATATCGAAAATTAATAGTAAATTTATATGGGGTATCGCAGGCAAATAGTAGCACGATTATACGGCCGTCACGATCTTCAAGGTCTCCAGCATGATGAGTAATACGCCATCAGATAGATAACTGCACTCACCTCATTCTTCTTGATTTTCTTATATGATATGTAATTAAATAATCACAGATTTTTTCTGCTTTTTTCTTTTTATTACAGAACGCTTCATTTCTTCGTTAATAAGTGTAAATACACTAAAGCTGGCTATGAATGAGCTACGTCACGCAACGCAGCCTCAATCCAGAGTAAAAAAAAAAAAAAAAAGTAACCAAAAAAACTCATACAACATTACACAAATCTGACACGTAAATAAGATATTTAAGCCACAACAACCCACGTTAGTGAAGACACAGCAACCAAATTAGTTCTAACAAAAACAAAAGACCTCACAACAATATTCATGTGTACACAAAATCCTGTAGTAGAATGCACCGGCGATCTTAAATAATAAATAACCTAAAGGTAGCAATAAAGATAAATTACTGCTTTCTCTCTCCTTTAGTTATTGTCAGCACAATGCGCCTAATACCACACGCACTGTTGCAGTTTAAATTTAAATTATTCCTTAAAAATCAAAATTATGCGCAACAGGACGCAATATTAGATTTGCCTTCTGAATTTTACAAATGTAACTACAAATCATAATTAGCGATCGCGGGAACTTAAAACTAATTTATTATTAATTATTCGTTTCAAAAAAATACGTTTCTCAGAAGTTTATTTTATAACATACTTAAGCCTCATTACAGCCCTTAAAGAGTACAGATTTTCTTCAATTTTAATAGACATGAGAGGGGAGGATATTTCCAACTTTATAAAAAGTGACATGTTCTTGATGACCGGCCGAGTGTAACTAAGAGACTGTCTGACCTTAGGTCTTGGTCTAATCAAGAACATTGGTTCAAAGCAGTACACATGTATTAAGTAGGTGATGTTAATTATTTATAGATAACAATAAAATAATATTTAAATAATATCCTCAGAAGCTAAAACAAGAGATGATTCACTATCTACTATCCTAAAAAAGATTGCAGACAGATGACCACATCTTGCAAGTACCAAGTGAAAATGTTCGTCAACTATCCTGAAAAAGAATGTTTGACGAACAGAAGCTGAAAATTCAAGAAAGAATTAACCACAATTTATTTCATCCATTCAACACGTTTTTCAAAACCTATTCTTCTCAAGGTAAATTCGGTGTGACCTGCAGGAATTCACAAATTTACAATTAGTCATTGATGAAATTTATATAGCGAGGATGACAGCGGGGTGGAGGGTCGGAGGTAATGTCAGAAAGTAAAAAGATGTTAGTTGGCCAATACTCATAATCAATCAAATCCATATCCAATCTTCTACAGGTCAGTATTGGGAGAGGAAGAGGTTATATGGTTGGTGGTTGAAATTTCAGGGATGGTTGTTTTAAGTAGCTGTTGGTTGAACTATAAGTATAAATTGTTTTACATTCAGAAATCAGTTATATCCCTCTAGCCCCTTGGAGGTGGTTTTTTGGGGAGCGAAGAATATGGAGCTTTGTGCCATAATTGCCGATTCAGACTTCTGATTACCTGCAAAAGAGAAGAACAGTTACCGGATAATTGGACAAACGGAACAACGAAATAAAGAAAAAACGGTCCCATATGGCGAGAAAGAAGTTCTGTACCATCACGATAACGCACCGTCACACGCGTCCTTGAAAGCGAAAGTCAAATTGAACAAATTACTATTTGGATTGGCTGCTCATCCACCGTATTCTCCAGATTTGGCCCCCAGCGATTATTATCTGTTTCTAAACCTCAAGCGGTGGCTCCAGGGAAAGAGATTCACAGCGAATGAGGAAGTCAACGCGGAAACCGAGGCGTATTTCGAAAGCTTGGACGTTTCGTACTACAGAAAGGGCATCGAAATGTTGGAAAATCGTTATACTAAGTATATCGCTCTCGAAGGCAACTATGTTGAGGAATAAATACAACATTGCCCGAAAAACGCTTGTTTTCATTAAAAATCCCGGGACTTTTCAGCCCAAGTTGTACTCACCAATTTTTGGGACAGTCTGTATATGGCTATAAATCTGCATAGGACGAGGAAATACAATTTCATATTTTTTTATTTTTAAAACGTGTATTAAATTTTTTTTTTGTTTAAATAATTTTTCTGACTGTTCTTATGATATGAATGAATCTTTCTCTCTTAAATTACGGGTAAAATCTATTCAATACACTATCTTCTTTCTTAGTCTTAGTCTAAGCAAAAGTTAGTTAGTTGTCTAATTGTCTAACCGAAACTAAATCATATGGCATATAATACTTTTGAACCGAAGAAGACCGCAGCTACCAATTGTAGTCAAAGTGTGTGATTTTACCACATTCATATTGGAGACAAAGCAGTAACTGACTCTTGATTAAAAATTAACAATTTAATTATAATAGACAGAGTAAATATAATATAAAATATCTTAATAAAAACAAAGTATTCTCATCAAAACTTTTTTTTCAGGTTTATTGAATAATGAAACAGTTATTTTAATGTCTATGCCAAGATGTGGGGTAAAAGATAAAATTAGTATAAGCTCACAAAGTAGACTAAAACGATATGCTCTTCAAGGTAAATAAACTTATTTTATTTACTATTTATATCATAATTTCTGCAGTTATTAAAACAAACGTCTTCTTATCTATTATAAATCAACTTACATCGATATGAAAATAAAATTTAAATGGTTTAAATTTAAGTTAAATTCCAATGACTAAAATTATTTACTTTATATACAAGTGTTATAAATAAAGATTTCATTTTTAAATTCTCATTCCGTATGATCAATTATTATGCTACGAATTTAATATACAAAAATATAAATGCTTTACGCCTAAGTAGTCTTAAAGTTAAAAATGTCGATTCATAAAAATAAATTGCATAATTTATAGACAATTAATATATATTTTTATGATATATAATTATTAAAAATAATATTACTTGATTTTTGAATGATAAAATAAAAGTAAGATAAATTTTTAAAATGGCCACCTACCTAACAAATTAAAGTGTACAATGTTCACGTTAGTAAATTATTTGTTTATAAAATATTGCGATGCTGAGCTAAAACTTTTTTTTAGTTTAGAAACCGGCAGGTATAATATTTTTTAATTTTAATAGAAATGTATTGTAACGTCGGTGCATGACCTTCGTTTTTTTTGTGTTTTGTCAGCCGAAAAGTTCTTTACTAACACAATAATCCCCTCCACAACTTACTCGACGCACTCTCCACTGACGTAGACCATTGGGAAACTCAACTTAAGCTTAAATCGAGACTTAAATAGCCGCTCTCGTTAAACTCAGTTTTACTACGATGCAATTTTTACAGACAATTGCACACATGTCATAATAAAATAAAATTCTTTCTTCTAAGTGAGGAAATAACTAAATCGCTAAGTCAGTCAATACACATTTCATTGACATTCGACACACAAATTCATGCAAGGTAGTCTTTCTTATAGCGTAATTTAGATCGTCGCGCAATCATCTGGAATGTCATGAATTTTTGTAATACACTCAAAATAATTTATTTTTATAATTAATTAAATAAAAATAAATAATTAATTAAATGAATTAAAAGAAATAATTAATTTAAATTAACCATTCAACGATCCTAATTATTACTATTTCACTAGAATAGAATAATAGTCCGCGACCAGCTACATTATTTTATTTTATAAACAAAACTGTACCAAAAGAAATTGCATTAATAATTACATTTTGTTGGAGAAAATGGAGGTTGGATGGTTAAAATAAAGTAAAGCATACAGTCTGTCAAGTAAGAGCGTGGTCGTGTTAATTTATGAAAAAATTTATTTGATGAAACTTTCATATTTATATATACATTGTACACATTACAAACAATGATGCAATTTGGTCAATAATGTGTCCAGTCACCACCGGCGTCGATAATTGCCTGGCATCTCCGAGGCATGCTTTCTACTAATTTGACGGCGTATTCTAGTGGCAAGGATCTCCAGATCCGAGGAATTTCGTAAGACAACTGCTTCAAAGTGTATGTGCGTCTTCCACGAAGCTTTCGTTTAATATATGCCCACACATTTTCAATAGGGTTTGCATCGGGCGACTGCGACGGCCAATCCAATGTAACGATGCCAGATTGAGTCTTCCACTAAGTACAGAGCTTGCTGCGGTGTTTAGGATCGTTGTCCTCCTGCAGAATCCAATCTTCATTTTTTGTGATAAACCATCGTTTGGCAGATGGCAGTAAAGCCTTTTTGTAGATTTTTATCATTTTCTCGCCATTTAGGTTGTCAGTAAAGAGGTGCAAAGTGCCGAATCCCTGCTTTGAGAAGCAGCCCCAAAGATGCACCTTTATTCCATGTTTTACGGTCCGCTGAACAAGCCTATTGGTGGAAGTTGACCAGGCTCGCGTGAGGACAGAACGTGCCCATATAGAACATTCATCAGTAAAAATGACATTTTTAAAATCTCTATTAATATTCTCATGCGCCCAAGCGAGTCGCTTTGTCACATGTTTTACAGTCAACAGAGGCTTCTTCATTGTGTTGCGCCATTTCAGATGATGAGTACGAAGATGGGTTCGGATAGTTTCGTAGGATATATCTAAACCTTTTGCCATTAATTTTGCTTGTCCTTGCCGCAGTGTTAAAGCAGGATTCCGCGAAAACAGATTCACTATTTTTTTTTCATCTTTTTTGTTCACTTTTCCTATCGAGCCACGTTCTGGTAAATCATTGACATTTTTAGCCACTTTATATCGCTGTATCCACTTCTGTACAAATGCCTTCGACTTTCTCATATATTTAGCAGCCGCTGATTGCGACATTTTGGGACCTTTCGGGTGGATGCAAAGGAACACAGCCTCGTAGCGCGACGCGTACTTAGCGTTCATGGCGTTTAACGTGATTCTTTTTTAAAAGATCAACGACAACTGAATCTTTGTTAACAATGCATCAAGGACAAAGCTTTCCTCTATCGGCTCGCGAAGGGATTAGAGCAAAATCTTTTATTAACTGTCGGTGAAGTCGACCACGCTCTTACTTGACAGACTGTAGTACTAATTACACTAGAATACTTTTATTATTCTTAATAACTTTGAATATATATATATATAGATGCGGAATTACATAACTACGCGGCGTGATATCACTCTATCGACTAGTTTAAGACTTGTAGATCTATATAATGTAGAAAAGTGAGATAGCACTAGTGTGCTCTCTATTAAGTATACATCTCTAGATGAGCGCGCTCTCCCACTACTTCACTATATACATACTAGCGCGCTTACCTATGTGAGAGTATAGCGAATCCAGGAGTGTAAGTATTTACTGATATTTAACACGCTACCTTAAATTTACGCTCCTGAGCTCGTTACATGTTTTTTTTTTTTTTTATTTTATTATTCCTTTTAATTTTATTTTTGTTTTTATTTTTATTATTCTCTTTATAAGAGTCTCAATGCTTCTCTAATCTCGGTAAACTTAGCTTTAGCTAGATTTTTTGTCAGTATATCTGCAATATTTGAGTCAGATTCAACTTTGATTATATCTATTATACCATTTTCATAATTTTCATTTATATAATGAAACTGGACTTCTATGTGTTTTGAGTTTTTTGTCATATTACCATATTTTGCAATCGCAAGTGCGCCAGAATTATCTTCATACAATTTTATTGGTTTGTCGAAGTTTAAGCCAAATGATTCTATTAAAAGATTTCTTAGAAATAAAATTTTTGTTACAGCTGCAGACATAGCCGTATATTCGGCGAATGTAGAGCATTTTGTTACTGTACTCTGTTTATGAGTTTTCCAATATATTACGTTACCGTAGAGTCTAATTACAAATCCTGTTGTGGATTTTTGGTCCACATTGTCTACTGCGTAGTCAGAATCAACCATGGAGTCTAGTGTTTCATTTTTAAGGTAATTATTATACGTTAGTTTCAAATCTTTGGTTTTATACAAATATTTTAGTACTCGCAAAGCATATTTGAAATGAGATTCATTGTAGCAGTTTTGGTACCTGCTTAAATAATTGACACTAAATGATATATCTGGCCTTGTGCCAGTACTTATGTATAACAATTCTCCAATTAAGTTTCTGTACTTTATATTTTCGTTTATTTCTTGTGCTTGTTCTAATTTTAGTTTAGTTTCCATTGGAGTATCGTAAAGTTTTGCATTTTTTAGGTTATATTTTTCTGCCAGAGATTCAATATATTTAGTTTGACTTAGGGCTACGAGGTCTGGCTATTAAATAACGAGACTGCGCGCCTAGAGGGCGCCGTAGAGGGGTGGAGAAAAAAACGAGTAGTGCGTTGGGTATCTAGATATCTTGTCTATGCACGTACCAAAACACGTTCTCGTCACTATTATTGTATTTGTGCAGTAGCGGTTTGAAACGATCGTGTTTTTTTCTCGTGCCGAAAACCATGTGTGACGAAAAACAGGAGCAACGTATCAATCTCAAATTTCTCGTTAAATTGGAAAAAAACTTCGACTGAGTGCTGTAAATTGTTGCAAGAGGCCTATGGGGACAATTCTCTATCTGGTGCGCGTGTTTTTGAGTGGTGTAAGCGCTTCAGTGAGGGCCGAGTGAGCACTGAAGATGAACAACGCCCAGGTCGCCCTGTCACTATTTTAACTCCGGAAACAGTGACCAAAATCAACCAAATTGTGCGCGCAGATCGTCGAATGAGCATCCGGATGATTGCCGAGGCTGTAAACGCCGATAAAGAAACGATTAGAAAAATTTTACACGAGGAATTACACATGACAAAAGTCTGTGCGAAGTTGGTGCCAACGTACCTGCCCATAACGTGCTATCTGTGAAGCAGTATTTGGCCGGTAAGCGCACTCCAGTGCTCGAACACGCGCCGTACTCGCCAGATTTGGCACCGTGCGACTTTTTTTTGTTTCCGAAGATAAAATCTGCTTTGAAAGGGACCCGATTTGAGTCGATGGAAGCGGTAAAGCAAAAAACGGCAGAGCTCCTAAAGGCCCTTACTAAAGAAGACTTCCAGCACTGCTTCGATCAATGGAAAAAACGTATGGAAAGGTGTGTGGCGAGGGAAGG
The DNA here is from genome assembly GCA_949987625.1 of Chalcis sispes. Classification (NCBI taxonomy): domain Eukaryota; kingdom Metazoa; phylum Arthropoda; class Insecta; order Hymenoptera; family Chalcididae; genus Chalcis; species Chalcis sispes. Next base: position 35,274,976 of record OX465097.1, read on the forward strand.
GGAGTATATTGAAGGGGAGCATTCGAATGTAGAATAATTTTTATAATAAAACCCTTTTTTGTAACCAGTCTCGTTATTTAATAGCCAGACCTCGTATTGTGTTTTTTTCTTTCTTATAGTCTATTTCAATGCTAATATATTGGCTGACTTTTCCCAAATCTTTCATAGCAAATTTTTCCATTAAACTTGATTATACTGCATTTATATTTTTCCTGTCCTTGCAACAGATTAAGAGATCGTCTTCAAAGACTAGAATGTATATTGGATCTTTGGCTTGTGTATTTACATAGAGAAAATAGTCATAATTGCTTCTCACAAAATTTAAGTTTTTTATAGATTTATGAAAACAATCGTACCATGCCCTTGGACTTTCTCTTAGCCCATAAAGTGCTTTTTTCAATTTATATACTTTATTTATTCCTATTTGGTAACCTTTTGGTGCATTGACGTACACTTCTGACTTTACATGACCATTCAGAAATGCTGTCCCCACATCCATCTAGTCTATAAATAGGTTATTTGTACAGCAATATGATAATAAGATTTTTAGGGTTTGAATTTTTCCAACTGGTGAATATACGTTTTCTAGATATTCCCTTTGCTGAAACCCCCTTATAACTAACCTAGCTTTATAGGTATTTTCATTTTTCTTTTTGTAGACCCACTTAACATCTATGATTTTTTTTCCTTTGGGTTTTTCTACTATTTGCCAAGTGTCATTTTTTCAAACTTTCCATTTCTTTATTCATAGCATTTGACCATTCTTTTGATGCTTTACTATCAAGTGCTTCTTCATATGTATTTGGAACATTTACGTTGACATAGTTGACATAGATGCAGTGAGCAATTGGATTTCCGTATCTGTTTACTGGACTTTTCTTTCGGTTTGATTTTCTGAGTATATTTAAATTTTCATTTTTATTTTCATTTTCATTTTTAAATTCATTTTGTGTATTTACTACTCCCGCTTCCTCTGTGTCAACTTGGTCAATTTCTGATTTACTTTCAGAATTATCATTTTCGAGAATTTCATTTTCAACTTTATATTTATTTTCTTTATTTGGGTCGTTTTCCTTTTTTAGGCAAACTAAATATGTTTTGTCTTCAACAACTTGTACGTGTCTTGCAATCACTATTTTATTGTTTATTAGTACTCGATACCCATTATTTGTGTATCCAACTAGTACACCCACTTTTGATTTATCGTCTCATTTTCCATTTCTTTTGCATTCAGGAGTTTTAACAAATACCCTGCTGCCATAGATTTTTAGATGATCTACGTTTGGTTTTTTTCCAAATAAAATTTCATAAGGACTTTTATTTTCACTTGTATTTGCAATGCTTCTATTTTTTAGGTACGGTACTGTATTTATTACTTCGGGCCAAAATCTCTTGTTTATTCTAGCTTCTTTCATTAAGCATCTACCCATGTCCATGGCTGATCGATTGTATCTTTCTGCTACACCGTTCAACTCATGAACCTATGGTGGACAAGGAAGTAATTGTATGCCTTCGGAACTCATAAAATTTGATACTTCTTCGTTTATGTATTCAGTGCCGTTATCGCACTGAATTCTTTTAACCCTTTTTTGAAATTGATTTTCTACCATGTTGATATAATCAATAATGCATTTTGCCGTTTCTGATTTATTTTTTTGGCAATATATTTGGGTGGATTTACTAAAATCATCAATTAATGTTAAAAAGTATTTTTCTCCACGATACCCTGTGGGTGTGTGTGGTCCATTTAAATCTGTATGAATGAGTTCTAGGGTTTCTGTTGCCCTAGTCCTATTATTTTCAAAGGGTACTTTTGGCATTTTACTTTCAAGACAATTGGCACATTTCATATTGATATTTTCTAGTTTTTCGGGCAGATCATCTAGTAATTTATTTTTTATCATAGTATTCAAGTATTTGAAATTTACGTGCCCAAGTGCTCTGTGCCATTTCTCTTTATCGGTTAATTAAGTTAAATTTGTATGAATTTTATTTTCGTTTATTTTCAAATAACTTTTCATGCAATACAAATTATTTTCTTTGTATGCTACAGCAGTTAAATTGTTTGAATCATTATATATTTCTGCGCATTCTTTATTTGCTACTATTGTGCAATTTTTTTTCGTTATTTGTGAAAAACTGAGTATATTTTGACTTATGCCTTGTACATAATAGACATTTTTTATATCTACTATATTTTCATGATTATTTATTTTGAAATAAGTTTTAATATTACCAATTTTTGTAGCTTTCAGTAATTTCCCATCTGGCAATTCTACATTTGCCAGTTCTTCTAAATCTTCATAATTTTGAAAAAACTTATAGTCATTGACGATGTGATCTGTACAACCACTGTCTAATAACCACTTTATTTCATTTTGATTATTATTATTTTCACTGTATTTTTTCACTTTTGAGCTGTACACTCTTGTAACCCAAGCTTGTACTCCACTTGATTCATTGTTGTTGTCTTGATTTCTTGAGTTGTTCTGCTGGTAGCCTCTGCCTCTGCCTCTTGCACGACCTCGAAAACCGCCTCGATTTCTTCCTCGTTGAGCCCCTTGTTGTTGTTTTTGTTTCAAATATTCTTGTTTTTTTGTTTGTTAGCTTCTGCGTGCCAACAATCTTTTGATAAGTGTCCCAATTTTCCGCATACGGAACACTCTTTTTTTGTAACTGTATTAAAGGTACTCACATGTTTTTTGTTGTTGTTGTGATTCGAGTTCATATTTTTTTCTTGTATTTTTGATTTTACGTAATCTACTGTTCTTTGATCCTCCGGAATGACATCTATGAAGTCGCCTATATAAATATAGCTTGACGGCAAAGTTTTGAGTAAATATCTCATTTTTTCAGTTTTGTCTATTTTACCACCAGCTGATTTGAATTCGTTGACAATTTTTTCGAATTCTATAAAAAATTCTTTAATTTCGTCGAAATCTTTTAGTTTGATTTCGTCCAATTTGCCTCTTTTTAAAATTTGGACTGCTGTTGATTGCGTTGAGTACATTTTTTCAAATTTTTGTTGCATCTTCAATGCTGAAGTGCAATCGGATATGTATTCTTATTGTTTATCCGAGACCGTACTTATGAGAATCGTTCTGGCTTTTAATTCTTTTTTCTTCCAATTTCCTTCATTTTCGTCTTTTTCAAAGTCTCTTTCTCTGATTGCTGGTTCCTTGCATTCTTTGTATTCAAGCAAGGTTAAAAGCCTAAATTTCCAGCTCGAGAAGTTTGCCCCATCAAAAAGTGGGATAATTATATCTTCTACTTTTACCTGATTAGCCATTTCTATTTGCTTCTCGAGTATTTCTGCGTATACTTCTCTTCAGTGCTTTCAATTTCTTGGTTTTCTTCAGCGCCTATGTATATTTATAGATGCACGTATTATACTTTTTAGGACTCACTATGTTTTCTTTTTTTTTTTTTTTTTTTTTTTTTTTTTTTTTTTTTTTTTTTTTTTTTTTTTTTTTAATTTTAATCTGTTCGCATCAGACTTTTTTTAACTTGTTTGCAAAAATTTTTTTGTATTATTGATTATTTTCACCTTTTTTATTCACTGAACTCAATATTTTTGTTTTTTTAGAGTCGGACAGTTCTTATTTTTGTTGTTTTTCAACTTTCTTATTTTTACTACCTAACCTCACTTTTGCGTTCGGCCGGTTCGTTTTGTAATCAGAACCTCTTTGTATTTTTACTTACCCCGCGTGTTTTAACCTAACCTCACTTTTGCGTTCGGCCGGTTCGTTTTGTAATCGGAACCTTTTTGTATTTTTATTTTTTTTTTTTTTCTTTATAACCAACCATTTAACCACGCTCTGCTGCCATGTTGGAAAAAATAGAGGTTGGATGGTTAAAATAAAGTAAAGCATAGTACTAATTACACTAGAATACTTTTATTATTTCTAATAACTTTGAATATATATTGTAACGTGGTGTTCTTGCACCAGTCACATGAGGAGGCTAAAGCATAGCTTATGCGCCTCCTCGTAGCTAAAATATCCCCCTTTTACAATCTTGGCAGCCTCGCAGGACTGCCACGCTTACCCTAACTAACAGCCACGCAGGGCTGTACATACTGTACCTTCCCCAGGTACAGGGGCTTCCAGCTCAAGTAAAAGCTCTAGCGAGAAGCTAGTCTCAGGAGCCCTGGCTAGACGAGGCAGTGCTCGCACACACTGCAGCAAGGTTCATCTCCATGCTCCTTCCTGTCCTTGTAGTGGTCCCGTACCTGTAACCTCCCAGACAGTAATTAAATAAAGCAGAAAATAGTAGTAGCAGCTGCACCTTGGGAAGGAAGTACAAGCTGCCACACAACATCATAGGAAAGCGAAAGAGGAGGTTAGAAGGCAGGCAACACATAGAAGCACAGCATTTAAGTGCAAGTAAATACGCACTAGGAGGTGTCGGATAGTGTTGCCTCGCTGCCGCTACAAGCAGGCTATCGCTGTCCCCGACACCGCTGCTTAGCTTTCTCAACCGCTCATCGTCCGAGCCGCAGCTGTTCACCCGCAGTACGGTCGCACCTAAAACAGAAAGAAGATAGACAAATTAGTCGACGCCTACCAGCTATGAAACGCGTCGACTTACCTTGATCCTCCGTACATCTGAGGTAGATTCTCGCCGCTCCAGGGAATACACAACAACACTGGCACTTGCGAGCGGGTAACCTCAACGCACGCTGCTGGCGTGCAGTAACATCAACTGCCGACAGCGCTGAGCGCGCGCGGCGGCTGCGTCGCGTAACGTACTTTACACGTACGTTGCGCCGGCGCAGATCGATCATCGAAAAGCCGCGCTCGCGAAAGTGCCACGCAATAAGCTTCTCGTTCACTCCGTTCGGGTCCGTTTAAGCGAGAAGTCACAATTAGCGAGCAGTTGACACTCCGCTCGGGTCCGTTTGAGAAACAAGTCGTGATACCAGCCGTAGTATTTAAAACGATACGAGCGTGCGAGAAAATTGTATTGTATTCCGAAGCGTGGAAGAAAATCTGGTAAGTGCATCAAGGTGCAGCAGCTTTTACCAGGAGGCATCCCTGCAACGAATCGTCCCCGTATCCTTCCCGTCTGCATGTGTGCGACCGCGTCGCGTGTTACGCGCCATTTTCGACCGTTGTGTATGCTGTACGCCCGTGACTGCTCTAACCGTGAGTTAGCCGCGCACCGTATTTGCCGCGCAAGAAACCGCGCTACACTGTTGTAGCTGGCGCCTTAGGCTCGCGTAAAAACGCGATAAATTCTTATATTTGTAACTTTAGTTTAAATAAACGTAATTGTTCGTGTGCTCATTTTAAATCGGTAGTTTTACCTTGCACTAGCAAGCAACCAACCTGCTCCCCCCCCCTTAAAATTTGTACGCCACCATGATCCCTAGTAGCGTTACAATATATAGATGCGGAATTACATAACTACGCGGCGTGATATCACTCTATCAACTAACTTAAGGGGAGGTTCTCATCTAGCGACCCGAATATTACGTGATTTTCGCGATTTTTTCTCTCATGGAAGGAAATAAATAAAGTAGTTAAGTTTTTCGGCACTTATTAAGTATGTTATTAACTACTTTTACAAATTTTTTTGAACTAAAATACTGAACAGTTTATTAGTTATATGCATTGAAAAATAGTCATCGAAAAAAAAGTCACCTCCACGGGCGGCAAGGTAACTCACCCAATTTTTGTCTGAAATCAAAAAATCGAAGTTTGTTATAAACTAGAGGACATTTGCTGGATCTTGAATTAAAATCACGAAGAAAAGTTAAAAATTAACAAAATGGCGGACTTGCAAAAAAAAAAATATTTTTTCGCACTTCTTTTGCTCGACAAAGTGCAATAACAATAAAATTAATAATTGTAAAATTATGATTTTGGGTCAAGATTTAGCATATTTAATTACCTTTAAAATGAAAAAAAATTCATCTCGATATATATAATAGTTTTTGAGATATCTTGCCGCATATCTCAAAAAACATGGTTTCGAGAAAAACTCGTTTAAAGTTTTAGTACGCGATTTAGTACGTAAAAAGACGATTTCGGTTTTTTGACTATAACTTTAAAAATAAATTGAATTTGGCAAAACGGGTTTCACGAGCGTATTCTACGAGACATTTGCCAACTTTTTAAGCAAAAAAAAAATCGATTTTTTGGTCGTGCTTGATGAGAAACTCCCCTTAAGACTCGTAGATCTATATAATGTAGAAAAGTGAGATAGCACTAGTGTACTCTCTATTAAGTATACATCTCTAGATGAGCGCGCTCTCCCACTACTTCACTATATATATACTAGCGCGCTTACCTGTGTGAGAGTATAGCGAATCCAGGAGTGTAAGTATTTACTGATATTCAACACATTTTGTAATCAAATTATGATTAATAATAGAAATTTCAATATGAATTTACAATTATACTAGCAAATATTTATTAAATAACTTTTAAGTACTCCTCCAACAGCCCATTATTTAAAAATTATAACTTCTGAAGAATGACTATTTAAACTATTATTCTACAATTATTTTCTCTTTTGTAATAATAAAACACTCATAGCAATCTTTTCTTTATTATTTAAATACTCATTCTTTATCTAATTATGTAAAATGCGACGAAAAACTTTGTTCTGTTGTAAAACGCGTTAAACCTTATAAGGCACACGATCATACAATTTAAATTAACATAATTTTATTGTATATAATAAATCTATGTAAGATCTCTGTAAAAATGGATCATCTCTCTCTCTCTCTAATTCTCACTCTCTTTAACCGAGAAGCCCGCCAGGAAGAGGGGGCCTGAAAAACTCGGCCTCTCCCCGAATTTTCTAGCCAAAGAAGAAATTTGCTGAGTAGCTTCTCCAACGCAGTTAAATACGGCACAAAATAATCACCAAGCAGCAGACCGCAGGCAGCACTCAAGGACCCACGTACTATGCAAAACATTATTACGGAAACATTACTACGGAAATATTACTACGAGGAACATTACTAAGGAACAAGTTACACTACTACAAGCAAGCAAGGAATAATCACTACGAGCAGATCTTAAGCAACTACAAGAAAACTACTAGGAAGCCGCTACGAAACAGCTACGCCAAACAGACTATTAAATTTTATAAATAAGAAGAAGACGACGAGAAGTCAACCACAGCAACAGAGGAACAGAAAGAGGGAGAGAAGATCGTCCTTATTCTTTGCATCTCACATTCAATAAAAAGTAAGTTTATCTAAGACTGTATTTTTTTTCTTTCATTTCCAAAGAGATAGTATTAGCCAGAATCGGCTAAATATCTCTATCCAAAGAAGAACACTTAGTAGGTCCTTTCCAGGACAGAATGTAGGCCAGCATCGGCCTATACGGTTGTCCAGTCCCGAATTTCATTTCTATCCCTAAAAATTCTTACAACTTTAACTCCTCCGCCGACCCGAGCCCATGAGTTTCAGTACTTAGGCTCATAAAGGCGAAATTAGTTCGCGTTAATTTAAAACGCGCTTGGACCGTCAACCAGACGTTGCAGTATCCTAAAGTAGCTAATAACTCGTTAATTCAATAGGATAAGTTATTATACAGTCTGTCAAGTAAGAGCGTGGTCGTGTTAATTTATAAAAAAATTCATTTGATAAAACTTATTATGTTTATATATACATTGTACACATTACAAACAATAATGCAATTTGGTCAATAATGTGTCCAGTCACCACCGGCGTCGATAATTGCCTGGCATCTCCGAGGCATGCTTTCTACTAATTTGACGGCGTATTCTAGTGGCAAGGATCTCCAGATCCGACGAATTTCGTAAGACAACTGCTTCAAAGTGTATGTGCGTCTTCTACGAAGCTTCCGTTTAATATATGCGCACACATTTTCAATAGGGTTTGCATCGGGCGACTGCGACGGCCAATCCAATGTAACGATACCAGATTAAGTCGTCCACTGAGTACAAAGCTTGCCGCGGTGTTTAAGATCGTTGTCCTCCTGCAGAATCCAATCTTCATTTTTTGTGATGAACCATCGTTTGGCAGATGGCAGTAAAGCCTTTTTGTAGATTTTTATCATTTTCTCGGCATTTAGGTTGTCAGTAAAGAGGTGCAAAGTGCCGAATCCCTGCTTTGGGAAGCAGCCCCTAAGATGCACCTTTATTCCATGTTTTACGGTCCGCTGAACAAACCTATTGGTGGAAGTTGACCAGGCTCGCGTGAGGACAGAACGTGCCCATATAGAACATTTATCAGTAAAAATGACATTTTCAAAATCTTTATCAATATTCTTTTATCAATATTCTTTATCAATATTCGCCCAAGCGAGTCGCTTTGTCACATGTTTTTCAGTCAACAGAGGCTTCTTCATTGTGTTGCGCCATTTCCGATGATGAGTACAAAGATGGGTTCGGATAGTTTCGTAGGATATATCTAAACCTTTTGCCATTAATTTTGCTTGTCCTTGCCGCAGTGTTAAAGCAGGATTCCGCAAAAACAGAATCACTATTCTTTTTTCATCTTTTTTGTTTACTTTTCCTATCGAGCCACGTTCTGGTAAATCATCGACATTTTTAGCCACTTTATATCGCTGTATCCACTTCTGTACAAATGCCTTCGACTTTTTCATATATTTAGCAGCCGCTGATTGCGACATTTTGGTATCTTTCGGGTGGATGCAAAGGAACACAGCCTTGTAGCGCGACGCGTACTTAGCACTCATGGCGTTTAACGTGATTCTCTTTTAAAAGATTAACGACAACTGAATCTTTGTTGACAATGCATTAAGGACAAAGCTTTCCTCTATTGGCTTGCGAAAGAACTAGAGCAAAATCTTTTATTACCTGTCGGTAAAATCGACCACGCTCTTACTTGACACACTGTATTTTTCTTACAGAGAGAGGAGAAGAGGGGATGAAAGGGAGAGGGTACACTATTAGCATATATTTTACAATTAATTTTTACACACATCAACACGGGCTCAATAAATCTCGTTACATAAACATATTACAAATTATGTGTCCATTTATTCATACGGAATAAATGGACACGGTATTTCGGAAAATGGTCAATGTCAATCCTGAAGCAACTCTCAACGAGGAATCCAATAGTAACTTCTATTTTAACCTAGACGATGTCCTTCGAAGTTATTTTAAGGTCAGATAATGTTTTTTAATGAAGAGCTCCCTTTCTTGTCATCGGCAATCGAAAGAGCGTGAAATTTTACGTTCAAATATGTACTTAGGTTACGAATACACGTTGACCTTGAAGGTCATCTAAGGCCATTTAAACATGAACAAGGTCTGGTTATCTTTTGGCATAGGAACTCCCCAATTTTTTTTACAGATGTATTGAAATTAGCAAAGTTTAAGAAGTGTTGACTGTAGGCATGACCTTGACGATGTACGGTCTGTAACGAGGTGGCGGTTGTAAAGGTAAACCACCACCGGAGAAATTGACCTCGGGAGACGCGCAATTCGCGAAAGGTGCGAAACTTGCTTGCTGCGCCCCCTTCTTGGCCGCTAAAGTCTCGGGCAACCGTGCTTCTAGGTCTAGACACGAGAAGCCGTCTTTCGGACCTAACTTACCCGTTGTAATGCCGCGCAAACGTCGTTGCGCGGCTCATGTGTCGTCCTCGCCCGGCTAGTTGATGTCACGGAGAGGGCGGTATTCGGTAGGAAGGCTGAAATTTCCTTGTGGAAAAAAGTAAGAGAAAAAAAAAAGAGTACAAACGTAATAAATTTATAGAAATAAAAAATAATATGAAAAGTGAAAAAAAATAATAATGAAAAGACGAGAAAGAGAAAAATAAAAAAAAAAGTATGGAAAATAAAAGGAACGAAAAATATTAAAATAAATAGAATAATTCAATAATTTAACAAAAAAAGTATGAATTAAGACAAAAAAGATTAAATACAAACCAAATAAATATTACAAAAAAAAACACGACGAGCACTGGTAATGAAATGCAATTTACAGCTGACGATTAAGCGTGCTATCCGGCGCGAGCGGGGCTCATACGCGCTACGCACGATATGAGTGCGAGAGAGAACAAGCCTCTCTTGCACTGCGTCTACTGGAGTGAGAGAGAAAGAGCTCTCCCACTCGTGCGCGCCGTATGTTATACGGGTGCGAGAGAGCAAACTACTCTCCCGCACTGACCCTGTAGGAGTGAGAGAGAAGGCACTCTCCCACTTGCGCGCGCCGCACGTACCCCGAGTGAGAGAGAGAAAGCGATTCTTCCGCACTGCGCCTGTAGGAGTGAGAAGCGGGACGTCGATGCTGTCTCGCCACATCGATGGTGTCGTCACCTCGACAATATGTCCCTGGGGTCTGGTGGCGGTGCCCTGCTTGCTACTGACCGCGGTTACGCACCTGCACAAAAAACTCACGACCAGAGGCGCACCGACGACTGCACACATAAAAGAACGACGCGGAAAAAACTGCTAAAACGCGGTGAGAAAAATTCGCGTCCGTGCGATCAAAATGGCAGTTAAAAACTCAGTAAAACGTGGGAAGAAGATAGCTTGCCTAGCCTAAACTAGCCTATCTTCCCTATACGGTACACTACTATTCTATCAGTCGGCATGTACCGTATTTTCCCGTCCGGGGCCGTCACGTTACCGAAATTAAACTCAGCTCGCGGACCGCGGAAGCGCGCAAAATATAAATACGCGCAGGGTACGAAATGCTCTCAGTGACAATTCATAATGTAGCGCTCTTTAATTTTGTTTGGATTAATTCTATTTTTTATTGTATTTCATGGTACTTCTTTTGTCAAATACAAATAAATTTAAAAATCATTTATTCTATATGGGAAAATTGAATTTACTTATATTTTCACAAAATCAAATCAAAACTACGGATTTAGTTGAAATAATAATACTTACATGTTATTATAATACATTATTGAGTATTAATTAGCAGTTACAGCTACATAATTTTATGTTTCAAAGTCTTGACAATGATAATAATCCTTATAAAAATGTTTAAAACACAATGATTTTTTACACCAACTACACAGCGTGTCCCATGGAAAATGGAACTTTTTCAAAACATCGATTTATATTGGCGCCACCTATTGGTGGATGTTAGTAATGGAAAGGTCCATTCTTAACTGACATCCTGTCAAAATTGTATGACATTTGGTTCAATGGAAACCAAAATATCGCGCTCAAAGTCACAGTGTGTTTGTAACATCGGTCGAAAAATGAGCTTCGAACAAGGAGCAAATATTAAGTTCTGTTTTAAACTCAGTAAATCCTTTACTGAGACGCATAATTTGCTGAAACAAGTTCATGGCGATAATTGCCTATCCCGTACCAGAGTGTATGAGTGGTATAAGCGGTTCCAGGAAGGTCGTGAAGACATTCAGGACGACGAACATCCAGGTCCTTCGAATACCGTGGTTACTCAAAGTAACATTGAAAAAGTGCGTGAATTTATAAAAAATAAGCCAAAATCTTTATTGCGATACATAGAAATGGAATTGAATATGTCCAAAAATTCAATTTATTGCATTTTGACCGATCATTTGAATCTACGGAAGGTGTGTGCACGCTTTGTTCCACACAAATTGACCGACTACGAAAAATTGCTCCGAATTCAACATTGTAAGGATTTGATTAAAGAGTCAAAAAAGGACCCAAACTTGAAATATTCAATTGTGATTGGTGACGAGACATGGTGTTTTCAATATGATCTCGAAACCAAGCGTCAAAGTGCTAAATGGAAGCAACCGAGCCCCATCCGAAAAAAAGTCGTCTTGAAAAGTCAAAAGTGAAGACAATGTTGATTTGTTTCTACGATTCGGAGGGTATTATTCATCGTGAATTCGTTCCACCTGGTCAAACGATCACTGCTGTGTTTTATCTTGGTGTTATAAAGTGTTTGCTCAGCCGTATTCGTCGTGTGCGGCCACAATACCGTGAAAAAGAGAGAGCTAGCGTTTGTTGCATGATAATGCCCCGTCTCATCAATCGAACTTGATCACGGATTTTTTGATCAAAAATTCCATTTTAACCATCAACCATTCGCCGTACTCGCCGGATTTGGCTCCGTGCGACTTCTACTTGTTCTCCAAATTGCACTTGCCTATGAAAGGAAAACGTTATGCCGACGTAGAGGCCATCCAAAGAGCGACGACCGACATACTAAAGTCGATGGATAAAAATGATCTCAAAAACTCATTCGATATGTTAATTGATCGTGCAAAACGTTATATTGATGCAAAAGGAGACTATTTTGAATAAAATGAATGAGATTTGCCGGAATATTGAGTTTTTGTCTTTATTTTAAAAAAGTTCCGTTTTCCATGGGACACACTGTGTATAACGTACAATAGCAATATTTGTACAGCCTTCTATTTCGCAGTTTGACTGCAAGAATCTCCAGAACTAAAATCAACAGGATTATCAAATTCATTAGGTTTCACATCGACGTAACCACTTTCATACTAGGAATATATAAAGAGATTCGTATATTTAGGTGACGAAGCTGGTTATGTACTAAAGATTGAATTTTTATTATGTTATTACTTAAATGTAAATTTGAATCATAATCCGTTAAAATCACGTTATCGGAAAATTGTCGAACAAAGTTCTTCCAGATGCGAAATCCATATACATCAAGCGGTTGTATTTTTCCTGTTGTTCCTGCTGGTATAACACATCGTTCAATAAGTCCCGAGACTAACCCAGAGATGGTGCTAGTAGTACCAAACTGGCTACGTTTCCATAGAGTGCGAACCTTTACATAAAACGTGTAAAAATTTCACGTCGATCAGATCACAGACAGCAGAGTTATTGAGGTTAGAGTAAAGTCACTTTGTAATTTGTTTGAAAAATGGAAAAAAGCGAGTCTCGCGTGTTGATAAAACATTGTTTTTTTAATGGGTAAAAACACCGTAGAAGCCCAGCAATGGCTTGAAAAACATTACCCGGACTCCTCTACATCCAAACCAACGATTTGTCGTTGGTATGCTGAGTTTAAACGTGGTCGCACGGACACAAACGATGCGGAACGTTCGGGTAGGCCATTGGAAGCCGTTACACAGGAAAATGTGAGTAAAGTGTTAAAAATTGTAATGAAAAATCGCAAAGTGAAGATCCGTGAGATTGCAGAAATGACACAGATATCATCTGGAAGCGTATTTACAATCCTTCATGAAAAATTGAGCATGACAAAGGTTTCTTCCAAGTGGGTGCCGCGATTGCACTAATGCACCATGCCACAAGTCCATGAAAACAATGGCAAAATTGAACGAATTGGGCTTTGATTTGCTTCCCCACCCCCCGTATTCGCCAGATTTAGCCCCCAGCGACTACTGGCTCTTTGCTGATCTCAAAAAAATGCTCCAGGGAAAAAAATTTGGCTCGAATGAGGTCATTGCTGAAACTGAAGCCTATTTTGAAGCAAAGGATAAATCCTTCTATAAACATTGTATAGAAATGTTGGAAAGGCGTTGGAAAGATTGTATCACTCTAAAAGGAGATAATATTGATGAATAAAAATGATTTTTGAAAAAAAATGTTGTTTTCGTTGTTAGTCTCGAGACTTATTGAACGATGTGTTATATACATGATAAGTGTATATAATTATTTTTGTTATTAAGAATTACTATATAACTTTTCTTTATTAAGTTTATATATTGTTACAGGTGACTTATCGAGATAAGGCCACCTTCCATGCAGTGCGAGGTAGAGTTCGCGGCGCGACTATACCCGGCGCCATCGATCAAGCGATCGATGGCGCGACGCGGAAAAAGGCGCTATCGATCAAGGAATCGATAGCGCTACGCGGAAAAACTGATAGGCGAGAGGGGAAAGAGAAGCCCTCTTGTCGAGCCTCCTTTTCGTTCCGCCAGTTCGACGTGCCGCGCGTGCTTTGATTGATTCACGAAGAATACGCGATTTTTCCGAGGAGTTTTCCGCCGAGTCTTAGCCGCAAATACCGCGAGAACAACCCCGTCGATTCAGTAGCAAAAGTAAATGGCCACTTCGTCTAATAGCGTAGGTCACAATCAATTATATTTAGTTTTCTGACGCGGGTGCGATCGCGTCAGGCACATATATATTTATATATATACAGCTATAAGAGAGCTTACGCGCGAGACCGCGTAGCTCTAATTCGAATAGGCCGTGCGAGTGCGAGTAAAAAGATCGATCCCTCTCTCGCACTATCATAGAATAGGCGTGCGAGTAAGAGAAAGTCACTCTTACTCGTACAACCTTCAAGCACGCAGTTGAGCAAGAGGAACGAGCTCTCTCGCTCAACCATAGACTGCAGCGTCGAGTGAGAGAGAGAGAGAGAGAGACGCTCTCGCTCGAGCAGTCATAGACTGCGGCGGTATAGAGGGAGAACTGCTCTCTCTATATCCGTCGTCTATAGACTACACGTGTGTGTGTAGCCGCATAAAGTGAAGAGGGTGCACATGCGCAGTGCGCACCTCGAGAATTAGTATTGCGCGTGAGGCAGCACTAATTGCTCTTCACTCGCACGGGTCCTTTCCATAATAATTTTGTCAGATTTATCATTAAATAAGCTTTAACGAACAGCAGGTGCGTTTTTCTTATTTTTATTCCCTACAGCTTCCCTATCTCGAATACCGCCGCCTCCGCGGGTGTGCCAATCTAGCATTGGCACACAAACTAAGCAGTCGAGCCCGGTGGGAGCATCGCCGGCAGCGGGCCAGTGCAGTGCATTGCATGCACTGCGTACCATTTAAATAGTCAGCAGTACAATATCAAATAGGCAACATTCCGAAATTTCATATTGAATAAACAACTTCTTTTTCGATACAGGAGTCGATTTCTTAACACCGATAGTTACCGAGGTAAAGAAATATCGAAATTGAAGTCGTGCAATCGTTTATGGTTGCTCGTACATCTGTATATTAATGAAGACCGTTCACATTGAAATATCAATAATCTCACCACTGAGCGTTTCCTCACAGCATTAACTCATTAACACCAAAAAATTCAAATTCTTTCATTGATTTTCAGGCTTTATTCACAACAAAAAAATAGGATAATATTAACTCTAATAGTACCTATTCTACTATTTTCAAGTATGCTTTTTCAATTGGCGGAGTCAAAATTGCATTTTGGCTCTTGAAAGAAAATACATTGAAATCTAGAAAATTTTTTTTTATATATATTTTTTTCGTGTTGTTATAGTAATGTAAGTGACTTGAAATTGTAACCAAAAGAGCATAAAACCGCTTTAGATTAAGAAAAACTTTCGTTGAAGAGCCTTCAATTATCCTAACGTATCAAAGATGTCGTTATAATTAGAAAAAACACGTATATACTAATGAAATATGAAAACCATTGATAGTATGATTGAATTATAGATCTTAAAATTTTACAATGGCAAACCAAATATGGTTGTCGAGAATTCCAAAACAGTTCTGATTTTGATCAAAATTGGTATGCAAGAGGTATTTCATCGAATTTTTCGTCACTTACAAGGAAACCCCCCAACCCGAACTCTCTGATTTTATTAAAACTTTGATATTTTATAGAGCAACGAAAAATAAAAGACACGTATTTATTTTATCTGCTAATATTCCCTTTGAAGGGGTGAAAACCACCCCTAAAGTTCACCTCTAAAATTACATTTTATTAAAAGTTTCCGGTTTAATTCATAATTTTTTAACGGAACAAAATAAAAAATATCAGTCTCAAATTTGCGGCCCTTAAATTTCATGGATGTAAAACTGTATTTTAAAAGAATTTTTTTTCTGGAAAAATTTAGGAAAATGTCAAAGTATAAAAATTTTTTTTTTCACTATAAAATAATTAAAATCAGCTAACGTATTTTGATATTTTTGAATAATTTTATTTTAGGAATGAATCACCCCTAAATCACATTCAAACCGCATGGAGATTTGATAGATAGAAGGGCTAATTTTTTCATATTTTATGGCTTATCGAAAATTAAAAAGCACGTAGTATTGTATTCTGCAATAGGAAATGTTATAGGGGTTGAAACTACCTATGAAATTCACCCCCTTTCCCCAATCACATCTTCTTGAATATCTCTGGTTCTATTTAAATAATATTTTTCGATAAAACAAAAACGAAAAAATTTATCTCAAAAAATTCAATAAAAAGTCAGATACAGACCGAAGGTCTAACTCTTTTAAAAAATTAAAACACTAGCTATTAACCTCCTAACTCAACAAATCTTAAATCGCAAACACGCCAAAGGCCTGACTTTTGTCAAATTTTCAAACACAAACTCTTCACTTTATATTAAACACAAAAACTTCACATAGATTTTTTCATAATTTTTCCTATAAATTGCAGCGTACAGTTTTTTAGAATTTTGAAATTTTTTGTAGTTCATTTAAATATTCTTTTTATGAACAATTGTAAATGACCGAAAAAAAATACAATAAACTTTTTTTTCTATGCTACTGATCAAATATTTTGATACCACCTGGCCTAGATTTGAGGATTAAATAAATTAACGAAATTTTTCATTAAATTGATACTACTGAATTTTCATTCTACATTTTATTAGGAGTACAAATTAGTTCGGTCCGTTTTCAAAAGATGGCTCTGGCTATTATGAATATTTAAATGTGACAGCTGAAGTCGGTAGTTTCAGAGAGGCACTGACATACTGAATATCACAGACATCTGTCTATGATATTCAGTTTATATCGCTTCGAGTTTTATAAAAAAATCCTCTTTTTAACTGTGTTAAATATGTCCAATTTTGCGTTAACTAAGCAGCATTTGCGACAGGTTTTAATTTTCTGTTTTAATTGGAAGAAAAGTGCAGCTGAAGCACATCAAATGCTTGTGGAAGTTTCTGGTGACAAGGCTCCAACTGATAAATCTTGTAGGGAATGGTTTTGACGTTTCAAGAATGGAGATTCTAGCGTTGAAGACAAGCCTCGCTCTGGACAGCCAAAAAAATTCGAAGACGAAAAATTGGAGGCATCACTCGATGAACATCCGAATAAAACGCAAGAGGAGCTTGCAGAACCATTAAAAATGACTCAACAAGCAGTTTCTGTACGATTGAAATCCATGGGAATGATTTAAAAGCAAGGCAATTGGCTGCCTTATGAACTAAAACCGAGAGACTTTGACAGGCGATTTTTCTGTTGCGAGCAGCTGATTGAAAGGCAACGAAGAAAGAGTTTTTTAAATAGAATTGTCACTGGGGATGGAAAATGGATATTCTATGATAACCCCAAGATGAAAAAATACTACGCTATACCCGGTCAATCGTTGCCATCGACCTTAACATCAACACCAAAGCCAAACATTCATGGTTCGAAGATCATGTTGTATATCTGGTGGGACCAAAAGAGTGTTGTGTACTATGAGCTGCTACAACCTGGTGATACCATAACGGCTGATCGGTATAGGCTGCAATTAATTCGTTTGAGCCGTGCATTACGAGGAAAACGGCCGGACTACAAAGAAAGACATGACAAAGTTATTTTTCTGCATGACAACGCTCGGCTTCATGTCGCAAAAGTCATGAAAAATTATTTGGAAACGCTCAAGTGGGGTATTTTGCCGCACCCGTCGTATTCTCCGGACATTGCTCCTTCTGATGACTGGTTGTTCCGAGGGATGCAGCACGATCTGGCTGGTCATCGGTTCACTTCTTTCGCAGAAATCGAAAATTGGCTCCTAACTTGGATCACCTCAAAAGACGAGACATTTTTTCGAGATGGAATTCGGAAATTACCTGAAAGGGGGGAAAAAGTAGTAACTAGCAATGAGCGATACTTTGATTAATCTTTTAATTCTTTTTATTTTAAAATAAATGCATTTTTGACCACAGAAAAACGAACCGAATTAATTTGTACTCCAAATATTAATGTTACAAGGTTTGTATACAAGAGAAAAAAAACCGATTTCAAAAAAATAATATTGGTTTTTGAGAAAATTTTGTAAAAGAAATTTACACATCTTCTGAGTAGCTGCTATGAATAAAAATTTAGATTACTGCAGTCTCTTATTTAACAGTTGTTGGTATAAAATGTGTTGTGAATAACTCACTGTTTATTTTGTTCATTTCTGATTGAAAGATGAAAGTCATTCTTTTAAATGTTATAAACATTTTATTAGCGTATTTTTAAGCGTTGCAAATAACAGATAGCGTAACAAATTATCGTAAAATGCAGCTGGCAGAAAAAATGAAATATATTTTATAAGATGTAAAAATTGAATTTAATGATCTAGAAATGGTAACTGATTAAACTTTAGATTTTCAAGAAGAATATGAAGACCATAATGCAAAAATAATAGAGGATGAAGTGCTTCATCATTTTCCTAAACCACATGAAGCACCAACAAATCAGTGTCAAATGATAATGAAGAAGTGGATTTTCAATATAAAGCAAGAGCCATAAGACTTTGAAGATGTGGTAAAAAAGATAATTTAAGTCTCAAAACTGTTTAGAATAGATTTAGAAAAGTTATATCTATAAGTCAGATGCAACGTTGGGCTCATACAATTAATAAAGGTGGTAAATAAAAAGAAAAAGTCGCACGAATTTGACACAATAAGCTGCATAATTTCAAAGCTGCTCTCAAAAAAGATCATGGAAATTTTTGTGAAGTGAGTTGCGAAATGGAAGAGTGTGCAACGTACATTGCAATTGTACGTTGCGGATGGTGCAAAAAATCATTGTGTTTGGAACATTTTTTTGAGGATTATCATTACTGTCATAATTTTGTAGAATAATACATATTGTTTAATAACTATGACAAATTTAATATAACAAAAGGTACAAGACTGTAGTTAATACGTATATTCAACTATAATACTACCGTGATCAAAAAGTAAGGTGAAATTATCATTTAAAACTCTCGGGCATTAGGAAGGCAGGTACATTTTTTTTCCTAGGTTGGTAGGACTGTCTATAACATTTGCCAAGCGTCTGTTTGTAAAAAGGTTTATATATCTCCGAGTTACACGTGTTTTTGTAAACAACCAAAAGTTAATTTTTCGATTTTTACAATGGGTGATTTTGTTGAGCAAAGAACTTGCACCAAATTCTATTTGTGGAACGATTATTCTTGTGCTGACACGTTGAAAATGTTGCGAAAGGCCTTTGGTGATCAAACTATGGCACAAAAAAATGTTTATAAGTGGTACAACGAGTTCAAAGCAGGCAGAGAATGCGTTGAAAACGAATCGCGCTCTGGACAACCATCAACGTCTACCGACGAGGGCCACGTCAAAAAAATCAAAGATTTGGTGCTTGAAAATCGTCAATTGACAATTAGAGACCTCGCTGATAGTGTTGAAATATCATTGAGCTTAGCCCAAACCATTTTGAAGAATGTTTTGTGTCTTAAGCGCGTCAAGTCTCGATTGGTGTCAAAATCGCTCAATTTTTTGGAGAAAAAGCGTCGCGTTGATGTGTGTGAAACTTTGCTGTCTGACCATTAGGACCACTTGAAATGCATCATTACTGGAGACGAGACTTGGATTTACGCATACGACCCTGAAACCACCGACCAATCCAGCGATTACCGTGCAAAAGGTGAAGCAAGACCGAAAAGACCACGGCAAAGTCGATCGAAAATCAAGGTCATGTTGACAGTTTTCTTTGATTATCGTGGTGTGGTGCACTATGAATTCCTTCCGCCGGGCCAAACTGTCAACAAAAAATATTATTTGAGCGTTATGCGTCGTTTGCGTGAAGCTAAATCATGATTCGTCTGAAACGGCCGGAATTATGGGCGAACAACTCTTGGTTCCTTCATCACGATAATGCACCATGTCACACTGCATTGGTTCTTCACGACTTTTTTGCCAAAAACTCGACTCATATCGTTCCGCAACCACCTTATTCGCCTGATTTGGCTCCGTGCGACTTCTGGCTATTCAGCAAACTCAGAAGGCCAATGCGGGGACGCCGTTTTAACTCGATTGAGGAGATAAAAACCAAATCAAAGAAGGTCTTGAAGGCTATATCGGAAAAAGACTATTCTGACTCTTACGAGGACTGGAAAAATCGTTGGCAAAAGTGCGTTTTATCGGACGGGGATTACTTTAAAGGGGATGAAATTGATTTGGAAGAATAAATAAAAAATTTATATTTTATAAACAAATTCACCTTACTTTTTGATCACAGTAGTATATTTTAAACCCAGTGTTATGACGGCGAAGCGAATGAATTTTTTTACTAGACTGTAAAAATTTTTGCCTTGCTTGAGCTAAGTTGACTGTGGGTGGCGAGAAATAAGTGTATGTACGAGGTGTAATTAAAAAATAAGGTAACTTTCCATTTTTTTTTTTAAATATTCATTAAATTATCTAAAATTATGTTGTCCCCTTCAAAATAATCCCCCTCTGATACAATGCACTTGTGCCAGCGCTTTTTCCGGTCGTCAAAACACTTCTAAAATGCACTTTTGGGTATTGCCTTGAGCTCCTTCAGCGATGCAGCCTTAATCTCCTAAATAGTCGCAAATCCTCGTCCTTTCATGGATCTTTTCAATTTTGGGAAAAGGAAAAAGTCGCAGGGGGCCAAGTCTGGTGAATACGGTGGCTGAGGCATGATGATAGTATTGTTTTTCGCCAAATAACTACTCACTAGTTGGAACAAATTTTGGAGCAAATTTCGCTGACACACCTGCCATACCCAAAACATCCGTTAAAATCGATTGGCATGAGCCAAACGATATGTTAAGATCATCAGTTACTTCTCTAATTATAACTCAACGATTTTTCAACACAATTTCTTCCACTTTCTGAACATTCTCGTCGATTTTTGACGTGCTGGGTCGTCTGGAGCGAGGTTTATCGTTAACATTTTCTCGACCCTCTTGGAATAACTAATACCACTTATGAACATTTTTTTGCTCAGAGTTGACTCACCGTACGCCACTGTCAACATTTCAAGAGTTTTTAAGCAGTTAATACTATTTTTCACACAAAAATTAATACTAACTCTTTGCTCCACTATTTTCAACAGCAAAAAATCGCCGAACACGCAAATACGAGTCTGGCCTTAATGCCTCTCACATAAAAACAACACACGTTATTTAGTCGGAACTGTAAACATATGATCATGACGAGTGTACCAACATAAAAAAAAATTTTTTTAAATTAGAGTGTCTATTTTTTCGTTTCTTTATACGAAGTTAAGTGCTGCTCAGTCAGGCTGCTAGTCATCGATCGAAATAAATAGTAATCAGAAGGCGCAAAGTCTGGAGAGAACGGTGAGTGGGGTAGGACTACCCAATTTAGCGTTTCCAGGTATGTTTCAACCGGTGACGCAACTTGCGGCCGAGCGTTATCATGCAGCAAAATCACTTTGTCGCGTCTTTGCTTATATAGCGACTGTTTTTCTTCCAATGCTCGGCTCAAACGCATCAATTTTCGTCAATGAAGATCCCCTGTGATAGTTTGGTTGGGTTGCAGCAGCTCGTAATACACTACCCCCAGCTGATCCCACCAAATGCACAGCATGAGCTTGGAACCGTGGATATTCCGCTTTGGCGTTGATGCTACTGCTTCGCCGGGCTTTACCCACGATTTTTTACGCTTTTGATTACTGTAGTATATCCACTTTTCATCACCAGTTACAATACGATGTAAGAAACCTTCTCTTTTTTATCGTTAAAGCAGCTGTTCACACGTGACAAGACGCCGTTCGACATCTCTTGGCTTCAGTTCGTACGGCACCCAAAATCCTTCCTTTTGCATCATTTCTAATAATGTCAGACATTTTAAAACTGTTGTTTGATCAACTCCTAATGATTTTGCAGCATCGGATTGCGTCTGACATGGATCTTCAGCATGTAATGTTTCCAATTCTTCGTCTTGAAACTTTTTCGATGCACCACTGCGTTCTCTATCTTGAACATCAAAATCGCCATTTTTGATTCGGTTAAATAAGTCTCTGCATGTTTTTTCCGACAAAGCATGATCACTATAAGTTTCTACAAGAATTCTATGTGCTTTAGCTGCAGATTTCTTCTTAATTAAATTGTGCAGTAACATTCCCCGCAAGAACGGTTTATTTGGTACGAATTTTGACATGTTTCACGCTACAAAAAGAAAATGTTCCTTATAGGTTAATGGTAAGACACGCACTGACTTTAAATATAGGTTATAGAACTTTAATATAGATGCATCATTATCTTGAATTATACACACAAAATTTTACAATAAAAATAATAATAATAACAACAACGACAATGACAACGACAACGACAACCACAACAACAACAACAAAAACAACAACAATAATAATAATAATAACGACAATGACAGTGACAACGACAATAATAATAATAATAATAATAATAATAATAATAATAATAATAATAATAATAATAATAATAATAATAATAATAATAATAACAATAATAACAATAATAACAATAATAACAATAATAACAATAATAACAATAATAACAATAATAACAATAATAACAATAATAACAATAATAACAATAATAACAATAATAACAATAATAACAATAATAACAATAATAACAATAATAACAATAATAATAATAATAATAATAGCTTACAGTCTGTCAAGTAAGAGCGTGGTCAACTTCACCGACAGGTAATAAAAGATTCCTTCGCAAGCTGATAGAGAAAAGCTTTGTCCTTAATGCATTGTCAACAAAGATTCAGTTGTCGTTGATCTTTTAAAAGAGAATCACGTTAAACGCCATGAGTGCTAAGTACGCGTCGCGCTACAAGGCTGTGTTCCTTTGCATCCACCCGAAAGGTCCCAAAATGTCGCAATCAGCGGCTGCTAAATATATGAAAAAGTCGAAGACATTTGTAAAAAAGTGGATACAGCGATATAAAGTGGCTAAAAATGTCGATGATTCACCAGAACGTGGCTCGATAGGAAAAGTAAACAAAAAAGATGAAAAAAGAATAGTGAATCTGTTTTCGCGGAATCCTGCTTTAACACTGCGGCAAGGACAAGCAAAATTAATGGCAAAAGGTTTAGATATATCCTACGAAACTATCCGAACCCATCTTCGTACTCATCATCTGAAATGGCGCAACACAATGAAGAAGCCTCTGTTGACTGAAAAACATGTGACAAAGCGACTCGCTTGGGCGCATGAGAATATTGATAGAGATTTTGAAAATGTCATTTTTACTGATGAATGTTCTATATGGGCACGTTCTGTCCTCACGCGAGCCTGGTCAACTTCCACCACTAGGCTTGTTCAGCGGACCGTAAAACATGGAATAAAGGTGCATCTTTGGGGCTGCTTCCCAAAGCAGGGATTCGGCACTTTGCACCTCTTTACTGACAACCTAAATGCCGAGAAAATGATAAAAATCTACAAAAAGGCTTTACTGCCATCTGCCAAACGATGGTTCATCACAAAAAATAAAGATTGGATTTTGCAGGAGGACGACGATCCTAAACACCGCAGCAAGCCCTGTACTCAGTCAAAGACTTAATTTGGCATCGTTACATTGGATTGGCCGTCGCAGTCGCCCGATGCAAACCCTATTGAAAATGTGTGGGCATATATTAAACGGAAGCTTCGTGGAAGACGCACATACACTTTGAAGCAGTTGTCTTACGAAATTCGTCGGATCTGGAGATCCTTGCCACTAGAATACGCCGTCAAATTAGTAGAAAGCATGCCTCGGAGATGCCAGGCAATTATCGACGCCGGTGGTGACTGGACAAATTATTGACCGAATTGCATCATTGTTTGTAATGTGTACAATGTATATATAAATATGAAAGTTTCATCAAATAAATTTTTTTATAAATCAACACGACCACGCTGTTACTTGACAGACTGTATATTATCCTGTGAACAAAAGAATAAATTATCAATAAATAAATTAATTTATCATGGGTTTATCATTTTTAATTAGTTATAATAGTAAGATATATTGTATGGTATGTCTACGTGGAATATGCAGGTTGCAGCAGCATAATTTCCTTTTTTCAAAATTTAATAAAATCCAATGTATGAATCAGAAAATTTTTATTTATATTTTATAATAAAGGCGCACATCTGAAGTATTGTTTTACATAGTTTTAAAGTTTAAATCAGGTATGTGACGTCCCTCATACTCCATACACTGAGTAAATCGATTTATGGCGTTTGTCATGACTCTTGCCAGCATAGCAGGCGTTACATTGACAATTTCTTCCTGGATGTTGGTCTTTGAATCTTGTAGGATCAAGGAATATCTTCAAATCTTGTAGAGATAAACACGGGATTTCAAAAATTTATATAGAAAAAAATCACGAAGAGCCAAATCAGGAGAGCGGGCCGGCCACTCCGATTCACACCTAATTGAGATGAGGTGCTCTGGAAAGTGTTTCCTCATAACAACCACCGATGATCTTTAAGTGTGTGCCGTTGCACTGTCTTGTTGGAACCAAATGTCCCCTGAATCGGAAAGTCCAAGGGCAGACGCATGTTTGCGCGCAGAACGCCGTGGGGATCGCAACATTGAAGCTGTCACTGCCTCAATGTTCGTAGGTGATCTAATGGGCCGAGGAACTCCAGTTCTTCCTCTTGTCACATTTGCAATTTGTCTGAATGTAGTGACTTATGTAACGATTGATTTCCAGTCTGGGACAGAAGCCAACAGGGCTAAATTAAAGCGATTGCAAAAGGCGCGCTGGGTTGCAATCACAGAACATCCACTCGAAAAGTAGGCCTCAACGGCAAAAGCGCGCTCCTCACTGTTCTAACGCATGATAGCGACTGAACTATGTCGGGACAAAACTTTATAGTCCCACCACTCGAACGAGACCACTAGCGCTCTGCTACCATACCAACCGACTGAATGGAGCGCATTTTGAAAAAGGGAGTTATGCTGCCGCACCCTGTATTACAATTAAATATACGTATGGTGCAAAAAATCATTGTGTTTTAAACATTTTTTTTTAAATTATCATGACTGTCATAATTTTGTAGAATAATACGTATTGTATCATAACTATAACAATTTAATTTAACGAAAAGTACAAGACTGTACAAGGGTGGTTCAATAAGTACCCGTGTTTGACGACAGAGGGCGTTCCTGAGGGAAGTTGGTATTATCATCGTGTGCTGCCATCTATCAAACGACGGTAAAACAAATTTCAGACTGATGGATAGGTTAGTTTGGATTTGGCAGCCATTCGTGTAAGACGTGTTTCGTGATTCTCGCTCAAATAAAAAAAGAGCAGTATTGTTCGATGATTCGCTTTTTGTTTTTGGATGGTAAAAAATGCGAGGAGATAAAAGCAAAGTTAGATGCTGTTTATGGGGACACTTCACCATCTATGACCGCAGTTAGATATTGGTTCAACTAATTTAAACGTGGGCGAATATCCGTTTTTGATGAGGAGCGACCAGGACGCCCGGCAGACGTGGTTACCGAGGAAATCATTCAAAAAGTCCACGACATGATTCTCGCTGATCGACGAACGAAAGTGCGCGAAGTAGCAGAGGCCATAGGTGTGTCAACCGGAACCGCAATGAATATTTTACATGATAAGTTGTCGATGAAAAAATTGTCGGCCCGATGGGTGCCGCGATTGCTCACGGTGGACAACAAGCGGATGCGGCTGTTAACTTCGAAGCAGTGTTTGGAGCAATTTAAGCGAGATCCGAAGGAGTTTCTGCGTCGAGTTGTCACTGTTGATGAAACCTGGATTTATCATTACACACCAGAAACTAAGAAACAATCAAAACAATAGATTTCTCCCGGTGAAACTGCTCCAAAGAAGGCAAAACGGTCCCATCGGCCGGAAAGCTCATGGCGACGATTTTTTGGGATGCGAACGGTGTCATTCTCATGGATTTTTTAGAAAAAGGAAGAACGATCGTTGGACAATACTACAGTGAGTTATTGGACAGCTTCGACAAAAAACTGAAGGAGACACGGCCGCATTTGGCAAAAAAGAAGGTGCTGTTTCACCATGATAACGCACTAGCACGTTTATCCGGAGTTGTCGCCGCCAAACTGCATGAATTGCGTTATGAATTGCTGCCGCACCCCCCGTATTGACCCGATCTGGCCCCCTGCGACTTTTTCTTGTTCTCTAACATGAAGAAATGGCTCGCAGGAAAAAAATTTAGCTCCAACGAGGAAGTCATCGCCAAGACAGAGGCGTACTTTGGAGAGCTCGAAAAATCTTGTTTTTGGAGGGATTAAAATGGCAGGAGCGTTGGGAGAAGTGTATCTTTCTAATAGGGTACTATGTTGAAAAATAAAAAAAAATTTTTTGAAAAAATGGTGTCTTCATTTCTAACATGGATACTTATTGAACCGCCTTCGTAGTTAATACGTATATTCAACTGTAACATATTTCATGTACAGAAACAAAATATTTTACAATTTTACTGACTAATTGTTAATGATAAATTTATGATAAATTGATTGATTTATTAATAATTTATTCACCTGTACACGAGAAGATATAAAATATTATTATTATTACTATGATTATATGTGATCGTGATTAAAAAAAAAAACTATTACTATGAAATATAATAAAAAGATAATAATCCTAACTTTATTGAAGAAAAACATTTGATTATAGTCTCATATTGAGAAATATAGTCTATATAAATGCTTTATGAAATCGAGTTTTTCCGTTTACAAGTTCAGAAGTTTGGATTGGCTTCGTTCAAAAACAAGGCTTTTGACCCGTCTGCAATTTTAGACGTGATGTTTAGAAGCTTGAAAACTGGGTGGGGGGGGGGGGGAGGGGTAGGGAATTTAGACCTGTCTGTGGTTTAGGATGTGTTAAGTTAGGGGTTTAAGAGTTTGCGTTTAAAATTTGGCCAAAGTGAGGTTCGGCCTGTTTACGGTTTTAGATTGGTTGAATAAGGGGGTTAAGAACTAGTTTAATTCAGAAGATTCAGGCCTTTGGTCTGTATCTGACTTTTCATTGAATTTTTTTAAATAAAATTTTTCGTTTTATTTTCATTCAAAAATATGTTATAGGACCGAAGATACTTAAAATGTGATTGGAGGAGGGAGGGGGGGTTAACTTTAGGTGTTATTTTAACTCCTTTAACATTTTCTATTGTAGAATACAATATTACGTACTTCGTAATTTTCAATAAGCCATAAAATATGAAAAAATTAGCCATCTTATTCATCCAAAAATCTCCATGTGGTTTGAATGTGATTCAGGGGTAGTTTACCCTTAAAATAAAATTAGGTGACTATACCAAAACATGTTAGCTGATTTTCATTATTGTATTTTATAGTGAAAAAAAAATTTTTAATATTTTTTGAAAGAAATGTAATTTTGCGGGTGAGCTTCAGAGGTGGTTTTCACACCCTTAAACTAAATATTAGCAGATAATAAATACGTGTCTATTATTTTACGATGCTGTACAAAATATCAAAGTTTCAATAACATTGGAGAGTTTGGGTTGGGGGGGTTTCCTTATTAGTGCTTGCAAGGAGGGGTTATTTGTCTATATTTCGTTTCAGGATAGTAAATCGGAGCTTTATCTCTTGCTCAAGCTTCTGCGAATATTATTTAAATATCATTTTACTATTATCTAAAAATAATTCCCTAAAAATAATGAACATCACTTACTTAGAGCATATCTGTTTACGAAATGCTGTGTAATGTTTGTAATAGGCAATTTAATGTACACCCAGCACGGGCTTAGGAAAATTTTTTTTAATTAGATCATCATACGGAGCTGATAGCTTGTTTATTTACTTTCAATTTCCTTTACCTAATTTTTCGCCACATTAATTTCTTTCGGAGATATCCGACTTTGAATGCAAAAGGATCCTTGTCTTTAACCATTGATATCTCAGCAACCAATGATCGGACAGAAAATTTAAGGGCAGTTTCGTGATCTGGAATAAATTTTCTAAAAAATCCCGTTGCGCTATTTAGACAAAGAAATTTTTTTTCAACCCTGATATTAACTTGGAAAAGGTTAAAAAAAGTTACTTTTTTTGTTGTTTTGGAAAATTGACCGCATCTTTGCTATTTTTGATAAAACCGCTAATATTTTTGAGAATTTTAAAAAACTAATGTACCTTCAATAGCTGTGTGAAGTTTCGGATCGATCCATCGAACGGTTTTTCCGGACCTATTGATCAAAATTTCCGAAAAAATTAAAGAAGCAAAATTTATGTTTTTAAGGACCTTGTAATCAATTCAAAAATGGAAAAAATTAACTGTTTTCGACTTTTCCCACAATTGCTTATCTCTCACTTTTTGAATTTAAAAACAAAAAAATTAAAAAAAAAAATTACTGATCCATTTCTGAAATTTTCAATCCATTTTGCAACTTAATTTTTGAATTAGAAGTCAATTAAATTAATCATGAGTTGATACTCCCAAAGTGTACCAAGTACTAATTCTACGAAATTCCGGGCAGTGAATTCTGTACTCTATCTGCAAAGCTTACAAGCGTTAAAAAAAACAGTTTTTTTTAAAACTAATCTTCTTTTAGTGAAAAAGCTATCCAACAGTTTTTTTTAAAACTAAAAATTTTTTCCACATTGATAAAAATAGTCATCTAGAAGTTTTTGTAAATTTTGATTTTTTTTCAATTTTTTTATCATGCCTAGGTGGCATTTAACCGCATCGCAAGTCGCGCAGCTCGTGACTCTTGTTCAGGAGGGGTACATTTATCGAGAGGTCAGCGATACACTGAGCGTTAGTTCGTTAGTCGTGTCTTGTGCCTACAACCAATTCCTAAAAACTAATGAATTTGAGAGATGAGCTGGACAAGGTCGACACCGAGTAATGACTCCTCGGGACGATCGCGCAATTGTTCAACGTGTTCGTCAAGAACCTTTTGTTTCTGCGATCGTTGTTGCGCAGCACTTCTTAAATCGTCGACAGCAACAACGACGGCAGCCGCGAAACATTTCAAGGTCAACGGTTCGCTACCGTCTTCCTAAAGTTAGGTTAAGTTGCACGGTAACGATAGAAGACCTCTAGTTTGGCGTCGTCCGGGAAAGCGTTCGACGCAAAACTTTGTCCGTCCCGTCGCAGCTTACAACGGAGAATCAGTGATGGTTTGGACTGGAGTCTCGCAGTAATGGCGAACTCGTTTAGTTCTTGTCCGTGAAAACCTTAACGCTTGGCGCTACATCGACCAGATCTTGAGGCTTGTTGTGTTACCATGACGACAACACGCAAGGATTCATTTTTATGCAGGATAATGCTCGACCTCATACCGCGAACATTACCCATCAATTTTTTGAGAGTTATGACGCAACGCTATTAAAGCATCCTTTAATGAGCCCTGATTTTAATCTCATTAAGCACGTCTGGGATATCATGGGACGTAGATTGCGAGACAATTACTCAAATTTACAAAATTTAAAAAAAATTTTTTTTTTGTTTTGAAATTCAAAGAGTGAGAGATGACCGATTGTAGGAAAAGTCAAAAACAGTTATTTTTTTCCGTTTTTAAGATGATTACAAGGCCCTTAAAAAAATAAATCTTGCTCTTTTAATTTTTTTGGAAATTTTGATCATCGGTCCCGAAGAACCGTTCGATAGATCGATCCAAAACTTCACACAGCTATTCAAGGTACATTGAGATTTTTAGAATTCTTAAAAATATGGTATTAGCAGTTTCATCAAAATTAGCAATGATGTGGTCGATTTTCCAAAACAACAAAAAAAGTGACTTTTATTAACCTTTTCCAATTTAATTTTAGGGTTGAAAAAAAATTTCTCTTTTTAAATAGCGCTACGGGATTTTTTAGGATATTTATTTCAGATTACGAAACTGCCCTTTAATTTTCTGTCCGATCATTGGTTGCTGAGATATCAATGGTTAAAGACGAAAGGATCCTTTTGCATTCAAAGTCGGATACTTCCGTAAAAAATCAATAAAGCGGAAAATTAGAAAAAGGAAATTAAAGCTGAGTAAACAGGCTATCAGCTCCGTATAATGGTTTAATTGAAAAAAATTTTCCTGATCCCGAGGACCGAGAATAACATCGCGAAAAATTTGCAAAATTTTCTTTCCGTGCTATCACTTAGAGTATTTAACAACCGTAGTTCCTATAAAGTTTTGGTCGAAAGATCTCAAAACTAAAATCTTAAAGCTATAAAACGCTCTTTTGAAAGTCTCGATACAATCATTTCACTGAGATACAGCGCGCCTAAAATTATCAAAAAATTTAGAATTTGTTTTTGTTTCTTTAAGTTTTGCGATAAGTGTAATTTCGGAACGCCGTAGTCAAAACTTAGTTTTCCGCTATTTTAGATAGAAGACGCTCGGTGTACTGTCTTTTAAAAAAGTACCGGGAATTTAAAATTAAAACAACATTTTTACGTTTAATAATCAAAATTTATTGGGTCGCCTTCAAAATAGGCTCCATTTGCTCCGATACATCTATGCCAACGGCAGTTCCAATCATCGAAACATTTTTTATAGGCGCTTTCCGGGATGGCCTTCAGCTCGCGCGCCGAATTTTGTTTTATGGCTTCAATCGACTGAAAACGAGTGCCACGGAGCGGCAATTTAAGTTTTGGGAAGAGGAAGAAGTCACAGGCGGCCAAATCCGGCGAATACGGTGGTTGTTCAAGCGTGTTCGTTGAGTTTTTGGCGAAAAAGTCGGTCACAATCGTAGCTCGGTGAGACGGCGCGTTATCTTCGTGCAAAATCCACGAGTTGTTCGCCCACAAATTTAGCCGCTTTTTACGGATACGCTCACGCAAACGTTTCATAACGCCTAGGTTATACTCTTTGTTTACCGTCTGACCCTCTGGAACGAATTCGTAGTGCACTACGCCACGGATATCGAAGAAAACAATGAGCATCACCTTCACTTTTGAGCTGCTTTGGCGTGGTTTTTTTCGGTTTTGGCTCGTTTTTTTCCACCCATTCCGATGCTTGCTGGCTTCTTTGCATATCGTACTCGTACACCTACGTTTCGTCACCAGTTATGATGCATTCCATGAATGCGGGATAAAAATTGGCGCGATCCAGCATGTTCGAAGCGACCTGTTCGCGATAGCGTTTTTGAAGAAAATTAAGCTCTTTTGGAACGAATCTTGCGGCTACCTTTCTCATGCCCAAAGTATCAATTAAAATCGTACGTGTGGACTCGTGGGATATCTCAAGTTTATGTGCTATCTCTCTTAAGCTAGTATGACGGTTTTCAAGCACTATTTTCTTAATTTTATCAACGTTATCTGCGATCGAAGCCGTCGATGGGAGTCCAAAACGAGGCAAGTATTCGACGACTTCACGACCCTCTTTGAAGGCTTTGTACCACTCATACGCACGGGTTTTCGATAGTGCTTTATCACCCAAAGCCTTTTGCAACATTTTCAATGCATCGGCACACGAAATTTCATTCGCAACACAAAATTTTAGATAAATTCTTTATTCAACGTAATCAACCATTGTAAAAAATCGGCACGCACTATTGACATTGACTGACTTAACCAGCTACTGTTAACACACTTGTTGACAGATTCCGCTCAAACTTGGCATATCATTAAGGACAGTTGTACCAACCTAGAAAAAAAAATTTTATCTGCCTAAGTTGCCTTGCCAGATTTAAATCGACGATTCCCGGTACTTTTTTGACAGAATGTACATAACCCAACTCATTTTCATTTTCAATCGAATAGATGACGATTTACCCGTACTGAGTGTACGTCATTTGGAATTAATGAATGGTGCAGAAAATGTGAACAAATGTCAACTAACAATTACCAGTTGGGATAAGCTGAGCCGCCTACCTCTAGATGTAGGTGAAAATTTGAGGCTATTGCCTACGTGGTAATTTGATAATCAGAAAAATCCATTGGATGGATAATGGTGGGTGTTACATGACGTTGAAAGGGACGGGTTATATGGTCGGTGGTTGAAGGGTGAAAGGGTTAATTATTTGGAATAGCCATATAACATATGTAAAACTTCACATTAGTATAGTTCCGTACAAAATTTTGTCCATTTCTTTGTACTAATTCAAATTATATTATAAAAATTTAAATAAAATTTTGGCTCATTGACGTCGTATGAGCAACAACCTTTAGCTCAACCCTTTACGGCCCAAAGTCTCTCTCCACAAACGTAAACTTTAGCCCCTTCAAAATATGACTAATTCGTCTATTTTTTTCTGAAAAGTACTTCTCGCCCTATTTTCGGGTATGCTTTTTCAGAATCTACTATCAAAAATTCAGATATATGCACTTAAATATTAGTTTTTTTTTATTTAACTTAAAAAATGACAATTTTTGACCTCTTTTTTTTCAAATTCTATGTTTTCTATGAATTCTAATATCTTTAAATGAAAACAATTTATATCATAAGTAATTCTTATCTCTCACCTTTTTGATGCGACCTTCCGTTTCCAAAAAGCTG
Source organism: Chalcis sispes (assembly GCA_949987625.1). Lineage (NCBI taxonomy): Eukaryota > Metazoa > Arthropoda > Insecta > Hymenoptera > Chalcididae > Chalcis > Chalcis sispes. Next base: position 35,307,247 of record OX465097.1, read on the forward strand.
TAACGGCCGCTTCAAAATGACCGTTTAAACAATGCAGTGTAAAATGAAAATTCGATTGTTATTTACGAGATCAGGATCTACTTAACGAACAAATTTTACCGAACAAAAAGTGCTTAGAATTGACCAAAGAATACGTGTGAATTTTTTCAAAATTTTTTGAGACGTTTTTGAAATTTTGGACTTGGCCACTTTTTGAGAAAACCCAAAAATGTGTCAAAAAATTCTGAAAACATTTACACGTATTCTTTAACCGATTTTAAGCATTTTTGTATCAGTACAATTTTTTCAAAAAGTTTTCATAGTTTGTTTTATCACACTCAACTTTACTCTCATCGCTTTTATCTTCGTCTTCAAAAGGAATGTCCGATTCACCCGAATCATCAGCATTAGGTATTACAACATAATCATCATGTTCTGTGATTTCGACTAAATACTTTTGCCCTTTACTTCTTCTAACAGGGACAGAATCAAAATTTCTTTTAGGCATAGTGATAAGAATAAACAGAAATTATAACTTATTTATAATTTTAGCAAATTAACGTAGTTGTGATTACTTGAGAGTAAATGAAATGATATGTACTATACTAGGTTGTTCAATATTTTGAAAGCGGAAATGAAGATACTTTTTTTTGTTGGTGAAATCACTTTTATTGCTCAGTATAATCTCCCATAAGTTCAATACACTTGGTCCAACGGTCTTCCAACTTGTTTATCCCATCATGGAAGTGACTTTCTGCAAGGCCTACAAAATACTCCTCTACGACGGCTATAACCTCTTTGTTTGATGAAAAATGCTTCCCACGAAGGAATTTCTTGAAGTGTGGAAACAGCCAGAAGTCAGAGGGAGCTAAATCAGGCGAATAAGGTGGATGCTGCAACAATTCGTACTTTAATTCGGTTATTTTAGTGATGGTTTTTTGAGCTGTGTGAGCGGGTGCATTGTCTTGATGAAAAATGATTTTTTTCTTGTGCAAACCGGGTCTTTTTTCACTAATTATTTCATCCAATTGGTCCAATAGGGCCTCTGCTAAATCTCTCTCGGTCAATCGACGATTTTCCAAAATTATATCCTGTACTTTTGCTATGAATGCTGGTGTTGATGCACTTTTTGGACGTCCTGAGCGTGGATCGTCTTCAACGCTTTTTCGACCACGTCTAAACTCTAAAACCCATCGATGCACAGTTGCAAATGAAGGAGCAGATTCCTTTTACACTTTCACCATTTTTGTATGAATTTCCGTTGCTGATAAACCTTCCAAAACAAAGAATTCTATCACTGCACGATATTCGGTTTTTTCCATTGTAAAAAAAATACACTGACACGTCAACTTCAAATGGCTTGTAAACAAACAATGAATTGACAGAGTGGAATGAAACTTTGGGTATGTTTATATGAAAGATAAAATATTGAAATGGCGTAAAAATTTTGGTTCTTCTACTGCTCTATAGATGTCGCTTTCAAAACTTTTTGAACAACCTAGTAGATGTAGTAGTACACAGTGTGTCCCATGGAAAACGGAACTTTTTCAAAACATCAATTTATGTTGGCGCCACCTATTGGTGGATGTTAGCAACGGAAAGGTCTATTCTTAACTGACATCCTGTCAAAATTGTATGACATTTGGTTCAATGGAAACCAAAATATCGCGCTCAAAGTGACAGTGTGTTCGTGGCATCGGTCAAAAATGAACTTCGAACAAAAAGCAAATATTAAGTTCTGTTTTAAACTTGGTAAATCCTTTACTAAGACGCATAATTTGCTGAAACAAGTTTATGGCGATAATTGCCTATCCCGTACCAGAGTGTATGAGTGGTATAAGCGGTTTCAGGAAGGTCGTGAAGACATTCAGGATGACGAACATCCAGGTCCTTCGAATACCGTGGTTACTCAAAGTAACATTGAAAAAGTGCCTGAATTTATAAAAAATGAGCCAAAATCTTCATTGCGATACATGGAAATGAAATTGAATATGTTCAAAAATTCAATTCATCGCATTTTGACCGATCATTCGAATCTACGGAAGGTGTGTGCACGCTTTGTTCCACACAAATTGACCGACTACGAAAAATTGCTCCGAATTCAACATTGTAAGGATTTGATTAAAGAGTCAAAAAAGGACCCAAACTTGAAATATTCAATTGTGACTGGTGACGAGACATGGTGTTTTCAATATGATCCCGAAACCAAGCGTCAAAGTGCTGAATGGAAGCACCCAACCGAGCCCAATCCGAAAAAAAGTCGTCTTAAAAAGTCAAAAGTGAAGACAATGTTGATTTGTTTCTACGATTCAAAGGGTATTATTCATCGTGAATTTGTTCCACCTGGTCAAACGATTACTGCTGTGTTTTATCTTGGTGTTATAAAGCGTTTGCTCAGCCGTATTCGTCGTGTGCGGCCACAATACCGTGAAAAAGGGAGCTGGCGTTTGTTGCATGATAATGCCCCGTCTCATCGATCGAACTTGATCACGGATTTTTTGATCAAAAATTCCATTTTAACCATCAACCATTCACCGTACTTGCTGGATTTGGCTCCGTGCGACTTCTACTTGTTCTCCAAATTGAACTTGCCTACAAGTATGAAAGGAAAACGTTATGCCGACGTAGAGGGCATCCAAAGAGCGACGACCGACATACTAAAGTCGATGGATAAAAATGATCTCAAAAACTCATTTGATATGTTAATTGTTCGTGCAAAACGCTGTATTGATGCGGAAAAACACTATTTAAAATAAAATAAATGAGATTTGCCGGAATATTGAGTTTTTGTCTTTATTTTGAAAAAGTTCCGTTTTCCATGGGACACACTGTGTATATTTTAAACACCCGAAAACAAATAGTCTCAGAATTTAAACAAGGAATGGATATTTTATTTTGTTAAAATTTAGTTATCAGAGGCGGAAAAGCAATATAAGCATAACTGTATAAGCCATATATGCGTAACGTCATCGACTGATTTTGTGGTCTCTTTACTGAAGGAAAATCAACTTCTTCAAAAAATTTTACTGTTTTAAAAATGCTTAGAATCATTTAAAGAATACGTGTGAATTTGTTTAGAATGTTTTGACACATTTTTGGGATTTTTCGATAAGTGGCCAAGTCAAAAATTCAAAAAAGTCTCAAAAATTTTTGAAAAAATTCTCACGTATTTCTTTATTAATTCGAAGCACCTTTTGTTCTGTAACATTTTTTTATTAAGTTAATCCTGTTCTTGTAAATAACTGTCGAAGTTTTATTTTACATTGCATTATTGAAACGGCCATTTTGAAGCGGCCGTTACAGTTTTTTGAAAATAGAAGATTGTATCGGAAAGGCAACAGATTGAGATTACTGACGATGTGAATTGTTCCTATTTAAAGATATTAGAATTCATAAAAAATATGAAATTTATAAAAAAAAGAGGTTGAAAATTGTCAATTTTTAAGTTAAATCGAAAGAAAACAATATTTAAGTGCATTTTTTTAAATTTCTAATAGCAGATTCTGAAAGCTCACACCCAAAAATAGTGGGTAAATATCTTTTCAGAAAAAAAATAGATGAATTAGTCATATTTTAAAAGCTAAAGTTCACGTTCGCCGAGAGAGACTTTGGGCTGTAAAGGGTTAAGCAATTTTAATTATGTAATTTTAGTTATGTATGCTTCTTTGTTTATGTATAATTATACGATTAGTCTAATATGAATACACATAACTTAACAATTATTTAGGTGAAAAGTAAATTTTGTTCACGGAGTAGTATTTAATCCAAATTACCCCAATTCGTTTCGATGTACTCGTAGCTATTATTAGCGAAATTGTGAATTTTATTCTTAGTTATTGTAATATTAAGTAAGCGGTTTTTGTTTTTGCACTTTAAATATTTTTCATATTTATTACGACTAAAATTAAAATATAAAATAATTTGCGAATTTTAGTCCTAGCAATAATAAATAGATTTTTGTCTTAACGTTTAAAATATTTTTTTTTTTTTACTTCTTTTTTTTTACTAAAATTAAAATATGAAATGATCATGCGAGTTTGATTTAAGAAATTGCGTCAACAACATAATATTTTTTATACGTGACTCTACAATTAACACGATATAAATTACGATTTAACTAGATATAAGAGTTAAATTTTCTCCTATATATTGTAACAAGCTAGCAGTTTTAAAGATTAACCGCCTCTGGAGCAATCTGCCAGGAGGTAATAATAATTTATTATTGAGAGAATAATAACAAAAAAAAAAAAACAAAAACGACACGCGGATAATAAATAATTAAACCAGTATCTACATGCGTGAGAAAGAGAACGCAATTTTCTCGTGCTGGTCTATTATAGTCAGAGAGACAGCGCACTACCACTCGCGCACGATCTATTCTATACAAGTGTGAGTAAACGTAATTCGTCCTCACTTCCCCTTTTAGAGTGAGAGAGATAGCGCTCTTCCACTTGAATGAAATACGCGATGTAATAGCGTACTGTATTTTCCCGTCCTTGACGGTCGTAATGCCTAAACGCGATATTACTCGAGCGAGTAATTCATCAAAAGCGTGCGAAATTTTAGCAAGCGCAGATTACGGAGTGCTTTCTCTCTCACTCTCTCTCTCTCTCTCGTTCTCGCTCTCGCTCTCTCTCTCGCTCTCGCTCTCTCTCTCGCTCTCGCTCTCGCTCTCGCTCTCACTCTCTCTCTCTCACTCTCTCTCTCTCTCTCTCGCTCTCTCTCTCGCTTTCACTCTCGCTCTCGCTCTCGCTCTCTTTCACTCTCTCTCTCTCTCTCGCTCTCTCTCTCGCTCTCTCTCTCGCTCTCTCTCTCGCTCTCGCTCTCTCTCACTCTCGCTCACGCTCTCGCTCTCATTCTCTCTCTCTCTCTCCCTCTCTCTCTAGACATAGGTCAAGCTAAGTATCAGTCGTGGAAGTATGATGTACGAGGGCGGTTCAAATATGATGGAGACAAACGCTGTAGATGGCGCGCATGTATGTTTTGAAGGTCGTGGCTTAAGTATGTGATAGCTGGGTCCTTTACGAACAGTGTGGCATAGTTATCGTCGGGAGTGCATATTTCACGCGCGTGCTATGACCATGAGTGAACGTCAAGTGCCGACCGCCGTTGCGCAACGTATTGTCATTCGTTTTTTAGTAAGGGAAGGCGTTAAAAACACGGAAATTTTTCTGCGTTTGCGAAGTCAGATCGGTAGTGAGTGCCTGAGTAGGGCTGCTGTATTTAAATGGGCCAACGCATTCAAGGATGGTCGCAAAACCGTCGAGAACGAGCCGCATGATCGTCGGCCGCGAACCAGCATCACACTAGACAACATTGGCCGCGTAGAACAACTCATTTTGGAGGACCGTAGGATGAATGGTCGAGACATTTCGGCTGAACTCGGCATCAGTATTGGTAGTTCAGAGTCTATCATTCACGAACACATTTAATATCGCAAAATAACGGTGCGATGGGTTCCTAAACTGTTGAACTTCGAGCAAAAATTCACGTGGTTGGAAGTTTGTCGCCGCTCGCTGACGCGATACGAAGTGGAGGGGGACGGTTTTTTAACGCGAATCTTCAGAACAGTCGAGAAATGGGTACACTATTACACTTCCGAAAGCAAGGTGTCGTCTAAAGAGTGGAGGAAGAAGGAGGAAGGGGCGCCAGTCCAAGCAAAGACAACCAGGTCCGCGGGTAAAGATATATGTACTGTGTTCTGCGACCGGTGGGGCGTGCTGTACGTCGATTTCCTGCGCACCTAACGTTCCATCAATGCTGCATACTACTTTGACCTTCTGATAACACACGTGAAACCCGCCTATCGCTCAAAACGAAGGAGCATTCCAGCACGAAGTGCGATTCTTCTCCAGGATAACGCGTGCCCTCATACCGCGCGTCTCACGCCCCAGCCAATATCGAAATTGGGGTGGGAGGTACTGAAACACCCCCCCTACAGTCCGGATTTATCACCCTGCGACTACCACATGTTTGGACCACTGAAAGAAGCCCTCGGAGGTCAAAGATTCAACACCGACGACGAGATAGAGAAGTTCGTGCGCACATGGCTGTCCGAGTTGCCCAAGGAATTCTTCGATACCGGCATCAAAAAGCTTCCAGAAAGGTGGACAAAATGCTTAACTTGTAAGGGGGATTACCTAGAAAATCTGTAAATTTTTGTAAATTTTTTCGATAGTAAATAAACGTGTCAGAGCATTTGTTTCGATCATATTTGAACCGCCCTCGTATATTGCCATACGCTATAAAAAAAAAGAGAGTGCTCATCAACGAATAATTTTAAAAAGTTTGTATCATCTTTGTTGGATAGCTGATCATCATTGAAGTCACCGAGAAAGATATTAGTACTATAGTCATGCATAAAGGCAGAAACTATAGTTATAAAGTCTGTGTTTACTAACAATAAAAAAGACGCATGAGATGGCCTGTATACAACACCGACAAAGATAGGAAGAGAGGTCCGAGATGTAAGTTCACAGAGTAGATATTTCGGTAAGCCAGGTCTACCACTTGAGATTGTCATTATTATCTCTTACTGATGTAAGCTTAGTGCACGTGGCATGGTAGATGTTGCAGCATTTCATACATTGTTATGGCTTGGATGCAGAAGGAAAATTCTTTGGAGCTTGAAAAACAAGAGCCAGATATATTTGTTAAGCTTGGTGTTGTAAATGTCCAATAAAAATAAAGTCACGTAAAATTAAATAGAGTATGAGTGAAATAAATGAGAAATAACACGTACTACCGGTAATTATCTTGGTAGAAAAGATACATGTGGTAACGATGTATTTCACAGTCAAGAGATGGCAGCACCAACTGTAAGAATGCTGAGATATCGACGGGAGCACAAAAGTAGTCTGATAGTTACTCACAGATGGCAGCACTAAGCAGCCAACTACCTTACTAACGTCGTGAACAATTCAATACCAGCAATGGATGATAGATAGTGGCACGAGTGTATCACTGACCACTTATAATCGCGACAAAAATTGTTGACAGCTAAGATAACCTTAAAGCAATTGCAGTAGAGAAAAGTGAGGAAAATCCAGCAGTAGAGCAGCAAATAGCAATGCAAAAAATAAACAGTAGATTGCAAAGAGAGGCACGCAATGATCTGCAACAGAAAACGCCCGGAGGCAAAAAGCATCAGTAAGAAAAGGAGTGTTAGTAAGCAAGCGTGCAGTTAACTCTTGAGATAAATATACGAAATTTAAAAATACTGAGAAACGTGCAGATGTTTGCATCCCTAACAGTCAACGCAAACAACTTACTCACTTTACTACGCGTTGATAATTAACGGTCCGAAGGACACTTGTATACACAAAACTTTTCTGTATCTTAAATACGAATGAAATAACGCAGATACTTGCATTGGTAAATGCTTCCTTCGTTTTCTAGTACTACTAGCAGTAAATCTTAAAGATTCACATAGTAGTAGCTATCAAAAGGGACATATAGCGCGAACGCCCATGAAGCCTGTTCTATACCTGACGCGTGGGTCAGCGCTCCGTATCTTAAATAATGCAATAATGGCACATCGAAATAATCACCTATGTTGACAATTTTGTCTGTTTACAATATAAAATTATTTTCTTTCTTCCTCTCAATGCTGCCCTTTCTCACGCATTTAGTAGATGCGTACATCCACGCAGACATCTTACATAAAACACGCTTAGATAATAAAATAATTTTACATTTTTCCTAACTCAAACATACCGTAATCTATAAATACTTAAAACTATATTAAGAGTAAACTTGTATTCTCGACATGAGATGGTAGCGTTGTTGAGATTAACTAATAAATAACATGCTACGTTTCGCTTATATTTGTAATATTAAGTATAAGGAAAGCGTGATATAATATAAAACTACATTCGACATGTAAATACATATTTAAAATAATTTTATATAACATAAGTCATCATGTAGTATTATATTGTAACGTCGGTATACGACCTCCGTTTTTTTTCCTTTTTGTGTCCGCCGATAAGTCTGCTTCCTGCCTTTCCGGCCTACAGTCAAAAAGAAAGACATATCGACCGACTGCCTCGATCCGCACCCAAGCGCTCCACCACGATAAAGCCCCTCCCCATAATCTACATGACGCACTCTCTTCCGACCCAAACTGTTATGAACCTAGCCTAAGCTTAGACCAAGAGCTTGCGATTTTCAAGTAAAGCCCATACATCATCTAAATAGAAGAAATTTGCTACAATCGTTAAAACCCAATTCAGATTAAGTTATAACGCATTGTTTATAATTTCCTTATTATTTTTTTTATATGTATATACAGGAATCATGTAATATAAACAAAATATAAATCAAAATAATACCAACGGCATGACCATATCTTTTTCTTTTTTTATAAATTTATTAATAAAGATAATCATAAATTCTTATGTTAAGCATTAATGTTTTAATTATTATATTATTTTATTTCCGAATCATCTTTTTCTAAGCAATAGGAGAAAGAGCGCCTCCGCTGCAATCAGAGATGTCGCGGAATTATATTATTTCCGTTCTCACGCAAAGCGCTGAATTCCTTTTTACAAGTACACTCTTCCTAAAAATTTTCCGTTGCACAAATTTAATAATTAATTTAAATAATATCAGCCAGCTTGGAATTATATATAGATTATTGATAATAACGCTGCGCCTATATTTTTCATTAATTTCTCTATATTAATTTCACCTTGTAATTTTATACTCATTATTTCTGTAATGCTATATTAATGATTAACGCAAATATATTTTCACAAATTTTTTTTAAATAACTTTAATTCTATTCTTCCGCGCGAGGACAAATTATATCATCAAAAATTTCGACTCACTATAACTATTTTTCTACTAATTTTTCTATTTCATTCCTTTTTATCATTTTCATAAACAAGATCTTATAAGAGGCATGGCATTAATCATTAATATACTATTAATTACGTTTTGCGATATTTAAATTTCAACCCACAATAATTATTTTAAACCGCAATAATCATTTGTTTCAAACGAAATAATTATAGCAAAAAAAATAACATCGAGCAATTAATTATTCATCCGATAGTCCAAAACAATCACCTACAAATTAAACAAAATTGTAACTTATAAAGAATAATTATTTAAATTACTATTTTTTTTTTCAATTATTTCTCTTTTCTACCGTTTAATAGTCATGAATTATATCTTATTATCGTTTTACTGACCCATGGATACCACACGTGTCCTGGGTAACAACAATTTCTCATTAATTAAAATAATTATTTTTTATTTTAGTAACCCGTATAAATTTAATGCGTAAAAATGCGACAAAAGATTCGTTCTTTTTTGTAATACGCATTAAATTTCAAATAAAATACGCTCATGTAATTTAATTTAATGTATTTTGCCAATAAATAATAGATAAAGAAAATGTATAAAAATTATGCAAAAAGAATCATTCTCTCTCTCTCTCTAATTCTCGCTCTCTTACTCAATCGTAACACCTTTAAGATAGAGCAGTAGCGTCCATCCCGCGCTAATTTCGAGCAATTGGATTGGCCCAGAGAAGTCACTGCACAAGTGGATAAAAAGGCGAGGATCAACCCGCGGAGGAGGTTCAAGATTTCTTTCGCGTCACCGAACTCAAGTTTTTTAGTCATAATCTTTTACGATACAATTCTTCGTTTTATTAATTTTTTTTGCACTTTAAATCTCACATATTGATTTCTTGGTTTTTTTTCTCTTCAATTGGAGATAAAGTATTATTTTCACATTCAATTTACCTTCACGCGTTTTATCATTCGAACTAAAATTTCTCCGTCGATTCGGTCAACCAGGACTTATCCAGTTCTTCGCCAAGAAGAAGGGAGAGAAAGAGAGAGAGAAAGGATTTTTCTTGTTTTTTTCCGCACGGCTACAATACAACAATATAGAGTGAGTCTATTTAAATATTTGTATCTTTCTTTTTATTTTTTCCGAATGGATAGCATTAGCCAAGATCGGCTAACTATCTCTCTCCTTAAATCGTTTAGTAGGTCCTTCTCCAGGATAACATATAGGCCAACGTCGGCCTATACGGTTGTCCAGTCCTGCATTTTGATTTTTATCCTAAAACTCTTACGATACTACTTCCTCCGATGTCCCGAGCCCATAAGTTTTGCTACTTAGGCTCGAAAAGGCGATAAGCAGTGCGCGTTAATTTAAAAATGCGGTTACAACGTCAACCCGACGTTACAATATATATTTAAGTATAGTTAACATAATCTATAAAAATCTACAATTACTTTCAATTTCACAAGTTTATTTAAGATATATTTAAGTTCAAATTCAAATAGGAATGAGTTTATATTGGTATCGGTAGCTATAATTATATTTAGACTAATATTACATTCAATTAACTAAATTCTGTTTTATAAAATGTGATGGAGGCACCATGTCGTAGCCGAAATGACTACGTGCGCCCTGTAGGCCTCGCACAAAAATTATTATAAATATCTTATGCTCTCTCACGCCCTCCCTCTCTCTCTTTCTCTCTCACTTTAATGCAACGCAATGCAGGCCAGCCACCCGCGGCTGTTTCTCTAGCCGACGGAGGCCTATCGCTTCCCCCAGGACACGGAAGTGGCAATTCCTCGCCACCCTCACCACGGACCCGCTACTACACACCCTTACTCTATCTCTCTCTCACGCGCTTATTTTCCTCGGACAAATGAGGACACTCACCGTTGGAGTCCATAACTCGTCCGCTAGCCGTTGAATGCCCAGCTGCTCTGTTTCGCGCCGCTGAACTTGATTCCAGCTGATTCTCCCCCCGGAGAAGAGCTGATGGACCTTTAGAAAAGCCTGCCCGTTTGTCGACGGCTTCCTCCTCAACCTCGGCTGCAGAAGTTGCGGTGGCAACCTCAAGTCGCCACCCGCTGACACCTGCCCCTCTCGTCCCCCGTCTAACTTCCTCGCTGTAGCTCCTCGTCTTCGCTCTCCTTCCTCGCACTTCTCTCTCGACTTCTTCCTCATTCTCTCTCTCTCGCACCTTCATCCTTGGCTTCACTCTCGACGCTCACTCTAATCAAAGAGGAACAAAACTAAGTTCTACCGCGGGATCTATCTCTACCATCCTCGCGGGAGCGCGCAGCGAAACACACTCGCAGGAGAGCCCAGCGTAACTGCTGCTGCGCTCGCTCTCCTCTCCCCTTTTCTCGCGGCTCCCAAATTCCTCTCCGGTCATCGCCGCAAGTTTGAAAATCGCGTCATTTTCGAACGTTGCCGGTTTTTCCGAAATCCGCATTTTTGCGGCTAAACAGGCTTACACAAGCTGGCAACCTGGAGACGGTCGCGCAAGAATGTAAGCACTTACATTCTTTGTCGACGATCTATGATGGACTCTCCGTCACAAAAAATAATAATTTATGCATATATGCCACGACATTTTCAATGTAACGTAAATGCAAAGGGAGGGAGACCCGCAGAGACATCTTTTCGTCCACCAAAGAACCAATAACTCCACTTTAAGGAAAAATCGGACCACCTACGCCAAGAAAATCGGCCACTTAAAGTAAGTCAAGGCCCTCTCGAAATCTTACTTACCCCTTCGCCCCATTTTTCCATTCTTTCCTCGATTTCGCTATTTTCCTACCTTTCTCTCTTCCTGCTTGGCTGGAGGGATGACTTATCATCGAAGGCGAGGTGATGAGCTGCATCGCCGCAAACGAGACAATCAGTACAACTCTATAATTCTACCGCAGCAACACTTGAACAGTGCAATCACAATACTAGAACAATACAATTAAGAGGACACTACAACTAAGAAGATTTCAGCAAGTCCCATCACTGAGACTCAAGGCCGACCCTACGCAGAGCCAAGGCGGCCGTGCGACACGAAACTGCAGTACAAGTTTCAGACAACGGTTGATGTCCGCGGATACCTCCCGGTGCAATAGACAATAAGAAACGCTATTATCTTATCTAAAACTTTCGAAATAAACAAAAATATGTTTCTCTAAATAATATCAACCGCTATTTCACTGTTCTTTCTTCCCACTCTTGCTATCATCCGATTGCTCTCCAGGTTCAATTACGTGGACTGTGAGCGATCACAAACCCTTTCGGTCGCTTCTCAACTCGAACTACGTGGAGTAGAGGTCACTTAATCCTTAAATATCTCTTACTTATGCACCAAGTAGTTTACTAAAACGAAGGAGAATCGAGAGGCAACAGGCAAAAGATCCTGAGCCAAAAGAGTAGAAGATTAGATGTAAAAGTCTAGGCTCGAAACAAACCAAATATATACACTGTAACGCCACTGGGGATTAGGGTGGCATACAAATGTAGGGAAGCGGGCGGGTAGCTCACTAGCGCACATGAAACACTCCGATTAAAGACAAGGAGCAAGACGAACACCGTTTATTTGCTCTGAATATTACGCGCGCCTGCTATTAATATACAGCGCGCCAGCTACACACGTGTAGCGCGGTTTCGTGTACGACAATTCCGTTTGCACGGATAGCTCACGGTTCGAGCGGTCGCGGGTATACAAAACGGAAAACGGCAAAAATGGTGCGTAGCACACGTCGCGGTCGCACATACACACATCTAGGTAGGAAACGGGGACGATTCGTGGACGGGATGCCTCCTGGTAACAGCTACTGCACCCGGGGCACTTACAAGATATTCTAAATGCACGATTACTAAAACTTTCCGTCTTTAACGCGCTCGTATCTCTTCAAACTCTAATTCTTTCTCTCGACTATTCTCCATGATGAAACCGGACCAAATGTTGACTGCTCGCTAATGCGGAACCGAACAGAGCGAACGAGAAATCTCGGAGTGGCACGTTCACGAGCGCGGATTTTAGATAAGCGTTCTGCGCCGGCGCAACGTACGTGTAAAATACGTTACGTAACGCGGCCGCCGCGCGCGCTCAGCGCTGTCGGCAGTTGACACTACCGCGCACTAGCAGCGCGCGTTTTAGTTTATCCGCTCGCGAGTGCTCGTGTTGTGTATATTTTCCCTGGAGCGGCGAGAATCTTCATCCAAACCTAGGGAGTCCAGGTAAGTCGGCGCTTTCCATGGCTGGTAGGCATCGACTAATTTTTCCTCTTCTCTCTTCTTTACATGTGCGGCATAGAAGCGGATCAGAACGATAGACGGCTGAGAAGGCGAGGCGGCGGTGCTGGGAACAGCGTTGGTCTGCTAGCAGCGGCAGCAAGGCAACGCTTCTAGACACTCTCAGGTACGTAATTACTTGCACGGAGGAGCTGTGCTTATGTATTTCCTTGCTTCCTAACCTCCCCTTGTCAAATTTCCCATAGTGTTATGTTGCAGCCTGTACTCCCCTTCCAAGGTGCAGCTGCTGCTATTACTTTCTTCTTCTTTTAATTACTGTCTGGGAGGTTACGGATAAAGAATAACGACAAGGACAAGAAGGAGCTTGGGAAAGGAACCCTGCTGCAGCTCAGATGATGATGAGATTCCTTTACTGAGGGTCTAGTTCAGTATTTAGAGAGTACGAACAAGCAAAAAGAAATTTGAAGAATATCGTGTATATTTGTGGTACAAAAAAGAAAAAATTTATTGTGAAAATTTAGAAAACGATTTTCTTCTTAGCGCCAAGATGTAAGAATTCATTTACTAAAGAACACTCGTGGAACTTTGAGTTACTTGTTACTAATGAATTCATGAAGTATATAATAAATGCGTCATCTGAAAATAGTTAGGAAGTATCAATAAAATGATTCAATACTTTCATTGGAATTTTATTGTTGACAACATATACGAGGGCGGTTCAATAAGTACTCGTGTTAGAAATAGACACCATTTTTTCATAAAATTTTTTTTTATTTTTCAACATAGTCCCGTTTTAGAAAGATACACTTTTCCCAACGTTCCTGCCATTTTTTTAACCCCTCCAAAAAATAAAATTTGTCGAACTCTCCGAAATACGTCTCTGTCTCGGCGATGACTTCCTCGTTTGAGCTAAATTTTTTTCCCGCGAGCCATTTCTTCATGTTAGGGAACAAGAAAAAGTCACAGGAAGCCAGATCGGGTCAATACGAGGGGTGCGGCAGCAATTCATAACGCAATTCATGCAGTTTGGCGGCGACAACTCCGGATAAATGTGCTGGTGCGTTATCATGGTGAAACAGCACCTTTTTCGCCAAATGCGGCCGCGTCTGCTTCAATTTTTTGACGAAGCGGTCCAATAACTCACTGTAGTATTGTCCAGTGATCGTTCTTTTTTTTTCTACAAAATTCATGAGAATGACGCTGTTCGCATCCCAAAAAATCGTCGCCATGACCTATCCGGCCGATGGAACCGTCTTTGCCTTCTTTGGGGCAGATTCACCAGGAGAAATCCATTGTTTTGATTGTTGCTTAGTTTCTGGTGTGTATGGATGAATCCAGGTTTCATCAACGATGACAACTCGACGCAAGAACTACTTCGGATCTCGCTTGAACTGCTCCAAACACTGCTTCGAAGTTAACAGCCGCATCCGCTTGTTGTCCACCGTGAGCAATCGCGGCACCCATCAAGCCGACAATTTTTTCATCGCCAACTTATCATGTAAAATATTAATTGCCGTTCCGGTCGACACACCTACGGCCTCTGCTACTTCGCACACTTTTGTTCATCGATCAGCGAGAATCATGTCGTAGACTTTTTGAATGATTTCCTCGTTAACCACGTCTGCCAGGCGTCCTGGTCGCTTCTCATCAAAAACAGATGTTCACGCACGTTTAAATTCGTTGAACCAATATCTAACTGTGGTCATAGATTGCGAAGTGTCTCCATAAACAGCACCTAACTTTGCTTTTATCTCCTAGCATTTTTTTTCATCTAAAAACAAAAAGCGGATTACCGAACGATACTGCTCTTTTTCCATCTTAGCGAAAATTACGAGACACGTCTTACTCGAATGGCTGCCAAATCCAAACTAACCTATCCATCAGTCTGAAATTTGTTTTATCGTCGTTTGATAGATGGCAGCACACGATGATAAAACCAACTTTCCTCAGGAACGCCCTCTGTCGTCAAACACGGGTACTTATTGAACCGCCCTCGTACATATGATTAACAAAAAAACAATTTTCTTGGAATAAATATTTTAATGACCTCTCTATTTTGAAAGGGTTTACGGCCATATCAATAGCTCCTGTAAATTTTATTTTATGATGAGTCATTAAATTTTTTTTATTGTACATAACAACAGCTAGAGAAGTACGTACGATTTTGATATATTGCTTTTTGGCCGAAAGGCGCACTTCCAAAGTCAAACTTGCAAAATTTGCAGAAAAAATCGCCAGAAAATTGTTAATAATAAAAGAACCAGCCATATAAAAAAAGTCCTACGTACTTATTAGGTGTGCAGCTAAGTTTTCGCTGGTTTTCTTGGTGAAAATGCTACTTTATTGTAAAAGAATAGTTACAAATGAATCATTTAAAGTATAGCCCATCGCTAGCTACAACTTTTTCCAGTTTTTCTGGCAGAGCTCAAATACCGATACAGTAAAAGTGTTTGTCTCTTAAAGTTATTCACAAATCAAGCCAATTTTCGATATTTTCATTTCAGCAGAATTGCTGATCAGCTAGACCATATGCCATCGAACGGAAAAAGTGATAATCCGACGGCGCAATATCTGGGGAATATGGCGGGTGGGATAAGACTTCCCATTTGACCGTTTCCAAATAGGTTTTAACGGGTCCAGTAACGTGAGATCATGCATTCTCATGCAGTAGAATCACTTTTTCGTACCTCTGCTCGTATTGTGACCATTTATCGCGTAGTGCTTGGCTCAATCGCATTAATTGCATTCGATACCATTACTCATAATAAATAACACCATCCTGGTCCCACTAAATATACAGCATAACCTTTGCAGCTTGAATATTGGGCTGAGCCGACGACGTAGAAGCATGACCGGGCAGCCTCCATGATTTTCTTCTCTTTGGGTCGCTGCAATAAATCTATTTTTCATCACCTGTCACAATGCTGTTTTACTTTTTTGCCGCTGGAGCAGTTCTTCACAGGGAAAAAAACGATACTCAACGTACCTTATCTTCAAACCATAAAGAACTCAAGTTCCTTTCTTTTAAATCATTCCCAACGCATGCAATCGTTTGGAAATAACTGGGTAAGCAACTTCGAATACTAAAGCAAGCTTATTTCCAGTTTTGCATAAATCCTCGTCGAGCAATACCTCTAACTAAGCGTCTCCAAAAGCTTCTGGCTTTTTTTTTCACGCAGACGGTCGTCAATATCAAAATAACCGTCTTCGAAGCGACGGAAACAATCACGGCACATTGTTTCCGTCGCTCGGGACAAGTCTCGATTATAAGGAGGTTGTTCGAGTGTTTTCCAGCCCATTTCTTCTAGTTTATCCCTTGTCGAAGCTGCGATGTGCAGCTTAGCGTTGTCATGGAGAAGGATGACCTCTCTAATGGGGATACCTCGTCTTTTATTTTGGTAAGAGATTCTAGCTAACTGTAACAACTTGCAATAGTAGGCTGCATTCACTGTTTGTTGATCGTAAAGAAAATCAATGAATAAAACTCCCTTTGAGTCAAAAAAAAAAAATCGTTGCAAGCACTTTTCCGGCTGAGAGGCGAGTTTTGGCCTTCTCTGAGCAGCCTTTATCCTTCCTTCACTACTCCATACATGCCATTTTTGATTCGGGTGTATAATGGTGGACCCACGTCTCATCACATGTGACGATGCGCTACAAAAAATCCTCCCTTTTTTATCGAAGTCGATTCAGAAGACTCTCAGTGATCTTCGATCTGATCTGATTATGATTCCTGGTTAACAACCTCGGAACCCATCGAGCACTAATTTTTCTAAAGTCAAAATGATCAGTAATAATGGATTGAGCACTTCTATAGCTGATACCTACTCTTGACAAGATTTCTGAAACAGTTAACCGCCGATCACATCCAATAAGCTCTCTAACGGCATGGATGTTGTCATCTATAAGACTTGTCCTTGGACGTCGATCATGACTTTCATTTTCAACACGTTTTCGCCCGCCCTTAAATACCCTGGCCCACGTATACACTCAATTCTGAGACAATGTAGTGTCCCCAAACTGCGCTATTGAATGAGTGAAAATTTCCGATGGTTCAACGTCTTCATTGGTTAAAAATTTTATGATGACGCGTTGGGCGACAGACGGATATATCTCTTGCTCATTCATGGCTAAACTGAGGATAGAACCGAGTGTGGTCGCTAACTAAGCTGGTTCCTCCACTCCTTATAAACGAACTAGCAGCCGCCATACTATATCATCTAGTTCGGAGGTGCGTGCTAACCAGAGTGGCTAAATTACCGTTTATATTTGATTCACCCTCGTAAATATTGAGTTATATATTCGAAATCTCTACACAATTATTTATTATTTTATTTTATGTGAAAAAAATATTAAATATTAAAAATTGAATTATAAAATTGTGACGAGGCACCACGTCGTAGCCGAAATAGCTATGTACGCCCCGCACAAAATTAATTAAATGAATGATTTTAATTATTACACTCCCTCGCTCTCTCTCTCTCTCTCTCTCGTACTCTCTCACATAGCAGCGCACGCTTGCGCCGTCTCTCTCCCGCACACTCGGATATACACGAGATTCTCCCAATAATGCAGGCCGGCTGCCCGCGGCTGCTTCTATAGCCGGCGGAAGCCTCTCGCTTCCCCAGGGCAGGAAAGTGGTAATCAGTTGCCACCCCGAAACGCAAACTCGCGATCCCTCACTCCCGTTCTCTCTCTCTGCTCTCTCTCTGCTCTCTCTCTGCTCTCTCTCTGGTAAGCTATCAATACGCACTTCATATCGGCTCCGCATATATTAGCGGTACTCATCTTTGCTTTCACTCCTTCGTCGAAGATTTCTTTTCCAGGCCATCAGGACATCCTTCGGCTCCTACTTATACGGGCATATTCCTGGTCGGCTCGTTATTTGGGCCGCAATGTTCCGAAAAAGCCTGGTATTTTATTTTATCAGGTTATGTCAAGCATGACTCTACAAAGATGGATATAGGAATCTATTCACGCACACACTTTTAGTAAACAGCACACAATCTCAGAAATCGGTCTTGTAGCTGTCGCACGCCTGCTGCTTCATTGTAAATATCAAGCAGCCGAAACTGTGTTTTAAGTGAATATTGTTGTGTATGTACGTGCTTATGTGTAAACTGACAAACTGTTGATTTTCGATACTAGTGTGCCTGAGTGTCTCTATCGAATATCCGGGCGTATTTACATAGACATAATTTAATTTATTTTATTCGCTTATCTATTTTATATATGATTGCATGGGATTATCGCATTAATTTAAATTTATGCAGTTACGCAATATTGACTATTTTTATGCGGCTTATATATGTTATAAATAATAGCAAAGTACCTAGCGACTTTTGTTTCATATAAAATTATTATCATTTTTGGATAAATGAACCGTAGCATAGTTTCATATATTGCTATTATTTTGATATTTTATTATACACATACATGTATGAACATTTCTTTCTACTTTTTCTATTATTGCTCATCAGAGCACTAAGTTATAAAACTGTATGCTACTGTGATAGTGTTAGTCGCAGGTTCACGTGCACTTATTTATGTTGTGATAATATCGTACTATATATTTTTGCCATTTGCTTAATTTATTATAATATGTTATATTAATTATAATAACTTATTATGGTTTCCTAGTATAATTGTTGCTTATCTATCTGAGTTATTATAATAACTTATCATAATTTAGTATTATAAGAAAATCATATTATATTAACCTATATAACATTATTTTTGTAGATAGTATTTTCATGATATTTTTCAAGATTAGTTTCCAAATTGCAAATTGTTATTTTAATTGTTATTTTATTACATTATTATTATAAATTATTGTAAATTACTATTTTGATTGGAGAAATCATTATCAAATTGCGTTGCATAACCATTTACTATCTACTGTTTGCGTAGTATCAATGAGCGTGTGTGTCCAGTGTGCAATCTTACTATTGAGAGTGGTTTGAAATCAATACGCAAGTGTAAATTGTGCTGCAACGTTTTCCATACGGCTTATCTAAAAAGTTTGAGGTCCTGGAACTTTATTCTGTATCAATGCGCAGTCTGCTGCCAATCGCGCTCACCATTAGTTTCTGCAGTATCTATCGCGTCTCAAAACAGTGCACAATCTCTGGGTGATTCAGCGACTCTAGTTTCTTCGTCCTACGCATCTACTGTAAACAGTAAACTCAGTAGCAAGCGCTTGATTAGCACACGTTCGCCGCCGTCACCCACAATCTCTTGATCGTCGAAAGCTGCTTGTTTATCACTCGAGTCACCGAATAAATCAGTCAGCATGGACAATGGTATGCATGCATAGTTTGCGCAATGGAATGCAACTCAATTCCAGCCGTTTGAAGAGTCTGTGAACTCACAGCTTGCATCCGTCTACACAAGACTTGACGCGATGGAATCACTTTCTGCCACTCAAGCCGCTGTTGCACAAATTGATCAGGACATTTTGCTCACGGACTCTTGCGATATTCGTATTTCAGGCATTCCTACTGCTCTTGCAAACGACTATTCGCAAGCAATTAAGCGCGTATTCGAAGCTTCTAATAATGCTAATCATTTGAACTTTGTCTCGATGATTCATGTGTGGCCACATAACACCTCATTATCGAATACCAATGCACAGAAGAGCCACGATAGCTTCTCGCTTGTGATTAAGGTTGTCTTAGAAAGAGTACGTAATAGTATTATTGCCAAAGCACATCTCTTACGGGGCAAGAAAGCCCAGATCATCTTTGGCACCGGTGAAGACTAGCAGGTATTTATGACGCCAATCTGGCCCTAACAAGTCTACACAATCTTGCGTGCTCCCAATCAAAAACATAAGCAGCTTGATTACCTTCGCCCGGTTGTTCGCAATTTAGTTGTGTGCATGCGACCCGATACAAAGTCTTCTCTGATTCCGGTCCGTTCTCTCGAGGACTTAGATCGGCTTACCCCGCGCACAAATAATCTATGAGGATCTGTTGCTCAGCCAGAAACTTAAAGTCTCGCGGATATTTTTCGGTTTGTCATGCGAACGTTAATCATCTTTCGGCTCATTTCAACGACCTCGAGTTTTTTATTAAAAATAAGTGCTAATATCACATTATCGCTCTAACAGAGACATGGCTTTTAGCCGATATTTCAGATACGCTCTACCAATTGGCTGGTTATAAATTATTACGTCACGATCGTGTTAGCAGAATGGGTGGTAGGGTGGCTGTGTATGTCAAAGAGTGCTATCACTTTACAATAATCTCTCAGACAAATTCTCAATACAATAATATGCCCCAATATCTTATGGTAGAGGTTAAATCTAAGGCAATAAAAATTCTTGTGGTTGTTGTTTATCGTCGTCCTAACGGTGCCTATCTCACAACCCTATTCGAAGAGCTTTCAGATATTCCCCAGGACTATTCTGATGTCATCATAACAGGTGACTTCAATTTTCCCATTCACCGAAAACATCCAGATTCTGACTTTTTTCGAGAACTTCTTCGTGAGCATAGTCTTGAGCTTGTTCAATCGAATCCCACTCACCATATTTTTCACAAGGATGGCTCTTTGAACGATACATGGCTCGACCTATTTATCGTCCCATCATGTAGATTTGTTCGAAGTTACACCAAATCCAACACACAATTTGCAGTGTGACGTGGTGTTTTTGTACCAGTAACATGAGGAGGCCAAATCATAGCTTGTAAGCCTCCTCGTAGCTGCAATACCCGCTTTTACAATCTTGGCAGTCTTGCAGGACTGCCACGCTTGACCCTAACTAACAGCCACGCAGGGCTGTGCATACTTTACCTTCCCCCGGGTACATGGGCTTCGAGCTTAAGTAAAGGCTCCAGCGAGGAGCCAGTCTCAGGAGCCCATGGCTAATCGAGGGCAGTGCTCGCACACACTGCAGCAGGGATTCCTTTCCAAGCTCCTTCCTGTCCTTGTAGTGGTTCCTGTACCTGCAACCTTCCAGACAATAGTTAAAAGAAGAAGGAAGCAATAATAGCAGCTGCACCTTAGAACGAAAGTACAAGCTGCCACACAACATCATAGGAAAGTGAAAGAGGAGGTTAGGAGGTAAGCAAAGACACATAAGCACCGCATTTACGTGCAAGTAATTACGTACCTGGAATTGTCTAATAGCGTTGCCTCGCTGCCGCTGCTAGCAGGCCATCTTTGTCCCCGAAACCACCGCTTTGCTTTCTTCGCCACTCACCGTTCAATTTGCCCGCTGTTGACCCGCTGCACTGTCGCACCTAGAAAAGAAAAAGAAGAGACAAATGAGTCGACGCCTACCAGCCATCGAACGCGTCGACTTACCCAGACTCTCTGGACATCGGAGGTAGATTCTCGCCGCTCTAGAGAAAATATAACAACGCTGGCACTCGCGAGCGGATAACCTAAACGCGCGCTGCTGGCGCGCAGTAATGTCAACTGCCGACAGCGCTGAGCACGCGCGGCGGCTGCGTCGCGTAACGTACTTTACACGTACGGTGCGCCGGCGCAGAACGATTATCTAAAATCCGCGCTCGCTAAAGTGCCACGCCAGAGCTTCTCGTTCACTCCGTGCGGTGCGATAGTCGCAATCATTAGCCTCCGTCGTTTGACTTAGCATTTATTGCGTTTGATAAACAAAAAGACGAGCGTGTACGAGCCGGCGGATCGCTCTTTTGTAGTCGAGAGTGTTGTAGAGTATATCTGGTAAGTGCTGAGGTGCAATGGCTGTTACCAGGAGGCATCCCTTCAACGAATCGCCTCCGTATCCTTCCCGGCTGTGTGTGTACGACCACGACGCGTGCTACGCGTCATTTTTGTCTATTCGCGTCTTGTATGCCCGCGACCGCTCTAATAGTGAGCTAGCCATGCAAACGAGAATGCTGCTGTAGAAACCGCGCTACACGAGTGTAGCTGGTGCCCTGGGCTCGCGTAAAAATGCGATCATTTTTGTATTAAGTTTATTTTTAGTTCAATTAAACGTATTTGTTCGTGTCTATTTTAATTGGTTGTTTTAACTTGCACTAGCAAGCAATCCGCCCGCTTCCCCCTACATTTGTACGCCACCCTAATCCCCAGTGGCGTTACAGCAGCTTGCCACGACCTGATTTTGTTGGAATATTCACTTCCCTCATCTTCTCTCGCACCGAAGACGATAGCCTGTCATGCCCTCCGAAATCTTAGTGTGGACCATCTTTGTAACGAGCTCAATAGTAAACTGAGAATGATCTTCCTGGCTAAGCCTCTTGTATCAACAGTTCCCTCTTTACCTACATCAGAATTGTCCTTTAGTCCATCCAAACTAAAGGACGACCCCATCTCAGCCGAAACTGAACGATTAACTAAATCGTTACTCGAGATTTTCGACAACTTGGCACCGGTGCGAAGCATATTGATTCGTGCAAATTTCAAAACTTGCGTGTCCAACGACATCCGTCTCCTCATTCAAGCGAAACGGACAGCGTACCGCCGTGCCAAATTGACAGGTAAAACAATTGATCGCTCACTGTTTACTTCATTAAGAGCCAAAGTAAATAATAGCATCAGTGTAGCAAAAAATCGTTATATCGCGTCTATAGTCAATTCTCCATCCGACTCAAAAACTTTGTGGACTCAACTAAGAAATATGGGTGTTATCGCACAAAATACGGCATCACCGCTTCACTACTTCTCACCGCAGATCCTAAACATGCATTATGCGTCCGTCTCGTGTTCGACAACTCCATTGCGATTTCTCGACATTTCCGACGTATTGAGCAGCCCTTTGAACGCTAACCCATTGGATATATTTTCTTTTAAACCGATATCTGCAAGTGATATCGATCGGGCCCTTGCTCACACTAAGAAAAACAGCACTGGAGCAGATGACGTGGCATTACAGTCTGTCAAGTAAGAGCGTGGCCGACTTCACTAACAGGTAATAGAAGATTTTGCTTTAATTCTTTTGCAAGTTGATAGAAGGAAGCTTTGTCCTTGATGCATTGTCAACAAAGATTCAGTTGTCGTTGATCTTTTAAAAGAGAATTACGTTAAACGCCATGAGTCCTAAGTACGCCTCGCGCTACGAGGCTGTGTTCCTTTGCATCCACCCGAAAGGTCCCAAAATGTCGCAATCAGCGGCTGCTAAATATATGAGAAAGTCAAAGGCATTTGTACAAAAGTGGATACAGTGATATAAAGTGGCTAAAAATGTCGATGATTTACCAGAACATGGCTCGATAGGAAAAGTGAACAAAAAAGATGAAAAAAGAATAGTGAATCTGTTTTCGCAGAATCCTGCTTTAACACTGCGGCAAGGACAAGCAAAATTAATGGCAAAAGGTTTAGATATATCCTACGAAACTATCCGAACCCATCTTCGTACTCATCATCTGAAATGGCGCAACACAATGAAGAAGCCTCTGTTGACTGAAAAACATGTGACAAAGCGACTCGCTTGGGTGCATGAGAATATTGATAGAGATTTTGAAAATGTTATTTTTACTGATGAATGCTCTATATGGGCACGTTCTGTCCTTACGCGAGCCTGGTCAACTTCCACCAATAGGCTTGTTCAGCGGACCGTAAAACATGAAATAAAGGTGCATCTTTGGGGCTGCTTCTCAAAGCAGGGATTCGGCACTTTGCACCTCTTTACTGACAACCTAAATGCCGAGAAAATGATAAAAATCTACAAAAAGGCATTACTGCCATCTGCCAAACGATGGTTCATCACAAAAAATGAAGATTGGATTCTGCAGGAGGACAACGATCCTAAACACCGCAGCAAGCTCTGTACTCAGTGGAAGACTCAATCTGGCATCGTTACATTGGATTGGCCATCGCAGTCGCCCGATGCAAACCCTATTGAAAATGTGTGGGCATATATTAAACGGAAGCTTCGTGGAAGACGCACATACACTTTGAAGCAGTTGTCTTACGAAATTCGTCGGATCTGGAGATCCTTGCCACTAGAATACGCCATCAAATTAGTAGAAAGCATGCCTCTAAGATCCTAGGCAATTATCGACGCCGGTGGTGACTGGAAACATTATTGACCGAATTGCATCATTGTTTGTAATGTGTACAATGTATATATAAATATGAAAGTTTCATTAAATAAATTTTTTCATAAATTAACACGACCACGCTCTTACTTGACAGACTGTAAATATGCTCAAGTTAGCCTACCCAACACTTTGTCCCTATTTAGTCCGATTTAATGGTTTAATCCAACATGTTATTTTCCCGGACAGCTAGAAATTTGCCACAATAACCCCCCTCTCCAAAACTCATCCTCCGAAATCACCACCTGATACACGTCCCATTGCCCTACTTTGAGCTCGTAGAAACTCACTGAAACTAAATGCAGACAAAACTGAATTCATTATCTTTGGCAGCCAACCTTACATCTCAGCTATGGATCCCGATGCTCTTTCACCAATCTTTATCGAAAATACTCCCATAAAATGTTCTAGCCAAGTTTCTGACCTTGGCGTTTGTCTCACCTCTACACTAAACTGGAATGCGCAAGTTAGGCAAATTGCATGTCGGGTTTGGCGTACCCTTTACACCTTGAGATTCTACAGACATGCACTGTTTCGAAATCTGAGACAACGACTGGTTGGGGCACTAATCTTTCCCCATTTTGATTATGCATGTGTGGTTTTTAGTAGCCTGACTCAGGAGCAAAATGCAAAGCTTCAGCGTCTTCTGAATACTTGTGTTCGTTTTGTATTTGGTTGTATCTTGTGGATGGCACCAGTGACACCGTATCGTATTTCGCTCGGTTGGTTATTAGCTGAAAACAGACGCTTACTTTTCGTCACCTTGCTGGCGTTTAAAATTATTTTTACAGGTCAACCTATCTACCTAGCTAGGCTCTTTACATTGAATTCGAGTATCTCAACCCGGCGGGTCTCAGCTCGTAGAATCCCACCGCCTTTGTTATTTGCTACGCGGCGTATGGAAACTTTGGCAAACTCTTTCTATATCACAGCGTTAAAACTCATTAACTAGTTTGCAGCGAGACTACCTGCGTTTGATTCCCATTCTTCACACGCCTTTAAATCAATACTACGTGAGCTCTTAATGTCTGAAGAGATCGCACAGTAGCGTTTCCGCACTTCGCATGATAGAAGCATGGTATTAAACCGGGTTCCTGACGACATCACATTCAATAGATTACTGAGTCAAGTACAATGACTACTAGGCGGGTTGAAACTTAGTGTCAAACCTTTACCTGTGGCGTATCAAATCTAATCTAATCTAGTCTTACTTTTAGCGAACTAAGTTATAAATTATAAATTATTAATTATAAGTTACGCATTGTTGTTATTGTTATTATCACTGCACTCATCGATATACACAGTATGTCGGGAAAGTTCTCGAACTTATTTTGTAGCGCTTGTACGAGTGGCGCCTCCTCTTGGACGACACCGGTACTACGTTGCTACATCCCTCTGGAGTGTCTGAGAATTTTTTCACTAGTATCCGTTCATTAGTTGCCGAGATAGACGTGCTTGAGTGAACGTGTGTTTAGTACCCCGGTGCAAGCTCTACGATGGATGAGAAATTTGAACATAGTGGCGCCTGCTCATTCTTTGAACATTGTGAAGCGTTATCTCGCCGAAAATCAGATCCCACGCATCAATCACGCCCCATACTCGCCAGATCTGGCTCCAGCCGACTTTTTCTTATTTCCCAAGCTAAAAATGGCCTTGAAAGGACGATTTTTTGAAGATGTACCGAGCATTCAAGCGGCTTGCACCGATCGTCTCACAGCGATAACTTCAGAGGAGTACCAGAGAGCCTTCGAATCACTCATGGAGCGCTCAAATGAGTGTATATCTAGGGAAGGGGACTATGTTGAAAGTTAACTGGAATAAATTTCTTAAGATGTAATTTTCGATTTTTTATTTCAAAAGTTTGGGAACTTTTCCGACATACTGTGTATGTATTTTATTTTCTTAGTACGAATGCTTTGGCATAATCGGCTATATTATACTATTATTATATTTTATTATATTATGTTCACAGCGTATTATATAGTTTACTAAAGCGAGTAATATTATAATCCATGGTTTTCTATAACCCTGTAAAAGTTTATATCTGTATTATTCCTTTTTTAGGGCTGCATGGGATTATATCCCATAGCCTCAATAAATATTATTCTATTCTATTCTATTCTCTTACTTTTTACTATCAGACAAATGAAGACACTTACGATAGGTGTCTCGGTAACTCGTCCGCTCACCGTTGAACGCTTAGCTGTTCTCCCCCTTGCCGCGATCCTTGACTCCAGCTGCTTCTCCCCTGGAGAAGAGCTGCTGGACCTCGGGAATAGCCTACCCGTTCGTCGCCGGCTTCCTCCTTAATTTCGGCTGCAGAAGTCACGTTGGTAACCTCAAGTCACCGCCTGCTGACACCTGCCTTCCTTGTCCCCCGTCTAACTTTCTCGCAGTAACTCCTCGTCATCGCTCCTTCTTCCTTATTCTCTCGCTTTCTCTCTCACTCCTTAACCTCTGGCTATAACTCACTCACTCTCTATCGCACTCCTTCACCCTGGTTATAACGCATTCACGACGCTTAATCTCGAAACGCAGGAAAAATCTAGACTTTCCTCTTAGTGTGACGCTCTCCTCTTCTTTTCTCTCGCGGCTTCCAAAATTCCTCGCCGATCGTCGCCGCAAGTTCAAAAATCGCGTGATTTTTAAACCTTGCCAGCTTTTCAAGAAGTCCGCATTTTCGTGACTAAACGGGCTTATACAAGCCGGCAACATGGCGACAGTCACGCAAGAATGTAAACATTTACATTCTTCGTCGACGACCTATGACGGACTCTCCGTCACAAATTCTACACGTAAATAATTATTGTTTTTTTTTTAGTACAATAAATGACGTGTGTTTTTTTGTGTACAGATTAAATAGAGTTTTAATTGTTTGTAATTTCATTTTAATGAAGTCTTAATTGTTTTAATTTTTTAATTTTTAATACAGCCTTAATTTAATTCATGAGTTATATGCAAATTTAATCATCAATTGAATTTATTCTATTTTAAATTACAAGCAATGAAGACTTTTTAATCCGTACACAAAAAGACGCGTCATCTATGGTATTGTTACAGGTGGCCCGTCGATGTTAGGCCACCTGCCATGTGGTACGAGTTGGACTTTGCGGCGTGACTACACGCGGCGCCATTGATCAAGCAATCGATAGCGCTGCGCGAGAAAAATTGAGAGGCGCGACGTGGGACGAGAAAGAAGGGATCTTTTTTCTCCTCTTGCCCGCCAAGTAGCAACGACGTACGCCAAGCGAGACCAGCTAGATACCGACGTTACAACCACGTTCGTTTGAAAGAAAAGAGAGTTCAAGCGGACAAGTCGAGATAATAGAAGTGACCACTTTTTAGTTAGATTCATATTCATTCGCGATTTATTATACGCGTGTGGTCGCATTTAATTATTGTATTATTCGTGTGAGTGGTGAGTGAGAGGTCAGCTCTCACTTACAAATACAAATAGTAGTTGTGTGCGTGTGCGTGTGCGTGCGTGTGTGTGTGTGTGTGTGTGCGTGTGTATAAGACACTACACGTGCGTAGTCTCACAGTTAGCCACGAGAGGCCATGTCCAACCGTCAGCGCGCATGCGCATTACGCGTCTCGTAGAAGATTCGTCTATGCGGCCTCCATGCGGTAAATAATTGATTTTTGTATCGGATTTAACGATTTATTGCAATAATAAAGCCTTCGCGCAAAACGGGTGCGCATTATTTACCACGTTTCTCTTCCTAGCGTAGAATATCCATTAATCATCCCCAGTAACAATTCTATGTGAAAAAGATATTTCTGACACCCACATTTTTCATCCCCAGTAACAATTCTATGTATCCTTTCTTTGTTGCCTTCGAATCAGTTGCTTACAACAGAAAAATCGTCTGTCAATGTCTCTCGGTTTCAGTTCATAAGGCACCCAATAGCCTTGCTTTTCAATTATTCTCATGGATTTCAATCGTACAGAAACTGCTTGTTAAGTTACTTCCAATGTTTCTGCAAGCTCCTTTTGCGTTTGACTCGAATCTTCATCGAGTAATGCCTCCAACTTTTAGTTCTCGAATTTTTTTGTCTGTCCAAAGCGAGGCTTGACTTCAACGCTAAAATCTCCATTCTTAAAACGTCGAAACCATTCCCTACAAGATTTACCAGTTGAAGCATTGTCACCATTAACTTCCACCAGCATTCGATGCACTTCAGCTGCACTTTTCTTCCGAAGCTTAGTTAACACAAAATTTGATATATCTAACACAGTTGAAAACAAGATTTTTTTGTGAAACTCGAAGCGATATAAAGTGAATATTATCGATAGATGTCTAACCACTCAAAAACTACCAATTTCTGCTGTTACTATTAAATATTCATAATAGCCAGAGCCATCTTTTAAAAACGGACCAAACTAATTTGTACTCCCAATATTAAATTTAATTATATTGAATTACTAATAAAATATATTATACTAAATACATAAATGTATTATATATATATATATATATATATATATGTATACAAGGTCTGGCCATTAAATAACGAGACTGCGCGCCTAGAGGGCGCCGTAGAGGGGTAGGAAAAAGAACGAGTAGTGCGTTGGGTATCTAGATATCTTGTCTATGCACGTACCAAAACACGTTCTCGTCACTATTATTGTATTTGTGCAGTAGCGGTTCGAAACGAACGTGTTTTTTTCTCGTGCCGAAAACCATGTGTGACGAAAACCAGGAGCAACGTATCAATCTCAAATTTCTCGGTAAATTGAAAAAAACTCCGACTGAGTGCTGTAAATTGTTGCAAGAGGCCTATGGGGACAATTCTCTATCTCGTGCGCGTGTTTTTGAGTGGTGTAAGCGCTTCAGTGAGGGCCGAGTGAGCACTGAAGATGACCAACGCCCAGGTTGCCCTGTCACTGTTTTAACTCCGAAAAAAGTGACCAAAATCAACCAAATTGTGCGTGCAGATCGTCGAATGAGCATCCGGATGATTGCCAGGACTGTAAACGCCGATAAAGAAACGGTTAGACAAATTTTACACAAGGAATTACACATGACAAAAGTCTGTGCGAAGTTGGTGCCAAAAAATCTGACTCCTGACCAAAAGCTCTTGCGTCAACAGGTCTGCTCAGATTTCCTTGAAAGGTTAAAAAAAGATTCCGGGCTGATATAAACATTATTACTTGCGACGAAACGTGGATTTTTCAATACAATGTTGGAACAAAGCGGCAATCGATGCATTGGAAGACGCCTGAATCGCCCAGAATCAAAAAAGCAAGGATGTCCAAATCAAAATTCAAGGCAATGTTGATCGTTTTTTTCGACATTAACGGTATCGTGATGACTGAATGAGTTCCAGAGGGTCAGATTGTCAACCAGACTTACTATTTGTCAGTTTTGGCAACACTGCGAGAACGAGTTCGTAAGAAACGGCCCGAGTTGTTGAAGAACAACTCGTGAATTTTGCACCAGGACAACGCACCTGCCCATAACGCGCTATCTATGAAGCAGTATTTGGCCGGTAAGCGCACTCCAGTGCTCGAACACGCGCCGTACTCGCCAGATTTGGCACCGTGCGACTTTTTTTTGTTTCCGAAGATAAAATCTGCTTTGAAAGGGACCCGATTTGAGTCGATGGAAGCGGTAAAGCAAAAAACGGCAGAGCTCCTAAAGGCCCTCACCAAAGAAGACTTCCAGCACTGCTTCGATCAATGGAAGAAACGTATGGAAAGGTGTGTGGCGAGGGAAGGGGAGTATATTGAAGGGGAGCATTCGAATGTAGAATAATTTTTATAATAAAACCCTTTTTCGTAACCAGTCTCGTTATTTAATAGCCAGACCTCGTATATATAAAATTTATCAATTAAATTCAATTTAATATACAATACATTCAAAATTTAATCGAATTCTTTGAATCTTGGTATAACTGTTATACTGATTTGTTTTGCACTTTACAACGTAATTGGAAAAGAAAATTTCGCATTATTTACAGTTTTTTAAAGCAAAAGATATTAATATATTCTTATATATTGTAACGGGGTGGCAGTTTTAAAGGTAAACCACCACCGCAGCAATTGACCTTGGGGGACGCGCAATTCGCGAAAGGTGCGAAACTTGCTCGCAGCGCCCCGTTCTCGACCGCCAAAGTCTCGGACAACTTTGCTCCTAGGTCTGGACACGAGAAGCCGTCAATTGGACCTAACTTACCCACTGCAACGCCATGCAAACGTCGTTGCGTGGCTCGTGTGTCGTCCTCGCCCGGCTAGTTGATGTCTTGGAGAGGGCGGTATTCGAGAAGGAGGCTAAAATCTCCTCGCGAAAAATAAGAGAAAAACAAAGGCAAAAGAGCAAAAAGTAAATAAATAAAATTAAAGAAAAATAGAATGCTTTATAAAAGAAAACGTGAAAAAAAATCAATTTATGAAAATAAAAAAAAATATAAAAAGCCAAGAGAAACAATAATAAAAACAAAGAGAAAGGAAAGAAAAATAAAGGAAATGAAAAATAGAAAAAAAGCAAAAATGTTAAAAAAAATAAAATAAACAATTCAATAAACAAAAAAATTATAAATTAATCTATTTGCATCATTGCGCGGAATATTTCGCGAACCGCGACAGTCGACTATCACCAAGCGCGGAATATTCCGCGAAGCTCGACAGTCGACTATCACCAAAAATATTTGTTTTTCCTTTTGTATAAAAAAATGTGAAATGCGATATAACACTGTATATCATCGTTTAAAAAGTACATTCTTAATAAAGTCGATAAATAATTTGAATACCTGTTACTGCACATACGATCAACCTCGCGCGGTGATACGAGTCAGTCATCAGTTGAACGTCGCTGATGTTTGAACGCGGCAGCTTAAGTAGAGCGATGATGCAAATGGTTTGAGACAAAAAAAAAAATTCCATAATAAACAAAATAAAAATTACAAAAAGAGCGCATGAGGAACGCAGGTAAAAAGATATATCTAACAGCTGATATAAAAGCGCGCTACTCCGCGCGAACGGGGCTCACGCGCGCTACGCATGATATGAGGGCGTGAGAGAACGAACCTCTCTTGCACTGCTCCTACTGGAGTGAGAAAAAAAGAGCCCTCCCACTAGCGTGCGCCGTATGTTATACGAGTGCGAGAGAGGACTACTCTCCCGCACTGAGCCCGTAGGAGTGAGAGAGAAAGCGCTCTCTCATTTACGCGCGCCATATATACTGCGAGTGTGAGAGAGAAAGCGACTCTCCCGCCTGTGCCCGCAGAAGTGAGAAAGAAAGCGCTCTCGCACTGATCCTACTAGAGTAAGAGATATCGCTCTCTCACTCGCACGCGCCTACTCTTACACAGGTACGAGAAAGATCGCAACTCCCTTGCACTGACTATATGAAAGTGAGAGAGATATCGCTATCTCACTCGCACGAACCGCATAGAAATCAAGAAAAAAAAGGGAGGTAACTAGCGGAAGTTACCCCAGCGCAAATATAAAAAAAAGAATGTACAAAAAGAAACTTACAGGAATGGCTGGCCAGCTGCGCACGCACGAAAAGAGAATGCCGCCAGAAGCGGGACGCTGATGCCGCCGGAGAAAAAGGTGCAGCGGGGCACGCCTTGTTGCTTTGTCCCTGTGGCGAGGTGGCGGCTCTCGAAATGCACCAATCTGCTACACGGCACCTCCATCACTCACACGCGATCGGAGGCACGGCATAAACAAAAAAAACTCGTCGTGCGAAAAACTGTTTGAAACGCGACAAAAAGGAACGTGTCTCGAGATTCGTAATGGCGGCACTAGACTAGAAAGACCCGCCAAAAACTAGCTTATCTCGCCTGAACTCAATTATTCTATCATACGATACGCCTATTTTTTAATATTGGCGCGTACCTTCTGTTCCCGTCCGAGACCGTCGCGATACCGAGGTACGATTTCACCCGTGCGAGCCACGAAAGCGTGCGAAATACGAATACGCGCGGAGTACGGAGTGCTCTCCGTGACCATATAAATCTAATTTTATATGTAAATCTAATGATGAAGCTAACGTCTTATTGGTAATACATTTTTATGTTTCATGTGACTTTTATATATCTTATAAAGGCAATTATGGAATTTTAAAAATTATGATTAATTCAATGAATGTCATAAATCTACTCTTGCTGACGTTTCAATAACTTCATTTGCCAAATACACCGATTGATCAGCAGGAAATTGCATTAGTAGATAATATTGAACGAATATTACGAAATCCTATGAATGAATTTAATGATGTAGAAATGAGTGAAGATGAAATGCTAGCCTTTCAAGAGACATACGAAGACCTAGAAATCAAAATTGCTGAAGATTATGGAAAGATATGAACTGTGTATGGTTACCAAAATTCAGAAGAACTATATGTAGAACAGATTCTGAAGATTTATGATACGGTTACAAGTCGAAAAATGTGGAATTTTAGAGGAGCGGTATTTCAAAAAATTTAGCTTTAAAGACTGTACAACACAGATTTAAAAAAGTTAAATCGATTACTTAACTGAAATGTTAGGCTGAGCAATTAAACACAGGAGGCATATATACAGAAAAAAATAGGACGAATTAGCACATTTGTTTTAGAAAATTTCAAAAATACAATCCATGCTGGTCATATAGTGCATGACGTGGATTTACGAATGTGGGCATTGCAAGCTCAAAAGGATATTGGGAATAAAGATTTCCTTTGCAAAGCCTCAAAAACATGCTAAATACTCGTAACTTCAGAAAATCTTACAGAATGGTATCACGAAAGATTAATAAATTAATTACAAAAAAAACACTACAAGAGGTAGATTATTTACAGAAAAAGGCTGTATTTACAACAGAAATAAGACAAATAATTAACGAAAAAGGCATACATTCAATTTATAACACTGATCAATCTGGCTTTCAAATCTAAATGCATTCCGGTTGTACTTTAGCTGTTGAAGGAGAAAAACAGATCTAGTGCCTTGTAGCAACTGTCATCAACTACCCATAGCTCTACTATACAACCACTTGTTTTAGGTAAAGCTAAATTAATGTCGCCATTATTTCTTGTTTTAAAAGAAAGAAATGGTGAGTTTAGACCAGTAGTAGAGGCGAATTTATTTAGGCCTTTGAATGTTTATGTAAGTGCATCGAAATCAAGGAAACTCACTTCAGGTTATGATGAACTTGTTTTCTATTCCATTTTATGTACTATTATAATTATAGCTTATGATAAAAATAATCAATGATAATATATAAAATAATGTATAAATAATAAGCTGTGAT
Source organism: Chalcis sispes (assembly GCA_949987625.1). Taxonomy (NCBI): domain Eukaryota; kingdom Metazoa; phylum Arthropoda; class Insecta; order Hymenoptera; family Chalcididae; genus Chalcis; species Chalcis sispes. Next base: position 35,340,529 of record OX465097.1, read on the forward strand.
TAATTTCTAGATCACTGTAAAACATGGCTGCGTGAAATATATTTTCCGAATGTTGGCTCTTTAAATGTTTTATTACTTGATGCATGGAGCGGACACCGCCCTACAGCAGTAAAAGAAATAAAACCTCCAAATAAACAAGTGGGTATGTCCGAAAGGTGCCACTAGCAAGATTCAACCACTGGATGTATTCGGCTTCCGAATATGGAAAAATTATGTGAAACATTTCTCGAATGCTGTAATATTAATGAACGAAGATTCAAATTTACATGCACGAAATAATGCAATAAAGTTGCAATCGCTGGTGCATAACCAACTTTTATCTTCACGCTATGTAAATTTATTAAAGTACTCATAATTTACAAGTGGATACGTTGATAAACAACCCAATAAATTTAAGAATTCTGTTGATCTTGCATTCGGAGGAAAGTCTGACGTACATTGCGACATTAACAATCAGGAGTCTTCTAACGTTGCAGTCATAGATGTGCGTGGTGTAAAAAATCTTTGTGTCCAAAACATTTTTTTGAAGACTATAATTACTATTTAGATTATAAACCATAAAAATGTGGCATTAAAAATATTCACGTTTAAAAATTTTGACGAACACAATAATCTACTTTGAATACTCTATTAAAATCAGTGAAAATAAAGATATTTCTTTTATTAAGATTTACTTGTATTCATATGATCAAATAATTATAATGTTTAAAATTCGTACAAAATAAGCAATGTAGACCTTTTAAATAATTATAATACAGATAAGATGTCTTTTTAATAACAAATATTTTAAAATTAGTGGCGATTTCGTTAAAAAGTTTAAAATGCTCTTGAGACATTAACCCATTAAGTCCCAAAGTGACGAAATTTCTTACCTACGTTTTAACTTAAAAATTTTTATGAAAAAGCCATGGAATGTTTTGGAAAATACCCTTTCCATCTATTTGCAGGTATGCTGAATACGATGCAATAGCTTAAAAAATTTAAAAATTAGATTTTTAATTAATAATTAACAAATTAAAAAAAAAAATGTGTTTTTTTGAAGCAAATTTTTTTTTCAACTGAAAAATAAAGTAGAAGGAAATTTTTTTTTAATGTCGCAAATATGCACAAAAGTGCACAAAATTTTTGAACTTATTAAATCTGTTTATATTTTTCGTCTACGCTTTTTTTAAAACAAGATGACGGCCAAAAAGCAAACGCTAATAAGTGTAGTTTTCGATTTATAGACTTTTTAATAGTTTTTTTTTCAATTAAATTACATAAATAGTTAATTATTTTAGTAAAAATAAATTTGAATAATTAATAGATATAAAATAAAATAGTATTATTTTTGAAAAAGTTGTAATAAATATGGTATTATGCGTACGAGTAGAAATGAGAGATTTTTTAAGTTTTTTATGAATTATGTTATTTGCGTAAGAAAATTTTTAAAAAACCAAGCATTTTAAAGAATCATTAAAATGTCATGTAATTTATACAAAATTTTGATTCAGTGTATTATTTTTTTCGAATTTTTATAATCACCAAATTTCATCTATTAGCCATTATTTTTATACTAAAACAACGTTGCCCAACAGTAACCGCTTGGAGGTTGATGAATTCAAGCGTTTTTTTTTTTTAGTATTAATTTTTTTATTTTACTTATATTTTTGGTATAAATTTTTTAAATTCTCAAAATCTTATGTAGCTGTTCTAAGATACAAAAATCTCATTTATGATTCCAATTCTTGAGTGATCATTTCTTGTCATACAAGTCTTACAAATATATTTGTTGCATATTTCACAAAATAAGTACGTTTTAATTGCGCAGTAAAAACAGCTATTTATTTTTTTATTTTTCATTAGCTCATGGAGTTTATTTTGAGATAATTTTTGTTTCTCAAGATAATGTTTTGAAATAACCATCATAAAGTCTAATGAACTTGCTTTTTTTCATTTTTATGGACATAATTTGAAATCATTACTGCATTGGCAATAGCAGATTGAATTAGTCTAATAAAAACGATCTATGTCCATTTCTTTGATTGTATACATGGCGTAACATAATTGCAGCGACCATCATGTACATCAACCCCAATCAAAAATTTAGTATAAATTAAAAAAACAGTTGGGAAATTTATATTTTCTTTTTATTTTTTTTCTTTGCTTCTTCTTTTAGCCATAAACATGGGTGACACTCCAGCAGCAGTTGAAACTACTAAAACTGGTTTCGAATCAAGAAGAGTAATGTATAATAGTTTATCCCACTACGTTCTTTGTGTTTTACGGCAAAAGTACCTCTAGGAGATTTCTTGGGGATGATGTTTTTTTTCATCACCCTATTTTTTCTGATAGTACCAGTAGAACGTAATCCTAATTTTTTTAAGTGTAAAACAAGATCGGAGCTTGTAAAAAGATTGTCCATATAAATGTGATAAAAAGGTATTTTCCTAACACCAACGCTACAAAAAAAATTATGCAGTAAACTTAGTATTATGCGAGATCCTATCGAGCATTTAGATAATTTATTTCCTTCCACAGCCGTATTTTTTCCGCAGTTAAAATCAAAATTTAGCAAGTAACCGTCGGAAGTACAAAGTCCCCAGAATTTGAGACCAAATCTAATGGATTTTCCCTTTGTAAACTTCTTCAAGGTAGTTCCACTGAAAAATTTGGCCATCATTTCATCTACAGACATAGCTGCTTGAAAATATCTAAATTGTTGTAAATTTTTTTAAAATAAATTCATGATTATCCGAACACGCCAAGCTCTATCGTTGCTGTTTTCTTCAGCTGGCTTAGAATATTTTAGTTTAGATTTCTCTTTTTGAAATTTATTTCGAGACATAGCCTTTTTGATTGGTTCAAAGGATAAGTAAAGATCAGTTGTCCAATAATGTTTATAAGATTTCCTAGAATTAAACGCAGATACAATACGAATTCGTATAAAAGTATTTAACTTTTCCATTGTTATAGGGCAACCGTTTAGTTTTGTAGACTTAATTATATGATTTTTCATATCGTTACAGAAAAAAATCTCGAATAACTCAACGTAGCTCATGTTCTAAAGTCTTTTTTTTACATTATCAGTCATTTGACAAGTATTTTCAACGTAACATGGATAGAATTTCTCTCCTTCTACCCATTCAAAAACATAATTCGCTTCCAGAACTAATCTCCTTTATAATTTTTAGAAGCTTGATAATAAGTTTTTTCTGAAGAGATTTTTTCGAATAATTCTAATACAGAATCGTCACTCTCATCAGTACCAGAATAATTGGGATCAGGTAAAAAAACAGTTTCACCTTCATCACCTGAACTGGACAGTTCGTTATCTGATTTGGAATCAGATATCAATCTACAACGTTTTCATGACATTTTTAAAGTTTGGAAAAAATATGCGATAGAAATTGATATAAGTTTTTTGGAAAGATTATGATGAAATTTATCATCCGCCAGAATAAAGAAATGTATCACAAGTTCCTATCAGTAGAATCTATCAAAAATATAAAAATATTGGCAAATTTGCAATACAATTACGAATTGTGCGATAATTTTCATATAAACATTGCTTGGGTCACTCTTATTTGTAACTTTTTTTGTATACTTTGATTACATCAGGAGAACCTGGCTTTTAAGAATATTTCAAAATTATATATCTTTTTAAAAGACTTCAAAATTCCAAAACTTCAAAATTATATATTTTATATAATTTTTTACTTTACCAAAGTAATATGAGTACATCAATTAATCGTTCGAAAAAGATGATATTTTACTTATTTCATTGACATTTTACGATAAGAAGACGTAAAATATTTAAATAAAATGATTCTTCTTAACTTTAGAATTAATATTTTATATTTTTTATACTAATTATTCCTTGTTTAATTAAAATTAAATATCAAAATTTATTTTCACTGAAATAATTAACTATTTATGTAATTTAATTAAAAAAGAAACTATTAAAAAGTCTATAAATCGAAAACTACACTTATTAGCGTTTGCTTTTTGGCCGTCATCTTGTTTTAAAAAAAGCGTAGACGAAAAATATAAACAGATTTAATAAGTTCAAAAATTTTGTGCACTTTTGTGCATATTTGCGACATTAAAAAAAATTTTCTTCTACTTTATTTTTCAGTTGAAAAAAAAATTTGCTTCAAAAAAACACATTTTTTTTTTTAATTTGTTAATTATTGATTAAAAATCAAATTTTTGAGTTTTAAAAGCTATTGCATTGTATTCAGCATACCTGCAAATAGTAGGAAAGGGTATTTTTCAAAACATTCCATGGCTTTTTCATAAAAATTTTTAAGTTAAAACGTAGGTAAGAAATTTCGTTACTTTGGGACTTAATGGGTTTAAAAAAATTTCAATAATTTTGTTATTTTCTTATCGAGAAGACTTTAATTTAAAAAAAAAGAAAATATAGAGTATGATATTATGAAGGGTGAAATTTAGGTTTAAATATTTGATCTTAAAATAGCTGAAATTAGATATTTTACTCTATTAAGAGATTCGAAGTAGTTTTGGAAAAATTAAAAAAACGATAGTTTGACAGTAACGCAATTATGTACACCACTATATTTCAATAAAATAATGAAATAAAGCTATATCGATTTTAGGGGTAGTTTATCTTCGTTAGAGATTTTATAAAAAAACCCGGGTCTCATCAATTTTATTATTTGATTGCATTTATAATGCAATAATTTTTTTCAAATTCATTAAATTTCAGAATTTTTATAGCGATGAAACTGTAAAAAAAATATAGTTTTTCATTTATAACAAAAAAGTGTTGCTATCCTTACAAGTAAAAATATTGTACAAATATGTGTTGTTTAATATTGTAATAAGTGATATCCATTCGGTTTACGAGTCATTGTTGTCATTATGTTTCACTATGATTTAATTTATATATGTTTTACTATGATTTAATCTTCTCATACTACAGTCCTACATTTTCTAACGAAGTCCAAGACGTCATTTCTGGCACAAGGCCAATAGTATTTTTCTCTAATTATCTGGCAAGTTCAGTTGATGCCCTTATACCCTCCTTCTAGGAGAGCATAAGGGCGTAAACTCTCTTTTATTTAGGTTCTGAATTATCGCCACTCTTTCTATGGGTGTCAGAAAATGTACTTGTCCGTAGTAAATATAAAATTACAATAATTTGGCTTTCCTCAAATATTTCCTTCAGGTTTTTTTCCATCAGTAATCTCGGTTCAAGGCTATCTGCAATATCTTTTTATAGAGTAATGCGATAACTAATAAGGTTTCTTTTTATCATTATTCGCTTGAGGTTATTAAAAGCAGTTTTTAAATTAATGGTTACGAGAGTGTCAAAGTGTTTTGTTTCACTACTACGAATATTACATTATGGTTTCTGAAAGACATAATCAATACTTTCCCTATTTTTAGCGTCTCTTTTCTTAAGTTCCTGAGGCTAATTACTCTGATTTCAGTTAATAATCTCATCTTAGATATTGTAGTTTCAAGGTTACTGAATATGAAGTGCATGTAATTGTTTCTCTTGTAGGTAAGATATTATTTTGATGTTTTGATATTGTTTCTTAGCTAAATAACTTTAGCGGCTATTTTCTTTCAACGAGCTCGGAATCAAAGCCGTGCCCACGGGGGTTATTATAATTACTTTTGTTTGACATGGCCAAGTCGGTACTTGTTGTACGCGAAGATAATAAAGATAGTACTTCGTGGAGGTTAGTTTAAGGTGATTGACTGTAGCTTATTTCGACCTTCTTCGAAGATGTCGAAGTGGTATTCTAGAGTGGTTTTTCAGAAACGTCAAGTATCGCAACCAATTCACTAAATCATAGTTGCTTTTTAGTCTTGTCTGGTATCGGGGTACTCCTAGCTTGTGGCTCACAATTATAACAGAAGAGTGTATCTAAGAGAAGTCTCGGTATTCTTACTGTGGTTTTTGTACATATGAAACGCGAGTCATAGGTTCATTTTCTAAGTCTCGGTTTGCTTTAGCTCTTGTCCTCTGAGCTATTGTACTATGTTCTAGGTTGGATGCGGTTTTAAATCCTAAGCTGAATCTAGGCTAGATAGCATTAAACTAAATGTTAGATTAATGGCATAACCGAAAAAAAAGTATCTGTGTTTTCTCTTTTATCATTTACAACTGTTTATGAAAAATTATTTCAACAAATAGATAAAAAATTTGTAATTTTGAAAAACTTAAAGTGGAAATCAAGTTTACAGAAAAGATCATGACAGAAACCTTCGAGATATTTTTTTGTCAGATTTTAAATTGTTATTGTCAAAATGGTATAAACAATTGCATTATCAGAAGCACAGGTGATATTATAAATGACAATTTTTGTGACTTTAGCACTAATATTTTTTACATTTGAGAAAAATTTCTGAGTCCTTACAGAAGACATGTTACATTTTCTACATTGCCCTATCTTTAACTCATGTTCCCATAGAATTGATTGCCGTTTTTAGTTTTTTAAAATTATAAATTTTTCATCTATTTGTTCAAATGATTTTTTATAAACAATTGCAAATGATAAAAGAAAACACACGGATACTTTTTTTCGACTATGCCACCAAGCCAGTTAGTTTAATGCTATTAGCCTTGAATCGGCTCAGGATTTAATGGGTTAATGTTTCTCAATCCTGGCAGCCTTTCCAGCCTTTGCTTGTCATTGGTTGTATTGGGGTATCACTCTTAAAGAGATTTCTTGCTTTCGGGCTCTTGATTTTTTTTTGCTTTTTTGGTTGGGAGTCTACTTTCTTTAATACTAATACTCTGAGCTCGGGTAATAAGTCATTTGAACGTCTATTCATATCTAGTAAATTTAAACATCTTATGCATTGATCGATGTTCTGGATCTGTTCTGTTATGCATCCAATTTAATGGTTTATGGTCAGCTTGAAGAGTAAATTTTCTTTCTAGTAGATATGGGCAGAATTAGTGTATTGCTTATAATGCGGCTATAAATTCCTTTTTTGTGGTGCTATAGTTTCTCATAGCTGTATTTAAACTTTTCAATAAATAAGCTACAGGATGTTCAAATTCCTGATGCTACTGGCTCAGTGCTGCTCCGATTGCGTGGTCAGATGCACAGGCAGTCAAGGTTCATTCTTTTCCAAAATCTGGATAGATTAAGATTGGGTGCTAGCATAATCGTTTCTTCAAGGTCTGAAAGCTTCGTCTTGTTCTTGCTCTGAATGACTGCAGTTTTAGTCTTTTTTTTTAAGATCGGTTGATACGTTTGTTACTTTAGAAAAATTCTATATAAATTTTCGGTACTATCTCATGAGTCCTAACTGTCAAATATTTATGGTGGTCGAATTGAGGAATTCTTTTACGGCTAAAAATTTTTAGGGTCTAGTTCAACTCCTTCTTCACATATGATATGCTCTAGAAATAAAACTTTCCATTTTTTAAATTTTATCTTTTAAGATTGTAGAACTAGTTGAGCGTCTCTCAACAGATATACAAATTTTCTTACTTTTTGATCATGTTCCAGTAAGACTTTTGCGTATACAGTGATTTCGTTAAGACACACAAGCATTTCTGTATTTTTGAGTACTTTTAGAACGTTGCGTATTATTCCTAATTAGTCTCTGAAACGTAGAAGGTACGTTTATTAATCCTTTCGGTATGCATACATATTGACGATGCCCATTAGGGGTAGTAAACGCGGCCTTTCGTTTATTTTCTGGCTTCATGGGTATTTGTTAAAATCTGCTAGCTATGTCCAGACACGTGAAATAAGTGGCTCCTCTCAATGTTAGATTAAGTAAAGAGAACGTAAACACTATCCTCCATCATAAGTTCCTATGACTGTCGAGGCGTTTTAGGACTATTTAAATGAGTGATAAATAAGGTGAACTTGAGAGTTCTATTTTGCCGTCCTTCAGATTTTTTTTCTTTAGTTCTGTTGTGACAACTTTATATTTAGAAGGATGTCTATACTCTTTAGAACGCAGTAGTACGTTGCTTTTTAAAAATATTTAATGCTCTTCCTGATTATTAAAAGGTTGAGAGTCTCCCGGCAATAAGAAAACATAGCAGTATAAGACTATTAATTGATTTACACTCTTTTTTTCTATCATTGTTAAGATAGCTAACTCGAATTAGGGATTTGTGTACGTTACTTCGCTCCAAGTGTTGATTTATTCAATTAGGTGGGGTGTTGGGTTCGGTATTGGTATTTGAATCAAGTCTAGGAATAACATACGAGGTATGTTTAAAAAATAAGGTGACATATTGTGTATCTTTTTCGATTATAAAGAGTAGTCTTTACGGAGCGAAGCAATCTTTTAAATGTTTTATTAAGGTTTTGAAATTTTTAACCCTTACAAGTAACACTATCCAAGTGTCACTCACCGATTGAAACCAAACTTAGCACATCGATAAAACACTAAGAAATATTAAACCTATGTTTTTTTTATTTTGGCAGAATCCGCTTTCTAGGAGTAGAAACTACCCTTACCAAACCACAGGCAGCCTAAGCCACTAAACCCTGGGGACAGTAAGTTTAATCACTCATTTTTATTAAAATAATTGAATTTCACGCCCTAAGCTAGCTCACCTAATCACCTACCCCCTAATCAACGTAACCCATCAAAACACCCACCCTCTAATCCACCTAACGCTTATAAACCACCCCTACCCAACCACAACTAAGTGTGTTGACCTGATCTAACATGACTGACTCTGTCAGTCATTTGAAAAATAAAAATGAAATAGATTATTAATCTGTATAAAGGTCGCTATCGTTGCAAGCAAAATCAATAAAAAAAAAAAACTTTTACAAAATGGTGCGCTTTTGAAATTTGGGTACCAAAAATTTGACTTCTTTTCATTATTTTAAAAAAAAAAAAAAGAAGAAAATATAATTAAAATAAAAATTGTTTTTTGCTTGCAATAATATCCACTGGTATACTAAATAACATATTCAAAATTTAGCTTAATCAAATGTACCATTTATTTTTTTTTTTGCTCTACGACGTGCAGAAAAAAGTAATTTTGAGATAAATGAGTTTAAAGTTTTACCTGAGGCGTAGCAACCACTCGCCGCTTCTTGCTAAAAGGTCTGCAAAACCTGAAATACTTTATCATTATGGAAATTTCACAGCATATACTCCAAGGTCTATACTTTCGAAATTTTGAAAAAAAAAAAAAAAAAAAAAATTCGATTATTTGAAAATTCTAGACCACTGGGTTCCCTTAATAGCTTATTCTTACAACAATTGAATTCCACAATACAAGCGTACTAACCCACACAACCACTTACCCCCTAACCCCATAGTACAGGATCCGTATAGGAAACAACCTTCACCGATCGAGTAACCGAACGAAATATGTTTTTTACGGAATAAATTGTGTTAACGAAAATAACAGTGATGAGTTGCCTAAAGAAATCTTGTCAAGGATATTTTTAATTAATAATGTAACAGGTAATTTTTTTTCGATACCTTCACCGACAGAGTAACTGAAAAAATTTAACGCTAATTGAAAGTATGATGTCAATAGAATATGCAAACATAGAGATGCCTACCTTTTTCTTGTCAAGGCTATAGGGTTGTTTAGTTTAAACAAGTGAATCAGAAATGGTATCTTCACTGATCGAGTAACCAAATAAATTATATATCAAAATAAAGATTATTTTTTTGCGAATACAATGGTATAAGGTTGCCTATAAAAAATCTGTCAAAACTTAGGGTTGTCAGGCGTTGAAATTTGAAATTTGAGGCGTACGAAAGTGTGCGAGAAAGAGAGACTCTCCATCCTATCCAGCGCGATAAAAGAAGATGCAGCATAGCAGCTGTTCGAGCCACATCAGCCTCAGAAATTGTTGTAATGTACATAAATATTATATATATATATATATATATATATGTGTGTGTGTATTGTAACGCCACTGGGAATCAGGGTAGCGTACAAATGTAGGGGAAAGCGGACGAGTTGTTTACTAGCAAAGAGTAAGTTAAAAATCACGAACTTAAAAATGAACAAAACGAACACGTTTATTTGATCTTAATATTTACTAAATACAACAATGATCGCGTTTTTACGCGAGCCCAGGGCACCAGCTACACTCGTGTAGCACGGTTTCGTGCGTGGCAATTACGTTCGCCGGCTAGCTTACGAATAAAGCGGTCGCGGGCACACAACAGCTAAACTTTCCCAAAATGGCGCGTAGCACGCGTCGCGGTCGCACATACATAGCCGGGTAAGAAACGGGGACGATTCGTTGAAGGGATGCCTCCTAGTAACAGCCACTGCACCTCGGCACTTACCAGATATACTACAACACTCTCGACTACAAAAGAACGATCTGCCTGCTCGTACACGCTCGTCTTTATTTTATCAAACGCGAATGCGGAGTCGAACGACGAAGGCTAATGCTTGCGACTATGGCACCGGACGGAGTGTCGACTGCTCGCCAATATTGTGACTTTTCGCTAAAACGGACCCGAACGGAGTGAACGAGAAGCTCCTGCGTGGCACTTTCGCGAGCGCTGATTTTAGATAATCGTTCTGCGCCGGCGCAACGTACGTGTAAAAATACGTTACATGACGCAGCCGCCGCGCGCGCTCAGCGCTGTCGGCAGTTGACATTACCGCTCGCCAGCAGCGCGCGTTTAGGTTATCCGCTCGCGAGTGCCAGTGTTGTTCTATTTTCTCTGGAGCGGCGAGAATCTACATCCGATGTCCAGGGAGTCCAGGTAAGTCGACGCGTTCTATGGCTGGTAGGCGTCGACTAATTTGTCTCTTCTCTCTCCTTTTCATGTGCGGCGTTGCGGCGGATCAACAGCAGGCGAATCGAACGATGAGCGGCGGAGAAAGCGAAGCGGCGGTGTCGAGGACAACGATGGCCTGCTAGCAGCGGCAGCGAGACAACGCTCTTAGACAATTCCAGGTACGTAATTACTTGCACGTAGATGCGATGCTTAAGTGTCTTTGGTTGCCTCCTAACCTCCTTTTCCAATTTCCTATGGTGTTGTGTGGCAGCTTGTACTTTCCTTCCAAGGTGCAGCTGCTACTATTGCTTCCTTCGTCTTTTAACTACTATCTGGGAGGTTGCAGGTACGGGAACCACGACAAGAACAGGAAGGAGCTTGGAAAGGGACCCTGCTGCAGTGTGTGCGAGCACTGCCATTAATTAGCCATGGGACTGGCTCCTGAGACTGGCTCCTCGCTGGAGCCTTACTTGAGCTCTAAGCTCATGTACCTGGGGAAGGTACAGTATGCACAGCCCTGCGTGGCTGTTAGTTAGGGTCAAGCGTGGCAGTCCTGCGAGACTGCCAAGATTGTACAAGGGGAGTTATCGCAGGCTACGAGGAGGCTTACAAGCTATGCTTTGGCCTCCTCATGTGACTGGTGCAAAAACACCACGTCACAATATATATTGTTATATCCTGCGAAAATGTCATCTCGCACGGTTATGTTCGAAATCATGACATATAGATATTACAAGAAATGCACATCAATAACGCTTGACGACGTGCATAGTTTTTGACAAACAAGTCAGTTTATCTCAAGATCTGATAGTGAATAGATGTTTTATTGATTTGTCATATCTTTTAAGTTGTTTTATTGAATTAATAAATTTAATCTTTTATATTTTTAAATAAATTGTTTATTCTATTATATGAATATAACAGTATATATATATATATATATATATATGTTATATATATAAATATATGGTATATATCACAGTATGTCGGAAAAGTTCCCGAACTTATTTTGTAGCGCTTGTACGAGTAGCGCCACCTCTTGGACGACACAAGTACTATGTTGCTACATTCTTCTGGAGTGTCTGAGAATTTTTTCACCAGTATCCGTTTATTAGTTGCCGCGATAGACGTGCTTGAGTGAACGTGTGTTTAGTACCCCAGTGCAAGCTCTACGATGGATGAGAAATTTGAATATCGTGGCGCCTGCTCATTCTTCGAACATTGTGAAGCGTTATCTCGCCGAAAATCAGATCTCACGCATCAATCACGCCCGATACTCGCCAGATCTGGCTCCAGCCGACTTTTTCTTATTTCCCAAGCTAAAAATGGCCTTGAAAGAACGATTTTTTAAAGATGTACCGAGCATTCAAGCAGCTTGCACCGAGGGTCTCACAGCGATAACTTCAGAGGAGTCCCAGAGAGCCTTCGAATCACTCATGGAGCGCTCAAATGAGTGTATATCTAGGGAAGGAGACTATGTTGAAAGTTAACTAGAATAAATTTCTTTAGATGTAATTTTCGATTCTTTATTTCAAAAGTTCGGGAACCTTTCCGACATACTGTGTATATATTGCTAAAATTTTTGTATAAAAAATTTTGTATTTCAATTAGTATTTTCCTTAGTATTTAAATAAATGATAATTTAACACAATATCCAGAGTAAATTTTTTGTCATTATAAATGTTTTCTTTTAATATTAATTTCTTTGCATGTGTGTGTGTATGTGTGTATGGTGTGCCAAATTTTTGAGACAATAATACAATTTTTATTATTCATATTTAGTATTTATAAAATAAACGAAATTCGCAAGATAAGTATATCACTAATATATTTTTCAAAAAAAATTTTGAATAATTTGTTATACTTCGACACAAAGTAAATCCAAGTGTTTCGAAATTGCACACTCTCTGCGCATTCGATGTATAACACCATTATCAAACTATGGAAATTTTGCTATAACTTTTTATACACTTCAAAGTGCATATAATTAGAGTAGATTTTCAGTTGCTCCAAAACAACGCTTGAAAATCATAGACTGACTTGTCAACCATACAGAGCATGCGTACTCTGTTTCATATGCAAGAAGAGACGGGGTCAGTCGCTATAGTGCCTCTTACTCTACCGCATTTGATACTACGTATAGGCTCTCTTTCTCGCACAATTTCAAGCGGCTGATGTGGCGCTAACAGCTGCTATGCTGCATCTTCCTCTATCGCGCTGGATAGAATGGAGAGTCTCTCTTTCGCGCACACTTTCATAAGCCTCAATTTTTAAATTTCAACGCCTGACAACCCTAAGTTTTGACAGATTTTTTACAGGCAACCTTATACCATCGTATTCGCAAAAAAATAATCTTTATTTTGATATATAATTTATTTGGTTACTCGATCAGTGAAGATACCATTTCTAATTCACTTGTTTAAATTAAACAGCCCTATAGCCTCGACAAGAAAAAGGTAGGCAACTCTATGTTTGCATATTCTATAGACTCCATACTTTTTATTAGTGTTAAATTTTTTTGGTTACTCTATCGGTGAAGGTATCGAAAAAAATTACCTGTTACATTATTAATTGAAAATATCCTTGACAAGATCTCATTAGGCAATCCATCACCGTTGCTTTCGTTAACATATTTTATTCCGTAAAAACACATTTCGTTCGGTTACTCGATCGGTGAAGGTCATTTCCTATACGTATCTTAGACTACCACCTGACCTCTACAAATCGCCCCTACCAAACCACAAGCAGGCTAACCCACCTGACCCTGGGAATAGCGAGATTAGTCGCTTATTTTTAGTGAAATTATTTAATTTCACAGCGCAAGCTTTCTCACACACTAACTACTACCCTCCTACCCTCTAAACTACTTAACCCCTAAAAACAGATTCTATTTAATAAATGTGCTCTGAAACAAATGAGAAAAATGCATGGTAAAATAATATTAGGTAACTATCTTATCTCTAGCTTTATTTAGGGACAACAGTGTGGACGTAATAGAATTTCGTCTCCTTTGGGGTGCTGGATTATAGTGAGTCCCTTGCCTCTCACTGCTCGAGTTGCTGGATTATAGAGAGTCCTCTTGCCTCTCACATTTTCAATATTTCTTTGGTATTATCTATTTAATGCATTTTTCACAGTAATGCAGCGGATTATCCTCAATTACTGCGAAGAAATGCTATATGCAAAGATTTTTGCTGCACCATGCGCATTTGATTACTGCGAATCGACTACAGAATGTACTTTCAGTTTCAGAATTCAGAAAACAGTATTGAACAGGTGTTAGACATTGCTCTGGCTTATCTGATATGTAGCCACTCTTCCACCATGCGTATTTAAATATGCTAACGAATCTTGGTAATAAAAATGGATTATGTGTTAGTGACTGTAATTTTAAAATGTTGTTTCTTAGGTGTATATTACAGTCTGTCAAGTAAGAGCGTGGTCGTGTAAATTTATAAAAAAATTTATTTGATGAAACTTTTATATTTATATATACATTGTACACATTACAAACAATGATGCAATTCGGTCAATAATGTGTCCAGTCACCGCCGACGTCGATAATTGCCTAGCATCTCTGAGGCATGCTTTCTACTAATTTGACGGCGTATTCTAGTGGCAAGGATCTCCAGATCCGACGAATTTCGTAAGACAACTGCTCTAAAGTGTATGTGCGTCTTCCACGAAGCTTCCGTTTAATATATGCCCACACATTTTTAATAGGGTTTGCATCGGGCGACTGCGACGGCCAATCCAATGTAACGATGCCAGATTGAGTCTTCCACTGAGTACAGAGCTTGCTGCGGTGTTTAGGATCGTTGTCCTCCTGCAGAATCCAATCTTCATTTTTTGTGATGAACCATCGTTTGGCAGATGGCAGTAAAGCCTTTTTGTAGATTTTCATCATTTTCTCGGCATTTAGGTTGTCAGTAAAGAGGTGCAAAGTGCCGAATCTCTGCTTTGAGAAGCAGCCCCAAAGATGCACCTTTATTCCATGTTTTACGGTCCGCTGAACAAGCCTATTTGTGAAAGTTGACCAGGCTCGCGTAAGGACAGAACGTGCCCATATAGAACATTCATCAGTAAAAATGACATTTTCAAAATCTCTATCAATATTCTCATGCGCCCAAGCGAGTCGCTTTGTCACATGTTTTTCAGTCAACAGAGGCTTCTTCATTGTGTTGCGCTATTTCAGATGATGAGTACGAAGATGGGTTCGGATAGTTTAGTAGGATATATCTAAACCTTTTGCCATCAATTTTGCTTGTCCTTGCCGCAGTGTTAAAGCAGGATTCTGCGAAAACAGATTCACTATTCTTTTTTCATCTTTTTTGTTCACTTTTCCTATCGAGCCATGTTCTGGTAAATCATCGACATTTTTAGCCACTTTATATCGCTGTATCCACTTCTGTACAAATGCCTTCGACTTTCTCATATATTTAGCAGCCGCTGATTGCGACATTTTGGGACCTTTCGGGTGGATGCAAAGGAACACAGCCTCGTAGCGCGACGCGTACTTAGCACTCATGGCGTTTAACGTGATTCTCTTTTAAAAGATCAACGACAACTAAATTTTTGTTAACAATGCATCAAGAACAAAGCTTTTCTCTATCGGCTTGTGCAGAAATTAGAGCGAAATCTTTTATTACTTGTCGGTGAAGTCGACCACGCTCTTACTTGACAGACTGTAATGTCTAAGTTATATAACAAGACCATATCCGACAAAGATTTAATAAAATTTCTTCATGGTCTACATCTATAAACATCCAACGGTTGTCTTGATACTGTCACTCCGGGTGGTATAAAATGAATTTTGACAATTTTGTTACTTTTATTTGTATTCTCAAATACTTTTTTAGTCTGTCCAGACCAAGAATCTAACAGCGAAAAAGAGTTTTTACTAGCTACTGATGAAAAGTCTTTTTCAAACCATTTAGAGGCAATCTAAGATTTTAGTTTTCCAGAATTACGAGGGCGGTTCCAATATGATGGAGACAAACGCTGTAGATAGCGCGCATGTATGTTTTAAAGGTCGTGGCTTGAGTATGTGATAGCTGGGTTCCTTACGAACAGTAAGGCATAGTTTTCGTCAGGAGTGCATGTTTCGCGCGCGTGCTACGACCATGAGTGAACGTCAAGTGCCGACCGCTGTTGCGCAACGTATTGTCATTCGTTTTTAAGTGTGGGAAAGCGTTAAAAACATGGAAATTCTTCTGCGTTTCCGAAATCAGTTTGGTAGTGAGTGCCTAAGTAGGGCTGTTGTGTTTAAATGGGCCAAAGCATTCAAGGATGGTCGCAAAACCGTCGAGAATGAGCCGCATGATCGTCGACCGCGAACCAGCATCACACCAGACAACATTTGCCGCGTAGAACAACTCATTTTGGAGGACCGTAGAATGAATGTTCGAGACATTTCAGCTGAACTTGGCATCAGTATTAAGAGTGTAGAGTCTATCATCCACGAACACCTTCAATATCGCAAAATAACGGCGCGATGGGTTCCTAAGCTGTTGAACTTCAAGCAAAAATTCACGCGGTTGGAAGTTTGTCGCTGCTTGCTGACGCGATGTGAGGTGGAGGTGGACGGTTTTTTAACGCGAATCTTCACTACAGACGAGACATGGGTACACTATTACACTCCCAAAAGCAAGGTGTCGTCTAAAGAGTGGAGGAAGAAGGAGGAAGGGGTGCCAGTCAAAGCGAAGACAACTAGGACCGCGGATAAGGTTATGTGTACTGTGTTCTGGGACCGGCGGGCTGTCCAAGTTGCCCAAGGAGTTCTTTGATACCAGCATCAAAAAGCTTCCGGGAAGGTAGACAAAATGCGCAACTTGTAAGGGGGAGTACCTAGAAAAACTGTAAATTTTTGTAAATTTTTTCGATAGTAAATAAACGTGTCAGAGCATTTGTCTCGATCATATTTGAACCGCCCTCGTAGATGGATATACACTAATATTCTTTGCTTTATATAAATTTTTTTCTACTATTGGTCCAAATTAGCCATTAGATTCTTGCAGAACTTTGAGTAAAGGAGAGTGGAGTTTGCCGTCTACTGAAATAATTAGTTGTATCGTATAACTGTGGGTCAATGAGTTTAATGATTGTGCAAGACATTCAACTTTAAGTGTTCCTTTGATTAATAAAGTACGACTGCCGTGAGCTTCTAAATTAAATCCTGATTTATCGGAATTGTACACATTTTTTTCTCCCTTTTTCTTGATAACCAAACGTATCTTTTCTACAAATTTAGAACCTGTTTGCGATAATTCAGCCGCGTTTGACAACTGTGCAGTAGTAATAAATTCATAAATTTTTCTGTAAACTATTCCACAAGTATTGATTATTTATTGCCCATTTTGAGACAGCCTTAGAAAATTTAAAAGGTAACTGAACATCTTCTTTTGCTTTTAACGCCCATTTTTTTAAAGTTAAATAATGGATCGGTAAACATTTATCAGAAGCACTATTGAACTGTCCAAAACAACTTCCACAACAAACGTTGATATTTTAAGTAACTTTCCTAGTCTTAATCCTCCTTCCACAATTTGTTTTTCCCATCTGTAGAGCATTATTTCATATTCTACTTTCTTAAATTGAGTTTTCACAGAATCAATCCTTCTTTTCCTTTTCTTTTCAAAACGCCGACAAAAAACTGCTTTTTGTTTATACTCCAGATCAACTGTATCTTTTGATTCTGAATATTCATCTTCAATAGAATAATCAAAATCTTCTTCTAACTCTTCGTCAATTAATACTGGTTCAGCCATTACGCTGTCTTCATTATAGCATAAACTATCATAACTGTCGATAATCAATCTGCAATCACATGACGTCTTTATTAGATCCATAAGATGAGAAGCAAAGGATTGTTTTTCATCGTTTATAGCAGATTCAATATTGTATTTGAAACTTCAGAAAACGGAATGCAACAAACTTATAATATTTTTTGGGTTCATAGGCATAATAAAAATACATTATTACAACTAAATAAAAGTAAAAGCTTATAAAAGTCACACTTATAAATTTTTTTATGTAATAAAATATAAGAAAATGTTAAGTCTAAAGTAACAAAGTACAACTTGAATTTATTATTAAAAATTTCAACATGAGAAGTAAAGGCTCGTTCTTTTTCAATTACAGATTAACTATTGTATACAGATTTTTGATAGCAGAGTGCAACAAGTTAAAATATTTTTCGTATTTACAGTCAAGTAATAAAATATTGATTAAATAAAAGAAAATGTCCATAAAATTCATGCTTACAAATTTTTTTAAAATCTATTATTTTGAACGTAAAATGAAAAAAAATAAAATAAGAAAATTAAATCGTATATTTAATGAAGAACATAAATATTGACATATTTACACTTTGACAAACTTGGGAGATTTAAAACAAGTCTAGAGTGTTTGCGTGAAACAAAAATGTTCGGTAAGATTTTTTATTTAGATAATTTTTATTTAGATAATTATCAGGAAATCATTTAGAATCAGAAAATAATGTTGCCAAATTTATTCTTACCAAATTTCTTTGTTTATCGATAATAGAAAGCAGTCCTCTCACTAGATTTTTATAAAACATCCACTTTTTTAGAAAGGGTATAATTCAGTACAATAAAAAATTATGAAACTTGGATTTTCTGGCATTATAATTTTACCTACTTCCACAGAGTCAATTTTAAGCTTATTTACAGTTAAGAAATGTATACGATCTAGATTTAAGTAACAGGAATTTATATATTACAATAACTTTCCGAAGGAAAATTAATTTTTTGGCGTTTTGAAGAATTTTCATTTATTTCAAAGCAAGAGTGGATATCGTTTAGTAGAGATAGTTTCTAGAAGTTAAGTTGATTAGGAGGTAGGTAGTTTGGTTGATAACCACGCTTATGATGTGAAATTTAATTTATTTTACGAAAAATAAGTGAATAAACTCACTGTTTCCAGGGTTCGATAGGTTTGCCAGCTTGCGGTTTGGTAGCGCTGGTTTCAAGGGATTAGGTGAATTAAGAAGAGGGTATTTAATTGGGTTATGTTGATAAAAGAGTTAATGGTTAGGGAGGTTCAATTAGGGTATGACACTTAATTAATAACAAAAAAAATAAGCGATCAAACTCATTGTTCCCAGGGTTAGGTAGATTAACTTGCTTGTGATTTGGTAGGAATGATTTTTAGAGGTTAGGCGGTAAATAGGTAAGTTGGGGGTAGGTTTGTTACTCCACTTGTGATATTGAATTTAATTTCTAGAAAAATAAGATTCATTTCAAGAGAAATAAGCGACTAGACTCGATGCTTCCAGGGACAAATGGTTAGCCTGCTTGTATTAGGTGTAGTGAAAAGAAATCCATTATTTTTGCATTAAATTGAAGGTTTTATTTAGCATAGATAGAATGATACGATTTAGGTCAAATATGCACCGTTTTCTTCAATAACTTGTTGCTATTTTGGAGGTATTTTCATAATGCCTCTCTCGTAGAAACCCTTGTCCCTATTGACAAAAAAATTGGACAGTCGATTTTCACAATCTTCTCTTGAGGCGAATTTTTCACCTGCAAAATCATTCGTCATAGACAGAAACAGGTGGTAATCATTTGGTGCCAGGTACGGACTATAAGGTGGATGCATAAAAATTTCCCAACCAAGCTCTCGGAGCTTCTGGCGAGTCACTATCGATGTATGCGGTCTGGCGTTGTCCTGATGGAACACAATTCCTCTCCTATTGGCCAAAGCTGGCCGCTTCTGGGCGATTGCTTTTTTCAGACGGTCCAATTGTTG
Source organism: Chalcis sispes (assembly GCA_949987625.1). Lineage (NCBI taxonomy): Eukaryota > Metazoa > Arthropoda > Insecta > Hymenoptera > Chalcididae > Chalcis > Chalcis sispes. The sequence continues at coordinate 35,360,002 of OX465097.1, forward strand.
ACAGTACAGGTCCGAATTAAGAGTTCAGCCGTAGATGAGCAGCTCATAGTAGATGATTCCCTGCAAGTCCCACCAAACACACAGCAAAACCTTCCTGACTGTCAATCCTGGCTTGACCACCGTTTGCGCTGGCTCACCGCAATTTGACCACAATCGTTGTCGCTTGACGTTGTCGTAAGTGACCCACTTTTCATCACCAGTAACCATCCGCTTCAGAAATGGATCGATATTGTTGCAATTCAGCAGCGATTCGCGGATAGAAATTCGGTCCATGAGGTTTCTTTGCGATAACTCGTGTGGCACCCATACATTGAATTTCTTTTTGTATCCAGCCTTATTTAGGTGGTTCTGAACGGTTTTTTGTGCAATGTTTAGCTCCTGAGCAATCAAAACAGTGCTTACGTGACGGTCGTACTCGCCGATTTCCATTATTTTATCAACATTTTTGACAATTGGCTTTCCAGAGCGTGGTTCATCTTTGACGTCAAAATTACCGGAACGGAATCGACAAAACCAAAATTGCGCGTGATTGGCTATTACAGTATCAGGACCATAAACACTATTCACATTTTCAGCTGCCTGGCTTGCGTTTTTGCCTTTATCAAAGAAAAACTGTAAAATATGGCGTATTTTCTCTTTGTTGGTGTCCATCTTTAATGCTTGCTCAAAAAATACTGAGTCAAGCAATCACAAAACTGTTTTAGGAGCTTTCTCAGTACGGAATCTTATCTTTCTAACGCCATCTAGTGTAACCCGATCGCACTTTTACAACGGGAGATACAGACTACTAAAGCCATCTATTGGCAAAATAATAGATTACTTATTACTACACCTAATAGTTTGGTAGCAGTGATTAGTAGAGGTTAGGTGGGTTAGGGGGTAAGTGGTTGCGTGCGTTAGTCTGCTGGTGTTGTGGAATTCATTTATTGTAAGAATAAGCGATTAAACTCGTTTTTCCTAGGGTTAGGTGGATTATCCCACTTCTGGTTAGATAGTGGTAGTTTATAGAGGTTAGACGGCTTAGGGGGTTAGTGTTTTGATAGGTTACGTTGGATAGGGGGTAGATGACTAGGTGGGCTAGCTGACGGACTGAAATTCAATTATTTTAATAAAAATAAGCGATTAAACTTGCTGTCCCCAGGGTTAAGTGGGTTAGGCTGCTTGTGGTTTAGGGGGGGGGGGGGGGTTCTACCTCTAGGAAGCGGATCCTGCCAAAATAGTAAAACACGGGTTCAATATTTTTTAGTGTTTCATCAATGTGCAAAGTTCGGTTTCAATCGGTAAATGACAATTGGGTAGTGTTACTTGTTAGAGAGTCGGGATCTTAGAAATTTTTAAAACTCGTTATTTGTATGAAAAAGTGATCAAAGGTCTCCATCTTAGACCCAATCTAAGGCTAAATATTTACGAATCAGACTTAGACGCATATATGCGTCCTTCTCTCCTGGGACTGTAATGTTTTGTGTGAAATTTTTGTTAAACTCAAAAAGAAATTTGTATATACAGGGTGACAAATAGGAAGTTACTTAATGTAATTACTTATAATTTTGAGATGAGTGTAGGGAAAAAATAATAAAAATACATATTAAATCAATTAAGTGGTCATGATTTGAAATAGTTTTCAGTTTAATCGAACATTTTCAACAGACACATATTACGTTTTTAAAAAAATGATAAAACCTGGATAGGGAATAACTATTAATGGTTAATATTTACAAAGTGATCCCCATCTGAACTTGCACAATAACCAAGCCCTTTTGGAAACTATGAAAAACTTGTTCAGTTTTAGATGAAGAAATACTAGAAATTCCTTTTCTAATAGCTTCTCTTAAATCATCTTTGGTCTTGGGTTTTTCCGCATAACAGTAATTTTTCAGGTAGCCTCATAAGAAGAAATCACACGCGTTTAAGTCCGGTGAATAAGTGGGCCATTCTATACCTGCGTGTGCAAACTTGGGATATCATAAACCGATGACGCGTTCACCATAAACTTCGTAAATGGCTTTAAATACCTCTTGAGTTCTATGCGGTGTAGCACCATCTTGTATAAAATAATAATTCCTGACTAATCCATGTTTCTTAGCGAAAGAAGAAAATTTTGTTTTTAGCATTTCTCCATAGCTATTGCTTGTTATTGCCCCTTTTAAAAATTCTAAGTGTACTCCTTCGATTGAAATGGCTGCCCAAACCTTAACAGGATGTAAGGACTTTGCCTTAGTTAAATGTGGATTTTCATTACCACAAAAACGGTAATTCTGTTTATTGACATATCCATTCAAATAAAAGTGAGCTTTGTCTGAGAAAATTATGTGATTAATATCGATCTCGTTGTTTTCAAATTTATTTCTCATAACTTTACTAAACTCAGTTCTTTTTTCTTTACAATCTACGGTGAGCAATTAATGAGTTGTGATTTTGTACGGATGTAACATAATAAAATTTTTTATTATTAATCTTAGTGTCTCTCGATTCAGTTTTAAAGCTGATGCAGCTTTTCTTATTTAATCCGTTGAATTATTCTTGAAATGTTCTTCGACCTCAGCAACCTTATCTTCTGTTGTAACTGTGAATAAAGGACCAGGAAGATTATGACGACGATCGTCAAGCCTATTGGTGGAAGTTGACCAGGCTCGCGTGAGGACAGAACGTGCCCATATAGAACATTCATCAGTAAAAATGACATTTTTAAAATCTCTATTAATATTCTCATGCGCCCAAGCGAGTCGCTTTGTCACATGTTTTACAGTCAACAGAGGCTTCTTCATTGTGTTGCGCCATTTCAGATGATGAGTACGAAGATGGGTTCGGATAGTTTCGTAGGATATATCTAAACCTTTTGCCATTAATTTTGCTTGTCCTTGCCGCAGTGTTAAAGCAGGATTCTGCGAAAACAGATTCACTATTCTTTTTTCATCTTTTTTGTTCACTTTTCCTATCGAGCCATGTTCTGGTAAATCATCGACATTTTTAGCCACTTTATATCACTGTATCCACTTTTGTACAAATGCCTTCGACTTTCTCATATATTTAGCAGCCGCTGATTGCGACATTTTGGGACCTTTCGGGTGGATGCAAAGGAACACAGCCTCGTAGCGCGACGCGTACTTAGGACTCATGGCGTTTAACGTGATTCTCTTTTAAAAGATCAACGACAACTGAATCTTTGTTGGCAATGCATCAAGGACAAAGCTTTTTTCTATCGGCTTGCGAAGAAATTAGAGCAAAATCTTTTATTACCTGTCGGTGAAGTCGACCACACTCTAACTTGACAAACTGTATGTGAGTGTGTAATATGTATGTGTTTTATTTTATACATTTATTGATTTTTTTCGTTCGTCATTTTAAAATTTAGAAATGCAACTATATGTACATATGTATGTATTATGTGCGCAACTAAGTTCTTGCTGTTTTTCTTGATGAAAATACAACTTAATTATAAAAAATTATTACAAATGAATCATTCAGAGTATTGCCCATCGCTAGCTACAACTTTTTCCCATCTTTTTGGCAGAGGTCGAATACCGTTACGGTAAAAGTGTTCGTCTTTTGAAGCTATCCAGGAACCAATTCAATTCTTGATATCTTTACATGAGTATTATTGCTGATCAGTCAGATCATGTGCCATCGAACGGGACAAGTGATAATTAGACGGCGCAATATCTGGGGAATATGGCGGGTATTTTTTTTCGAATAAAAGAAGAAAAGCAACACTTCTCGCAAATGACGATTATTTGACACAAAATGAGATATTTTCTCATAACTAAAAGTATATGACGTCAAAACAAAATCAATTGTATACAAGTACCTACAACAAGTACTTACTACATGTGACACGTACTCACTGCTGGAGCCATCTATTGGCGAACAGCGGGAACTTAGTTGCGCACCTAATAATAAATATTTTATATAATCATTATAATTTTTTTTTTATAATTATTATTAATTTCTTTTAATATTTTTTTTTATTTTTTTTTTTTTTTATTTATCGATAGACATGCTCCTAATATATTTTGACAATATCAGCCATTTCATATGTTTGTGTTGTTTATAGTAGACACTAAGAGTGACTGTTTTTACACATGCATGGCGATTTTTCGTCTTCTAAAAAAGTGAAGCAATAAAGTTGCATTAAATTTTGCGCAAAGAACAACATAAAGACCTCTGATATGAAAATATTTTCTCTGGCATTTGGCGAATCTACTCTAAGTAAAAGAAATATTTACAAGTGACACAAGTAATTTGAAGAACGCCGAAAAGATGTTAATCATAATCCTGTTTCTAGATGTTCTAGCACTTCATCTTGCACTTCATCTTACATTTTAACGTTATCATTGTTGACTTCAACAATAGATAACGTTAAAGTGTAAGATGAAGTGCAAGAGGATTCTAAGAAGCTAAAAATGAATCGAGTTTATCGGTTTTTTTTTAAAGTTGCTCATATATAGCCAAGTTTAAGACTAAATAAAATTAGATAAAATTCATTTAACTTTAACTTTAAACTATATTTATAGTCTAAGACCCCTAAGTCCTCAACCTTTAAGCCAGCAACTCCCATATCCACAATCTCAAACCCACAGCCCCAAGTCCACAACCAACAACTTCAAATCCACAACTCCTAAACCTGCAACCTTAAACATTTGGAATTGGTGAGTTTTAAACAACGTTAAGATGTGGCTTCGAGTTTTATGGATTTTGTATTTGTAAGTAGATTTAGAGTTTATTAACAAAGAGTGCCTGTAAGTTTCATACTTACTACTTCTAAATGCTTCAACCTTAAATATTGAACGTAAAATGCTTTAATCTGAAATTTAATCCCTAATATCTAAGAATTACAAAAAAAAACTTCTTACTAACTTTCTAAGCAGACAATCTATAACTCTCTGATTTCGAAATCTACTTAAAAATATCGAACTCATAAAACACGTAGCCACATTTCAACATTGTTCAAAATTCAGTAATTCTCAAAGTCTAAAGTTTCAAATTTGGGAGTTGTGGGTTTAGGGTTGTTTAAGAATTGTGAGTTTGGAGATTATGGGCTTGAAGGTTATGGGTTTAGTGTTGTCGTTTTTGGGTTGTGGGTTTGAAGTTGGGGTGGGGCCATGGACATAAAATATAATTCAAAACTAGAGTTGAATAAATCATATCTTATTTTATTTAGTCTTAAAAGTGTTTATTTCTGAGAAATTTTAATAAAAAGCCAATAAAATTGACCCATTTTTAGCTCCCTAGAGCCTTTTAGGGGCACTAAGTTGTAAATTTGACCTCGAATTCATCTTCAGCCATCTCAGAAACTCCCGGATTAGTATTTTTAGTACACATAATTTGTTTGGACATTCTATAAATACAGTAACGATTTTATTTTACTACGTTTGCGCCTAATTACAACTTCTGAGCCAGTATTGAACTTCTTAAAGCTGTACCAAGAGTTTAAAGGACCACATACACAATACTTGGGATTTTGGGCATCCGTCGAATTGGTTAAAAGCAGCGATGCTTTCTACCCTTCTGATATGAAGTCTTTATGGGCACATCCTCCAAAAATACTTTTTAGATTGATTGACAGAGGCTGTAAGATGTTAAGATTCAGGGGTTGAGAAGCCTTTAAAGGATTAATGTATATCGAATCACAAGCAGGCTAATCCACCTGATCTTGGAAACAGAGAGTTTAGTCACGTGTTTTTCTGGGAATAATTGAACCCCACAACGCAAGTGGGCTAGTTTACATACCCCCTAACCAACCTAACCCCTATAAAACATCCACATCAAATCACAAATAGGCTAACGCTCCTGACCCTAGGAACAGCTAGTTTCGTCTCTTATTTTACTTGATGCAACTAAATGTGGCCCTCAGAGGAACTGTTTGCGACACAATAATTCAGCATCATTTAAAAATTTTACGGCACTTACACACCTTTATTAGAGTTTGGTTTTGGCTTGTGGGAGCTATTTTATTCCACTCTTACCCTACGTTTGTAGTTGAACGTCGAGCTTCTACCTATCCGCCACTTTGAAGACGCGTCACATAGGCAGTATCACCTCTGCCTTGTGGTGTGTATGTGAGTGTGTGCACGAACTCTGCCTACAAAGTATTCGACCTGTTTTTATAACTTCGCGCCAGAGTGTTCGAGCGATCTCTACAAGGCAGGAACGTCAACGGTAGAGTCTTACGAACTTATCGGTTGCTCGCCGATACTTACAGCACGTGTAGTTTATATGCAGCATGTATTTGTTTACAAAGCCTTTTTGGCGTTCTTTGGATTTTGCTATTGTTAAAAATGACTAAAATATCGGATCGACAAATTTGCATTAAATTTTGCATTAAACTCGGATAAACTAGTTCGGAAACTATCCAAATCATAAACAAGGGCTTCCGCGACAAGTGCAAGGGCAAAACATAAATAAAAGAACGGTATAATCGTTTCAAAATTTGTAGCACATCTGTTGATAGTGATCCTCGTTCTGGCCGACCTTCGACGATAACAACACCGGATAATATCGAGTCACGCGTGCGACTTACCATTGAAGAAGATCGACGTTTGACTGAGCGCAAATTAAAAATAATCTTGGAATATCAAAAACTACAATTTGGAAAATTTTAACCTCAAATTAAAAAATGATACGCGTGTATGCGAAGTTCATTCCGAAATTGCTCAGTGTAAAGCAAAAAAAGCTTCGAAATGGTTAGTAATGATAATACAATAATATGCTCAAAAGGGTTATAACTGACAATGCTATAAACAACTACTACAAACAACTGCTACAACTATGAAGATGAATCAAATATAAACGGCAATTCTTTTTTATACATTCATTGAATAATATTATACACAAACCATATCATCAACATTTTTCAATGTAGTCTTCTGCGTTATCTACACACTTTTGCCACCGTTTTGGAAGCTTGAATATTGCTTGTCCATAAAAAGTTTTGCGACGAGTTGTCAGCCAATTGCGCACGTGCTCCTCGACTTCCTCATTGCTTTTGAATAGTTTTTCTCCAAGTAATTCTTTCAGAGGCGCTAACAAAAAGTAGTCACAGGGGGACAAGTCTGGACTATAAGGACGGTGTTCGAGTGTTGTCCAGCCCATTTCTTTCAGTTTATCCCTTGTCAAAGCCGTGGTGTGCGGCCTAGAATTGACATGGAGAAGGATGGCCTCTCTTATGGGCATACCTTGTCTTTTGATTCGGTGGAGGTTCTCGCTGACTGTAACAACTGGCAATAGTAGGCCGCATTCACTATTTGTTGATCGTGAAAAAAATCGATAAGTAAAACTCCCTTTAAATAAAAAAAAATCGTTGCAAGCACTTTCACGGCTAAGAGGCGAGTTTTGGCCTTCACTGGGCATCCTTCACCCTTCCTTCGCCACTCCTTACTTACCATTTTTGATTCGGGCGTATAATGAGGAACCCACGGCTCATCGCATGTGACGATGCGCTTCAGAATATCCTCCCTTTTATGTCGAAATCGATTTAGAAGTCTCTCAGTGATCTTTGATCTGATCTGTTTTCGATTCCTGGTTAACAAGCTCGGAACCCATGAAGCACTAATTTTTCTGAAGTCAAGATGATCAGTGATAATGGATTGAGCACTTCCATAGCTGATAACTACTCTTAACAAGATTTCTGAAACAGTTAACCACCGATCATATTCAATAAGCTCTCGAACGGCACGGATGTTGTCATCTGTAAGACTTGTCCTTGAACGTCGACCATGACTTTCGTTTTCAACACGTTTTCGCCCACTCTTAAATTCCCTGGCCCACGTATACACTCGATTTTAAGACAATGTAGTGTCCCTAAACTGCGCCTTTAAACAAGTGAAAATTCCCAAAGGTTTCACATCTTCATTGATTGAATAATTTCATGATGACGCGTTGGGCGACAGACGGATGTATCTCTTGCTCAGTTATGGCTGTACTGAGGACAGAACCGAGCGTAGCCGCTAACTAAGCTGGTTCCTCCACTCTTTATGAACGAACCAGCAACCGCCATACTATATCATCTAATTTGGAGGTGCGTGCTAAGCAGAATAGCTAAATTTCTGTTTCTATTTGATTCATCCTCGTATAAACAATAACTGACAATGCTGATTTTCTTTTTTGTTATGAAGGTATTGTGCGTCACGAATATGCACCGACAGGTCAGTCGATTATTACGTTGAAATTCAGAAACGATGATGCGGTGAGAAGAAAACGTCCGCATTTTTGGTTAAGCGGTGACTGGCTTCTACATCGAATCTTGTGCAACAGTTTTTAACGAAACACAATACCTCATTGCTTGGCTAAATTCCTTACAGTATCGTAATTTCAAAATCTGATTTCCATGATTGCTTCGGAAAGAGGAAACGTCGCTGAGATCGGATTATTCTATCAAATGAGGACTACTTTAAAGAATGCCACTCGCCCGATGACGAAATATAACGCCAGCGCAGAGATATAAAGATAGATCAGATACTTCTCGGGCAGACCTCGAACATGTGTACTCAAGAACAGGCTACTTACTTTTAAAACGCGACTGTTGAACGCAAGGAAAAGATTTGATCAATAAAGACAAAGTTAAACTTTGCTATTGAAGATGAACTTGTTAATTACTAGCATACTTCTCAGGAACATCTATAATACTGTCCTGGAGAGCTAAAATTGGATAATTTATATTCGGTTTATGACGTGATATCCAAGAAATCGAAGTACACTATCCATATGAGCGCGCGTACCAAGTATTCTAGCTCCTATCTTACTCGTACATAGTAACATAGTAACCTATGTATAACTGGTTTATCATCTTCATTGTTTATCAAGATTATCCACAGTTCTATATTGAATCCATAATTGGTGCCTAGTTGCATTTCGGAATCGTGAGTAAACTCTCATATGTAGCAAGCGTCTTTCATGTCTACATTTATCAACTTTCAGTATTTCTGTTTCATCATTAAATAATTTATCCTGAATATAAGAAGGAGACAATTTTAAACACCGACAGTCAAGTCTTTTAGAAAGTTCAAAGTAAGTGTGGGATCTACAACATGATCGAAATTAAGTCTATTCCAAAGTGCATTACGCCTAACAAGATTCTCTGTTACCACTGTATTCTGCAAATAATTTTCAGTTTGAGCTTCTTTTAGCATTGCTTAAGCTGATTCAACAGTGGCTCCTTCCATCATAATTGGACATCGATATTTATTTATGGTTACCCCAGCTATAAGATAATATTCACGAAGATGAGTGACATTGTGAAATGATATAATATCTTTGAAAAACTTTAATATGTGATTTAATGTAACCATTGCGAGATTCGATGAACAACCTATATTTAGTTAATAACCTAGAATTATTTGCATCTTCTGTATCGAGCTGACTTATCCCTGATCTAAGTAATGATGGCTTATGACTTCTAACTCTTAATTAATTCAAAAAGTGCAGAACAGTAACAGCAATCAACTATTAAAATAGAATTTTTTCCCAAACACTGTCTCAAATCATTAGTATTATTTTCACATTCTTTGCAGCATTGCAGCATAATTATTTGTACTACTTAAAAAAAGGCGCTATAAAAATCTAATACACAGGGTGTTCAAGAAGTCCCGAACCGGTTGAATAACTTCAAACGTAGACGTTTCTCAAAAAATGGTTTGAATTAAAGTTGCAGGAAATTTCCTTGTCTATCCAATCGCGACCTTGGCCATGACCTCCATCTTGATCTTCAAGGTAATTTCAAGATCAAGTCCAATTTTTTATAGGGCAATCCCCAATTTTGATACCAGAAATGAAAAGGGCGAATAATTTTACGTCCAAATACGATTTTCACTATTGGAAAAATTTGACCTTGGTAGGTCAAACGACGGTCAAGCAGTGACTGGCTGGATATCTTGAGAAGTAGGCGTCGCTCAAAAAAATGGTTGAGTACATAAGTTATTGGAAATTTTCCTATCCAACAGCGATCTCAGTCGTGAATTTGACCCTGTCCTTTATCCCTTTCATCCACCATGTTGTACCCGTCATCTGGAAATTTTAAGTTTTTAAAATCTGTCCTCAAATTAGTAATCAGCGACCTCGAAAACCCACGTGAAAAGTTTGTTAAAGCTTGAATTGATTTATCATTACACAGAATATTTACAAAGGCAGTGATATGCCTTTGAATACATTCTTTACAGGTAATAGTATTTAAACCAATGTTTTGTGGAACAAAGCTAAGCATTAGAAATCCTCGCACCTTACTTATATTTCAACTCACAGCCTGACAGATGCTATAATTGATTATGATTTCCAGAAAGCCATGAAATAATTCCTATTGAAGTTTACATAAAAACATAAACACATCAGTTGTATTTATACGACTTGTGCGGTTTTCATTTTGAATATCATCACAAAATTTATGTATACCATAAAACTGTCTTTTGGTTATAAGACTAATTAATCTAAACTCTTCATCTGAGAATCAGTTTAAATTCTCGAAATTTGGTTGATCAGACCTAGTAGATGCTGTTAGCATTTCTAAAAAATTGCTTCATTATAAACCTACAAGAATATTTAGTCTATTTTAATACCATAATTTTAGAAGAAGAGCTTTTAAAAAGATATCATTATCATGAAGGTGTCAAGGATAGCAACATGCGTAATAGGGCCATAAATATTCTTTCTTATAAATATCTCAATTTTACATCTCAAAGAAAGCCTTTGTACACCTTCATTGTTGCGACAGATAAAACAAGCATCATTTGCGATATTTTAGTATTAATAAGTGCTAGACAACTTCTACAAACTCGAGATTGTTCATCAAATTTGGCATGCTGTTGACGAAGATTATCCTTGAAATGAATAGCTATAGTACGATATATATTATTATATATATTAGTATATATTATTTAGCTTGATTTTCATATCTTATTAAAGAGGACATTGTTTTTGGTGTTGACGCTATATCACAAACAAAACAGCTTATCCTTTTTTGGGCCTATGTTAAAAATTATCAAAGTCTGGACAAAACCTATCTTTATGTGCTTCTATTCTTTCTTACAAAAAGAATCTCTAGACCAAAATTTATGTTTCTTGTATATACCGTGTATACTGTGTATACCAGATTAGAATATATACGGTTAATAAATCAAGTCTTGAATTTCAATCTGACAAAATTGTTAGAGATCTAAACAAAAAAATCTTTTAAAATAACTAAATGTTGTTTGACAAAGTAAGTAAATCGCAAAAAATAAGTAACTCAAATAAGTTAAGCTGACGAGATTCGACGTTACCAAAATATTCACTAATCAATATGATGATCTACCTATAACTTAAATCATATAATAACGCGAATGTCTATATAATAATATAACATAGGCATGAAACATTGATGTCAGTTTAAAAAATGATTTAAAAAATAAGCGACTTAATTCACCAGTCTCAGGGTTAGGTAGGTTCGCCAGTTTGTAATTTGGTAAGGATCGTTTCTTGGGATTAGGGAGTGGGTAGATGGAGGTTAGGTGGATTAAAGGATAGGTAGGTTACCCTGCTTGTGATATGGGATTTATTTACATCAAGAAAACCAAGCGACTAAACTCGCTGTTCCGAGGATCAGGTAAGTTAGTCTGCTTGTGAATTGATAGGGATATTTTTCGGGAGTTAAATGGATTACGAGATAGGTAGATTAGCTTGCTTATGGTTTATAGTTGAATTATTAAATAAAAAATAAGCGAGCAAACTCGCTGCTTTCTGGGTCAAGTGGGTTAGCCTGCTTATGGTTTGATATACATTCGGCCTTCTTACGACTTTTTGACTCCTGGATCTTAGCATTTTACAACTCTTGTCAACCGCTCTAAAAGGTATTTTCGTGGGTGGTGTCCATAAGGACTTTTTATCAAAAGGATAAAAACTATTGAAAAAAATTGGTTCTAACCAATTCAACGAATGCCCAAAATCTTATGTATTGTGTGCATGGTCCTTTTTTTGAAAAAAATATTTAAAATATGGTTTTCGATTTATTTTGATTCGAAGAATCCTAATGAGGAGTAAAATTTGCCATACAAGCCTTTGTTTTTCTTTTATAATTTTGAAAAACCATCGAGAGAAACTCAAAAACCGTAGTTTTTTGCATTTATCTGTCCAAAATATCCTTTAAGCCCATATTTTAACTTTGAATCTAAATTCACTGTTCAAAAATACATAAGAATATGTAGGCCTGGTCAAAAGAACTAACTACTTTTTTTTGTAGGCCTACGTAATTTTAGTGTGATTCATAAACGATTTATTGAATCAAAAAAAACATCTCATTTTGTATAATACTTTTCATTTTATAATTTCTAATTTATTCTTTTGGAAGTTGTGACGCGATTCTCGTGCACAAAGTATGATTATTTAAACTAATGAATTTAAAATTTTATGTGTGAACGCGACGTGGACCGACGCCAAAAATATACATATCTTGGACGAATAACGCGACACGGCTGCTTAGTAACCGGTGGACTAATCGAAAGAGCGAGATAGGCAGAGAGAGTTAAAACAAAAAGTGAAATTATATAGAGAAAGAAAAGGAAAACTTACACGACAGCGTCGAGATTGTGATGCATCTAAAGTGCATCACTGAAGAGACCTCCCAGCCACAAGAAAGAAGATCAAGGCAGCTGGTGAAGAGAAAGGCGATAACCGCGAGGAGGTTATGGTTGCTACAACGCGGAGACAGGCAGGAAATGAGCAAAAGAGAGAGTGCAAGCGTAATAAAGGCGCTTACTCCATCAAGCGCGTACACGTATACGCATGAGTACGAGGCGTATACTGCATCAAGCGTATACGCCGCACTACAGTATTAATAAGCATGCGCAACTAATGTACACTTGTACACGCTCCCTCTCGACCATTTTAATGCTAGAAAGACTGTCTTAACGGCAAACAGCGCCATTTCCCCGAGTGTATCAGATAAGGCATTCAAAACCGCGCCGCCTCGCAGATGGCAGCACCAATCAGTAAAAAAAATAATTTGACAACATGTATCGCAATCAATGAATACGTTAATGAAAAATCGAACGGCAGCGCCAATCAACATTAATAGGAGCAAGTGAGATAAAATTACCACGACTCTCGTCTTTACAGAAGTAAGAAGATCGACCCTTAAAATAGAAGTTATCATCTAAGCTTTGAATAGTACGGACGCGTTGCCGCTTCAAACCCATATACGCGATACTTTTTTTTTTCTGCCGGCTTAGAAAGTCACCAGTCGAGGAAGAAGATACCGCGGAGAAGAAGAAAGTACCAGGAATTGTCGATTTAAGTCTGGCGGGGCAATTTGGGAATGTTAAATTTTTTTTCCTAGGTTGGTACAAATGTCCTTAATGACTATGCCAAGTTTGAGCGGAATCTGTCAATGAGTGTGTTTACAGTAGCTGGTTAAGTCAGTGACCTTCAGCTCGCGCGCCGAATTTTGTTTTATGGCTTCAATCGACTAAAAACAGGTGCCACGGAGCGGCAATTTAAGTTTTGGAAAGAGGAAAAAGTCACAGGGAGCTAAATCAGGCGAATACGGTGGTTTATCAAGCGTGTTCGTTGAGTTTTTGACGAGAAAGTCGGTCACAATCGTAGCTCGGTGAGACGGCGCGTTATCGTCGTGCAAAATCCACGAGTTGTTCGCCCACAAATTTGGCCGCTTCTTACAGATACGCTCACGCAAACGTTTCATAACGCCTAGGTAATACTCTTTGTTTACCGTCTAACCCTCTGGAACAAATTCGTAGTGCACCACGCCACGGATATTGAAGAAAACAATAAGCATCACCTTCACTTTTGAGCGGCTTTGGCGTGGTTTTTTCGGTTTCGGCTCGTTTTTTCCCACCCATTCCGATGCTTGCTGGCTTGTTTGTATATCGTACTTGTATACCCACGTTTCGTCACCAGTTATGATGCATTCCATGAATGCGGGATCGGAATTGGCGCGATCCAGCATGTCCGAAGCGACCTGTTCGCGATAGCGTTTTTGAAGAAAATGAAGCTCTTTTTGGACGAGTCTTGCGGCCACCTTTCTCATGCCCAAAATATCAATTAAAATCGTATGTGTGGACTCGTGGGATATCTTAAGTTCATGTGCTATCTTTCTCAAGCTAATATGACGGTTTTCAAGCACCATTTCCTTAATTTCATTGACGTTATCTGCGGTCGAAGCCGTCGATGGGCGTCCGGAACGAGGCAAGTCTTCGATGACTTCACAACCCTCCTTGAAGGCCTTGTACCACTCATACGCACGGGTTTTCGATAGTGCTTAATTACCAAAAGCCTTTTGCAACATTTTCAATGCATCGGCACACGAAATTTAATTCGCAACACAAAATTTTAGACAAATTCTTTGTTCAACGTAATCACCCATTGTAAAAAATTAGCACGCACTATTGACATCGACTGACTTAACCAGTTACTGTAAACACACTCGTTGACAGATTCCGCTTGAACTTGGCATAGTCATTAAGGACAGTTGTACCAACCTAGAAAAAAAAATTTTACCTGCCTAAATTGCCCCGCCAGATTTAAATCGACAATTCCCGGTACTTTTTTGACAGAATGTATTATATCTCTTCTAATTTTTTTAAAATGTTCATTTTATTTTTTACAATAGAAATTCGTATTTTTAAAATATAAGGTGGCGAAATATATAATTATATGTATAGTTATTTGTTCACAGTTACGCAAATATATATTTATTACAGACTAGGAAAATATAATCGCATAAATTTTTATTTGTTTTATTTTATTCATTTTGATATTTCTGTTAGTTTGTAGTTTCTAATCTAATTGTCAATTGTTTTTAATTTAACTCATTTATTCCTCTGGTATAATTAATAACTTTAAACTATCGTAAAAAGGAAAGTAAATCGTTATAAATTACTTTTTATAAAATAATGTATTTTCCATTCGTGTCGCATATTTTTGGTTATGATTTTTAATTGTGAATATTTTTATATAATTGTATAAATTAAATAATCAATAGTTTAATAAAAAATAAACGCTGTAGATTTTAAAATAATTTTAAGAGAGAGAAAAATAAATAAAATGCACATCTGAGAATGTAGTTGACCGTTAGAAGAAAGCGGTGAGGCGGTTATCTGTATTTCGGGTACATAGCCTTCTTTTTATATAGAGATTCTGTGATTCAAGTGAAAGAGGACTAGAGCAGCATAAAAAAAGGGTTTCCAGAAAATTTATCACTTTTCCGGTGCCTTAGTATCGCGCACGTGTTCGTCAAGAGAAGCTTGCGTTGCATCAAAACTTTCCTTTTCTAAGAAAGATAAGCTATTATTTTAAGTTTATTTTGTGTATGTTTATTTGTAAAATTTTAGTTCAACCTGGGGCTCAAAATTAGGGTCCTAGGGTTTTGTAGGCAAGGAAGTTTTCGGTGCATACTAATCTTTACCCGTACTTTTAGGATAAGTGCAGGCAACAGAAAACAAAGATCGGTGTAGTGGCGTTACCGAACGGTTTCGTGGCTTGTGAATTTAAAGTGCTTGCGGGCGTATGCGTGTAGGTGGCGAAAGAGAAAAATAAAAAAAAAATTGTTTGCATCTGAATGTCGAAACTGAATACTGACATTACACACGTTTTTAGAAAATATTAAACTTTGTTTTAATTCCATACAAATTAACAATAATTATATATTATGTTCCATAACTCATTCAATTAACCTATTAGGTTGCTGCAGATGAAATAGCCGATTAAGTAATAAATTTTTAAACAGCTGTAACTTTTTATAAAGACAATTTATTTAATCAAAATAGGTACCAATAGATGCAACACACTTTTCCCAACGAGATACAAGTACATTTATTCCAGTCATGTAACTCGTTTAATTTTTGGACCGTTGTTCTCGATACATGAGGTCGTGCGTTATCATGAAGCAGTATCACTCCATCCCTGTTGACAAGCCTAGGTCGTTGGACTATCAATTTCTGATGCATTTCATCCAGTTGAGCACAGTATTTCTCAGCACTGATGGTTTTGCCAGGTTGCAGGAACGAATAGTGAATAACTTTAGCTACAGACCACCAAACAGTTACCATTTTTTTCTTTGGATGAAGGCTTGGTTTCGGCATGTGTCTTGGCGCTTCATCGGCATTTAGCCATTGGGCCGATTGGCGACGATTATCGTTTAAAATCCACTTTTCATCGCAGGTCACAATTCGGTGCAAGAACGGTTCCTTTTTGTTGTGGGAGAGAAGAGAACTTGAAATCTCCATTCGACACGTCATGTTTTGCTCGGTAAGATCATGCGGAACCCATTGGTCAAGCTTTTTCACTTTTCTAAGTAGTTGCAAGTGGCGGCAGACTGTCGAATTGTGAACGCCTAATTTCTCGGCGTTCCCTTATGGTTTGGCGGGGATCAGATTCCACTAACGCATGCAGCTCGTCGTTATCGATCGATGGTCCTGGGTGTCCACATAGCTTATTTCTAAGGTCCATGTCTCCTGATCGAAATTTTCCGAACCACCGCCGAGTGATTCGTTTGTTAACTGTATCAGACCCAAATGCGCTGTTGATATTCCTCGTTGCTTTCGTTGCGTTGTGCTCTGATTTAAATTCGTATAGTAAAAGTAGCCGTTTTTGATTCACTTCCATGGTCACTTTCTCTTTTTGTTTTTACGATCACTAAGAAGTGCAAAACCGAAATGACTCCATAAACCAAGGTAGCAGTATTAATACTTCAATATGTTATATCATTTGCGCCGCCTTGTGCCAACATAATACACTGAAATTGCAGCCAACTTTATGTCATTGCTCAATCGGCCGTTTCATCTGCAGCAACCTAATAATAATGCACCTTCATTTACAAAAGAACAATTTTACATTCGTTTCAATAAAACAATACATATTTAGTGGATATCCCTTGAATATCATTTTTATGCATTAAAACACGTTTATTGTTCATTACTTTCTTACGAAAGTGAACATGTACTTTTATCTCTCTGCATGTTGAATGCGCCTAATAGCATCTGGTGGAAAAAGAAATGTCAAGGCATGATGTTATGACTTGCCCTAAGTGTTTGTAGCTGTATTATTAATTTTAATACAATTATATTATAACGAATTTAAACATTACATGCTTATTTATTTATTTGTCGAAACACAAACATATCTTTCATGAGATGTTCAAAAATACCTTTTTTCAAGTTTATGCAATGTTTAATTTCACGTCCAAAGTTTCGAACTGTGGACAACAGAACGTGACGTGGAATAGCTCTACAAACTTGTGTGATGCGTTGCATCATATCTTGCCGTGTCGTTCGTTGTTCTGCATGAACTACATTTTTTAAGTAGTCCCATCAAAAGAAATCTGAACTTGTCAAATCTAATGATCTTGGGCACCACTTAGTAATGTTACTACTAAAGCCTATCTATCGTCGTAGGTATCGTTGGTTCAGGAATTGACGCATCATTAGTAAGCGGTAACACGATGCATTATCTTAATGTAGCTATAATCGTCGTCTTGTTTCCAAGTTCACATTTGTCAATTATTTTGGTAACTTATTCTGCAGGAAATCAAAATGTGCTGCATTATTGAAATTTCTATCGAAAGAATAAGGGCCTATAAGATAACATTCACTATATCACACCAAACTACAAGACTCTATCTATGCTGATTGTCAAAATGACATACTTAATTAAGGTTCTGGACAGACCACTAATGGCTGTTACACATATTGAGTTTCTCGTCCCCATTGAATGTAGCCTCATCAAAAAACATTACTTATCTAAATTATTTAGGATCTTAACGGATTGTTGCTTGTGCCCTATTGCAGAAGTCGTGCCTGCGACGAAATCATCGGGTATTAAAGCTTAAGACAATATGATGTGATATGGATGAAATCTGTAAAGATGCAGAACTCTGCTGGCCGTCAATCTCGGGATCCCAGTCTCCGAATGTCGCGCAAAGAGATATAATGATCTAAATCAATCATTGCGAAAACTGAGATTTTGTGGGTCATCGTTGTTCTGTATCATAATGCAATGACAATTTCTACGTATTAGTGGCCAATGTCTTACTCTTTGCTCTATGAGTCGGATTCTCACATACTTTGGGTGGTGAAGTCTCATATACATATGATCGTTCCACTTCATTTTATAACTGTATTTTCTTATTATAATATTTTCAGTCATAATTTATCTAATACAATATGTATCTTACTAAACACTATATTATTTTTTTCTACACTACTATTTTTTTCTTTTTATTATTATTGAATTATTTTTATTCAGGTATTTTATTATTTATTTATTCATTACTTTTATATAATTATCCGCATTTATTTTCATCTATTTCAATTTTTCTTGAATTCACTTTATTTTTCGCACTTACTTCTTTTTTCTTTCGTATATTAGTTATCATATATTTATTTTTCTTTTATATTTCTTTACTTGTTTCCTTTATTTTTATTTTATCATTATATTTCATTTATGTATATTCATCAATATTTAGATTGTCTCCTTCAAAGTAATCCCCCTCAGATATAATACACTGTAACGGGGTAAATTTATCTACACCCGTTAGCAACGCAGGACCTTCCTCTGGTCCTGCTTTACTCTATGTGTGCGTGAGGGGCCTTGCCTAAGGCCCCGCGGCTGGTGTTGCTCCCACCGGGCTCGGCTGCTCAGTATGTGTGCCAACGATCGGTGGGCACACCCGCGGAGGCGGCGGTATTCGGGATAGGGACGCTGTAGGGAAGAAAAAATAAGAACGCACCGACTTAGTGCTAAAATGCTTCTTAAATAAGTAAACACAAGCAAAACAATACTAAAGGTAATAAATTATCGCGAAGAGGTCTAATTACGCGAAGAGCAATTAGTATTGCCTCACGCGCAATACTAACCCTCAAGGTGCGCACTGCGCATGCGCACCCTCTTCGCTTCGCGTGGCTACACACACACGTGTAGTCTATGGACGGCAGATACAGAGAGAGCAGTTCCCTCTCTATACTGCCGTAGTCCGTGACTGCTCGAGTAAGAGCGTCTCTTACTCTCTCTCGACACTGCAGTCTATGGTTGAGCGAGAGAGCTCGTTACTCTCGCTCAACTGCATGCTCGCAGGTTGTACGAGTAAGAGTGGCTTTCTTTTACTCGTACGCCTATTCTATGATAGTGCGAGAGAGAGATCGATCCTCTCACTCGCACTCGTGCGGCCTAATCGAGTTTGAGTTACGCGGGCTTGCGCGTAACTCTACTATATCTATATATGCCTGACGCGATCGCACACGCGTCAGGAAAACTAAATATAATATATTCGCGGACTAAATTATTACGAATAAGTGGCCACTCACTTTATTGCGCTCTTTTACTCTGCTACCGAAAAAACCCGGAGGATCGCCTCGTTCTGCAAAAGAAACTCCTGACGGAAAAATTTGACACGTGCGGCTAGTACAATGGCTCGGACGAGAATAAGGCTTGAGGGGAGGGCTCCTCCTTCCCCTCTCGCCTATCGGTTTTCCCGCGTAGCGCTATCGATTCTTGATCGATAGCGCCGCGTTTTGGTACGCCACGGATTCTCGCGCCTTTTCCCGCGTCAAGCCCTCGGTCGCTTGATCGCTAGCGCCGCATATCGTCTCGCCGCGATCTCTATTTCTCTCGCCTATGGCAGGTGGCTTAACCTCTATAAGCCACCTGTCACAACACTTATGCCAACGTTTTTTCCAATTCTCGATGCACTTTTCATAAACGCTTCTTGGTGGAGCCTTGAGTTCTTCCAGCGATATAGTGATTTCCTCTAGCACTGCAAATCTTTTTCCTTTTATAGGGCTCCTCAGTTTTGAGAACAGAAAAGAGTCGCAGAAGGCCAAATACAACGAAAATGGTGGCTGAGGCATGATTGTCGTGTTGTTATTGGCCAAGAAATTTCTCACAAGCAACGATGAATCAGCAAGTGCATAATCGTTATGCAAAAGCTATAAATTGTTTTTACACAATTCCAGAAGTTTTTTTTCTCGCTCCTGCAAACGGCGCATAACTTCAAGTTGATACTCCTTATTGACCGTACAACCTTGAGGTAAAAACTCCTGATGTTCTACGCCTCGGCAATTGAAAAAAACAGTAAACAAAACTTTGACATTTGATCGAATTTGGCCTACTTTTTTCGGTCTTAGCTCTTCTGGGTGTCTTTGTTGGAACGGTTGGGCTGTGGTTTGGACATCATAACCGTATACCCATGATTCGTCACCAGTTATAACCCTTTTGAGCAAATCATCATCATTGACGTCATTTGAAAGCTTTTGAGCGATGCTCATGCAACGGTTTTTCTAATCGAAATTAAGAAGTTTCAGAACAAACTTGGCTGACACACACCTCATGCTCAAAAAATCCGAAAAAATTGAATGACGCGAGCCGGCCGATATGCCATCAACATCGACAACTTGTCTTATGTTAATTCGATGATTTTCCAAAACAATTTTCTTCACAGTTCCGGCGTTATCATCTATCGTTGATATGCTTGGGCTACCAGAGCGAGGTTCATCATTAGCATCTTTTCGGTCATCTTAGAAGAGCTTGTATGCAATCATTTTTTTACATTTTATGTATTTTAGAGCATTTAATTTTATTTTTTATACCAAAATTTGATGCGAATTCTTTGCTCCATTTTTTATAATAAAACACATCTAAACTTTCTATCTGTCAAATACTAACTAAGCATGATATACTCTTGGAACTGTAAACATGTTCGGAACATGTGTACTAACAACAATAACAACAACAAAAATCGATAATCTAATGTACGTTGCCTACGCATTTAGAAAATTCACCTTACTTTTTGAACACACCTTGTATAATTTAATATAATTAATTAGTGATTGTTTTTGAGACGGATGATAGTATGAGTTGGTATTTACTGGTATTTATTTAGTATTTATTTCTATATACTGGCTGTCCCAGAGCAGTGTCCGATATTTTATTTACCAGCACATCTAAGAAAGGAAGTTGTTTATTTTGTTCAATTTCCTTGGTGAATTTAATGTTTTTGGATGTTAGTTTTTGATAAAATCAAGAAATTTAAGAAGTTTATTGTCTCTATATTGTCAGATTATAAAGTTATCGTTAACGTAGCGTAGCCACATTTTATGTTTCTTGTTAGTAGTATTAAGGATTTTGGTTTGCAGATATTCAATGAATATGTTGGCGATTATTAGTGAAACAAGAAGACTCATTGCAGCACCTGATGATTGTTTGTAAAAAAGATTGTTGAATCAAACATATGTGTTGTTAAGACAGAGTTCAATTAGAGGTACAAGGTTAATGAGAGAGTGAGGGAAGGATTTGATAATGTTGATTGTTTCGGTTACCGATTTAATTTTGCAATTTCGTATTTTTCCAATGAAGTGAAAAAAATTGCGTACCAATGTGTTGGTTTTTATAGAAAATAAAGTGAGTTGTTTAGGTTAGAAATCGTGCTAGATTTTATGTAGACGAGTCGATAGCGCTTACTATAGGTCTTAGCGGTGTGTTCTCTTTGTGTATTTTTATAAGACCGTGCATTCTAGGTGGTAAAGCATTCATAGGCTGGATACGCCTTTTAATTGCTTCCAGAAGACAGCATTTACTATTAACGGCTGACACACAAATACTACACAACGTAGCGTCTTTAAACTTGTAACTTAAGCTTTATAAGATTCGTTTTTTCTAGTATAGAAATTGTTTTTTAACCAACAACAGCCATCCATCGTCAGGTTGGGTGCTTCTGGGACCACCATTGAACCTTTTGTATCCGAACGTGTAGAAAAGGTGCTTTATCATTAATTTAAAGTAAATAAAATGCATTTTTCATAAGTAAGATTAAATTGATATTAATTATAAGGATTAAATGAATGTTTGTATTGAGTACCAGGCAACTGTTTGTCGTCAAATCTATTGATTAATTCTAATTGTTAATTTTAGAGAACATTTAGAGGGAGTTCTACAGGAAACTGGCCGTGACCGCTTAACGAAGGGAAAAGGCTAACTTAAATAAACGAAAAGGAGAAAATATTAATTAAGGTTAGCTGATCGCTTCATAATTTATTAAAAATAATTTCTTTTTAATTTACAAAAAGAAAAGTATCCACGCTCGGTTAGGTTGCGCCGATTTACTGATATAAAAGAAAAAACATACTGAACATGAAAAAAATTTATATGAAAATATTATATACGAAATAAATAATATAATGTATGAAAATTCTACTTCATTCCCGCAGTCGCACACATTAATTATACAATTAATTAGGTATAAAATAAATGTATCATGTACATCTTACTAACGCACTACAAAGATAGAGAGAAAGAGAGAAGAAAATTTCGAAGGAAATATACGCAAGTTACCAAACGCACCATTTTTCCAATTAAAAGTATTTTATCTTGTTGTTATCTAAATTTTCTTTCTTCCTTGCTAATGCTACAATTATCCTTACTTCTCTCTGTCAATATTTAATTGCAAAATGGCGAATATCTAAAATTTATTACAAAGCGGGTGATACTATACTTATCGAAGGCTAAACAATGACTGAAAATGGTCGATTCCGATAGAAAAGTCAAATTATCATAAAAGAAGAAATTCGTTTTCTTATAACTTTCTTCTTGTCGATTTACTAATATCTACTATCTTGGTTACTCGCCCGCCTGTTACTTGGCGCTGTTATCTTTTTTTGATTTACGTATTTATTGATTCTTGATCTTCGTAGCATTTGATTGTTTCTCTCCAATAAGTGCTGCTCCTAGTCGCGAGTTTCGAAATTGTCATTTACATACATATGCGCGGGTAAATAGTGCTATACGCCATTAACTTAGCGTTTGTATGTTGAAAAATAGTTAAGAGAGAGGTTTCACAAGTTATTTACGACTTATTGGTGCCGACAAGTAAAAAGTCCCGGAACGGCTGTATATTTCCTAAGGTAAGGTATTTCGGAAAATGGTCAAGGTCAATCCTTAAGCAACCCTCAACGAGGAATTTAATGATAACCTCTATTTTGACCTTGATGATGTCCTTTAAGGTCATTTCAAGGTCAGGTCATGTTTTTTAAATTGGAACTCCCTTTTTTGACATTGGCAATCGGAAGAGTGAAAAATTTTACATTCAAATATGTACTTAGATTATAAGGACCTTGAAGGTCAGCCAAAGCTATTTAAATATGGAGAAGTTCTGGTTATCTTTTGACATAGGAACTCCTCAATTTTTTTTTATAACGATGTATTAAAATCAGCAAGATGTATGAAGTGTTGACTGTAGGCATGACCTTGACGATGTACTTCGAATTCCTTCTAAGTTATTTTAAGCTTTACTCATCTTTTAATAAAAATTCCCTTTCTTGACATTGGCAATCGAAAGAGCGGGAAATTTTACGTTCAAATATGTACTTAGGTCAAAAGGACACATTGACCTTGAAGGTCAGCTAAGGTCATCTAAATTTGAGCAAGATCTGCTTACCTCTTGGCATAGGAATTCCCAAATTTTATTTCATCAAATGTATTAAAATTAACAAGGTTTATGAAGTGACGATTGTAAGCGTAACCTTGACGATGTCCTCCAAGGTCATTTTTATTTTAACTTTTATTTATTTTTAGCATTACCCAGGAACCATGGCGTAGACGTAGTAAAATCTGTTTCCTTTGAGGTGCTTGATTTGCGTGAGTCCTCTTGCCTCTCACATTTGGGGTGCTTGATTTCCGTGAGTCCCCTAGCCTCTCACATTTTCTATCAAAATTTACAATTGAGTGTAGATGTTCAAACTGTAAACCTTCAGCTTCTTGGCAAAAAGCTATTCTATAGTGGGAATGTGCAAGAGTATTACGTATCAATTCTCTGTTAGTTAACGCAGCTTCTCGGAGTATCCGATTCCGCAACTCATCTAAATTTTGGGATTGAGTTGCGTATACTTTACTTTTTAAATAACCTTATAGAAAATAATCATCAGGCGTTAAATCAGGAGATCTAGCAGGCCACTTGAATTCACCTCTTCTTCTGATCCATCTATGAGGAAACTGGCCATCTAAATAGGTCCGAACAAGCCTACTATAATGAGCGGCTGCTCCGTCCTGCTGGAACCATTTTTGATCAAAATCATCACCTGCTAGCTCTCTTATTCTAGGTATAATTTGATCTCGAAGCAATTCTTCATATTTATCAGCAGTGAGATTACCATCGATAAAGAAAGGGACTATTATAGAATCATTCAAAATGCCAGCCTAAACATTTACCTTATGTGGATTTTGAGTGTGATTCTCTAACATCCAATCAGGATTTGTGTTGGACCAATATCGACTGTTGTGTCTGTTTACTTTGCCTTCCAATGTAAAAGTTGCTTCATCTGAGAAAGCTATGTTGTATAAAAACAGAGGATCTTCATCGATTTGATTTATCATTGTTTCACAAAACTCGATCTGACAATCAGGATCATTTTCATCAAGCTCCTGTACTAAATAAATTTTATATGGATGAAAATGAATCTTTTTGAAAATCCTTCGTACTGTTTCATGAGAAACATCAAACTGATCTCTGGCTTTACGTAAAGAAAGATGCGGATCTTGAACAAATCCTCGAGCTTTTACAATCTGATTCTCTTCGGCTATAGACTTTGGTCGACCAGTTCTTTCAAGATCTTTAATAAATCCATGATTCACAAAGCGCTGTACAGTCCTTGAGACAATTGATTTTGAGATATGACTATCCCCTTCCCTATTATGAAAAGTAAAATTGAATAGATCTCGAACTTGATCATAAGATCGCACACAATCACCCCAATCCCACATCATTAATAAAGATACCCTCTCTCACTCTGAAAGTTTAACACGCACGATAGTATTTTATAAGAAATAAGCCACAAAGTAAATGGTGATCAACAAGTTTTTCATAAATTGTAATATTTGTGCAAAGAAAAAAAAAATAATGTCTTGAATTAGTCAGTGACTAATTAAATAAAAAGTATAAGTTAGAAAAGCAAAAGACTTTTTAGAAAAGAAATATTAATAATGCAAAATAGGAACTCAATCGAATTATTTGTAATCAACGAATAAAACACTTCCTAATCAATCCAAAGTAAATTGACAAACAATAATCAAGGTAATCTAAAAAAAGAGTAGATTCTAATTAATAATAAAATTGAAAATTATAAATAAATTGAAAATACTACTATTCTTAAAGGTGATTTAACCTGCTTTGAATTTAATGACGAAAAAGATAAATTAAAGATGAATTAAATTTAATGATAGTAAATAATAAAGGTACTAAATAATAAGGACACAGATTTTAGAAATAATAGGTAATCAAGCATTCCAAAATCCGAAAGGACTCACGCAAATTAAGTACAGGCAAAGAGAACACTTCTTACTACATCAAAGTTTTTGATCCCGGGTAATATTGAAGTAAAAAATAAATAGTTAATTTCAAAATGACTTCCAAGGTTATGACTAAGATACTCAAAAAATAGAAAGCTTATCCTACGTTAAATGCTCGTGTCTGATATTCAAGGTCAACGTGTCCTTATGCCCTAAGTACACATTAGAACGTGAAATTTCCCACTCTTTTGATTTCCAATATCAAAAAAGGAAATTCTTATTGAAAAATAAGTAAAACTTGAAATAACCTTGAAGGAGGACATCGTCAAGGTCACGCCTACAGTGAACACTTCATAAACCTTGCTAATTTAAATACATCGGTTAAAAAAAATTGGGGAGTTCCTATGCCAAAAGATAACGAGACCTGGTTCATATTTAAATGGCCTCGGCTGACCTTCAAGGTCAACGTGTCCGTATAATCTAAGTACATATTAGAACGTAAAGTTTTCCACTCATTCGATTGCTAATGTCAAAAAAGGGAGTTCCAATTTAGAAAACATGACCTGATCTTGGTATGATCTTGAAGGACATCGTCAAGGTCAAAATAGAGGTTAAGGATTGACCTTAACCATTTTCCAAAATATCCCACCTTTGGAAATATACAAGTGTTCCAGGACTTTTGACACCCTGCATATAGCGCACGCGCTTCATATAGCGGGCCTTTGATACTTGTGCGCTCTCTCTGTCTCTCTCTCTCTCTCTCTCTTTCCCTTTCTCTCTCTCTCTATCTCTTTCCCTCTCTCTCTCTCTCTCTATCTCTCTGGTAAGTTGACTGCACGCTTGCCTACTTACTTTATCTTTTAGAACTATTTTCTGCCGCTTTCTGCCTCTAAGAGTTTTCTGTTGCCGATCATTGCATGCCTCTTTTTGCAATTTACTATTGTTTATTTTCTGAACTACTGCTTGATGCTCCATTCTAAACTTTCCTCATTTTTCCTCTGCTGTAGCTGCTTTGAGATTAACTTAGCTGTCAACAATTTTGCAGTGCTTATAAGTGGTTAATGGTATACTCGTGCCACCATCTATCATTCTTAATTGGTAATATATTAATTAGTCACGACGCCGGTAAGGTAGTTATCTGCCTAGTGCTGCCATCTGTGAGCGACTATCATAACCACTTTTGTGCTTCCGTCGATAAGTAAGCATTTTTCCAGTTGGTGCTGCCATCTTTTGCCTGTGGACTACACTGCTGCCGCATTTATCTTTCCTAACAAGATAATTACTGGCACTACATATCATTTATCGTCTGTTTCATTTATACTCTACTTTATCTTGCTGGGCTATATTTTTTACTAGACTTTTACAATTTTAAGCTTCCTAAATATGTCTAGCTCTTGTTTTTCATGTCCCAAAGAATTTACCGCTGCATTTAAGCCACAACAATGTATTAAAGGCTGCAACATCATCTATCCCACGTGCACTAAGCTTACATTAGTAAGAAATAATAATGACAAGACGATAAAGATATGTCCGTGCGATAAAGCAAGGTCTTTGCCTTGCTGAGGCAAATATGGCCGGTGTTCACTCTCGCACCCGCTCCGTTAGCTCTTCCAGCCACATAAGCAATGTAGTTAGAACACCTAGTAACGTAGATCATCAACTCATACCACTCTTGTGACACCATATAATGATGTTCTAACTGCGCTTATTACAAAAATAGATAAAATTGACTCTACGATCATAACTATGGGCTCGCGGATGAATGTACTAGTAACTGGATTCAGCTCACTGGAAACTAAAATGCAAGATTTGTCTACGAGTTTGAATCGACATATGGATACTGGTGAGCAACGTATTGACAAACTGCAGCAAAATAATCTACATTTTCAAACTAAAATCGATGGTCTAATGACAGCAACTACTAACATCACAGTCATCACCGACTTTGAATAGCCACTGACTACTGGATAATGCTAACCGTAAGTTGCCTGTAAAAGAATCGCAGTTGGCAACAAGAACATATGGCGCATCCGTCTGAAGTTGTCCTCAGTAGCATTCTCAGCTCTCGCATGAATTGGGTAATATTCAGCAGGCAGCTTTAGCTATATACCAATCAATGGATGCTACTATCACCGATGAAGAAATATTATCAGTACACCCCCTGAGTAGGCTATCAGCTAGTGCGTCACAAACTGGGCTACCTGCTACTGCATGTTCCGACACTGTAGTTTCATCTTCGTGCATAGTTCCGCTCCTTGTTACATTTAGAAGTACCACTATTGCTTGTGCTGCCATCACTGCAAAAATACGTAAGAGGAAGTTTCACACTCTGTCAAGTTAGCCCTACATTACTTGGTAAGACTCAACTAATCGGGCAAATTACATCGGCACTTATCAATGTCAACAAATTTCTGCCACCTGCCCTCCATCAGTTAAAGCTACAAGTGCTAAATAAATCTAAGGATAAACAGTATAACTTTCTGACCCTTATACATTGCTCTATATAGGATCTCTCTCGACTGGCTAACGTCCTCTGATAGACGTAAATACTTCATTTTTACAATACTTAGTAAAATATTCAAACAGTGTAAACCACTGTACCTATTTGACAATTTCTCATGGAACCAGTCAGGTAAACCCACTTGGGGCGATGTAAGGCCATTAGCTATGCCGTAATCTAATACTGAGTTTCGCGATAGATCTTTTCTTGTTTCTTCGCCCCGCCTTTGGAATTGTCTATCTTCTTCTTTTTATACCATGAACTCTATTTGCCTCTTTAAATCCACGATCTTCACCTTCCTTCTTTCTATTGAGAGAGACTATACTGTCAATCTGCTAGCAAGATTTTAATATGCTCGTATGTAGCGAGGATTTAATATATGTTTTATTTGTTTACAGCTTGTAGTATACTCTATCTTTTATTGGGATTTATTTAGCTTATTTTTCACTATTTTATTTTTTTTTTTTTTGTATGTCATCCTAATTTTACTGTTTGTTACTTTATTAATTGTTGTTTTTGTAGGTACTCATTCAGCTGTATACCATTATTGACCAATAAAAATATTTTCTATCAATCTATGTATCTATCTTTCTCTCATTCACATTTTTCGTTCGTCGCTGCGCACCCATTTTCTACTAATCTTCATGCGCTTGTTTAAAGTCTTCCTGTCGCTGCATCAAATAGCGTGCTTTTTCGAGCTCCCTTTCTCCTTTCGGCACCCGTGGTGCAAGAAGAGGGAGGCAATCATAGATGCTGGTAGCGGCGTATGGTTGCTCGTGGGTACGCTGTCTCCACGTGGCAAGTAATCATAATCTAATCCTCTGCGGTCAGTTTTACGTTGTCATAGTTCTCGTGTGGGTCGCACTGCGACTTCTTCGTCGTCGTTGGTGGTCAAGGTCATCGTACACTTTACAAGTATTATGGGTTTGTTGCATGTTATGTGAGTTTTTGCTTATTTCATTGAGTTAAAATTTTGTATAATCTCCTTCTCCCTTTATCTTTCTGACTCTTTTCTTTTCACATTGGTCGTATAGCAACCACGTCGCGTCGGCGCTCGTTTTCTTAAATGTATAATATACGAGGTCTGGCTATTATATAACGAGACTGGTTACGAAAAAGGGTTTTATTATAAAAATGATTCTACATTCGTATGCTCCCCATCAATATACTCCCCTTCCCTCGCCACACACCTTTCTATACGGTTTTTCCATTGATCGAAGCAGTGCTGGAAGTCTTCTTTGGTGAGGGCCTTTAGGAGCTCTGCCGTTTTTTGCTTTACCGCTTCCATTGACTCAAATCGGGTCCCTTTCAAAGCAGATTTTATCTTCAGAAACAAAAAGAAGTCGCACGGTGCCAAATCTGGCGAGTACGGCGCGTGTTCGAGCACTGGAGTGCGCTTACTGGCCAAATACTGCTTCACAGATAGCGCGTTATGGGCAGGTGCGTTGTCCTGGTGCAAAATCCACGAGTTGTTCTTCCACAACTCGGGCCATTTCTTACGAACTCGTTCTCGCAGTGTTGCCAAAACTGACAAATAGTAAATCTGGTTGACAGTCTGACCCTCTGGGACCCATTCAGTCATCACGATACCGTTAATGTCGAAAAAAACGATCAACATTGCCTTGAATTTTGATTTGGACATCCTTGCTTTTTTGATTCTGCGCGATTCAGGCGTCTTCCAATGCATCGATTGCCGCTTTGTTTCAACATCGTAGTGAAAAATCCACGTTTCGTCGGAAGAAATAATGTTTTTTATCAGTCTAGAATCTATTTTTAACCTGTCAAGGAAATCTGAGCAAACCTGCTGACGCAAGAGCTTTTGGTCAGGAGTCAGGTTTTTTGGCACCAACTTCGCACAGACTTTTGTCATGTGTAATTCCTTGTGTAGAATTTGTCTAACCGTTTCTTTATTGGCGTTTACAGCCTCGGCAATCATCCGGATGCTCATTCGACGATCTGCACGCACAATTTGGTTGATTTTGGTCACTGTTTCCGGAGTTGAAACAAAGACAGGGTGACCTGGGCGTTGGTCATCTTCAGTGCTTACTCAGCTCTCACTGAAGCACTTACACAACTCAAAAACACGCGCACGAGATAGAGAATTGTCCCCATTGGCCTCTTGCAACAATTTACAGCACTCAGTCGGAGTTTTTTTCAATTTAACGAGAAATTTTGAGATTGATACGTTGCTCCTGTTTTTCGTCACACATGGTTTTCGGCACGAGAAAAAAACATTCGTTTCAAACTGCTACTGCACAAATACAATAATAGTGACGAAAACGTGTTTTTGTACGTGCATAGACAAGATATCTAGATACTTAACGCACTACTCGTTTTTTTCCCCACCCCTCTACGGCGCCCTCTAGGCGCGCAGTCTCGTTATTTAATAGCCAGACCTCGTATACAGTAATTTTAAATTTATTATTTAACTTGATGCTTCGACACACATTTATTTAAAAATTTATTTTTTATCTATTATTTTAAATTTACTTGTATATATTTTTTTTGTAGACAAGAATCACGTCACAAAATATGTCGTATGAGGTTTTCGTGGTCTCTGACTCTGTGGTAAGATTTTGAATTGATCTATATTAAATATTCCAGTTCAGTAATAAAAAAATTTGAATTTTACAATACTCTACGCATAATATTTAATTATCGCACTCGCGAACTGGCATTAAAATAATAGATGACGATGATTACGTACTATACTACAACAATAATCCAGTGACCTATCAAAGCAAATTTAATATTACTGATGTAACGATAATCGATGAAACTCTATGCTGTCTCTTTGATAACATTTATCTAGAGAAAATTTAATATCAAACTTGTCAAAATAAAGAAATTGACGATAAATGAATTTAAAATAGTTTTAAATTGATTAGAATTTAGTGCTCCAAGATTATATCTCCTTAAGCGCAGGCTTTTAGAATTGTGTACACTATTTATATTTGTTCTATATTTAACAATAGCTGTTATCTTTATCTTATGCCAAGATCAATAATTAACTTAAAACTACTAATAATAAAAAAGAAATATATAATTTCTTGCTTCAATTATGATAAAGTTTTATAATATCCATAACAAAATTTGATAAAGATTTATTTTCAAGGTTCCAGGTGGCGAGTTAAAAAACTCACGTATAAAATTAGTAAATATCCCCGGTCTTTAGAAAAGGATGCCGTTGACAGAGAAATTTTAAAAGCATTTTCTATATGGTCTGATTATACAGATCTAACATTTACATCAAAAAAAACTGGTCAAGTAAGTAATAATATTATTAAGAAATGCATTTTTCCAATCATAGAGCAAGTATTATTACTGTCAAAGAAAATATGAAAGAAATTTTTATAATAGACCATAGGTGTACATTTCTTATTTCTTTAATTACTAATGAAATAACACTACTTAGAGTTTTATGAATTGACGATGTTGGCACTAAGACTTCTTGAAAAAAAACACATTTAATTTAAATAACAATAATATAATAATTGATATTAAAACGTTATGGTTATGTATAAGTATAAAAAAATAGAAAACTTATTATAAATAAAATATGTGCATACTTGGCAAAGCTTTCAACCAGGCTTGATTACGATATTTTTCCTGGATGATATAGAAGGGTATGTTTCACTTTTCGTTAAGAGAAAACGAAAACATTACGAAATTAAATGCATTGCATTAGAGCTAATCCCTGAATCAAAAATGGAACGGAAACGTTTTCTTTGTTTAACTTACTTCTAATATTTTCAATAGAAACTTATTGAAGAAATTCATAATCACAATGATTAACCTTTTAACAAATCATTAAATAATATTAACAACTACGTTATTAGAAAAAAAAAAGACTAGTTAAAATAAAAAATTATGATATTTCATATTTCTTATTATTAATGATTATGAACATTAAATTAGTTTTAAAACATGACAATCCAAAATTTTGTTTATAAAGATCAAAATAATAGACTCTTGCGCACAAGTCGCAGATATTTTAGATTTTTACTCCTCATGATGGATCCACAATTTTATTTTGTATAGTCTGCTTTGTCTATTATTTGACTATTATTTTGGGTTTGTAATACTATTATTTTGAATTACGTGAAATATTTTCGAATGCTGTTTAGACATTACATTTAATTAATATTACAGTTAAATTAACCAACAAAAAGTAGTAATTCGTATTATATACATTCTAATAGTTTAATAATTTTTGTTAAATCTACTGCTTGGTAGTAGTGAACTTGATTATTATTTTATATTTTGGACAATTAATATTTTTCATACCAAGAGCTATTTTCGAATGTTGTCTTGTCTATATTAGAATATTGTAATCTATACAAATTAGCCATTCGTAATATTTTAGGTAGGCAACAAAGTTCTCGCTATTTTCCTTGAAGAAAATGAAACTTTATTGTAAAAAAATGGTTACAAATAAATTATTCAAAATACTGCCCATCGCTAGCTACAACTTTTTCCCATCTTTCTAGCAGAGCTAGAATACCGTTACAGTAAAAGTGTTCGTTTTCTGAAGCTATCCGCAAATTAAGCCAATTTTTGATATCTTTATATGAGCGGAATGGCTTATCAGCTAGACCATGTGCCATCGAACGGAACAAGTGATAATGGCATGGCGCAATATTTGGGGAATATGGCGGGTGGGATGCGGTTTCCCATTTGAGCGTTTCTAAGTAGGTTTTAACGGGTCCGGCAACGTGAGGCCGAACGTTGTCATACAGTAGAATCACTTTTTCGCGCCTCTGCTCGTATTGTAGCCATTTTTCGCGTAGTATTTAGCCCAATCGCATAAATTAAATTTGATACAGTTGCCCAGTGACGGTTTCGTTTGGTTTTAACAGCTCATAATAAATAATACTGACCTGGTCCCACCAACTACACAGCATAACTTTCACAGCGTGAATATTTGGCCGAGCCGACGACGTAGAAGCATGACCGGGCAGTCCCCATGACTTTCTTCTCTATGGGTTGCTGTAACGAATTCATTTTTCATCACTTATTACAATGAGGGGAAGAACACCCTTTTTTTTGCCGCTAGAGTAGTTGTTCACAGGCGAAAAAACGACGCTCAACGTCCTTTGGCTTCAAATCATGAGGAACTTAAGTTCCCTGCGTTTGAATCATTTGGCATGGATCCTCGTTGAGCAATGCGTCTAATTTAGCGTCTCCGAAGATTTTTGGCCTACCCTCACGCGGACGAACTTTCGTCAATATCGAAATTATCATCTTTAAAACGATGGAACTAATCACGGCACGTTGTTTTACTTAGAGCAGCATCTCCATAAATGATTTGGAGCTCCCGATGTGCTTAAGCCGCCGTTTTCCGAATGAGAGAAGAAAAGCAATACTTCCCACTAATGACGATTATTTTGCATAAAATGAGACATTTTTACACAAGCAAAAGTATTTGACACCAAAACAAAATCATTAATGTGTGAAAGCGATTTGTTTACCATATGTCTGAGCTTGCTTCATGACGTTTTGGATGTCGAAATCGACAAGCACTTACTGCTGGAGTTATCTATCGACAAACAGCGGGAACTTAATTGCGCATAATATTATAATAGTCTCGTATTCTAATAAAATCAACTGCTTGGCAGTAGTAAATTTGACTATAATTTAAATTTCAGAATACTATTTTTTATACCATGAATATTGTCGAACTTTGTCTTGCTACAAGTCAAAGTCCTGATATTAACGGGTGAGTTTATATCTAACAAAACTATAAAGGTGATGGTACGCATTTTTTCGCCTTTGACGTGGTCTTGGTTTTGACAAAATCGGCTTGTGAAAGTCTTTATTTGAGAAATATTCGGACAAGAAGACTAATTTAATAATTACAATAATAGGCAATATTTACTAAAGAATCAGGAAATAAAAAACTACTACATTCTTTCGTTTAGGCCTTTCAATAATTTTTAAACTACTTCAAGTACTTCAAGTAAATATATTTCTCGATTCAGGAATCTAACAAAATCAAAGCTGTTAAAAAGGTATACTACAATTACAACAAGTAAAAAAGCCGCCGCCGACACCGTACCAGTATCATTAAGTTCATTGACTCCGAAGTTAACAAAAAGAAATTACAGTTCAAATGAGCTTTCGACCTTAACCTTGTAACCCATTAACGCTCAAAATGACACAACATAGTCATATTAACCGATTGACAAGAACGCTAGGGTAGTGTGATTTTAATGAAACTCGGCACTCATATATTTTTTACATTGCTCTTTTAGATTAAGTTTGTGAGAATCCATGAAAATTTTATTTTCTATTACAATTTTCTATTTAAAAAAAACACTGAAATTTCGGGGTAGTTTTTTAGAGGACTAGTGTAGAGGATTTTTTGAGGTCGCTAATTACAGATTTAAACTTGGATTTTAAAAATTCAAAATGGCGGATCCAGTATGGTGGATAGAAAATAGATATATAATAAAATTCTATGGAATAATTGGCTCTTAGGAGAAAACTTGCATTGTAGATATGTACAATAGTTGAACAATATATTCTAGTGGGTTTTTTTATCTATACCACTGTTGCCCAATTTTCACCACGGAGAACTTTATTCTGTAAAATCTTTTTTTCATTTTTTTGTTGTAGTTTTATTTTTTTTTTTGTTACTTTTTTTCTTTTTTTTTTTTTTGCTTTTTTTTATATATTTTTTGTTGTTCTGTTGTTTTTTATATATTTTTGTTATTATCTTTTTTATTTTTTTTTTATTTTTCAATTGTATAGCAATTTTTTTTTTTAATCATTCATGTAAATATATATTATATGCATTTAAACTATTTATTTTTTTTTATTACTTATGTTGATTGTCAAAATATTTCATATAGAAATAAAGCTTACATGCATACAGTCTGTCAAGTAAGAGCGTGGTCGACTTCATTGTCAGGTAATGGAAGATTTTGGTCTAATTTCTTCACGAGCCGATAGAAGAAAGCTTTATCCTTGATGCATTAATAACAAAAATTCAGTTGTCGTTGATCTTTTGGAAGAGAAACACGTTAAACGCCATAAGTGCTAAGTACGCGTCGCGCTACGAGGCTGTGTTCCTTTGCATCCACCCGAAAGGTCCCAAAATGTCGCCATCAGCGGCTGCTAAATATATGAGAAAGTCAAAGGCATTTGTACAGAAGTGAATACAGCGATATAAAGTGGCTAAAAATGTCGATGATTTACCAGAACGTGGCTCGATAGGAAAAGTAAACAAAAAAGATAAAAAAAGAATAGTGAATCTGTTTTCGCGGAATCCTGCTTTAACACTGCGGCAAGGACAAGCAAAATTAATGGCAAAAGGTTTAGATATATCCTACGAAACTATCCGAACCCATCTTCGTACTCATCATCTGAAATAGCGCAACACAATGAAGAAGCCTCTGTTGACTGAAAAACATGTGACAAAGCGACTCGCTTGGGCGCATGAGAATATTGATAGAGATTTTGAAAATGTCATTTTTACTGATGAATGTTCTATATGGGCACGTTCTGTCCTCACGCGAGCCTGGTCAACTTACACCAATAGGCTTGTTCAGCGGACCGTAAAACATGGAATAAAGGTGCATCTTTGGGGCTGCTTCTCAAAGCAGGGATTCGGCACTTTGCACCTCTTTACTGACAACCTAAATGGCGAGAAAATGATAAAAATCTACAAAAAGGCTTTACTGCCATCTGCCAAACGATGGTTCATCACAAAAAATGAAGATTGGATTCTGCAGGAGGACGACGATCCTAAACACCGCAGCAAGCTCTGTACTCAGTGGAAGACTCAATCTGGCATCGTTACATTGGATTGACCGTTGCAGTCGCCCGATGCAAACCCTATTGAAAATGTGTGGGCATATATTAAACGGAAGCTTCGTGGAAGACTCACATACACTTTGAAGCAGTTGCCTAACGAAATTCGTCGGATCTAGAGATCCTTGCCAGTAGAATACGCCGTCAAATTAGTAGAAAGCATGCCTCGGAGATGCCAGGCAATTATCGACGCCGGTGGTGACTGGACACATTATTGACGGAATTGCATCATTGTTTGTAATGTGTACAATGTATATATAAATATGAAAGTTTCATCAAATAAATTTTTTATAAATCAACACGACCACGCTCTTACTTGACAGACTGTAGCACATATTTGAGGTTCAGATACCACATTTACTAACACTGCAGTATTTTTTAGTTAATTGTGTGAAATTTTCATGTTTGACTGCTGTTTTCTTAATTTTTTTATTACTAGATAGATAATCTCTGCTGATAGATATAGCTACTTTTTTAGCAACGATGTTTTTTTATTTTACTTAAGTATAATATATTATACAAAACGATTGCATTCGTTACTGTTGTTTGAATTGTGCACCAAAAAATCACTCAGGTTCATTTTTTAGATCTCAAAAAAGGTAAAAGTCTGCTACAATGTTAATTGTTCATGTCTATCTATGAACTGATTATATGCTGAGAAAGTATATAGGAATGATATATCAACGTATTTTTTTCGTCTTTATGATAGCGTTTCATTAGGGACGAAGGTGTTATAACTGTTGCTGTAGAAATAATTTACACCTCTTTAGAATCTTTTACTGTAATAAAATTGATTCTACTATTTTTCCATATTTTGATTGATCCGTATCTCTTTCAGTGTTTTTATCAAAACCAATTTTTCTTGGGGCGCGATCTTTTCTTAATGTATCGGTAGCTTTTAACCCAATTTGTTTCAAATGTATCGATAAGTCAGCACTATAAAAAAGATTTCCCATGTATATATGGTACTTGTTCCGATTTCGATAGGAGATACAGGTCGGGAGAGGTTGTAACATTCGAACAACTCGACTTCCTAGAGCTATTTTTAATATAATAATTCTTCTTTTTCATAATTTTTACCTCAATTGATTTTAAAATGAAATAAATAATTACTAGGGCTACAGTTCATTACGGTCACTTCACTCACAACGACCGGTTAGATGTTGTTGCAGCGTAATCGAGCGGAATTTTTTTGACGTTTGGTGATGATGGATAAAACGTGGATCCATTGCCATACGCCTAAGACCAACCGGCAGTCTGCAGAGTGGCTGAAAAGCCACGGAAGCTGACCAAAGCGGCCAAAATATCAACGCTAGAACAGAAAGGTTTTGGCCTCTGTTTTTTGGTATACGTGTCATAATCTTCATTGATTACCTGCAGAAGGGAAGAACAGTTACCGAAGAGTATTATGCAGTGTTATTGGACAAACTGAACGCCGAAATAAAGAAAAAACGACCCAATACGGCAAAAAAAAGCTCTGTACCATCACGATAACGTACCGTCACACACGTTCTTGAAATCAAAGGCCAAATTGGACCAATCACGATTCGAATTGGTTGCTCACCCACCGTATTCTCCAGATTTGGCCCCCAGCGATCATTATCTGTTCCTAAATCTCAAGCAGTGGCTCCAGGGAAAGAGATTTACATCGAATGAGGAAGTCATCGCGGAAATCGAGACGTATTTTAAAGGCTTGGGCGTTTCGTACTACATAAAGGGCATCAAAATATTGGAAAATCGCTATTCTAAGTATATCGCCCTCAAGAGCAACTATGTTGAGGAATAAATACAGTATTTCCTAAATAACGCTTGTTTTCATTAAAAATCCCAGGACTTCGCTGCCTATGTAGTATTTTAGGACCTTGAATATGTTCTCGTTGTTTCTCCAAAGATGGTAGTAGCAAGACTCCGTGCATGAATTTCGAATGGTGACACGCTAACAAGGAAGTACTGTATCTAACCCTAAATTTAAGTTTATGTTAGTTCACTTTAGTGTAAACAAAGTAATTTTTTATTGATTTTGAAAATATCTACTTTTGTGCCAAACGAAGTGTACATTTGCGGGGAATTTTATTGCACTATTTTATTCAAAAGAAATCTGCAGCTGAAGCACACAAAATTTTTTTTTTGAGACTTACGGTGACCATGCTTTGTCGGATACGACATGCAGAGACTGGTTTTGAGGCTTCAAAAATAATGATTTTGAACTTGAGGATGAAAAACATTCTGGCGCACCAAAAAAATTTGAAGACAAAGTATTGGAGGAATGATTTGATCAAGATCGATGTCAAACGCTAGTAAAACTTGAAAAAATATTACATGTAGATAAATCAACAGTTCCAGAACGTTTAAGTGTTAGGAATGATCCAGAAGCAAGGACATTGAGTGCCGCATGAATTGAAGCCGAGAAACGTCGAACGGCGTTTTCTCATGTGTGAACTGCTGCTTTAACGGGAGAAAAGAAAAGATTTCTCGCACCGTATCGTGATTGGCGATGAAAAATTGATACACTACGATAATCCAAAACATAGGAAATCGTGAAGTAAGCCCAGCCATGCATAAACATTGTCCGCAAAATCAAATATCCATGGTTCCAAGCTTCTTCTCTGAATTTGGTGGGATCAGCAGGACGTCATTTATTATGAGCTGCTAAAACCGAATGAGACTATCACGGGGAATCACTATCGACTTTAACTGATTCGTTTGAGTCGAGCCCATAACAAAAAGCGGCCGCTATACGAGCACAGACGTGACAAAGTGATTTTGTTACACGACAATACTCGGCCACACGTTTCAAAACCAGTAAAAACCTACCTGAAAACGCTCCAACGAGAAGTTCTACTCTATTCGCCGTATTTACCTGACATAGACCCTTCTGATTATTTCCTATTTCGTTCAATGGCACATGGTCTGGCTAAGCAGCGCTTCCTTCTTAGAAAAATACTGAAAAATGAATCGATTCCTGGATAGCCTCAAAAGACATACCCTTTTTTTCACACGGAATTTATATACTGCCAGAAAGATACGAGAAAGTTAGCTCTAGTGATGGGCAATACTTTGAGTGGAATGTTTTTGAGCCTCATATTTTAAATCAAGCTTTTATTTAACTAAGAAAACACAGCGCGATTCAAGATTCTAATATATAAGAAAAGTTTAAGTCCAAAAATATAAGTATAACTCGTAATTACTCGAATGCATATAATTTATTAGTATTGTATTATTTGATATATATACAGGGTGTCCTATTTTAATTGCTTCACGCAAATAACTCTGAAAATATGTCATTTGGAAAAAAATATTTTAAATAAAAGTTGTAGGGTTTCAAGGTGGACATCCAATGGTTACCTTTAGTGTGACCTTGACAATGATCTTTAAGATCATTCGATAACTAAGTTAGTCTTTTCCAATAGAAACCCCTACTTTTGTCCCCGGAAATAGAAAGAGCGGACAATTTTAAGTCCGAGTAAGACTATGACCTTGACCAAGATCTTCAAGTTTATTCAAAGGCCAACAAGTTAGTTTTTTCAATGGGAAAACCCTACCTTCAAACGTAGAGATAGAATGAGTGGAACATTTCACGACGGATTATGATCTTGTCCTTAACCTCGAGGTCAAAGACATATTAAGGTCGTAAGAATTTTCGACGAAAATCACTGTTTTTATGCCGAAATTAACGAGTGCGAAAAAAATTACGTTGAATTGTGACCTTGGCCAGTTTAGTTTAGAGAACGATTCCTGCTCAGTTAAAGCAATGCTATTGTGTTCCAGCTGCTAAATTCTCTTTCCTTTTAGCCTCCGTTTCGCACCCTTAACTCTCCTACATAAAAACGAATAATGGCATCATGATCAGTGATAAGAAAAGATTGGAATTTGTTTTCGTTATGAGGTCCATACGAAAATTGTTTTAATTCCAATAAATTTGATCTTCGTAATCAAGAGTGTTTAAATAATTTTATCTGTGGACTTACATTTTTTTCCGTCATGGCTGATTTAAACTTGCCTCAAAATGATCACGAAGGCCATAGTCAAGGTCGTATTCCGACGTAAAATTTTCCGCTTTTTCCATTTCCGGGGTCAAAAGCAGGGGTTCTTTTCAAAAAAATAACGACCTTCAAATAACCTCTAAGGTCATTGTCAAGGTCACAGTAAAGGTCACTATTATATGTCCTTCCTAAAACCCTAGAACTTTCATAATAAGTATTTTTTTCCAAAGAACATACTTTCAGAGATAATCGCGTGGGGTGATTGAAATGGGACACCTAGTATACAGGGTGGTCTATTTCAATCTTCAGGTCGAAATAACTTCAAAGGGAGGTTTCTATATCAAAAAATAATTTACACAAAAGTTGTAGAAGTTGAAGGGGGTCGTCCAACGCTGACCTTGGTGTTAACCTTGAGGTCAAATTTAAAGGTTATTTGAGAGTAAAATCGCAAATTTTAAATAGAAATCCCAATTTTTTATTACAGATTCTGATTCTGCGTCAAAAAATATGAAAGTTTTGGGTTAAACATTTTTTTTGATGCGTGACAGATGGCACTGTAATTCGGCAGTTTTAATCTATCGGTGCGAATATCTCAACAACTACGCATATAAAAAGGTAAGAAAGGAAAATTTGTTAATCTGAATAGGGGACATGCAATGACACCACAATCGACCCCCCCTCTCTAACCCCCCGTATGGAGCGGTTTCAACTTAAGAATCTGAAATGGGTACCCCAATTTTGTAGTGCAAATTCTGATTCTGCGTCGAAAAATATGTAAATTTTGTTCGGAACATTTTTTAGATTCGTATCAGATGTCTCTGTAATCGACAAAATTAAAAATGCGTACAAAAATCGTTATCGAATTAGAATTTCTCGAGGAATACACATCGTGTTCTGCAAATTAGAATTCTGTGGATAAATACGTTTAAAACAATTCTGTTTTGATTCAAATGTTTATTCTATTTTTAGCGTTACTCAAGAACAACGACGTGGATTTAGTAGAATCATGTCCTCATAGGGTGCTTTTTTAATGTGAGTTCCTTTGCCTCTCACAATTTGGCCTTTAGAACTAATAGCGAAGATGCCGTTCAAAATTGTCTCCATTTTTCTGTAAACACAAGTTCAATCTTTTATAAAAGTTGTCCACTGTTTGTAATAACACAGTCCGGGGTATTGCCGCACAAGCTTTTCATGTGCGTTCTTTCATATCATCACGCGTAGTCGGCTCCTGTGCGTAAACGCAATCTTACAACATCCCCCATAAGTAATAATCAGGTGATGTTAAATCGAGTGAACAAGAAGGCCATTGAAATGGTCCACCGCGTCCAATCCATCGATTGGGGTATTGCTCATTTAAGTGATCTCGTACAATGCGTGCAAAATGTGGAGGTGCCTCGTCTTGCTGGAACCACATTCGTTGCCTGGTTCCTAGATCCACGTTCTCCATTAAATTAAACAAATCAATTCTGAGAAACTGCAAATATCTTGCAGCAGTTACATTATCATCAAAAAAGTAGGCTCCGATTAAGTACCCGTTTACAATACCACACCAGACTATTACAGACCATCGATGTTGATTGTCAACAGATCTATGCCAGTAAAGATTAACGTCTAACCAATAATGTCTGTTGTGTCTATTCAAATGCTCAGTGCTTGAGAAGGTAGCTTCGTTAGAGAAAAGGACGTACCTTGAAAATTTGTTGTTACGTTAAATCTTTCGCAAAGCCCATTGACAAAATCAAACACATGCTACAGTCTGTCAAGTAAAAGCGTGGTCGACTTCACCGACAGGTAATAAAAGATTTTTCTTTAATTTTTTCGCGAGCCTATAGAGGCAAGCTTTGTCCTTGATGCATTGTCAACAAAGATTCAGTTGTCGTTGATCTTTTGAAAGAGAAACACGTTAAACGCCATAAGTGCTAAGTACGCGTCGCGCTACGAGGCTGTGTTCCTTTGCATCCACCCGAAAGGTCCCAAAATGTCGCCATCAGCGGCTGCTAAATATATGAGAAAGTCAAAGGCATTTGTACAGAAGTGGATACAGCGATATAAAGTGGCTAAAAATGTCGATGATTTACCAGAACGTGGCTCGATAGGAAAAGTAAACAAAAAAGATAAAAAAAGAATAGTGAATCTGTTTTCGCGGAATCCTGCTTTAACACTGCGGCAAGGACAAGCAAAATTAATGGCAAAAGGTTTAGATATATCCTACGAAACTATCCGAACCCATCTTCGTACTCATCATCTGAAATAGCGCAACACAATGAAGAAGCCTCTGTTGACTGAAAAACATGTGACAAAGCGACTCGCTTGGGCGCATGAGAATATTGATAGAGATTTTGAAAATGTCATTTTTACTGATGAATGTTCTATATGGGCACGTTCTGTCCTCACGCGAGCCTGGTCAACTTACACCAATAGGCTTGTTCAGCGGACCGTAAAACATGGAATAAAGGTGCATCTTTGGGGCTGCTTCTCAAAGCAGGGATTCGGCACTTTGCACCTCTTTACTGACAACCTAAATGGCGAGAAAATGATAAAAATCTACAAAAAGGCTTTACTGCCATCTGCCAAACGATGGTTCATCACAAAAAATGAAGATTGGATTCTGCAGGAGGACGACGATCCTAAACACCGCAGCAAGCTCTGTACTCAGTGGAAGACTCAATCTGGCATCGTTACATTGGATTGGCCGTCGCAGTCGCCCGATGCAAACCCTATTGAAAATGTGTGGGCATATATCAAACGGAAGCTTCGTGGAAGACGCACATACACTTTAAAGCAGTTGTCTTACAAAATTCGTCGGATCTGGAGATCCTTGCCACTAGAATACGCCGTCAAATTAGTAGAAAGCATGCCTCGGAGATGCCAGGCAATTATCGACGCCGGTGGTGACTGGACACATTATTGACCAAATTGCATCATTGTTTGTAATGTGTAAAATGTATATATAAATATGAAAGTTTCATCAAATAAATTTTTTTATAAATTAACACGACCACGCTCTTACTTGACAGACTGTACCATATCAGCTGGTGTTAATGATTGCGTTAATGCAATATGGTAAGCATGATACTTTGTTGTCTTTAGAATTTTTAGCACCACTAATCGAGATATGCCTATTTCTCGTTGTATTTGACGGGTATTAATATTGGGATTTATATGCACAAATGCAAGAACAGTAATGGCACGTGCGTCATTTTTATCATATTCGTGATGAGGACGTTCACGTGTCATTCTTCCTTCTCGAGCTCTTGCAGCCAAGTCACGAATGGTTACCCTGTTTGGATGTCTCCTGTTCGGAAAACGTTGCGCATAAAGTCGTGCAGCAGCTGTCAATTTATTTTGAGTTTCGCTTAAAATCATAAGTATGTCAACAATTTCTAAAGGGGTATAATCCGACATGTTTACCCTAAATAAATTATCTACGTATTGGAAAGTATGGCGGCTATTGGAAAAACTATCGAGTTTCTCAATTAATGTCCTCAATGAGAGGTTTGTCAGTGAAGTCTGACCGCACTAATAAATCGAAGTTCGTAGTACGGCTACAGTAGCGCAATCTTATTTCTTAACCGATGATAAGAATGAAACGTAGAACGATGATCCGAAGCCGAAATAATAAGTCTCTGCAATTCGGAGTCTTTTCGGGAAGAAAAACGAATCGAGTTGTTATTTTCGGTCACTAATGATTTTCATGGATTTTTTCACTCTCTGATTTTGCCAATGTAAACTTTTTTCTATGCATCAAAACCAAATTTAAATTTTCGCACTGTCAACTTTCAAAATTCTTTGACAGTCCAGGAACCGGCATTCCAAAAAACGAAATAAATCGAATGTAATAAAAACGATTGTAATCCAGACTCTGTCGAAAAATGAGTGGCAAATATGTATAGTAAATTCATGTACAATATCTTTCTTTAATTCGCGAATGCTGTTTAATTCAAAAATTTTCAAATTACAATAAAGTTATGAAATTGTTAAGTCATATTTCTTATTTTTCAATAGCATCTTTCTACAGTACATAAATGAGAGTTGTAACCGCTTCCCGTAGTTTTCGATGCCCACCCGACGTGCATCGAAGGTTTTTGTCGTCCAGGTCGACAGCTTCATAGTTTCCGATGTCCAGGGATCAACCTTAAAGGTCATTTAAAGGTCTTTCCATTTGACCTTAAAGTGGACCATGAAGGTCATTTCAAGGTCATCCTAGATTTGACCGTAGAATGGCTTTGTAAGTTATTTTCGATTTGACATTGAAAAACCATTTCAAGGTTTAATGCGGATGACCTTGATCTTCAGGTTTGATCCCTGGAGAAAAAGGTCGACCTGGGCGACGAAACGCTACTATGCGGGATATCGCAACCTATAGAGCAGTCGACTTTTTCGTACATATACGCTCAATGGCGCATGTACACGTGATGTGTTGGCAGCAATAATGGATTTCAGTCCCTCTAAGAGCGTCGGCTGCAGAGATCGGCCCCATTGCAATGAATTGAGGCGTTGGAAAATTTAGCATTGCAGCTTCAGTAGCCTAGTTCTAAAGGCCGAATTGTACGAGGCAAGGGGACTCACATTGAAAAAGTACCCCATGGGGACATGATTCTACTACGTCTACGTCGTTGTCCCCGGGTAACGCAAAAAGTAGAATAAATATTTTCATCAAAACAGATTTATTTTAATCGTATTTATCCACGGAATTCTAATTTGCAGAACCCGATGTGTATTCCTCGAGAAATTCTAATTTGGTAACAATTTTTGTACGCATTTTTAATTTTATCGATTACAGCGACATCTTACACGAATCTAAAAAA
Source organism: Chalcis sispes (assembly GCA_949987625.1). Classification (NCBI taxonomy): domain Eukaryota; kingdom Metazoa; phylum Arthropoda; class Insecta; order Hymenoptera; family Chalcididae; genus Chalcis; species Chalcis sispes. The sequence continues at coordinate 35,404,356 of OX465097.1, forward strand.
TTTTCTGAACATAATTTCCATATTTTTCGACGCAGAATTAGAATTTGCAATATAAAATTCAGGTAACCATTTCAGATTCTTTAGTTGAAACCGCTCCATACGGGGGGTTAGAGTGGGGGGATTTATTGTGGTGTTATTGCATGTCCCCTATCAAGATTAACAAATTTTCCTTTTCTACCTTTTCATATGCGCGTAGTTGTTGAGATATTCTTATCGATAGATTAAAACTGCCGATTACAGTGCCATCTGTCACGCATAGAAAATAATGTTTGAGACAATACTTTTATATTTTTTATCGCAGAATCAGAATTGGTAATAAATTGGGATTTCTATTTAAAAATCCCGATTTGACCCTCAAATAACCTTTAAATTTGACCTCGAGGTTAACGTTAAGGTCAGCGTTGGATGACCCCCTTCAACCCTTACAACTTTTGTCTGAAACATTTTATGATATAACCATCTCCCTTTGAAGTTATTTCGACTGATAGATTAAAACGGACCACCCTGTATATTGTAACGCCACTGGGGATCAGGATGACGTAAAAATGTAGGTTGCGGATGGGTAGCTTACAAGCCCACTATCGACTAACCGATTAAAATAAAACAAACACCTTTTTTTGAATCTTGATATTAACTACAATTATTAAGTTCGCGATTTTACGCGAGCTCAGGACGCCAGCTACACACGTGTAGCGCAATTGTAGTAAACATGCTGAGTTTACTTGTTGCCTCGTCGGAGACTGGTATGTAGCAGGATGCAAGTGCGGGTAATAATAATAGCAACAAAAAAAAGAAAATGAGAGCAAAATACAAGAAACTAAAATAAAAAAAAATGGAAAAGAAATGGCAGTGCTCTGCTGGATCGGGGTACCTCGCGGTTAAACCAAAATAAGAAAAATGTGAGGGAGGACAAATTAGACAAAAAAAACAGAGGAAGTAAGGGAAACCAAAAGAAACATGCGGCATACTGGCGAGATAAGCGGGATAAGGCGGTTTTGGTAATTAAGCACACTGATCTACAGAATAACTACAATATAATATGTCTAAAATATACAAAAAAAGAACAAAATAAGCGGCGGCGACATAGCATGAAACAAAAGAAAACATTTTTTAAACGGAACGTGGGTGGTGTGGGGGGGGGCTGGATATGATTATCAAACAAAAACTTTCTCTTTGGGATCGAGGCTCGCTCGCTTAATCTAACTTACATACTAGCTTACATACTGAACTGATATTACTAGAGTTACAAACAAGACTTATTTTATTACTTACAAACTAGATTTATTTAAAACAAAAACATAAAACTAGAACTACTTAACCTAAAAATACCTTAAACTACCAAAAAAAAAAATAAAGCAAATTAACTCATTCCCGGCCTTGCGCTCATGGCGCAGCTGGGCCTCGATGCACCGTTCAATGCGGCGCTCATATTTCCGATGGCAGGCGCTGCGCGGCATTCTGGAAGTAGCATATTGGGCGTGCCACAAAAGATGCAAAATACCCCTCGGGGTCGGGGGCACGCATTGAAACTATGGCCGTGGGTGCCAACGTCCTAACACCCGGGCCGCCAAGTGCCGTGCTCGGCGGGGAGGTGCATACCTACTGGGGTGCGCGTGGTAAGAGTCGCGACGCGGGGAAGCGGTGAGGTTTGCTTCACTACGCTCATCGTTTGGCGTTGGAAAGCAGCCGGCAGAGTCACACAGCCGTGATTCTGCCCTTCAGAGAAGCGGTCGCGTCCCGCGCGGGGTAGTGTGGGCAGGAAGGGGGCAATGTGCACGGCAATAATTCAATTCAACGCAGGCGTAAACCTGCGCTGAACGCGCCTCTATGGCCGCGAGACGTGCGGCGAGGTCCTCAACGCGCTGGTAAGGCGGCCCCGTGGTCGCAATCGTGACGGTGCCGATAGTATCAGCGAATTGCGGCGGTGGTGGTAGCGGAAGATACAGGTCCTCCGGCTACGGTAAAGCGGATGCGGGTGTTAGCGGGATCAAACGATCGGGCAAAGCATTTAGCTGCGTGTGCTCGTCGTCTGTTGCCGCAACGAGTCCACCTAGGGTAGCGGGTAGCGTAGAATTTTATAATAGCTATACGCCGGTAAAATGCAAAAAAAAGAAAAGAAAACTATATAAAATTCACTTGAATTTCGATCAGCCATTTTGAAACAATTTGTTTCGAAATTGTCGAGATGAGCTCCCAGCTCACCGCTGGATGCGCACACTCGAATGAGGTGTGGCAGAAAAGTGATAAAACTGATTTTTTATTTACCTAAGTTTTTATTTTTTTCAACATCAATGTTATCCCTGTCAAAGTAGTTCCCTTGGCAGCTACACACCGATGGAGACGTTTTTCCCATCTTTTGGTAGCAGCACTGGAAGTCTTCAACCGATATGGTCCTCAGCATGTCCATTACACTCTTCTGAATGTTTTCTAAAGTCCCAAAATGACGTTCTTCGAGGACGTTTTTCAATTTAGGAAAAAGGACAAGGTCACAGAGACTGATGTCAGGTGAATAGAGGGGCTGAGGAACCACAGGAATGCCTTTTGAGGTCAAAAGTTATGTGACGAAGGGGGCAGTGTGACATGAGGCGTTGTTATGATGGAGCATCCACTGTTTTATTTTGCATGACGCACGACCAAAACACAACTTTACTAATAGCAGTCACAAATATCATGTAGTTAACGGAAAGAGTTTAAACTCGCACTGAGCCATGGGAGGGTACTGATACACACCTGCGAACAATCTGGCAACAGCGCAGTGTTGCTAGTCTTATTACTTGTCTGCCACACCTTGTATATAAATAGAGATAGAGAAAGAGAGAGAAAGAGAGAGAGGGAGTGATTAGTTTATTGCTTTCAAATAATACAATATCAATAAATTATTAATGATTGTGCATTCAAGAAATATGAGTTGTATTCATATTCTTGTGAATGAAAATTTCTTATTTCATAGCCATCTGTCTGCATGTGTCTTTATATTGAAACTTATAAGTAGACTGCGGATGTTTATGCAAAAACATAATTTTGCATATTTTGCATACTTTACATAAAAACATAAATTACGTATATTGCATAAGAACATAATTGTTCATATGTTGCATATGTTTTTTACATTTTTTATTTTGATGAATTCTCTTTACAAATTGAATGATAATTATTATTGTTATCTCAATTTCATTATCAAGCAATAAACACCAAGTACTGGTATTATCAAGTAATAAGCATTAGTTCTCGAAATGTACTCAATCAAACAACCTTATTATTTGTATTTATATATGATCAAATACGTATGCATATACGATCAGTCCTCGAAATCTATTCGACGATATACATCTCTAATCTAAAGTAGAAAGGTTTTTGAAAATTCTCGTGATCATGCCTAAAGTTAAAAGAAGTAGAAAAACTCTAGTGCAAAAGTGGTTAAATGATATAAAAAATGAACATTTAACGTGTATTAATGGAGACATAGTTTTTAGTGCATGTAATGATAAAGAGGTAAGCAGTATTTATTTATTTATTTATTTATTTATTTATTTAACTATTTACAATGCCAAGAATTGGCACCCTATACACTTTGAATATTTAAAAATCAATTATCAAGATTTTTAAATAGATATAAAGACAATTTTCAAGATTTTTTAATATTATTTCTAAAATAATTAATAATATTTTAGATTACGTGTAATAGAAAATCGTAAATGAAGCAACACTTATGTACCAAAGGACACAAACAAAACGTAGACATCTCAAATAGTTTCTTCGCGTCAATAGATTCAAATTCTTCTAATGAAAATCAGCAGCAAGTAAAGTCAACGAGGCAAAATCAATTTTTTATTGACATGTGCGAAGCAATGGTGGCGATTAAATTGCCTTGGTCGAGTTTAAATAATGAAGTGTGGCGGAAATTCTCAACAAAATATATAGGTCAAACAATTCCTGACGAATCAACACTTCGCAAAGGTTATTTGGATAACTGTTATCATCGTACGCTTCTAAACATAAAAGAAAACCTAGGAGACAATTATATTTGGATTTCTATAGATGAAACTACAGATTCGACTGGAAGACAAGTAGCAAATTTAATAGTTGGAAAACTATGGGAAGAAGAAGAAACAAAGCCACACTTAGTTGCTTGTAAATTTATTGACAAGACAAATTATGAGACAATATCCCGTTTTATTAATTCGTCGTTGCAAGCATTTTATAACAACGTCGAATTTTATGAGAAAGTATTGCTTATTGTCACAGATGTAGCATCTTACATGTTAAAAGCAGTCACACATTTGAAAGTTTTTCACCCAAACATGAAACATTTGACATGTTTGGCACACGGATTTCATAGAATTGCGGAAGAAATCCGAAATAATTTTCCAGAAGTTGATAAATTGATATCTTGTGTAAAAAGAGTATTTTTAAAAGCTCCGCTGCGCATTCAAGCATTTAAAGAAAAATTACCCGATTCTTCGTTACCACCTGAACTAATTTTAACCCGATGGGGAACTTAGATTGAAGCTGCATTGTATTATGCTGAAAATTTGGAGGATATTAAAGGTGTAAGTTTGAAATGATATTAAATTTTATTTTTTGAATAATTTTAAATATATATTATTATCGCTAAAATAATTATATACTTTATGTCCTTAACAGGTAATTGAATTATTCAATGCAAATAAGGCTTCATCGATAAAATCAGTCATTCAAGTTTTTGAAAATAATGAATTAACTCTAGACTTTTTGTTAGCTTATATAAAAACTAATTTTTTAAATTTTCCAAAGACTATCACACGATTGTAATCTTTAGGATTACCATTGAGTCAATCATTTAAAATAGCAAACAATTTCATCGAATTACATCTAATACCAGGAGTATGTGGTGAAAAAATAAAATTAAAAATAGAGAACGTATTCAAGAGAAACCCAGATTTCGAAGAGAAATCTAAAATAGGAAAAATATTAAGACATGAAAAAGTTGAATCTATTGTAAATGTCCCGCCTACGTTATAAAGTAAATATAAATTCGCACCTGTAACATCTTGCGATGTTGAGAGATCGTTCTCACCCAACAAGTTGTTATTAACAGATAAATGACATAATTTTACAATAGAAAATATTGAAAAAAGTCTGATTCTTTATTGTTATTTGAATTATAGTTTAAATGTATGATTTATATATATTTGCATGTAATTGCATATTATTTCATATTTATGCATATTTTTGCATATGTTTTTCGCATAATTGTGCATGTACTTGCATATGTTTTATGCATAATTCTGCATGTACTTGCATATGTTTTATGCATAATTCTGCATATTTTCGTTATGCACTTAATAAATTGATCACCTATTAAAAATAAGTTCACTCATTTCATTTTTATCTTCATCCATTGATAAATTGTTACTGCATAAACATCCGCAGTCTACTTATAAGGCAAGGACCGTAGTAAAATACATTAAGGGGGGAGATACACTTGGAGCGTCAAAAAAAGCGTTTTTTTGGGAATTTTTTTGGTGAAGTAATGAAATAAATTAAAACAAATTATTTTCTATATAGAAGATATATATTTCAACTATATCTCATAATTTTTTCATGACGAAATATTAAAGAACGTGCAAGATACAGTACATTTGCAGAGAGTCCACAAAAAAAACCGTGTTGCAGTGATCACCGCTGATCATGACTAGATCATCTGAAATAAGAAAAAGAGGGGATCATTAGACAATTGAGTAATGCTCTGGCTGAACGAAGTGTTTTCAAAAATTTTTATTTTTCACAAAATGGCGAATGTTGAAAGTCAAAATTTTGTTTTTGACTGAAATTTTGCTTACATTTTCGGCTATAAAAAAATATTCATCGCACAAAAAAATCTTTTGTTCAAACAGGGGATTTATATACATGGTCTTCAAAAAGTCCCGGTCTGGTTGAATAACTTAAAATGTAGGCGTTGCTCAAAAAAATGGTTAAGACAAAAGTTATAGAAAATTTTCCTGGCTGTCCAATCGCGATCTCGGTCGCGATCTTGATCTTGACGTTCGAGGCCATTTCAAGGTCAAGCCAATTTTTTTATACGGCAACCCTCAATTTTGACATCGAAAATGACAAGGGTTAATAATTTTACATCTGGATACAATCTTTACCACTGAAAAAATTTGATCTTGTAAGGTCAAGTCAAAGTCAAGCAGTGGCCGGCTGGATATCTTGAAAAGTAGGTGTCGCTTAAAAAAATGGCTCAGACATAAATTATAGGAAATTTCCCGGGCTATTTGATGTCGATCTCAATCGTGAACTTCACCTTGACCTTCATCTCTTTCAACCGCTATGTTGTATCCACCATCTTGAAATTTTAAATTTTTAAAATATGATACGGTGTCAAATTAGTAATCAGCGGCCCGGAAAACCCATGTGGAAAGTTTTCAGTACGCTTCTAAACAAATTCAAAATTTTTTGTCCGCCATGCTAGATTCGCCATCCTAATTTTAAAATTCTTCAAATCTGACTTCAAAGTCTTAATCAACAAAAAGTAATAATTGTGTGAGCGAAAGAATACAATTTAGAATATCTCAAAATTGCTTTCGTTTATTAATACTAAATGTTAATACTCCATTAATTTTGAAATTTATCACTAAGTTCGCTGTTTACTTTTGATTTTTTTTATTACTTTCAAGAACTAGCTGTCATTTTCTTTGATGGTTTTGCCATATTCTTCATTCTCACTTCCTTTCGTATATTATTAGGTCTTACGTTTTTGTTGCTTTTCATATTGTAATCTTAAATTTAAATTTTTCTATTAGATTATTCCTTTATCTCAATATTAGATGGATTCACTTACTGAACGAGAGCAAATAATTGATTATTCTTATAATGAAAGGATATGGTAACAGGACGAAATCTAATGAAGATGTACGGATCTTGTTGAACGATACATTTAGGGTAGGAATGGAACCGATATCCAAAGCGACAGTACAAAGGACAATTACGCGTTAGAACTTAAGGGGGGGGGTAGAAAAGATCTTCGAAGATCGGGTCGTTCAGTTACAGCAACTACTGAAATAAAACAGCTAGATGTTGCTCTTTCAATCAATGAAGATTGCCATAGCACAGTTATGAAATCGCATCAACATAATATTAGTGTCGGATCAGTGCATAATATTTTGACGAGAAAGTTTAAGTCCATCCATACAAAGTAAAACTTGTATATGAATTGCGTTAACATGATCCAGTTAGACGCGTAGACTTTTGTGACTTAATGGTTACCCGAATAACTGTTGATAAATATATTTTGAATAGAATTGTATTTTCAGACGAAGCTACCTTTGAGCTTAATAGCAATATCAATAGACATAACTTTAGGTACTGGAGTTACATAAACCCAAGATGGATGTCGGATACTCGCAGTACTCAATACCCTGAAAAAGTGAATGTCTGGACTGGCATTATAAACAACAATATTGTTGGGCCCTTCTTTAGTGAAGGAAATCTTACTTAGATTAAGTATAAAGACATGCTCCAAAATAAAATCATCCCAGCGATTCACGCAATTGTGGGCAATGGTTTTGATCAAACATTGTTCCAGTAAGACGGTGCACCACCTCGTTATACGGTGTACGTGCCTATTTGAATGGAAAGTTTCCTGGAAGGTGGATAGGCAAAGAAGGTGCAATAGAATAGCCAGGTAGATCCTCTGGTTTTAGTCCGCTTTATTATTTTTTGTGGGGTTACCTTAAAGATAAAATATATGAAACGAAACCAGCTAACCTTGATGAACTTCAACAGAAAATTAGGGATAAAATTATCACTATTGATGAAGGCATGATTTATCAAGCTGTAGCACCATTTTACTACCGCATAGCACATTGCCAGGTAGTTAAGGGTAGAAACTTTGAGCGTTTGCTATAATAAAAAAAAAGATTGATATTTGACTAAAGTGATTCAACATTGCCTTCACCTGATGATCAGCCTTCATTCTGCCTTGCCTTTACTGGCTGGGCATCATACCGCCTCGCCTTAACTGGCTGGGGTGGACTCTAGCCTTGAGTTTACCAGCTGGGCATCGCACCACCTTGCCTTAACTGGTAGAGGTAGACTCTAGCCTTGCCTTTACTGGCTGGGCTTTACACCACCTTACCTTAGTTGACTGGGATGAACACAAATCCAAGTTTTTTTCCGCTACTTTATCTTAATAAGCTGGTATAAATGCAAACCTCATTTTATCGAATGCTTTAAAAGAATTATTTTTTAATATGACCTTGAAGATCAAGATATTACCATGGGACAGCCAGGGCAATTTCCTACAACGTTTTCCTAAAATATTTTTTTTTTAAGCGACGCCCACTTTTCAATATATCACCGATCACTGCTTGACCTTGACTTGACCTTTCGAGGTCAAATTTTTCTAGTGGTAAAGATCGTGTTTGGACGTAAAGTTGTTTTCCCTTTGAATTTTCGGTATTAATATTCAGGCTTGCCATATAAAAAAATAAACTTGGCCTTGAAATGGCCTTGAAGTTCAAGGTCAAGGTCACGGCCGAGGTCGTGGTTGGATAGCTAGAGAAATTTCGGACAACTTTTGTCTCAACTATATTTTGAGTAACGCCTACGTTTTAAGTTGTTCAACTGGCTCGGGACTTACTGAAGAATCCGTATATAGAAAAAGTGTAAAAAATTTCAAGTCGATAAGTTAAGCCGTTCTCGAGCTTCACTAATTACAGATTTTGAAAACATGGTTTCGAGAAAAACGCGTTTAAAGTTTTGAGAATGATTAACACGCAGATAAAACTTTTTTATTTTAACTTACAGTATATTGTCTATCCCAGCACCGTAATATGTTCCTTTCTTTTCTTCATTAACGGACTTAGTAGTAATTTTACGACGACGGCGAGCTATTTTTTCTTTTCGAGTGCTGTCTAATGAGCGACAGTTAGCTGAGTCGACTCGATTGCAATTTTCCTGCTTTGCATATTCGTGTGCGTGCGGTCCCAATTTAATTTCGATCAGTTCGGAAATGAATAGTAGCCCTCGTGTACCCTTATTCAATGTGCAAGTAGCGACGTAGGCGGCTATCCTGACAGTAGTAAGGCTTGCAGGTAATGTTTTTGGCATGATCTTCCAAACGCTTTGATTAAAGCTTTCGTTGTTATTCTGCGAAAATCCTCCAATGCATATTTGCGATAATCTGTCACTTGTAAGACTTTCGTCAATCGGTTTTATGGCATTTAAAATTTCTTGCGACAAGGCAGCGTAATCGTGTTTGAATTATTTGTTTCTCATCGCATGTGATGATGGGCCTTGATAAATCCTCCTCTTCTTGTCGAAATCGATTCAGAAATCTTTCAGTGACCTCCATTCGACCTGTTTTTGATTTCCGGTTGACAACCTCGCTTTTAAACACCTAAATTTTCCGACGGTTTAACGTTTTCATTGGTTAAAAATTTTATAATGACGCGTTGCGCGACAGACGGATGTACCTCTTGCTCAGTCATGGCTGTACTGAGGACAGAACCAAGCGTGGCCGTTAACTAAGCTGGTTTCCCCACTCCTTATAAACGAACCATCAATCGCCATATTATATCATCTACTTCAGAAGTGCGCGCTAAGCAGAATAGCTAAATTACCGTTTATATTTGATTTTCCCTCGTATATGTAAATTTGACAACTTTCGAACAATTGGTTCGTGAAATGTAGTATTGTGAGTGAAGCAACTTTTGTTATTGTTAAAAAAATGAATAAGGAAGAATTTCGTGTGTTAATTAGGCATTGCTTTTTGGTGAAACAAAATACTGTTGAAGCCAAGGGTTGACTTCATAAACATTATTCGGACTTTGCACCAGGGGGATCAACCGTTAAGAAGTGGTTTGCTAAATTTAAACGAGACGAAATGAGCGTTGCAAACGATGCACGCAGTTGACGTCTAGAGAGGTTGTTACCAACGAAATATTAAAAAAGTTCGCAAAATAATTTTGAATAATCTCAACCCCCTATAGTCACACTAGGTAAAATACACCCCAGCCCATTTTCAACCTCAGATTCCGGTCTAAAATTTTCCGAAAATGGGCCTAATATCGTCATCTACAGGCTGTTTGAACATTGTACAGTCTGTCAAGTAAGAGCGTGGTCGACTTCACCGACAGGTAATAAAAGATTTCAGTCTAATTTTTTCGCGAGCCGATAGAGAGAAGCTTTGTCCTTAATGCATTGTCAACAAAAATTTAGTTGTCGTTGATCTTTTGAAAGAGGATCACGTTAAACGCCATGAGTGCTAAGTACGCGTCGCGCTACGAGGCTGTGTTCCTTTGCATCCACCCGAAAGGTCCCAAAATTTCGCAATCAGAGGCTGCTAAATATATGAGAAAGTCGAAGGCATTTGTACAGAAGTGAATACAGCGATATAAAGTGGCTAAAAATGTCGATGATTTACCAGAACGTGGCTCGATAGGAAAAGTGAACAAAAAAGATAAAAAAAGAATAGTGAATCTGTTTTCGCGGAATCCTGCTTAAACACTGCGGCAAGGACAAGCAAAATTAATGGCAAAAGGTTAAGATATATCCTACGAAACTATCCGAACCCATCTTCGTACTCATCATCTGAAATGGCGCAACACAATGAAGAAGCCTCTGTTGACTGAAAAACATGTGACAAAGCGACTCGCTTGGGTGCATGAGAATATTGATAGAGATTTTAAAAATGTCATTTTTACTGATGAATGCTCTATATGGGCACGTTCTGTCCTCACGCGAGCCTGGTCAACTTCCACCAATAGGCTTGTTCAGCGGACCGTAAAACATGAAATAAAGGTGCATCTTTGGGGCTGCTTCTCATAGCAGGGATTCGGCACTTTGCACCTCTTTACTGACAACCTAAATGCCGAGAAAATGATAAAAATCTACAAAAAGGCTTTACTGCCATCTGCCAAACGATGGTTCATCACAAAAAATGAAGATTGGATTCTGCAGGAGGACAACGATCCTAAACACCGCAGCAAGCTCTGTACTCAGTGGAAGACTTAATCTGGCATCGTTACATTGGATTGGCCGTCGCAGTCGCCCGATGCAAACCCTATTGAAAATGTGTGGGCATATATTAAACGGAAGCTTCGTGGAAGACGCACATACACTTTGAAGCAGTTGTCTTACGAAATTCGTCGGATCTGGAGATCCTTGCCACTAGAATACGCCATCAAATTAGTAGAAAGCATGCCTCGAAGATCCCAGGCAATTATCGACGCCGGTGGTGACTGGACACATTATTGACCGAATTGCATCATTGTTTGTAATGTGTAAAATGTATATATAAATATGAAAGTTTCATCAAATAAATTTTTTTATAAATTAACACGACCACGCTCTTACTTGACAGACTGTAGAAGGAGGCCGTATTGGTCTTATTTCAAAGAGCCCGTTAGTTTTGTTTGAACAGCTGAATGAAGCGGACCGTGCGAAAATTTGGGGTGCGCCACACCTCGTGTGATTATAGTGTTGAAAAAAAATTTTTTGAAGCGAATTATTTTTGTGTATATTTTGTGTAAATTTATCGCAGTAAGCAATAAAAACAATGTTTATAATGTTTTCATTTTTTATTCTTCAAATTTCTCATTAATTTTTATATCCGATAGTCATGGCGTATAATCTGCGACCGAGAATTATTCGAGAGCAACTTCTCGAAGAAGTTGAAGAGCAGGTTGCGCTTGGAGGAAATGCTTCCGAAGATGAGGACAATTTATCGGAGCAAACAGAATCGTCGGACGAATCTTTTAGCGAAGAAGACGATGAATTGAGCTCTGTATTAGAAAACCAGCCGTTGAGCTGGAGACTAACAGAGTCTCGAGCGCGGGGACGCCCGGCTTCGAGTTTACGAGGCGTCAACGGTTTCAAATGGACGACCCGATGCCCCGAGCGATTCTCAGGTAAACAGTGTTCCTATTTTATGCTTTGTTATGCCGCAGGTATCCCGTCCCATTACTTTATGCGACTCTTCGATTCTCAATATTTCAAAATATTCATCGCTGAAAAAACGTTTTTCTTATTTTGAAATGAAAATTTTGAACAAAAAAGTTATAAATGTTAAATATATTAAGAACAAGTTTATAAAATAATAATAATAATTACAAAGTAAAGCTAATACGATCGGCTCAATAATATTTACAAATTTTTAAGATGGAATAAATCAGCCTTGACACGATCAATACATATGGATGTTATGTGTATTTATATGCAGACAATTTTAATATAATTTAATAGATCTCAAATAAATACAACTACGAACATCTACCGTGTAAGGATTATTACTAATCCGAGACATTTAATATAGAAGTACAGAGATCAAAAAACAAAATAAACTCATGAATTAAAGTGAGAAAAAAAAATATTATTTTTCGATCTTTGTTTCATTCACGCACTATTGCAGCTAAATTCCTTTGATAATAATGTGTTTCTTTAATTTCTTTATCTTTCTCTCTATATGAGTTTATTTAATTTGTTGATCTCTGTACTTCTATATTAAATGTCTCGAATAATAATAATTTTTTTCGAATTTTCATGCAGATCGACAGAGACTGCCGGTCGAAATTTTTATTCCGGGACCGATCAATTGCACGGCCACAAGCTTAGTCGAATTCTGGAATCTGCTCATCCATGAGAAAATGATGAATTCAATTGTTGAGCATACCAACAACAAAATCGAAGATGTATGTGCGGAAATGATGGCAACTGATTAGGATACACAAACATACCACCACCACACCGACGTCAACGAAATGAAAGCGTACATCGGGTTACTTTACTTCAGTGGACTCAATAAGCAGTCGGGACTGAATTATGAATGGCTTTGGGATAAGCAAATCGGAGGAATCAGCGTTTATAGATGCGTCATGAGTCGAGCAACATTCATGTTTCTATCTGTGTGTCTGAGATTCGACCATAAGGCGACGAGAAACGCAGAAGATACACTTGCTCCGATTCGCAGTATTTGGGAACAGTTTATAAATAATTGTAAAAAGTATTATAAACCGCACAATAACTGCACCGTGGACAAGCAGTTTTTTGGGTTTCGAGGGAGATGTCTATTTAGAATGTATATAAAATCGAAATCCGATAAATACGGACTAAAACTCATCAGCTTGAATGATGCAGCTACGTCTTATATGGTAAAATTCTATTCAAATTTTATAAATAAAAGAATGAAATATTATGAAAATATTATTTTTTGCCAATTTTCGTCAATTTCCTTTGATTATCAATTATTAAAAACTTTTTAGGTTTATTTTTTTTAGTATGATGCTATACCGTATTTGGGAAAAACGTCGACGCCGCCGACTGAATCTGTTTCGGAATACTTTTTGCGCGGAGTGACGCAACCAATCCACGGAACAAAAAGGAATATAACGTGCGATAATCGGTTCACGTCCGTTTCGATCGTCCAGAAGATGTTACAAGAACCGATTCTTCTTAGCGTCACCGGAACAATCCGTAAAAATAAACGAGAAATCCCGCAAGAAATGAAAATTGCGTTGGGACCAATCCCTGACATCAAATACGCTTTTGCTACAGATCTGACGCTCTTATCTTATACGCCGAAAAAAAATAAAGTCGTTCTCCTGCTCTCATCTTATTTGCACGGTCAATGCCGAATGATTGACGGGAAACCCGAAATTGTTCAGCATTACAATAAAAATAAAGGTGGGACCGATTGTTTTGACCTGTTGTGTCATTCGCACACGGTCAGTCGGCGAACAAACCGCTGGCCGATGCAATTTTTCTTCGGAATTCTCGACCAAGCCGCGGTAAACGCGAGAATACTGGTAAAATGCCACAACAATGTAAACAATCGACTCGAGGAAGTAAGTATGGAGCAATGCTTTAAATCGTTGTACATGTATTTGATAAAACCGCAATTGCTAGAACGGTGCAGTGTAATCTCTCTCCGAAATGATTTAAAAGTCGGTATAAAAGTTATTTTGAATATTACGAAAGGGAGGAACACCGACGGTAAGCGTCCCAAATTAAACAAACAATCTAGATGTTCTTTTTGTCCCCGAGGGAGCGATAGAAAAAGTTATATGCAGTGCCCGTCGTGCGACCGAACCATGTGTGACAGGCACAGAGCATACATTTGCGTTGATTGCGGGTTTAGTCTTAAATAAAAAAAAAAATATGTATAGAACAACTTAATTTTTAATGATAAAATACTGATAAGTTTGATAAAATTAGAGTATGATTTTTTCAGAAATGTCTGCGCTTCAGATGTTGAAATAAATATACTTATTGAAGCGGACGATTATTTTACCCTCCTTATCTTAAAACATACTATTTCAGGTATATAAACATTTTTTTTTTTTTTTTAGACAAAAATTAACAAATTTACATGACTTTTTGTAAAAAAAGTCAGTTTTTCCGAATTTTTTTTTTCGATAATTTTTTTTTATAAAAAAAATGAAGTGATCTGAAAATAATTCACACAGTCTTATAAAAAAAGGTTAAAAATAGACTGTAGAATTTAAAAAAATTTTTTTTTGCAATTTTTCAATGATTTTCCACTCGCCGAAGTGGGTGGGGTGTATTGCACCCCATGTGACTATTACGTTATTATTAGAAGGTGTGACTATAGGAGGTTGAAGTAAAGTTGATCGAAATAGCTGAGACTCTAAAGATATCAAAGGAACATGTTAGACCCATCGTGCATGAATATGTGGACGTGCAAAAGCTGTGTGCAAAATGGGTGCCGTGCGAGCTCACAATCGATCGAAAGAAACAACGTATGGATGATTCAAAGCAATGTTTAGTGATATTTAACTATAATAAGACCAGTTTTTTAGACGATATGTGACAACGGATGAAACATGGCTCTATTACTACACTCCAGAATCCAATCGACAATTAGCCGAGTGAACTGCACGCGATGAACTAAATGCAAAGCGTGGAAAGACGCAGCAGTCGGCTAACAAGGTTATGACATCAGTATTCTGGCATACACATGTTATAATAGTCATCGATTACCTTGAAAGAGCCAGTCCATCAACAGCGATTATTACATAGCGTTGCTGGAGCGTTTAAAGAATAAAATCACTAACACACGGCCCCGTTTGAAGAAGAAAAAAGTGCTGTTTCATCAAGAGAGTGCACCGTGTCACATATCGATGAAAACGATGGCAAAATTGCATGGATTAGGCTACAAATTGCTACTCCATCTATCATATTCAGCAGGTCTTGCCCCCAGTGTCTACTTCCGGTTTGCACCTCAAAAGAATGCTCAATGGAAAAAAATTCAGCACTGAAGAAGAAGTAATCTCCGAAACTGAGGCCTATTTTAAGGCAAACGAAAAATCGTACTATAAAAATGGTATAAAAAAATTATATGACTTTATTGTAAAAAGAAATTAAGGCTAGTAGCAACACCCTCTCTTATCGAACCGCAAAACTTATTATACAGCCTGGTATATATATATATATATATACCCTAAATTTTTTTTTGTTATGTTGGTACACTCTTCATATGAACGTATGTGAAGCTTCATTTTAATCTGTCAATTTATTCTTTGTTTACAAGCTATTTAGTATCGTCGTGATACAGTATTTTTTAAAATGGAAAAAAATCAAGAATCGTGCAGTTATGGAATTTTTATTTTTGGAAGGTTTTAAAGCAAAGGAAATTTATGAACGTATGTTGAAAGTGTATAAGGACTCTTCGCCTTTAATTAGTACAGTAGAAAGATGGGTTGCGGAATTTAAACGTGGTCGTACAAGCCTTGAAGACGATCCACGTCAAGGACGTCCAAAAACAGCAAGAACACCAGAAATCGTAGAAAAAATACAGGATATCGTATTGGAAAATCGTCGAGTGACTAAAATAAATTTAGTAGAAGCCCTAGGCATCTTATTGGGCAGTATAAGCAATATTTTGACTAAAGTATTGAGTTTCAGAAAGCTGTGTGCACAATGGGTGCCGCATTCGCTAACAATGAAACAAACACACATTCGAATGCGACTTTCTCAGCGACATTTAGAGAGTTTTTGAAAGGATAAAGTGGATTTTGTGCGTCAATTCATCACTATGGATGAGAATTGGGTCTGTCACTGTGATCCTGAATTAAAACAAGAGGCTAAAGAG
This sequence comes from Chalcis sispes, assembly GCA_949987625.1. NCBI lineage: Eukaryota > Metazoa > Arthropoda > Insecta > Hymenoptera > Chalcididae > Chalcis > Chalcis sispes. The sequence continues at coordinate 35,420,449 of OX465097.1, forward strand.
TGGTGTGAACCTGGTTCTTTGGCTCCAAAACGAGTTTGTGTCCAGAAATCGGCCAAAAAGGTGTTAGCATCAGTTTTTTGGGATGCGAAATGAATTTTGTTTGTGGATTACTTGCAAACTAGTAAAACAATAAATTCTGAATATTATTGTAACCTTTTAGACCAGCTGAAGGAAAAAATTCATGAAAAAAGACCTGGTTTGCAGAAGAAAAAAATCTTTTTTTATCAGGACAATGCACTGTGTCACAAGAGCATTTTGACAATGGCTAAAATCCATGAATTAAAGTTCGAATTGTTAGAGCATTCACCGTATTTACCAGATTTGGCCCCTTGCGACTTCCATCTGTTTCCAGATTAAAAAGAAATCATGCGTGGAAAGCGTTTTTCATTAAATGATGAGGTCATGACAGATGTGGAAGCGTATTTTGTAGCCCTTCTAGATTCTCACTTCGGGGATGAAATTCATAAATTGAAATCTTGTTGGAACAAGTGTATTGATGTTCAGAAAAACTATACTTAATAATAAAGTGTTTCAAACCATAAAATTATGTTTTTCTTATCGAACCGCAAAACTTATTAAACAGCCTGGTATATGTATATATATACATTCTGTCAAAAAAGTACCGGGAATTGCCGATTTAAATCTGGCGGGGCAATTTAGGCAGGTAAAATTTTTTTTTCTAGGTTGGTATAACTGTCCTTAATGACTATGCCAAGTTTGAGCGGAATCTGTCAACGAGTGTGTTTACAGTAGCTGGTTAACTCAGTGGCCTTTAGTTCGCCGGCCGAATTTTGCTTTATGGCTTCAATCGACTGAAAACGGGTGCCACGGAGCGGCAATTTAAGTTTTGGGAAGAGAAAGAAGTTACAGGGAGCCAAATCCGACGAATACGATGGTTTTTCAAGCGTGTTCGTTGAGTTTTTGGCGAGAAAGTCGGTCACAATCGTAGCTTGGTGAGACGGCGAGTTATCGTGTCTTGCGGCCACCTTTCTCATGCCCAAAATATCAATTAAAATCGTACGTGTGGATTCGTGGGGTATCTCAAGTTCATGTGCTATCTCTCTTAAGCTGGTATGACGGTTTTCAAGCACCATTTCCTTAATTTTATCGACGTTATCTGCGGTCGAAGCCGTCGATGGGCATCCGGAACGAGGCAAGTCTTCGACGACTTCACGACCCTCCTTGAAGGCTATGTACCACTCATACGCACGGGTTTTCGATAATGCTTTATCACCAAAAGCCTATTGCAACATTTTCAATGCATTGGCACACGAAATTTCATTCACAACACAAAATTTTAGACAAATTCTTTGTTCAACGTAATCACCCATTGTAAAAAATCGGCACGCACTATTGACATTGACTGACTTTACCAGCTACTGTAAACACACTTGTTGACAGATTTCGCTCAAACTTGGCATAGTTATTAAGGACAGTTGTACCAACCTAGAGCAAAAAATGTTACCTGCCTAAATTGCCCCACCAATTTATTTAAATCGACAATTCTCGGTACTAATTTAAATCGACAAATCGTATCGAATTTAAATCAACAATTCCCGGTACTTTTTTGACAGAATGTATATATATATATATATATATATATATATACACAGCGTGTTCAAGAAGTCCCAGTACGGCTGAATAATTAAAAAAATAATAGTCCTGGAGAAAAACTTTGTCTACAAATTTTTTAAGAAATTTTCTTGGCTATTCGTCGGTGACCTTAGCTTTGACTTTAAATTGGACCTTCAAGGTTATTTGAAAATTAAAATAATTTTTTCAAATAGAAACTCCTATTTTTGACACTGGAAATGAATAGAGCGAGAAATTTTACGTTCGTGTATGTCCTTGATAATTTTTAAAATTCAACCTCGAATGGACATAGTGAGGGTCAATAATAGAGCTATTCCAAAGGCGATTACGGTAATGCGAGACAATAACGAATTAATTGTTATTAGCATCCTGATGATGACCATGAAATTAACCTTGTCCTTGACTTTGAGTGAAGGTGGAGATATGTACCCAGCCACTTAAGGCAAGGAGATATGGTACCAATAGGCCAAATTCTGAAAATCATTAAGGACATATTTGAACGTGAAATTTTCCGCTCTATTCATTTCCGGTGTCAAAAATAGAGGTTCTTGTTTTAAAAAATCAGTTTGACCTTTAAATGACCTTGAAGGTCCGATTTAAGGTCAAAGACAAGATTACCGCGGGATGGCCAAGAAAATTTATTAAAAAATTTGCATTAGAAGTTTTTCTCCAGGAATATTATTTTTTAAGTTATTCAGCCGTACTAGGCCTTTTTGAACACGCTGTGTATAAATAAAATACATTAAAGGCCTTTGTAGTTTCTCAAGTAGTTGAGCGCGCAGCTGGCGCTACCTACCTACTACCATGCGCTGGAGACAGCTCCGTTCAAACTTCTATATCTTCGTAAATAACAATCGGTTTTTCTTGAAATTTTTAAAGAATATTTTTGAAATGCGCTAATTTTAGAAAAGGCAAAAAACTCGATTTTTTTAACATCCTTAATGTATCTTCTCTTAAAATAAGAAATGTTCATAAAAGACGTTGCATAAAATAAAAAATAGATTAAAAAAATCTAGAAATTGAAAATTTATACATTGTAACGGGGTGGCAGTTTTGAACATTAACCGCCACAGGAGCAATTAGCTTCGGGGGACGCGCAATCCGCAAAAGGCGCGAAATTGCCCTTTGCGCCCCCTTTTTGGAAGCTAAAGTCTTGGACGACTTTGCTCCTGGGTCCAGGCTCGAGAAGCCGGTCTACGGACCCAACTTACCCGTTGCAACGCCGCGCAATCGTCGTTGCGCGGCTCGTTCGTCGTCCTCACCTGGCTAGTTGATTTCGGAGAGGGCGGTATTCGGGAGGAGAGCTGAAAGCTCCTCGTCGCAGCAATAAATAAAAATGAGAAGAAAGTAGCGGGAAAAAAAAATATAAATAATAAAAGAAAGAAAAAAAAATAAAATATAATAATTTGAGCGAGACTAGCTCGCCCTAAACAAAACAAAAAAAAAACACAGAAAAAATAGGAGAAAAAAGAAAGAAAAAGATTCAAATTAAAAATATAAATAATATAATTTAATAACAAAAACAGAAAAAGTAAATAATAAATTAATTAACAATAAAGATTAGTTACAAAAAAAAATAAAAGACGATAAAATAAATTATAAAGGCTGCGTATGAGGAGCGCAGGCGGTAAGACGCGATATAAGGCGCGAGGCTGTCTCCCGCGCGCGGCGTATTCCACGAGTGCGAGAGAGAACGAATGCCTCTCGCACTACGCCTATGAGAGTGAGAGAGAAAGGCTTCTCTCACTCGCGCGCGCCGTCTAACGTACGGGTGCGAGAGAGAAGAACACTCTCCCGCACGGAGCCCGTTGGAGCGAGAGAGAGAACGCTCTCCCGCTCTTGCGCGCCGCTTCTACTGCGAGTACGAGAGAGACAACGGGTCTCCCGTACTACGCCGTAGGAGCGAGAGAGAAAGCGCTCTCCCACTCTTGCGCGCCTAACTCTACGCGGGTGCGAGAGAGAACGCAACTCTCTCGCGCCGATCTAACTCGAGTGGGAGATAAAGGTGTCTCCCACTCGCGCGCGCGCCGTATACGCCGCAAGTGCGAGAGAGAAAGCGACTCTCCCGCACTGCTACCACTAGAGTGAGAGAGATACCGCTCTCTCACTCGCGCGCGCGTAAGCTTCTATAGGTGCGAGAGAGAACGCAACTCTCTCGCCCTGTATACGAGAGTGAGAGAGATAGCGCTCTCTCACTCGCACGAACCGCGAAAAAATACAAAATATAAAAGCGTGGAGTAACCGGCGGGTGTCACTCCTACGCGAATGCAACAAAAAGCAACGGTTTTACGCGCGAAATTCAAGTCTGAGCAGACTTACTCTTAGGCTGGCCAGCCGCGCTCGCAAGACGCACGTTGATGATGGCGGGGAAGGCGACGCCGACTCGCTCTCTGACGCCGGTGACCTGCCTCGGTGCCGTCGGCCGGTGTTGGCTCCCTGGCTGCCTGCACAGCCGCTGCACGCCAAGTCACTCACAACACCCCGCTAACTTTCTTCTTCAACGTGAAGAAGAAAGAGACGAAAAAAGGAGGACGCGTAAACGGCGCGTCCAAAATGGCGGATACTTTCTACGTTGCCGCGGAAAAACTTTTTCGAGGCGTAAGGGAAAGCGCGTAGCTTGTCCAAAGGCGAACACTATACTGCTCTAAAAGGCGGGATACGGCTTGGCTACCTAGCCTAGCCTCACCTATGCGGTACTCGACTAGCCTATCTCTAGTCGCGTACCGTTTTTGCCCGTCCGCGACTGTCGCGTTACTTCTTTTCCGCGGTCCCCCTTTATCCCGATTACGCTAAATATGACGCGGCGCGAAGCACGGAGTGTTCTCCGTGACAACATATACATATATATAAATTTTCAATTTCTAGATTTTTTATATTCATACGTATATTATTAAGTATTTTAAATGAGACCTACGATATATCTTATTTAAAATAATACTGATCGAAACTCTTAAAATACGCTATTTTCTCCTGCTGGACCTTTTCATTTGACAAAAATCTTCTACCCCGAAGCCATCTTTTTAGGTTTGGAAAGAGATAATAATTGCTGAGGGCCAGGTCAGGAGAATAAGGTGGATGAGAAAGCAATTCAAAGTGCAGTTCATCAATTCTTGTCATTATTGGCAACGATTTGTGAGCTGGTGCATTGTCTTGCAAAAACAGAATTTATCTCGCCAAGTGAGGCCATTTTTGCTTGATTTCCTCACTCAATCGGTCCAACAATGAACAATAATACTTTCCTGTTATTGTCTTTCCTTTTTCCAAAAAATCTATAAAATTTATTCCGTGTACGTCCCAACATACGAAGGCCATAACCTTTCTGACCGATTTTTGTATCTTCGGCTGCTTGGGAGCGCTTCCACCAGTTTCTACCCATTTTATTGATTGTTGTTTGGACTTTAATGTTAAGTAGTGGATCGAGGTTTCATCAATAGTTATTAACCGGTGAACAAAGTCTTTTGGATTATGCTCGAATAGCTGCAAACAATGCTTTGAATCACGAGCACGTTGTCATTTTTGGTCGAGGATGAGCAAACATGGCACCCATGTTGCGGTTAACTTTTTTATTTCCAAATTTTTTGTAATTTGGAAATAATCGATCTCGTTGATATGCCTGTCATCTTAGCTAACTCACGCACTTAAACTTTAGAATCATCAAGAATAATGTCATGAACTTTTCTAATCATTTGTTCAGTAGTAGCGGTTTTTTTCTGATCCACCACCATGTTCGTTTTTTGTACTTGAACGACCCCTTTTAAATTCAGCAAACCAATAACAAACAGTTATTTTCGACGGAGCTGGTTCGCCATAATATTATATTTATCAAGCTTTTTGCTCGTTTCTTTTGCATTCTTTCCAGGTAAAAAATAATGTTTGATAAGTGAACGAAATTCAATGCTATCCATGTTTTAAGAAAATCTCGAAGTAGACTGCTTTCAATAATTATAACTCTATAAATAATTAACAGATCAATCTGAAACATTCAATATAATTAAAACAGGAAACAACTTGTTGGGCGTACATATTTTGATCTATCTCAGTACTGCCATCTTTTCAAGTTCAGCTGCATGTTGAACCACCTAGTATTACTATACCTAAAAAAATTATCGATGGCTTTTATTTTTTATAATTATTATCATTAATTTTATGTGCCAACCTATAATTTTTATGCAATGAGAGTTGGACAACCCAATTTTGCGGCAAATAGCAGGCACTAGTATTTATATATTTCACTCATTAATTTCCTGTGTAATCTTTTTAGGTTTGTGTACTAGTACATTTAAGTATATAAATGCATGCATGTATTTATCTGAATGTATTCGTATACTGCAACACATTTTTGTTGGTTATAAATTTTGTATACTACAATGCATATTTTGTTGGTTTTAAACTTCTATAACGTATTAGGACCCTGAATAAGTTCTTGCTGCTATTTTTACAAAATAAAAGAATAATTAAAAATATAAGGCACAAAAATATTTCACTCAAAGTATTGCCCATCACTAGAGCCCAATTTCTCGTATCTTTCTGGTAGTATATGAATTCCGCGTCGAAAACGATATGTCTCTTGAGACTATCCAAGAATCGATCCATTTTTTAGTATCTTCGTAAGATGCACAAGAAAACCCTGTGCCATAGAACGGAATAGGTAAAAATCAGAAGAGGCTATGTCAGGTGAATACGACGGGTAGGGTACAACTTCCCATTAGAGCGTTTCCAGGTAGGTTTTCACTGGTTTTGAATGTGTGGCCTAGCATTATCGTGTAACAAAATCACTTTGTCATGTCTCTACTCGTATAGCGGCTGTTTTTCGTTAAGGGCTCGACTCAAACGCATCAGTTAAAGTCGATAGCGATTCCATGTGACAGTCTTATTCGGTTAAAGCAGCTCATAATAAATGACGTCCTGCTAATTCCATCAAATTCAGAGTAGAAGCTTGGAACCATGGATATTTGATTTTGCGGACGACGTTGACGCATGGCTGGGCTTACTTCACGATTTCCTACGCTTTGGATTATCGTAGTGTATCTACTTTTCATCGCCAGTCACGATACGGTGCAGAAAACCTTTTCTTCTCTACCGTTAAAGCAGTAGTTCACACGTGAGAAAACGCCGTTCGACGTCTCTCGGCTTCAATTCATGTGGCACCCAATGTCCTTGCTTCTGGATCATTCCTAACACTTTTAAACGTTCTAAAACTGTTAACTTACCTACTTGTAATATTTTTCCTAGTTCTACTAGCGTCTGTCATCGGTTTTGATTAAGTAATTTTTCAAATTCTTTGTCTTCAAATTTTTTTGGTGCGCCAGAATGTTTTTCATCCTCAAGTTCAAAATCATTATTTTTGAAGCCTCGAAACCAGTCTCTGCATGTCGTATCCGACAAAGCATTGTCACCGTGAGTCTCAAAAAAAAAATTTTGTGTGCTTCAGCTGCAGATTTCTTTTGAATAAAATCGTGCAATAAAATTCCCCGCAAATGTACACTTCGTTTGGCACAAAAGTAAATATTTTTAAAATCAATAAAAAATTACTTTGTTTACACTAAAGTGAACTAACATAAACTTAAATTTAGGGTTAGATACAGTACTTCCTTGTTAGCGTGTCACCATTCGAAATTCATGCACGGAGTATTGCTACTACCATTTTTGGAGAAATTTATTCAAGGTCCTAATATGTGTATAACGATGCGTGCTGTATTACTAAGTGGTATATGGGGGGGGGGGGGGAAGTAGTTTTCTTTAACGTCTCGGTAAAAAAAAAATTATTATTTTTATCCGCATGTACAATTTTATTATGAATATAAATTATTTTACGCGCCAGCCACGGCAGTTCCGTGGCAATACAATAATTCGTCGGCCTTTCTAAGCTCAGCGGTGACGGAACGCGAGTTCTCGCAATTGCACAGACGCGGGAAAAAGCTCGAAGAATTTACTGCGAGCTCGATCACTCAACGGGCAGCTTTTTATAACTCAAGATAAATGAGAAAAAGGGGAGAAAATATAAGAGACAAAGGGAAAAATATACAAGCATGATGTGAAGGTAAATAACTTACGTAAGATAATACTTCTCAAAATGGCGGCATCTTCGTGAATACATTGTGATGGAACGGCGTGGGTTTCGCGAACTAGGCACGAGCGCTATCCAGAACGAAGAGCCTGAGTCACAGTGCCTTAGACATCCCTGACAGTCTTCGGCCAACTCCGCTGCTGAGCATGCCACTCATGCTCGATTCGTAGTCGAATTCATGCGCCTACCAACGCGCCTATCGATGCGCGTATGTAATCAATGTTTACACCTGCTGCGAGTGTGGATTGATGTTGTGCGTGTGACAGTGACAAAGAGGACCCCCCCTGCCTTGAGACCGCTGTAGCCCGATTTTCCTGCAGCGACGCAACTTTCTCCGATCACGTAGCCGTCTGCGAGGTTATGGAACCTCTAATGTTGAGACAGTGCATGATCTAGTAAGCCGCTGGCTTGCTTAACAGTTCCAATATGTAAGTATTTATTCAATATGTTTTTATGCTCTGCAGCTGTTATACCATTTCAGCTCTTTCCTAGGTAATCCTCTTCATTGGCGGTGAGCAGAAGCTAGGATGACAGCAACTGTACAAGAAGGCACAGCTGAGTGATATAAAGCCACATCATTTATTCAATAGATAATTTCTATTCGAGAAAATCATTCTCTTCTTTCTTCTATTAATTTACATGCTTATTTTCTTTTCCAGGGTACTGTGATGGGCAAGAGCGAGGAACCAGACAGGATTAGCGTTAAGAGTGTTATTGCAATGACACTATAAATAGAAGAATCCCGTTCGGTCTTCTTTATTCAGTACGTATTTTATTTATTTTAGGCATTTTCTAGCTATTTTAACATATGAGCAACGACAGGAGGGATTACAGACTAAGAAAGTAGAATAACAAGGAGAATCCAACTGAAAACTATGTGTCGAGCAGCACAAAGAAGTAGGTTCCACTTTGTTATCTAAATTTTTACAACTTTCCTATTCATATATCTCTCTTTATCTATATTCACTAAACTTTGCACACTCCTCCTATTCTAAATTATTTTCCTCACTAATTATCTTGTGAGATAATAGCAGGGCAGTGTTTATACGCATCTCTATAGTCTTTATCTATTGATATCCTATATGATCTAAATTTTATTGATAATTATATTGATTACATTATTAATTTATATATTTTTTTTAGTCGCAAAACAAAAATCACTCATTTATGTAGCACTTCAGCTAATATAGCTAATTTCAAAAAAAAAAATATTGAAAGATAGTGTGATAGGCTGCGCAAAGCTCAACTTCAATCTGCGATTTATTCTTGCTTTAGGTAGGTTTCTCTAGTGCTTAAAAATGTATTTGTTCGCCCTGGGCAGCAGTCCCAAGCAAACAACACAATCTTTCTCGTGGCACCATATTGAAGATGGGGTGTTACGATACGCATTACAAAATTATACATTTTACATTTTTGAAATGTTCAAAATTAATCAATCATTATACTAAAGATAAATTTATTAATACTACAGGATTTTATTAACTCAATTATATAGAATAAGAAAACTAAATGAAAAATAATAATATAATACAAGTGCGAACTGTACGAGCCTCCTATGCAAAAAGTTAGCGGAGCGAGCTGCTTTGATACGTCGACCAGCTTGTTTTAAGTTAATATTATGTATACAGTGATATTTTACATTTTTAATATAATAAACATTAGCATAATTATTACAAATAAGAGAGAGATACACGTGAAAACATCTCTACGTTGTCAGCAAACTCAACACCTTCTTTTCGCGAAAAATCGCACTGCCTACATAAGAAAAATTGGCCATCCAAGTCAGGTCAAGGCCCTTTTAGACCTCGCCCGCACGCCAACCAAAGAGCGAAGATAAGAGATGACTGGAAAATTCCTCTCTTGTTCTTTTTATCCCTCCTCAGCTCATTTTCCTAGTTTCTTTATTTCTTCATCCTTTCTCTCTCACTTATACTCTTTTTTCAAAATTCTTCCTCATTCTTCCTGCCCACTTCCTCTCTCTTTTTTCCTGCTTCGTTGGTAGGATATTTTTTCAACGAAGGACGAGGTTATGACCGAAATTTTCGAATAACAGACGTGGAGTTAGGATGCGTTCCTTCCTTAAGATCGAGGACCTCAACAACATAATTTCAATTTCAAGTTGTCAATCACAAGTTCAAATTTTCGAGTCAAATTTAATCTCTAAATTCGTCAAATCCAAACTTCAAGTATTTTCAATTGTAATCGTCAATATCAAGGTTCTAACTTGCATCTCTCTTTTCACTAGAAACAAATAAAATCAAGAGTAAGTGTCTTTTAAGATTACATTCACCTTTTCTAGATCTTTTCTATTGGTTCCACTTTCACTATCAACCGAATGTTCGCTAGATTCAATTATCTGGACTGCGAACACTCAAAAACCTTCTCCGAATCACTTCTCTGCTTCAAACTCGTTAAGAAGAAGTAATTTAGTCCTAAGATTATCTTTCTTTCACCTCACCACAATTAAGGCCTTAGGCCACTCTAGGATTTTTAAAAAATCGTTTTTTTTTTTTTTTATTTTAAATTATCCCTTAAAACCTTTAAAAATATTGAGAGTACAAATTAGCTTGGCCCGTTTTCAAAAGATGGCTCTGGCTATTATGAATATTTAATAGTAACAGCTGAAGTTGGTGGTTTCAGAAAGGCTAGACATCTGTCAATAATATTCAGTTTAAATCGCTTCAAGTTTCATAAAAAAATCTTGTTTTCAACTGTGTTAAATATGTCCAATTTTGTGTTAATTAAACATAATTTGCGGGAGATTTTGATTTTCTATTTTAATTTGAAGAAAAGTGCAGCTGAAGCGGATCGAATGCTTGTGGAAGTTTATGGTGACAATGCTCCAACTGATAAATCTTGTAGGGAATGGTTTCGACATTTTAAGAATGGAGATTTTAGCGTTGAAGACAAGCCTTGCTCTGGACAGCCAAAAAAATTCGAAGACAAACAGTTGGAGGCATTACTCGATGAAGATCCGTGTCAAACGCAAGAGAAGCTTGCAGAATTATTGGAGGTGACTCAACAAGCAGTTTCTGTACGATTGGAATCCATGGGAATAATTCAAAAGCAAGGCAATTGGGTGCTTTATGAACTGAAACCAAGAGACATTAATGGGCGATTTTTCTATTGCGAGCAGCTAATTCAAAAGCAACAAAGAAAGAATACATAGAATTGTTACTAGAAATAAAAAATGTGGGGAGATGAAAAATCTTTTTTACAAAGAATTGTTTCTGGGGATGAAAAATGGATATTCTATGATAACCCCAAGAAGAAAAAATACTGCGCTATGCCTGGTCAATTGTTGCCATTGACCTCTACATCAACCCCAAAGCCGAATATTCATGGTTCAAAGATCATGTTGTGTATCTGGTGGGACCAAATAGGTGTTGTGTACTATGAGCTGCTACAACCTAGCGATACCATAAAGGCTGATCGGTATAGGCTGCAATTGATTTGTTTGAGCTGTGAATTACGAGAAAAACGGCCGGAATACAAAGACATGACAGTTATTTTTCTGCATGACAACGCTTGACCTCATGTGGCAAAAGTCGTGAAAAAATATTTGGAAACTCTGAAGTGGGATATTTTGCCGCACCCGCCGTATTCTCCGGACAATACTCCTTCTGATTATTGGTTGTTCTGAGGGATGCAGCCCGATCTGGCAAGTCATCGGTTCACTTCTTTCGCCGAAATCGAAAATTGGCTCCTAACTTGGATCACCTCAAATGACGAGACATTTTTTCGAGATGGAATTCGAAAATTGCCTGAGAGGCGGAAAAAAGTAGTTACTAGCAATAGACGATACTTTGATTAATCTTTTAATTCTTTTTATTTTAAAATAAATGCATTTTTGACCGCAAAAGAACGGACCGAATTAATTTGTACTCCCAATAGTATACCAAAAGATTATGACAGGGAAATATCTTTAAGTACTTATTTTTTAAAGTACAGTGCAAGGTTGGCTGGTAGGCATATCTGGTAAAATACATCCATTACATTGGTGACAGTGATTCTAAGACTTCTAAAGGCATTACTGATGCTAATCTTTATAAGAATATCACAGTCTTCAGGAAAGAGAGGGTAAATCGCATTCAAAAGCGAATGGGTGCTCGCCTACAGATTTCGAAGCGGAATACACGTGGTCTCGGTAAAATGGGTAAATTAACGGGAAAACTAATAGTTGAAATCTCTATTTATCATGGATTAGCCATTCGTAGAAACTGTGATTCAGTTGAAAATATGAGAAATAGTATATAGGCTATACCCAATCATAAATTATCTACTGATGCAAAACCGATGTACGATAAATGTCCAACCGAAGAGGGTTCATGGTTCTAATAGCAAAAAGCTAAAGCTACAAAAAGTTTGGCTGAGTATAAACATAAGCTAACTCTTTTAATTAAAGTTTATAAAGCTATCAAGCCAGTCTACGAAGAACTGACCAAAGACGATTTTCTTACTCGATGCATTGGCGGTTATTCTGAAAACTGTAATAAAAGTTTTAATTCAACTTCGTGGGCATTAGACTCAAAATCTAGTTTTAGTGGTAAAACTGTATAAGATATAGCTGTGGATATTGCAGTTTGCATGTACAATGATGACTTTGCTTTATTTTTGCACATAATGAAAGCGACGGATTTAGAAATTTGCCCAAACAGCTATGAAATGTGCTTAGAGGTTAACAAACAGCGTTAACAATAGAAAAGAAATAAAAAAACAGGAAACTATTCTAGAAAGCCATTTATATGGAGCAGGCATTGCGGATTATAGTTATTGCAAAATTTTTCATAACTTTCTATAACTTAAAACTTTAAACATGTTTATCACCAAACTACATATTTTCAGTTAGCCGTACCCATAACTCGAACAATTTTCAGTCAATTCACTTTAAATTTTAACAAGGTCTTTAAAAATACATTGTCTACATGAGTAGGCTTTTTCATATGGTATAATTTTTTTTTATTAACAATTTTCTGACGATTTTTTCTTCCAATTTCGCAAGTTTAACTTTTTGGAAGTGCGCCTTTTGACCAAAAATCAATATATATCAGAAAAATCCTGCGTACTTCTCTAGCTGTTGTTATGTACAATAAAAATAATTTAATGACTCATCATAATTCAAAATTTACAAGAGCTGTTAGTACGGCCGCGGGCCCTTCCAAAATAGAGAGAACATCTAAGAAACACTGCGCAGTCGCCATTTTCAGATTATTTATTCTATAAAAATTACGTCTTTTAGTTAATCATATGAATTAGGTTGCTGCAGATAAAATGGCCGATTTAGTAATATATTTTTTAACAGCTGCAACTTTTTATAAAGATAATTTCTTTAATCAAAATAGGTACCAATAGATGCAACACACTTTTGCTAACGAGATACAAGTACATTTATTCCAGTTTTGTTGAAGCCCGAGTTTCTGGTTCGAAGAAACTCCTCGAAGGCATTTTTGACAGCAGCTTCATTATTAAATCTTTTTCCTGTCAGAAAGTGATCCAAATGTTTAAAGAAATGGTAATCTTTTGGTGAGAGATCTGGTGAATATGGAGGGTAAGGAAGAGTCTCATAGCATAACTCCTTTAATTTATGGACCGTTGTTCTCGATACATGAGGTCGTGCGTTATCATGACGCAGTTTCACTAAATCCCTGTTGACAAGCCTAGGTAGTTGGATTATCAATTTCTGATGCATTTCATCCAGTTGAGCATAGTATTTCTCAGCATTGATGGTTTCGCCAGGTTGCAGGAACGGATAGTGGATAACTCCAGCTACAGACCACCAAACAGTTACCATTATTTTCTTTGGATGAAGGCTTGATTTTAGCATGTGTCTTGGCGCTTCATCGGCATCTAGCCATTGGGCCGATCGGTGACGATTATCGTATAAAATCCACTTTTGATCGCAGGTCACAATTCGGTGCAAGAACGGTTCCTTTTTGTTGCGGGAGAGAAGAAAACTTAAAATCTCTATTCGACACGTCATGTTCTGTTTGGTAAGATCATGTGGAACCTATTTGTCAAGCTTTATCACTTTTCAAGTTGTTGCAAGTGGCGGCAAACTGTCGAATTGTGAACGCCTAATTTCTCGGCAAGATCCCTTATGATTTGACAGGGGTCAGACTCCGCTAATGCATGCAGCTCGTCGTTATCGATCGATGGTCCTGGGTGTCCACGTGGCTCATTTCCAAGGTCTATATCTCCGAATCAAAATTTTTCGTACCACCGCCGAGTGGTTTGCTCGCTAACTGTATCAGGACCAAATGCGCTGTTGATATTCCTTGTTGCTTCCGTTGCAACGTGTGTTCTAATCTTAATTCGTATAGTAAATGTAGCCGTTCCTAATTCACTTCCATGTTCACTTTCTCTTTTTGTATTAACGATCACTATAAAGTGCAAAACAGAAATGACTACATAAACCAAGGTAGCAGTATTTATACTTCAATATGTCATATCATTTGCGCCGCCTTGTGCCAACATAATACACTAATATTGCAGCCAACTTTACGTCATTGCTTAATCGGCCATTTCATCTGCAGCAATCTAATACAATAAAATTTTGCCTTTGTAATCTCAATTTACTTTATATAATTCCTTTAAAAAGAAATCACACAAAAGCTTATTTTTCCAGCCTCTACACTGGTCTAAGGCCTTAAACTTTGTTGTTTTACTATGTTTCATAGTCAATATAACTAAAATAATTTTTAAAAAAATAATTACTGATAATTACAAAAAAAAAAAAAAATAGGTAAGGTGTTCTTTAACAATTTTTTTGGGTTAGTTTATTACATATAGATATTACATCCAATGTACATGAACAACGCTTGATGACATGCATAATTTTTGCAAATAAATCAGTTTGTCTCGGCATCTGATAACGAATTGACAGATTAAATAATTAATTGTATTTTTCATGTTATTCTATTAAATAAATAAATTTAATATTTTATATTTAAAATAAATTATTTATTTTTTTTTTACGAATGCAACAATATATACAGCCTGTCCCACTATCTAGTAAATATTTATAACACCTGATGCAGGGAGAAATTTTACAAATGAAAAACCTTGTTACATTAAAATCGTTGAATTGATTACTATTTAATTAACAATAGATTAACAGCCAATCAGATTTCTTCGCGATCAAGTAGGCGGGCCTCGAGAGGAAAAAACCAAAAAAAAAACAAAAATGGGCGGGGCTTTCAATTTTGAACTATATATCGATATGCGGCGATGTGTGTATCGCATTGCTATGTTATTGTTTCTCCCTACTTCGCCGCGAATTTTAATCCTGATCGTCTTATGTCCTCTCATTCATCTTATTTCTCTTATTCAGGCTATAGCACTAACGGTTTGGGTTCTAATCCCTAGTTCTGATTTTTTTATTTTTGTAGCTTCTGTAAGTCTTTTAGGTATTTCGATGAAAGCCAATATATCTAAAAGTTTTTTAATTTTTTCTATAATTAATGCTTAAGATTATTAATTAACTATGATTTTTTCACCATATATTTGATTGAACTTAATCTTTTATTGTAATTTCTATTTATTCATAAAACAAATATTATTAAAAAAATGCTGCGTCTTATTATTTTTACGTTAAATGCATAAAAATGCAATATGAGGTAACTGAGTGTGAAAGACTCGAGTGTATAATAGATTCAAGGTCGTTTTCCAATTTGTAACATCGATGAATTTTTTTTAAATATTTTTTTTAAAGGCATTTTTTTTTTTTTGGTGTAACGAATAATGTTATACAGCTTAAAATCTCGTGTGAAAACAAAATTTTAATTATTTTAATATCTTACTTTATGAAAATTTTATTGTATTTATCAAACAACTGACTATAATCAAGAATTATAATGATTAATTCATAATTTTCTTGAACACATATTAAAAGATGCTTACAAACGAATGAAAACTTAATCTAGAAAAACTTTAATATTATTTTTTGAATTTTACAAAGACTTGCAGGAGCTAAAAAAAAAAAAAAAAGAAAAATACGGAACTGGGGATTAGAACCCAAACCGTCAGTGCTATAGCCTGAATGAGAGGAATAAGAAGATGAATGAGAAGACAAAAGAAGATCAGAATTAAAATTCGCGTGTGGGGAGAAACAATAACATAGCAGTGCGACGCACACATTGCCGCATATCGATATATAGTTCAAAATTGAAAGCTCCGCCAACTTCTGTTATTTTTTTTTTGGTTTTTTTTCTCTCAAGGCCCGCCTACTTGATCGCGAAGAAATCTGATTAGCTGTTAATCTATTGTTAATTAAATAGTAATTAATTCACCGATTTTAATGTAACAAAGTTTTTTATTTATAAAATTTCTCCCTGCATCAGGGGTTATGAATATTTTCACTAGATAGTGGGACAGGCTGTATACTTATATAAATATCTACATTCAAGCACACATGTCCGTTTATAAATAATAATAAAAAAAAAAGGAAAAAGGAAAAGATTTGTAACATACTCGTATTCCTAAAATTCTAGATTTAAGTGAAAAATAAGAAGGGAGCCATTAGAGTTTACGGATCAAAAATTTCCTCAAGTAAAGAATTAATAACACACTTGTACAAAAAATCCTAGCTTCTTTGACATATACACGGTGACCCAATCTAAAAGAAGCACCCAAATAACTCGCCAGGGAGTACTCCAATCGAATAAGTGTTGGAGACAAAAATTGTAAAAATAAAAAGGGGAAAGCAAATGGTAGCTTTGGATTTGACCACGACTGTGATTATCAAGGTCATTTCAAAGTCATTTCAAAGTCAATTTCAGTTTTGTGAGGATCTTCAATCGACGAATAGTGGAAATTGTATCCGTTCAATTGTCTCGTATTATGAAAAGTGACTTCATCAGAAAACATCACATAATTCAAAAAATATGGCTCATTTTGCAATCTCGATTGAGCCCATTGACAAAATTGCAATCTTCTTTTAAAATCACGTTGCGTCAGCTTTTGGGTTAAGGTGATTTGATATGGATAAAAACAATTGAGTCCCATAATTCTTTTGATCTGGTTTCCTTCGGAATACCAGATCTTATTGCTATTTGCCGAGTTGAATCATGAGTATCTAAATAAAGACTAGCAGGCACTAACAATATCCGCAGATCGTTCCTTTCAATCATCATTCTGAGTTTTCGAGGGCCCATCCTCTCGCGCTATTCAATTCTGACAATAGTTCTATCACTCGGATGAAGATGCCTTTCGGGAAAATGCGCCTGATATAATCGTGCTGCTGCACGATAATGTTATGACATTTATCTAATCAGTAAAATGACTACAATTTTGTTACATGCATAATCAGGCACATTTGCTCAAATTATTAGGTTGCTGCAGATAAAATGGCCGATTTAGTAATAAATTTTTAAACAGCTGTAATTTTTCATAAAGACAATTTATTTAATAAAAATAGGTACCAATAGATGCAACACACTTTTTCCAACGAGATACAAGCACATTTATTCCAGTTTTGTAGAAGTCCAAGTTTCTGGTTAGAAGAAACTCCTCAAGGCATTTTTGACAGCAGCTTCATTATTAAATCTTTTTCCTGTCAAAAAGTGATCCAAATGTTTGAAGAAATGGTAATCTGTTGGTAAGACATCTGGTGAATATGAGGGGTGAGAAAGGGTCTCATAGCACAACTCGTTTGATTTATAGACTGTTGTTCTCGATACATGAGGTCGTGCGTTATCATGACGCAGTTTCACTGAATCCCTGTTGACAAGCCTAAGTCGTTGGACTATCAATTTCTGATGCATTTCATCCAGTTGAGCACAGTATTCCTCAGCATTGATGGTTTCGCCAGGTTGCAGGAACAAATAGTGGATAACTCCAGCTACAGACCACCAAACAGTTACCATTATTTTCTTTGGATGAAGGCTTGGTTCCGGTATGTGTCTTGGCGATTCATCGGCATCTAGCCATTGGGCCGATCGGCGACGATTATCGCATAAAATCCACTTTTGATCGCAGGTCACAATTCGGTGCAAGAACGGTTCCTTTTTGTTGCAGGAGAGAAGAGAACTTGAAATCTCCATTTAGCACGTCATGTTTTGCTCGGTAAGATGATGCGGAACCCATTTGTCAAGCTTTTCCACTTTTCCAAGTTGTTGCAAATGGCGGCAAACTGTCGAATTGTGAATGCCTAATTTCTCGGCAAGATCCCTTATGATTTGACAGAGGTCAGACTCCACTAATGCATGCAGCTCATCGTTATCGATCGATGGTCCTGGGTGTCCACGTGGCTCATTTCCAAGGTTCATATCTCCGGATCGAAATTTTTCGAACCACCGCCGAGTGATTCGTTCGCTAACTGTATCAGGCCTAAATGCGCTGTTGATATTTCTTGTTGCTTCCGTTGCGTTGTGCTCTAATTTAAATTCGTATAGTAAAAGTAGCCGTTTTTGATTTACTTCCATGTTTACCTTCTCTTTTTGTTTTTACGATCACTATGAAGTGCAAAACAAAAATGACTCCATAAACCAAGGTAGCAGTATTTATACTTTAATATGTCATATCATTTGCGCCTCCTTGTGCCAACATAATACACTAAAATTGCAGCCAACTTTATGTCATTGCTAAATCGGCCATTTCATCTGCAGCAACCGAATACATTATAATAAATAACTTCATACACAGGTTAGAAAAAAGAAAAACTATTAACAAAAAATTTACGTAGAAAAAAATTCCAAATGAATAAAATTGAGTTCAGTTATTAACTTTGTAAAAGATCTAATCGAACTTCATTGAAACAACGATATTGTAATGTGTTTGTTGAACATATAAGAGCTTTCTAATTTAGAATTAGTATTTCAAACAAAAAAATTTATAATGATGACCAAATGCAGAAAATGGTACTTGCAAAGATAGATATTGACCTCTTAAGTTTTTTCTTTTAGTCATCTTTGATTTATCTCATTCTGTTCTTAACGCCAACTTTTAAACGTCTTTAGAAGCCGGAGTCAAAAACATAGTGGAAACGATAAAAAGCTGATGAAAATAATATTTTCTTGCATTTATCTCAAATTGTAGATTGCATCAAAATAAATTTTTTTCATTCTGCGTATTTTTGCATTTTAACACGCTGATTACGAATATCATATGTAAAATTGTCAAAAATTTTATTTTCATGAAAAGTTGTAGATCTTATTAAAATACATGTTTGTGTAAGATAAGTAGAAATTTTTTTAAAAAATCTGATGTTGACCTACAAATGATCTTGAAAGTCGTTTCAAGGTTAAAATCAGATTAGTGGTCATAGTCCTAGTTAAATAATTGATGGTCATAGTCTTGGTTAAATTCAAGGCCATCATTCGCTTTCCCTTTTACATTTCTATAACTTTTGTCTTTAACACTTTTTCGATTGAAGCACTTTCTGGCGAGTTATTTAGGTGCGTCTTTTAAATTGAGTCACCCTGTATTTTTAAGTTATATTTTTTGTAAGCTTAAAGCTCATACAAAGCACACCTTCTAATTATTTAGAAATATTGTAATGCAACATGTTTAAGAAAACTCGCATTTCAAGATATCATTTAACTAATCTTACACAGTGTGTCCCATGAAAAACGGAACTTTTTCAAAATAAAGACAAAAACTCAATATTCCGGCAAATCTCATTTATTTTATTTAAAATAGTCTCCTTCCGCATCAATACAACGTTTTGCACGATTAATTAACATATGGAATGAGTTTTGAGATCATTTTTATCCATCAACTTTAGTATGTCGGTCGTCGCTCTTTGGATGGCCTCTACGTCGGCATAACGTTTTCCTTTCATAGGCAAGTGCAATTTGGAGAACAAGTAGAAGTCGCACGGAGCCAAATCTGGCGAGTACGGTAAATGGTTGATGGTTAAAATCGAATTTTTGATCAAAAAATCCGTGATCAAGTTCGATCGATGAGACGGGGCATTATCATGCAACAAACGCCAGCTCCCTTTTTCACGGTATTGTGGCCGCACACGACGAATACGGCTGAGCAATTGCTTCATAACACTAAGATAAAACACAGCAGTAATCGTTTGACCAGGTGGAACGAATTCACGATAAATAATACCCTCTGAATCGTAGAAACAAATCAACATTGTCTTCACTTTTGACTTTTCAAGACGACTTTTTTTCGGATTGGGCTCGGTTGAGTGCTTCCATTCAGCACTTTGACGCTTGGTTTCGAGATCATATTCAAAACACCATGTCTCGTCACCAGTCACAATTGAATATTTCAAGTTTGGGTCCTTTTTTGACTCTTTAATCAAATCCTTACAATATTGAATTCGGAGCAATTTTTCGTAGTCGGTCAATTTGTGTGGAACAAAGCGTGCACACACCTACTGTAGATTCAAATGATTGGTCAAAATGCGATGAATTGAATTTTTAGACACATTCAATTCTATTTTCATGTATCGCAATGAAGATTTTGGCTCATTTTTTATAAATTCACGCACTTTTTTAATGTTACTTTAAGTAACCACGGTATTCGAAGGACCTGGATGTTCGTCGTCCTAAATGTCTTCACGACCTTCCTGGATCCGCTTATACCACTCATACACTCTTGTACGGAATAGACAATGATCGCCATAAACTTGTTTCAGCAAATCATGCGTCTTAGTAAAGGATTTACCGAGTTTAAAACAGAACTTAATATTTGCTCTTTGTTCGAAGTTCATTTTTCGACCGATGCCACAAACACACTGTCACTTTGAGCGCGATATTTTGGTTTCCATTGAACCAAATGTCATACAATTTTGACAGGATGTCAGTTAAGAATGGACCTTTTCATTGCTAACATCCACCAATAGGTGGCGCCAATATAAATCGATGTTTTGAAAAAGTTCCGTTTTCCATGGGACACACTGTATATTTCGGCGGAATTCACTTTCTAGGGGTATAAAACCACCTCTAACTAACCACAAGTGGATTACTCTATTTTACCCAGAGTACACTAAGTTTAATCGTTTAGTTTTGTTAAAATTATCGAGCCGCGGCTACAAGTTAACCCAGCTTACCATCTACCACCTTACCATTCGAATTCACTAAAACACGCGGTTCTATCTCAATCCACACCTATAAACTACTCCTACTAAACCACAAGCAGGCTATCCCACCTAACCTTGGGAAGAGCGAGTTTGTACAAAAATGTATTGATGATGAAGAATATTTTGAAAAAAATAAAGCCCTTTCGAATACATAACTGTCTTTTCATTATTAAGTTCAAAGTATAAATAGCAACCCTCGTAATAAAAAGGGATTTACTCTATTATTGAGATTAATTTCGACGTAAAGACATATTTTTAAAATTAAAAGGCCCCGGAGAGATTAGATATATTAATATCTCACAGAATCAATATAACTAAAATCTAATAGAATTAAATCCCTTAACAAATTATTAATCTAATAGAATCAATACAAACAAAAGATAACAAATACATACCTAAGTAAAAACCATTCAGGTAATCTGGTTTTACAGTGAGCGAACAGAGAAATTCAATGAAATTCAATAAACATATAAGAAGGAATAGGGGGAAAAAAATTGTTTGATGTACCTTCAGCTTGGGAATATATCAATGCTTTTGATTTTATTTTCTTCGATATAACACGGATTCGCATTATATCTGATGATATGGTCCAAATAAATCTTAGACGATTCATTAAAATCACCCGATAATATTTTAAAAGAGAAGTCAAAATCGTAGAAGAGGTTGTTTTGCTTTGCTGTTCTTTGTCACTTAGTAAATTTGTGGCAAGTTATGCGCCAAGTATTACTCTCTAGGGCTTAACACTTTGTCACTTACGGACGTGTGGCTGCTTAACCCTTTCGTATTTACTGGCATCGTGACTGATGGCCTTTCCGCATATCAATTATTAGCGTAAATACATATAATTGAGGTCTTGCATTCGTTCGCCAAAGATCGCGCGGCTTATTACTTGATGAGCTTACACGCGCAAAATGCTTGCTTTCTGCACAATCGAGTATCCAGCCGACAGGAGTCGCGCTTTGTGCGAATTGTATTATTATTTACTTTGTAGCCACTGGCTTTAAAAAAGTCGTCCAAATAGGCACCGACAACGTTGCTGTGACTTGTTGTCATTATCAACAACGCCACTGGCAAGCGCCGTGATGGTCGTCGTCTGCTGCGTAGGCCCCACTAACATATGTTATGACCAATGACGCCTGGCATATATGAATTTTTTAAGGTGGTCGGCTCTAACCGTTCGCCAAGACGGGCGTCTTCTAAAATATATTCCGGTGTTATTTAGTGTTGGACTTGCGACCGCTTTTTCAATTTTTCTCAAAGCGACGAGCACATTTCTGGCAACCGTCTTCAGAAATCATTGTATCCCCCCTTACCCTACGAGGCTTAAGAACAGGAACCATGCACCAGCTGCCGAGTTCGAAAAAGTTTCGATCCCGTATATTTTCCCTCCCTCTCCTCCTCTCTCAGCAAAACTGTCACATCGCGTATCTGGGACTTCCCGATGCTTTTTTTTAAAACTTTTCAAAAAAAATTAATTAAAAAAAGACACAATCGATCTGGCGAGCTAGCTCTGGCAACATCTCGTACGACGATTTTTTCAAAATTTAATACTTAAGTACGTTGAGACGACTAGAAAAACGTTTCAAAAGATTGGAGCACGACGACGCAAAGGCGCTTGGATTAGGACTTTAGTTGATCATAATAACAGCCTTGCTGATAACGTTCATGTTCTACATGGAGTAGATAGATCTTTGATCAATATTTACATTGACAACACCAGAAGGAGCGATACTTTAGAAAAAAATATAAAAGTTATTAAGAGTCTCCAGATGAGCATAGTAAAAGCTACCAACAGGGCTTAAGACAATTAATAATACAAAGAAAAAGTTAGAAAAAGCGATTGAAAAAATGACATTGTATCATGAGTTCCTTTTGTTTTTCTAACAAAAGAAACTAAAAAAAAGACAGTAAAAAACAATAAATAATTAATCAAATTCAATCACAATTCATTACCTAGTTTTTTACCCTTCAAAACTAAAGCATTTCACACATTATTTTGAAATAATAACATCAATTTTATTCTACTTTAAAGAAATAATACATATTTTAATTAAAAACTAGAGATTTAAAATTAAACGTACGTTAGTATGTTATCAATTATAGTTTAACTGTTTCTAATAGAAAAATAAAAAATCATAAGTTTTTACTTCAATGTTATGTAAAAATATATCTAAACAATAATAATAATCAGATTAAAATACATTCTAAATATTCTTTTTTAGCAGACTATTTCAGATTAAATAATTCTTTATAAAAAAAGGAAAAAACGATTCAAGTTATAAATACAATAAAAACTACTTAACTCTGTCTTATTAAATATTCATGTAGAAAGTTAGTCAATCAAATATCTTTCAAACCATTAAAATAATAAATTTTGGCTGTATTTGAATGAAATTCGTAAAGTTAATTCAGGATTAAATACTTATAAAACTTCTTTTTTCAAACACCCGTGGAAAGATTCTTAATTGAACATATACAACATTAGTTACAAATTAAAACATGTTTGTGCTAATAACAACTACCGACTATATCTAAATAATATATAAAAATAATTATTTGTAATGATACATTAGAGTAGATTCCATACGATATAAGAGATAATATATTCCATGAGTTACACAATTTACCTATTCAAGATTACAGAGGAGTCTCAAAAACATTTAACCAAATAGGCCGATATTACTATTAGGAAAACATAAAACACGATGTACCTAGGCATATTCGACAATTTCTAAACTGTCAACTAATAAAATTAGTACGTTTAAAAACTAGGTAACCAATGATTATTACTAATACGCCAGGTACTGTATTTAACAAGTTAGTCTTAGATATTGTCGGTCCATTACATTCACAAAAGATGGTAGCAAGTATAAACAATGCAAGATCAATTGTCTAAATTTTGTCTCACTGTCCCTTAGGAAGAGTCTTAAAATGTTTCAGAAGTATTTGGTTATTCATGTGAGCCAAAAATATAGATTTTCAATGTAAAGAAGATGCAGTTAAATTTTGGTGCAATAGAGGATGTAAGCCGTACTAATTAGCTACTATGAAGAATACATATCGACAAACAAATAACAAGACACAACTGCATAATAAAAACAGCAAGCTGAACCAAAAGGCAACAGGTATGAAAAGTTACTCAAAATTTCGAAACACATTTTTAACATTTATAAACAAGCCATTGCAGTAAAACTGATTATACATAATATTGCTTTGAAGAGATGGCCTGTACAAAAATAAAGCTAAAACAGATATGCTTTTCTTTAAATATCAATTTGATGGGACCAAGAATTCAAAAAAAAAGTAAAATATCATATTACTAAAGCTCCATTGATAAATATTAATGATATAAAAAGCAAGAGTTACTCTTTTAAGTGAATGACAAGTGAATCTTCTAAATTAAAGTATTAATTCGAAATTTTGCACAAGCAAATATCGAATTATAAATGGATTAAAAAAGTACAAAGCATAACACAATCACTATTCTCGTTAATATAGAACAGCACTTTTTAGCCTACTAAATAAGCAGAGGGTAAGATGTTTTTGCCTTTATTTTTGGTATAGTGTTGAAGCAGAAACTTACTTCAGAAAATATATTAATACAAGCTTAAAAATCTGAAAAGCTTTCTAGGAAACTTTTCCAAAAGCAGATGAGAGAAACGTTTCTGAAAAATACTGCAAATTCATGAATACCTTTAAAAATTCATGGTTTAAAAGTAGATACTTAACTAATAGACCACCAGAATTTTAATAATCCTATTAAATCTTGCTTAAATATAACAGCAGAACTTATACAGAGCTTGCAGGGCAATATTGGAATTATATTATGTTGGAAACTATGAAACGGGCGTTTTTTGTTTGGTAAAAGACTTTGAATTGTTTAGTAACTCTAAAGAAAAGATTTTTTTTAAAAAGGCATATATGATTTGCCCAATCGTGGGCAAAAAGTCGTAGATGCCAATGGAAATTAATTTAATTGAATATAATAAGTAATGTAAAAAGTTGCGCTTTTCGTTTTTTATTTTCATTCAACGTCCGCTTCATAGTTTCCAACCTAATAATTTGTTGATAGTGTATAAAGCAGCTATGCTGGAATCATTTGTTATTTTTTTACGCAATATTATTATTGCAAAAATTATAAACTATAGGAATTAAAAATAAAAGATATCCGTGTTTGTAAATAATTTTGAATATTTCATTAATAGATAAAATTGTACTCTATATAAATTCTATTCATGTAATAAATAATATGTATCAAAAATAAAATAAAATTATTATTAAATTCAGAAGTATTGTAATTGTTTTTTTATTTATTAAAAGTTATTGCATGCATAAATTTCTCAGTTGCAAGAATCCACGTGAAAATTCACATGAAAATACTCGTGGATTTTTACATGGAAATCTACACTGAAATCAGTCCAATAACACACTGTATGTGGATTTCCACGTAGATTTCCGCGTAGATTTTTACGTGGATTCCCGCGTAGATTTCTACGTGGATTTCCGTGTAGATTACCACCTGGGTTTCAACGTGAAATCAGTGTAGAAATCTACGTGGAAATCAGTGCCGATATCTATGTGAAAATCAGTGTAGAAATGTACGTAGAAATAAGTGTAGAAACCCACACAGATCGAAAGGTTTTTAAAATGTCTTTAAAACATTTCATGAAAGGATAAAAACCTTTTTAAAAGCTTTAAAAAAATGTTTTTAAAATGAGTTTATGTCCATTTTTAAACCCTTCAGCAACGTTTTTTAGCTCCTTTTATAAACCTTTCGATACAAGTTTTAAAAACATTTCTATAAAAGTTATTTTTATTACATATGCAGTAAAATCTCAATAGCGAAATTATGTATTTAAATATATTCAAATTATAATTACATCTTAATTTAAAAAAATACTTTACAATATAGAAGAAATTTTAAATGTAAAATTAATACAATTGTATATGGATTGCCATGCAACTTATGATTCCAATTTAAATCTTAGTTCTACTAGCGTTTCATAGCGTAATGGTTAGGACTTCTGCTTTATAATGTGAAGGACCCGGGTTCGATTCCACCGTAGGTCAAACATTTTTCTGCGTTTTTTTCCGTAAAATAATGTGTAAAATAACATGTGCGACAATGCGAATAAACGATTAAATATAATGCGTATGTTAAAAATATGTATAATTATAATAAAAAATAAAATTCTAAAATATATAAAATACTCAATTAAAGTTTTTATAAAGGTTTTGAAACAGTATTTTAAAAGGTTTTATCAACTACTTTCAAAAATGTTTTTTTTAATATTTCTATAACTTTTACAGAAATGTTTCTAAAACTTGTATCGAAAGAATAAGTACCCGTGTTTGACGACAGAGGGCGTTCCTAAAGGAAGTTGGTATTATCATCGTGTACTGCCATCTATCAAACGTCGGTAAAACAAATTTTAGACTGATTGATAAGTTAGCTTGGATTTGGCAGCCATTCGAGTAAGACGTGTTTCGTGATTTTCGCTAAGATGGAAAAAGAGCAGTATCGATCGGTAATTCGCTTTTTGTTTTTGGATGCATAAAAAAGCAAAGTTGGGTGCTGTTTATGAGGACACTTTGCCATCTATGACCACAGTTAGATATTGGTTCAACGAATTTAAACGTGGGCGAACATCCGTTTTTGATTAGGAGCGACCAGGACGCCCGGCAGATGTGGTTACCGAGGAAATCATTCAATAAGTCTACGACATGATTCTCGCTGATCGACGAACGAAAGTGCGCGAAGTAGCAGAGGCCGTAGGTATGTTGACTGGATCGGCAATTAATATTTTACATGATAAGTTGGCGATGAAAAAATTTTCGTCCCGATGGGTGCCACGATTGCTAACGGTGGACAACAAGCGAATGCGGCTGTTAACTTTGAAGCAGTGTTTGGAGCAATTTAAGCAAGATCCGAAGGAGTTTTTGCG
Organism: Chalcis sispes; assembly: GCA_949987625.1. Lineage (NCBI taxonomy): Eukaryota > Metazoa > Arthropoda > Insecta > Hymenoptera > Chalcididae > Chalcis > Chalcis sispes. Next base: position 35,447,090 of record OX465097.1, read on the forward strand.
TCGAGTTGTCACCGTTGATGAAACCTGAACTCATCATTATTTACCAGAAACTAGGCAACAATCAAAACAAAGGATTTCTTTCGGTGAATCTGCTCCAAAGAAGGCGAAAACGGTCTCATCGGCCGGAAAGGTCATGGCGACGATTTTTTGGGATGCAAAAGGCGTCATCCTCATGGATATTTTAGAAAAAAAAAGAACGATCACTGGACAATACTACAGTGAGTTATTGGACCGCTTTGACAAAAAATTGAAAGAGACACGGCCGCATTTGGCGAAAAAGAAGGTGCTGTTTCACCATGATAACGCACCAGCACATTCATCCAGAAAACTGCATGAATTGCGTTATGAATTGCTGCCGTACCCCTCGTATTCATCCGATCTGGCTCCCTGCCACTTTTTTTTGTTCCCTAACATGAAGAGATGGCTTGCAGGAAAAAAATTTAGCTCAAACGAGGAATTCATCGCCGAGACAGAGGCGTATTTTGGAGAGTTCGACAAATCCTATTTTTTGGAGGGGTTAGAAAAATGGCAGGAACGTTGGGAGAAGTGTATCTTTCTAAAAGGGGACTATGTTGAAAAATAAAAAAAAATTTTCTGAAAAAATGGGGTCTTCATTTCTAACACGGGTACTTATGGAACCGCCCTTGTATAAAAGGAGCTAGAGAACGTTGCTAAAGGGTTTAAAAACGGACATAAACTCATTTTAAAAACATTTTTTGAAAGCTTTTGAAAAGGTTTTTATCCTTCCATGAAACGTTTTAAAAACATTTCAAAAACCTTTCGATCTGTGTGGGTTCCTACACTTATTTCTACGTACATTTCTACACTGATTTCTACATAGATATCGACACTGATTTCCACGTAGATTTCTACACTGATTTCACGTTGAAACCCACGTGGAAATCTACACGGAAATCCACGTAAAAATCTACGCGGGAATCCACGTAAAAATCTACGCGGAAATCTACGTGGAAATCTACATACAGTGTGTTATTGGACTGATTTCAGTGTAGATTTCTATGTAAAAATCCACGTGGATTTCTATGTGGATTTTCACGTGGATTCTCGCAACTGGGTTGTACATTAGATTTTTGATAATCTGTTATCGCTGTTAGCAATAAATAATTAAAATTCATTAAAAACTATCATCATTTATTATTTTTTTTTTTTTTTTTTATAAATTTTATTGAGTCTAGAGTATAATCCAATAAAAAATCAGAAATATTGATTATACTTAAGATGCAAATTAAATAAAAAAAAAGATTATTCTATAAAAATTCTTTGTAATTTAACATCTTTTTAGTAACTTCTTCTCCCATATTCGATTTAACATTTTAAATTTTAGATTTATGATAGTAAATTGGTATTCAATTATGACAAAACTCCACGTAAATTTATTGTTTTTTTTTAGAGTATTTTAAAAAAAAATTTTATGTGACTTAAGAAAATACAATATTACTTCTTGAAAATAAGAGAAGCTACTCCTTATGTCTAATTCACTTTTGATTGATATAGTTTTTTATAAGAACCGATTTTAATTTTATTTGGTTTAATAATATTTATTGGAAGTAAGAATATCTGTAAGAATGTTTTACGTTTTAAAATTTGGGGTGGATTTTACCCCTTAAACCATCGAATCAGCAGCTAAGAAAGACGCGTATCTGTCTATTTTTGTGATCTATTCATATGTTTAAAGCAAAGTTTCAAAAAAATTAGAGAAGACATTTTCTTGCCTTCCCTTATTAATCTCAGGGCAATGATTATAAAGTTTTTATTTTTATAAATAAGTTTTTTATATGCCGTAAACATTATAAAATATTAAAACATTAATGTGACTGACGTAAATATCTTCACTAAAGTAATTGTGACTTAATTATAATTAATATTTTAATGCATTATTTGAATTTGTTATTGATTCTTTTTTTTTTTTTTTTTTCTAAATCCGTTAGTTTATTTAATGAAATGGATTTTCTCTGATTCGAAATGTCTTTAATATGTATATAACAGGTCCATATCGACATTCGATTTGAACATGGTGAGCATGGAGATGGCGATCCATTCGATGGACCGGGAGGTACATTAGCACATGCTTATTTTCCTGTTTACGGTGGTGATGCTCATTTTGATGACTCTGAGCATTGGACGATCAACAGTTTTCGAGGTACAAATTTATTTCAAGTAGCTGCTCATGAATTTGGACATTCACTTGGACTTAGTCATAGTGATGTAAAATCAGCCTTAATGGCACCTTTTTACAGAGGATATGATCCAGATTTCATGATTGATACTGATGATATTTATGGAATACAGGTAATTATAAAGGTTATTAAATTTATTATGAGTATTTTAGAAATGTTAAAATATATAAAATGTTCAACTTTAAATTTATTTATTAGGCACTTTACGGTTCTAAAACTGAAGGAGTAGGTCGCGACACTAATGTTCAACAACAAACTACAAGTATTCCATTAACTGGTGAAGAAGATTCTCAATTATGTCTTGACTCCCAAATTGATGCTATATTTAATTCTATTGAAGGATACATCTACGTTTTCAAAGGTGGGTTTTTCTTAAGAGTATCAAACATTAAATGTACAATTACATAAACTTTGTGTAATGATATAAACATGACATTATAAAGGGGCTTAAACCTTGGTTTTTTCTCTGAGAGAGTAAAAAAAAGCATTTTGCAACAATTTTTATCGCAAAATGCAACTATTTTTATTTTGAAATACTCATTATCAAATTTTAAATATTTCTAAGATTAATTTACAATTGAAGTATATGAATTTAATAATCCCATAACATCTAATAACTCTATTATCTCCAATAGCCTGATAACACTACACTTCTTACTCTCAAATCCTATAATTCTGTGTCACAAAACCTTAAATTTTTAAATTATTAAATATTGACACTTACTCTTATAACCTTAATTCTTTTTAACTCTTATACAAATTTAATAACTCTTCAATCCTCTATAACCTAATAACCCAATAACTTTACATCCCATAACCCCATTTCTCATAACTCAATATCACAAAATCTTGAATTCCATAATCATTAAATGTTTGACGCTTATTTTCATAACTTGAAAATTTAAAAACCTAATAACTCTATACCTCTTTAATTTAAATCTTCTTAGTTAACACCAGAAAAAATTAGATTCTATTAAAATAAAATTGTTGACATTCAATTTAATAATTCAATAACATTTGCCACATTTTTTGCTAACTTAACACAGGGACCCAATTATAAAATCGTTAAGGATCTAAAATAAATCTATCACCAATTTATTAAAATAAAAAATATAGGAAAACAAAGCAAAATGCTAAAGGTGCTATCAGTATGGTCACACTAAAAATTACTATGTAACACTATATCACTGTGTGAAATGTGCCTAATCTCATAGTGTTCTAAAACTGACCATAACATCTTAGCCAATAGTACTCTTTGTTTCGGCGCTCATCCAGCAAACTCTAGAGGTTGCGATGCTTATAGAGAAATATTAGCTAGAAAAACTAACAAGCTGTAAATTTATATTACAGAAAAAACGCAAAAACGGTTTTCAATCCGATTACCCAACTCCCAACCCCACAATTTTCTAATGAACGGTCTAGACCAAATTCAGAAATTACCAACCGACAGAGTTATTCTGACATATTGAAAGTTAACAAGAATAACAATAATATCAACAACATAACTTCATGAGTACGTTAACAAGTCTCATAACAACCATATTTTCTAATATATCGAAATTACTATCCCAACAAAAGAAACTTCGAATTTTAATGAATTAAAATCCATCCGAAATATGAATTTAAAGTCTTGAACACACACATAATATCGATATACTATTAGTATCTGAATCACGGTTTACAGAAAACAATAGTGTTAAAATACGAAACTATGAAATATACGCTACTAACCACCCTGACAGAACTTTACATAACAGACATTGAGTAGCCATTATAACTTCGAGTATTAAACACGGTGAGCTTCCACAATTTAAAAAACCCCATACACAAGCAGCTCCTATCGCCTTAGAAATTAAAACTGTGACATTCAATGTTTTCTCCGTATATTAACCTTTTAAACACAAAATATCAGAGAAGCAGTATAATGAGCTTATTGTCATCTCAGATTCGCGCTTCATAGCTGGAAGAGACTAGATTGCCAAGAATGTCCCCTGCAGTTATAGGTTAACCTACACCAGGAGAAGAGAATTCAGTAAGACTTTTTAACTTAAAAGAACCGTGCTATGATCTCAATGGCAGAACCTATTAATTGTTTTAGTGATCTAAAATGACTACTGGGTGTGATAGATTTTTTCATTATTAAGGGTCTATCTAGACTCTTTCACATCATTAAAATATGCCAAGATACGGGTTCTAAGCAAGTTCTGTAATATTGACAATCGGGTTGCAGGCCAATACCTTTCAAATTCACTCATTTTTTTTTTTTTAAGTTAAAAATTGAACTTTTTACGCTGGATCATGAAAAAAGTATTTGTTCCTTTTTTTAGCCCTTACAAAAATAAGTGTAACATTTTAAGCAATCGATAGATTTGTATAAATCAAAATGCGTTTAAAGCAAATTTGCATCCTCTTCTGGATGCATATAGCGAGATATTTAGCCATTTCAAAGTTATAAGTTTGTTTTAAAAAAAAGTCACTTCTTTATAATGTTGAATATCTTGGTGTGTATGTATTATGGAAAAAAATTTCAAAAATAAATTTGTATTTTTTATATGTAGAATAAACATCCATAAAAAAAAATTCATTTTGGAAGAAGAAATTGTATTACATTTTTGACATTGAAACTTTTTTTTTAATTATTATTTTATAATATTAACCCTTTTAGTGCCAAGGAGCAGTGAAAAGCAGCGCGACGGCGCTCCTTGGCACTAAAAGGGTTAAAATATATAAAAGAATAATATAACTTGATAAAAAATATTTTTATTAATTAACAATAATTATTAATTATTAAAAATGAATTTTTTAAATTGATTAATTTTTGACAGAGATACAAAACTTTTAATCTCTCGTGATTTTGGGTTAGGGTGGGCAATACCTATTGACCGGTAGTGAAGTATCATGTGTTCACTAATATATTGACTGTTGTATAACTCTTATCCAGCAAGCCACCAGACTTGCTTTAAAAGGTATCATTTTACAATAATTATTATTATTATTATTATTATTATTGTTATTATTATTATTATTATTATTATTATTATTATTATTATTATGAGCACGCTGGCGCTTAGTGACACTACGATACCAGGCACACTGTAACGAAACCGCTTTAGGGAATAACTTCGTCACCAGATCATGTTTCTTGCCGCTTTTTTTCTTCTTTTACATTTCCATACGTCTGCCATACACCTTTAGAGAGGTGATTAGAAATTTAGGAATTCGCTATCCGATTTCCAATGGTCGCTGGATTGCAGCATACAGTCCGCTTCTGGGGTCATGGTTTACATTCATCTCCGCAGCCTAACAAAGGAAGCAGGCTGCCTTCGTATTTCCAGTGTTTTCGCATTTGAAGCAGGCGCCGGGGCGCCTGGCTTCGTCCAGTGTTCTTAAGACGCTATTTACGGCGATCTGCACTTCGCAGTCGATAATCATCTTAATTTTCTCCTTTCTTTCCTTTACATTTTCCATTTCTCCGACGAATACTTTCAAGCTATTAGATGCACAACTAAGTTCTCACTGTTTGTCAATAAATGGCTCCAGCAGTAAGTGCTTGTCGATTTTGACATTCAAAACGTCATGAAACAAGCCTAGCTATATGGTAAACAAATTACTTTGACACATTATTGATTTTGTTTCGGCGTCATATACTTTTGGTTGTGTGAAAATGTCTCATTTTGTGCTAAATAATCGTCATTTGCGGGAAGTGTTGATTTTCTTTTTTCATTTGAAGAAAACGGTGGCTAAAACACATTGGAAGCTTCAAAATGTTTACGGAGATGCTGCTCTAAGTAAAGCAACATGCCGTGATTGGTTCCGTCGCTTCAAAGACGGTGATTAGAATTGGAAGCATTGCTCGATAAGGGTCCATTCCAAACGAAAAATAAGCTTACTTCAGCATTAGGAATTACCCGCCAAGCCATTTCCAAGCAATTGCATGCGTTGGAAATGATTCAAAAGCAGGGAACTTGGGTTACTAATGATTTAAAACTAAGGGACGTTGAGCGTCGTTTTTTTACCTGTAAACAACTGCTCCAGCGGCAAGAAAAGAAGGGTTTCCTTCATCACATCGTGACAGGTGATGAAAAATGGATTCGTTACAACGACTCAAAGAGAATTCTACTACATGACCACACTTGGCGTTACGTTACCGGACCCGTTGAAACCTTTGAAACGCTTAAATGGGAAGTCTTACTCCACCCACCATATTCTCCAGATATTGTGCCATCCGATTATCACTTGTTTCGTTTGATGGCACATGGTCTGGCTAATCAGCAATGCCACTTATACGAAGATATTAAAAATTGGCTTAATTCGTGGATAGCTATAACAGACGAACACTTTTACCGCATCAGTATTCAAGCTCTGCCAGAAAGATTGGAATAAGTTGTAGCTACCTATAGGCAATATTTTGAATGATTCATTTTTAACCATTTTTTTCACAATAAAGTAGCATTTTTATTAAGAAAAACAGCGAGAACTTAGTTGTACACCTAGTACGAGTAAATCACTTTACGTTGATTCTCTGCGCTTCTTGCAACAGCAGGTCCCCTTTTTTTGTTTGCTCGCACAGAGGAGTTTAGTATTGATGGTGTCTTGGTTGACCGTTTGTCTAAGTCTTTCCAAGACATCAGTATATGTTGTCCTTTGCACAACTTCGATTATGACATTTTTCCAAATTCCCAACTTGGGCGCGGCTGCTGACGTTTTTCTTTTTCCCTCCTGTCTTAAGGTATTGACTTTGTGAAGTTTACGAACTCAGTTCTTCCTCTCTTCTATATAAGTGTATAGACACTTTCATGAAATTGAATGTATCAAAAGAATATTACAATAATAAACATTATTACATTAATAAACCCTTTATGTTGACAAATTTATATTATATAACACATAAAACTCCTGAAGTGCTAACTGTTAATGCTTAAAGAACTTCAACTTTTTGGTTACGTTTACGATGCATTAATAACAATAATGATAATATAGCACGAGAAACGTAATCATATTTTGAAAAAAAATTCTTTATAAAGAGAAAAATTTTTTGTTGCATATATAACTAGAATATTTATAATAATTTATTATTGAGTTTAATTTTTTTGTTATTATGAAAATATTAATTAAAAAAATTATTTCGTGTTTAAAAAATACTGCACTTTTCCCATAGGGCACACTAATACTGCCTAGTGGTGGAGTAGCCTTCATTATGTATATAAATAAGTTTATTATACAAAAACTCTATTATTTTATTTTTATACTTTTATGTATATATATTATTATATTATTGTACATATTTAAATTACTTTTATATATACATATTATTATATTATTGTACATATTTAAATTACTTATATTATACATATGTAAATTTGTTTAATATTACAATATAAATAAGTTTATATTTACTATTAAATAATATCAATATTAAAGTCGAAACTTCGTTCCTGTTTGGTATTAGGTTAAAATTTTGCATATATTAATTTATCTCTGATTACCATCAAGAAGGAGGACTTCCGAGAAAGACCTACGCCTCTGGACCTGACTTGAGTTTTCCAGAAAAGCTATGAGTGAGGAGCAAATCTACCCCAAAGTTTATAAATACTACCGGCGCACGAAATCGGCATAGACAACCACCATCAGCCAAGGAGTGTGTATATCGCTCTTTTCCAACAACTAATGGAAATGAGGACGCCAAAAAACGTGCCGAAATCGAAACGAGTCGACAGCGTCTCGGACAAGGGCATCAAATCATAAGTCCTCAGCAGACAGAAGAACTCGATCTGAATCTTAATGAGCCAACTGTGCACCATCGAAGAGAAAGCCCAACGGTAATATCGAAGAGAGTAAAAAAGAAGTCTCCACGCAATATCGAAGAAAGTAAACAGAGACAGAAAGAAGGCCTGCAAATCAACAAAAATAAGTAAAAAAATTAATTGAATTTTTATTTCCGTAAATTTATATTCATTTTTTTTCCAAATCTATTTTCCTTCGAAAAGTCGCTGGACTAAATAATGTTTTTTGACTTCTCACCTAAATTTCACATATTTCTAGGTCTTCTTCTGAGAGAAGTAGAAACTACAGTGACTTGTTACAATATCAATTCCACAACTCACACCTTTTCCATAAAATAAAATCCATCAAGTTTTCCACAATCGCTTATATGTCGCGTTATTAAAGAATCTGTCGATGAATTATTAAGCTCTTCTACACCGATATAATATTGTCAGGCTGACTACTTAAATTTCAACGAACTGATCTCTGGAGAGGAGAAGCATGCTCGATAGGCACTAGTAAAAAGAGAGTACAGCAAAAGCTCTACGTAAATTTGTAAGTTTGCACTATGCACATATTAACACGCAAGAAATTAGAAGCATTCTATCTATGTTTAGCTTTTTACTCTATATCCTTTATTAATGCGAGATTTATCGTTAAAAGATAAAAATCCAGCATCGAGCGGCAAAAACTTCCCGACCAATTAAACATATCTCCAGGCTTGCAATAAAGATCATTATATTGGGTTGTTCGATAATTAATGTCGCTTTTTTCTCATAGATGGCGTGAACTGCATATTTCATGTAGTAGCGGTTGCGTGGCGTATATTATTATATACTATTATGAAGGCTAGACTGTACACTATCTTCTGTCAAAAACTGAGCGTCATTAGTAAATAACAAGTTGGTTGAAAATGAAGTTGAAAATGGACAATCAAAGTGAGCATTATCGACATATTTTATTGTTTTATTTCCGAAAGGGCAAAAATGCGGTGCAAGCTCGGAAGAAATTGTGTGAAGTTTATGGTGAGGACTACCTTACTTAACGCCAGTGTCAGCGTTAGTTTGCTCGCTTTCGTTCTGGAAATTTTAATGTGCAAAATGCACCACATACTGGTCGTCCAACCACTACTGATGATGACAAAATAAAGGCGTTAATCGAAACTAACTGGCATATGACAACTCAAGAGATAGCAGAGAAGCTCGGCATATTGAATTCAACCGTTTACTTGCACTTACAACAGCTTGGTTACGTAAACAAACTGGATATTTGGGTCCCTCACGAATTAAAAGAAATCTACCTCACTAAACGCATTAATATATGCGACTCTTTGCTGAATCGTAACGAAAACGACCATGGATCAAGCAACATCAGCCCCCACGATCGACATCCAAAGCCAGTATTCACCAAAAGAAGATTATGCTTTCCGTGTGGTGGGATTACAAGGGTATAGTCTACTTTGAACTGCTTCTAAGAAACCAAACTATTGATATGAATGTCTACTGTCGTCAACTATCGAAATTGAACAAAGCAATTAAGAAAAAACGCCCTGAACTGGCCAATCGCAAAGGTGTGATGTTCCATCATGATAACGCCAGACCTCACACCTCTTTGATAACCCGTTAAAAATTAATGGAGCCCAATTGGGAACTGATGCCACATCTACCCTACAGCCCTGACTTAGCACCATCAGACTATCATTTGTTTTACTCCCTAAAAAACCATTTGAATGGTAAAACTTTTGATTCCGATCAGGCTGTTAAAAATAAGTTGGACCAATTCTTCGCTTCTAAAAACCAAGACTTCTTCGAACATGGAATTTTTCAACTTACCACAAGATGGCTAAAGGTCATCCAACAAAACGGTCAATATATTATTGATTAATGTTTGTTGTTCATATAAATAAATTCACTCTGAAAACCATGAAAAAAACGACATTAATAATCGAACAACCCAATAATATTCGCGTCAGTTAAAAAGAATCAACGTGATAATTTTTGGATAATATCGACCAAAGCATGGAATTTTACAAGCTTACAATTGAAAGATTAATTCAGAGCTCTAACTTTCTGTTCCTTATTATTTTTTCTGACGGAGTAACTTTCGGACTTAATAATAAGGTCAACTGCAAAAATTTCAGATTCTTGGGCAACAAAATTCATCATTAGCTGTAATGCAATTAGAAAAAAATATTTGCAATTACTAATAGAAAAGATACTTCTACCGATACAGGTGATAGTTCGTCAAAATTATAACAAGGTTTAGTTCCAGCAAAATGAGCATCCTCACGTTACTGGAATTTTGTCAGGAATATTTTGAATGATGCGTTTAATAATCAGTTGATAGGTCAGAGAGAAAAAATGAAATGATCAGCAAGGTTACCTGACTTAGCTCAATCTGACTCTTTCTTGGAACCTTCGTGAAAATAATTATTTTTACGTCTATTTCTACATAATTTCGCCAAATTTTAGCATTTAATAATTAATATTAATGCAGATATACTTTCTGCAATAATAAAAAATACAATTTAAATAGTTAATGAAAAAGATTTTGATGCCTGCTGTAAGGTAGGTTCTCACTTTAACTGACTAGGACAGTTTCGTCTTGCTTTAATAGTTAGCACAGTTTTAGCCTATTTTAGGATTATTCTCTAAATAAAATACATCTTTTACCTTCTGAACTTCCGAGATCCAAAAAAATACAAAAACGAGAATAACTGTTGCTTTAGATCACTAGATAATTCTTTTTAAAATAGGTTTCTTGTTGATTCATTTTAAAAAATTAAACCAAGCTTATGTACAAGGAGTTTTTTGAATCTTCCAACTCGTTTTTTAGGTTAAAACTACTTTTTATACAAAAAGAAGTTAAATATCATACGAGTATATAAAAATGTCGTATGAACACCATGAGAAAAGATAAAGGTGACAGGGAGAGCAAGAGAGCAAGAGAGATTTTCTATAATACACAGTATGCCGGAAAAGTTCTCGAACTTATTTTGTAGCGCTTGTACGAGTGGCGCCACCTCTTGGACGACACCAGTACTATGTTGCTACATCCCTCTGGAGTGTCTGAGAATTTTTTCACCAGTATCCGTTCATTAGTTGCCGAGATAGACGTGCTTGAGTGAACGTGTGTTTAGTACCCCGGTGCAAGCTCTATGATGGATGAGAAATTTGAACATCGTTGCGCAATTAAATTCTGCTATAAATTGAAAAAAAACTTTCGCGAAAACGAAAAAAATGATCAATTCGGCTTACGGTGAAGGTGTAGTGTCGCGTACAACTGTTTACACGTGGTTCAGTCGGCTTAAGAAGGGTAGAGAGTCGTTAGAAGATGACGAGAGAAGCGGCCAGCCGTCAACAGCTGTTACCGACAAAAACGAGGCTGATACATAAAGAATTTGTGCCCCCAAACACCACCGTGAATGCTGCGTATTCCGTAGAGGTGCCAAACGTCTCAAGCACCAGATTAATCGCATCAGGCCCGAGTACAAGGAACCGGGATCGTGGAGTTTGCTAGATGACAATGCGCCTGCTCATTCTTCGAACATTGTAAAGCGTTATATCGCCAAAAATCAGATCCCACGCATCAACTACGCCTCATACTCGCCAGATCTGGCTCTAGCCGACTTTTTCCTATTTCCCAAGCTAAAAATGGCCTTGAAAGGACGATTTTTTGAAGATGTACCGAGCATTCAAGCGGGTTGCACCGAGCGTCTCACAGCGATAACTTCAGAGGAGTACCAGAGAGCCTTCAAATCACTCATGAAGCGCTCAAATGAGTGTACATCTAGGAAAGGAAACTATGTTGAAAGTTAACTAAAATAAATTTGTTTGGATGTAATTTTCGATTTTTTATTTCAAAAGTTCGGGAACTTTTCCGACTTACTGTGTATATATATATATATATATATATATATATATATATATATATATATTTCGCGATGTGGCCTTGAGTGGCAACGGACGTAATCCGTCGTACAATGTCATTCGTGTGCAGTGTCGATCCGTGTACAACGTAGGATCCACCCCGGACCCTACTTTCTATAACGTGAGGGGCCTTACCTTAAAGCTTCGCTGCTGATAGTACTCCCCACTGAGCTCTGTTAGTTCAAATGTGTGCCAATAAAGGGTGGGCACGCCCGCGGAGGCGGCGGTATTCGGGAGAATGACGCTGAAAAAAAATAAAGTAAACTTAGGCGCACCCATTATGCGCAGTCAACAAAATACTATATACACTTATAAAACAGTATAAGTAATAGACTCAAGACCTCTGTCGAGGGTGACAATACAAAATAACGTAACGCGCAATTATTTTCCGCAAAACACGCATTCCGCATGTGTGTCAGTCACTCGCCTTGCTATGTTTACGCGCGGGGCCTCCTTGTGCGCGTCCTTTTTGTTGGAGCCATCGCCGTCCGCCACCGAGCGTCTCACAGCGATAACTTCAGAGGAGTACTAGAGAGCCTTCGAATCACTCATGGAGCGGTCAAATGAGTGTATATCTAGGAAAGGGGACTATGTTAAAAGTTAACTGGAATAAATTTCTTTGGATGTAATTTTCGATTTTTCATTTTAAAAGTTCGGGAACTTTTTCGACATACTGTGTAAATACAATATATATATATATATATATATATATATATATATATATATACATTCTGTCAAAAAAGTACTGGGAATTGTCGATTCAAATCTTGCGGGGCAATTTAGGCAGGAAAATTTTTTTTTTCTAGGTTGGTACAACTGTCCTTAATAACTATGCCAAGTTTAAGCGGAATCTGTCAACAAGTGTGTTTACAGTATCTGGTTAAGTCAGTCGATGTCAATAATGCGTGCCGATTTTATACGATGGGTGATTACGTTGAACAAAGGATTTGTCTAAAATTTTGTGTTGCGAATGAAATTTCGTGTACTGATGCGTTGAAAATGTTGCAATAGGCTTTTGGTGATAAAGCACTATCAAAAACTCGCGCGTATAAGTGGTACAAAGCCTTCAAGGAGGGTCGTGAAGTCGTCGAAGACTTGCCTCGTTCCGGACGCCCATCAACGGCTTCGACCGCAGATAACGTCGATAAAATTAAGGAAATGGTGCTTGAAAACCGTCATACCAGCTTGAAAGAGAGAGAGAGCACATGAACTTGAGATATCCCACGAGTCCACACGTACGATTTTAATTGATATTTTGGGCATGAAAAAGGTGGCCGCAAGACTCGTTCCAAAAGAGCTTAATTTTCTTGAAAAACGCTATCGCGAACAGGTCGCTTCGGACATGCTGGATCGCACCAATTCCGATCCCACATTCATGGAATGCATCATAACTGGTGACGAAACGTGGGTGTACAAGTACGATATGCAAACAAGCCAGCAAGCATCAGAATGGGTGGGAAAAAATGAGCGGTAACCGAAAAACCACGCCAAAGCCGCTCAAAAGTGAAGGTGATGCTCATTGTTTTCTTCGATATCCGTGGCGTGGTGCACTACGAATTCGTTCCAGAGGATCAGACGGTAAACAAAGAGTATTACCTAGGCGTTATGTAACGTTTGCGTGAGCGTATCCGTAAGAAACGGCCAAATTTATGGGCGAACAACTTGTGGATTTTGCACGACGATAACGCGCCGTCTCAACGAGCTACGATTGTGACCGACTTTCTCGCCAAAAACTCAACGAACAACCACCGTATTCGCCGGATTTGGCTCCCTGTGACTTCTTCCTCTTCCCAAAACTTAAATTGCCGCTCCGTGGCACCCGTTTTTAGTCGACTGAAGCCATTAAACAAAATTTGCCGCTCGAGCTGAAATCCACTGACTTAACCAGCTACTGTAAACACACTTGTTAACAGATTCCGCTCAAACTTGGCATAGTCATTAGGAACAGTTGTACCAACCTAGAAAAAAATTTTGCCTGCCTTAATTGCCTTGCCAGATTTAAATCCACAATTCCCGGTACTTATTTGACAGAATGTATATATATACACACTACCGTTCAGAAGTTTGGAAATACCCGATTTATATTAGATTAAAAAAAATACCGTAAATAAATCTTTAAATAAACACGTTATTATTGAAGTTCATTCATCATTATGACCATGCTTATAACAATAACGAACAAAATTACTGATTTCTTACCAGTTATTTTTTATTTTGAAAATAGACCGGCACACGTGTTTTATGACCACAAAGGTAATGAGATATATTATTTTTGCATTTATTTGTACTGAATATTTTTTACTTAATGTTATTCTAACGTTTAATTAAGATTTAAGTGTAATAAATCATGACTTATGTGTTTTATTGTCGTTTTCATTTAAATTACCATAGTGTTTCCAGACTTTTGAACGGTAATATATATACAGGGTACGTACGGTATTTGAGGACATGCATAAATGTGACTATAACTTCGCGAATTTTTTTTTTTATTTTTTTTCCTTTTCAGATAAGAAATGGCGGACTACAGCATCACTCAAGAAATGAAGAGACATGCTGTCATCGTCGCTATATGTGCGAACCATACAGATTTAGAGATCTCTAATTTTCTTAATTTCGCCCGTTCATTCGTGCATAAGGTTCGCCGTGAATTGGAAGCATCAGGAGGCGATACAGAATCGGTTGCAAAACGCAAAAAGCACGAACAACGTTCTGACACTGTCCGATCTGCAGAATTTTTAGAGCAAGTGCAAGCGATCATAGACGAGGACCCTTTAAAATCAATGAGGGTCCTTGCGAGTGAGCTTCATGTTTCTGAGCGCCTTATTCGTAGAGTTGTCCACGAAGACCTTCGGTATAAGTCTTACGAGATGCGCAGAGGACAGTTCATGTTGGAACGAACACGGGAACAGAGAGTTTTCTGATCAAAACGTCTTATAAACAAAATCAAACAACCTGAGGCGCCCAAAATGTTATGGTTTTTTTCCGACGAAAAAAATGTTGACCAAGATCAAAAGACCAATCGCAGATATGACAGATGGCTATGTTCAAATCCTACGGAGGTTCCTGTTGTTATGCACACAAAATTTCCAGCCACTGTTATGGTTTTAGGTGTTGTCAGCAACGAAGGACATGTTATGCCACCACACTTTTTTACTTAAGGACTTCGAGTGAACTCTGCTGCATACATCGAGGTTTTGGAGACGCTAGTCAAACCCTGGGTAGACAATGTAAGCGGAGGCAGACCATACATTTTTTAACAAGACTCTGCTCCTTCACATAAAGCGATGGCGACACAAAATTGGATGGCCAAAAATTTTCATGACCACATAACACCGAACCTATGGCCACCTAGCTCCCCAGACCTTAATCCTTTGGATTATTACGTATGGGGCGTAGTTGTGCGTGAGACCAAAAAGCGTCCTCATAACACCACTTCTTCGCTGAAGACTGCTATTAATGCCGTTATTGTCAATATGAACAAGGAGCATTTGATTCGGGCATGTAATCGTTTCCGGGCCCGGATCGAAGAGGTTATTGCTGCTAATAGCGATTTTATTGAATAACTTTATAGCCATATATTAATTCAACGTTGCTAAAAAAATTCCTAAAATTTCATTAAATTTTATTAAAAATACAAGCTAATTAATTTTACTCTCAAGTTGTCCTCAAATACCGTACGCACCCTGTATATATATATATATATATATATATATATATATATATATATATATATATACATATATATATATATATATATATATATATACTGGAAATAATGCTGTAGAATTTTTTGAAACAACTTAATTTAATAGAAGATATTTCTAGGAAACTATTATTGGAAATTGACATCAAATGGGGTCGAAAGCGGATATCCAAGATCAATTAGTATGTCTTGGAAAGGATTACCTGGAAATATTGATGCAGCATTTACTTACAGAAATGGAAAAACTTATTTTTTCAAGGTACTAATGTTACTGTAAAATATTATACTATATTCCTTGAATTATGTCTTTTTAATTATTATTCAATTTCCAAAATGTAATAATTATATTGTACAATTTCATTAGGGTTCTAAGTATTGGAGATTTATAGGAAAAAGAATTGACGGTGACTATCCAAAATATATAAGTGAAGGATTTACTGGTGTTCCAGATAATATTGATGCAGCGACGGTTTGGACGGGTAACGGAAAAATCTATTTTTATAAGGGTACTAAATTCTGGAGATTCGATCCTTTGCAGAAACCTCCAGTTAATAGCACATATCCTAAGCCTATTGCAAATTGGAAAGGTATACCTGATAATGTCGATGGAGCATTCAATTATCATGGCAATACGTACTTTTTTAAAGATAAACTTTATTATCGATTTAATGATAAACTATTTTCTGTGAGTATTATTAAACATTACAATAAAGAAAATTTTTACTATAAATACATATTATCTCTTGAGAACGGTATTATTGTATGTGCACTTTTTTTCAAAATATCAACAAAAGTAGTTTTCTGTAAGTAATGCTATTAACATTCAATAATAGTAAATGAAAAAAAGTATATATTTTCAAAAAACAAATTTCTGTTTACAAAAAGAATCTGTTTAAAATTTTATTAATTAGCTAAAAATGAGTTATTGGCGAATTATTTCGTCAATTTGTAGAAATACAAATCGAGGTATTTTCAGCTTAGATTGAATGAAATTATTTAGAAGTAAGACATAATGAGAGCAGCATATATCGAATATTAATTGAATTTTAATTATTGGTTTAAAGTGCTTCCCAATAAGATTCAATAAATTTTATTCAATTCTAAAATTTTGTTGGAAAATTTTAGAGAGCAGTAAGTTAGATTTTTGCCGTGAATAAGGATAGTTTAGTTAGATTCGTTTTCTGATTTTATTGTTGAGATTCAGAGTTTGGGAAGCTTTTTGCTATTTGGAGAAAAAGAGTTTATTTTGTTGGTTTAAGACATAGATCGTTTGTGGAGAAGGTCGAGTATAAGGGCGGGAAGATTGATTAAAAGAGAAAAAGGAAGTGAAGGAGTGTTAGTGTCGGTTAGTCTTATGTAAATTCTGTTAAGAAAGTACCAGGAATTGGTCAAAAAAACACAAAACATGTACTATTTATCCAAATTTATTGTATCACCTTCAAAGTAGGCCCCTTTCAAATTAATGCACTTACACCAACGAATGGCCCAATTATCAATACATTTTTTAAACGAATCTTCCGGAATCGAATTGAGCACTCGCCACGAATTCTCTTTTAAGTCACCTATCGACTGAAATTAGATTCTTCGAAGTAGTAATTTGAGTTTTGGAAAAAGAAAAAAGCCAGCAAGAGAAATATCAGTCATCTCCATTTCAGGAGAATACGGTAGCTGATGGATAAGATTTATTGAGTTTTTGGTCAGGAATTCGTTCACAATGATAGCTTTGTGAGACAATGAGTTATTTTAGTCGAGTAATAACGCGTTTCATGCCTACACAATCGATTAAAATAGTACAAACTGATTTGCGAGACACAAAAATTTCAGCGGCAATCTCTCTTAAGCTTAAACATCGTTTTTTAGTCACCATTTCCTTTACTTTCGTGATGTTTAGTTCACTTGACGATGTTGATAGCCGACCAGAGTGAGGCGAATCTTTCACTAAAACTTGACCACTTGTAAATGCATTTTAACATACCACTCATACGCACAAGTTTTTGATAAAATCGATTCACCATAAGCCATGTGTAACATTTTCAGTGCATCAGCATAATAAATTTCATTTGCAATGCAAAATTTAAGACAAATTTTTTGTTCGATATTTTTCTTTATTTCGAAAATCATTAAGCACACTTGAGATGAACTCATCAAAATAGCGCACTGTCAACAAGTTGAATGATAAATGATGATCAAAGTTCGCCAAAGTATAAAGGAGAGTTGTGCTTACTTAGTGACATTAAGGATTTTGACAACTCCTACATACGAATTTTTTAAATGATCGATTTACGGTGCTTTCTGGACAAACATGTATACCATTGTTTCATTATAATAAATTATTTAAGAGCGAATGTGTGTAGTTTATTCATCATGCTTCCGCATGTCTGTTCATTTTACATGTATACGAGGGCGGTTCAATAAGTACCCGTGTTAGAAATGAAGACACCATTTTTTCAAAAAATTTTTTTTTATTTTTCAACATAGTCCTCTTTTAGAAAGCTTGCATCCCAAAAAATCGTCACCACGACCTTTCCGGCCGATAGGACAATCGCCTTCTTTGGAGCAGATTCACCGGGAGAAATCCAGGGTTTTAATTGTTGTTTAGTTTCTGGTGTGTAATGATGAATCCAGGTTTCATCAACGGTGACAACTCGACGCAAAAACTGCTTTGGATCTCGCTTAAATTGCTCCAAACACTGCTTCGAAGTTAACAGCCGCATCCGCTTGTTGTCCACCGTGAGCAATCGTGGCACCCATCGGGATGACAATTTTTTCATCGCCAACTTATCATGTAAAATATTAATTGCCGTTCCGGTCGACACACCTACGGCATCTGCTACTTCACGCACTTTCGTTCGTCAATCAGCGAGAATCATGTCGTAGACTTTTTGAATGATTTCCTCGGTGACCACGTCTGCCGGGCGTCCTGGTCGCTCCTCATCAAAAACGGATGTTCGCCCACGTTTAAATTCGTTGAACCGATATCTAACTGTGGTCATAGATGGCGAAGTGTCCCCATAAACAGCTTCCAACTTAGCTTTTTTTTGCATCCAAAAACAAAAAGCGAATTACTGAACGATACTGCTCTTTTTCCATCTTAGCGGAAATCACGAAACACGTCTAGCTCAAATGGCTGCCAAATCCAAACTAACTTATCAATCAGTCTAAAATTTGTTTTACCGTCGTTTGATAGATGGCAGCACACGATGATAATACCAACTTCCCTCAGAAACGCCCTCTGTCGTCAAACACGGATACTTATTAAACCGCCCTCGTATATATATATATATATATATATTGTGACAGGTGGCTTATCCAGGCTAGACCACCTGCCATGCGGTGCGAGGTAGAGTTCGTGGTGTGACTACACGCGGCGCCGTCGATCAAGCGATCAATGGCGCGACGTGGGAGAAGGCGCGAGAATTCGCGGCGTGCCGAAACGCGACGCCATCGATCAAGAATCGATAGCGCTACGCGGGAAAATCGATAGGCGCGAGAGGGGAAGAAGGAGCGCACCCCTCAATCGATCTTCTCGTCCGCGTCGTGATACGAGCCACATGCGGTTTTTGCAGCATCGCTTTTCTCCGCCGTTAACACGAGGGTTTTGCCGCCGCTCTCACCAAAGCCAAATTTCCCGGTAAAAGGAAACATTGTCGAGTTCGAGAGGACGAGTATCGACAGTAGGAAAAGTAAGTGGCCACTTATCGTTAGCCCGCGATAATTTATACGTTACCGATAATATACACAGTGTGCCCCATGGAAAACGGAACTTTTTCAAAATAAAGACAGAAACTCAATATTCCGGCAAATCTCATTTATTTTATTCAAAATAGTCTCCTTCCGCATTAATACAACGTTTTGCACGATCAATTAACATATCAAATGAGTTTTTGAGATCATTTTTATCCATCGACTTTAGTATGTCGGTCGTCGCTCTTTGGATGGCCTCTACGTCGGCATAACGTTTTCCTTTCATAGGCAAGTGCAATTTGGAGAACAAGTAGAAGTCGCACGGAGCCAAATCCGGCGAGTACGGTGAATAGTTGATGGTTAAAATAAAATTTTTGATAAAAAAATCCGTGATCAAGTTCGATCGATGAGACGGGGCATTATCATGCAACAAACGCCAGCTTCCTTTTTCACGATATTGTGGCCGCACACGACGAATACGGCTGAGCAAACGCTTCATAACACCAAGATAAAACACAGCAGTAATCGTTTGACCAGGTGGAACGAATTCACGATGAATAATACCCTCCGAATCGTAGAAACAAATCAACATTGTCTTCACTTTTGACTTTTCAAGACGACTTTTTTTCGGATTGGGCTCGGTTGGGTGCTTCCATTCAGCACTTTGACGCTTGGTTTCGGGATCATATTCAAAACACCATATCTCGTCACCAGTCACAATTGAATATTTCGAGGTTGGGTCCTTTTTTGACTCTTTAATCAAATCCTTACAATATTGAATTCGGAGCAATTTTTTGTAGTCGGTCAATTTGTGTGGAACAAAGCGTGCACACACCTTCCGTAGATTCAAATGATCGGTCAAAATACGATGAATAGAATTTTTAG
This sequence comes from Chalcis sispes, assembly GCA_949987625.1. Lineage (NCBI taxonomy): Eukaryota > Metazoa > Arthropoda > Insecta > Hymenoptera > Chalcididae > Chalcis > Chalcis sispes. The sequence goes on from OX465097.1 coordinate 35,467,252, forward strand.
ACATATTCAATTTCATTTCCATGTATCGCAATGAAGATTTTGGCTCATTTTTTATAAATTCACGCACTTTTTCAATGTTACTTTGAGTAACCACGGTATTCGAAGGACCTGGATGTTCGTCGTCCTAAATGTCTTCACGACCTTCCTGGAACCGCTTATACCACTCATACACTCTGGTACGGGATAGACAATTATCGCCATAAACTTGTTTCAGCAAATTATACGTCTCAGTAAAGGATTTACCGAGTTTAAAACAGAACTTAATATTTGCTCTTTGTTCGAAGTTCATTTTTCGACCGATGCCACAAACACACTGTCACTTTGAGCGCGATATTTTGGTTTCCATTGAACCAAATGTCATACAATTTTGACAGGGTGTCAGTTAAGAATGGACCTTTCCATTGTTAACATCCACCAATAGGTGGCGCCAATATAAATCGATGTTTTGAAAAAGTTCTGTTTTCCATGGGACACACTGTGTATTTCCGTACACGCGCGAGACCGCGTTGTAGTTAATTCGTATAGGCCGTGCGAGTGCAAATGAAAGAGCTGATCTCACTCGCGCAACCGTAGAATAGTTATACAAGTGAGAGAAAGCCACTTTCACTCATACAAGCATAAGGCACGCAGTTGAGCGAGAGGACCGAGCTCTCTCACTCAACCATAGACTATCTAGGTGAGTGAGAGAACCACACTCACTCGTCCAGTCATAGACCACGACAGTATAGAGGGAGAACTGCTTGCTCTATATCGGTCGTCCATAGACTACACATGTGTGTACAGCTGCGCTAATCGAAGAGGGTGCACATGCACAGTGCGCACCTCGCGAATTAGTATTGCGCGTGTGGCAATACTAATTGCTCATTACCCGAACGGATCTCTACACGATAAATATTTAAGTTTTGTATTATTTAATCTTAATTTTTCATTAAATAAGCTTTTTAGCACTTAGCAGGTGTAATTTTATTTAATTGATTCCCTACAGCTTCTCTATCCCAAATACCGCTGCCTCCGCGGGTATGCCTACTTATTGTTGGCACACATTCTGAGCAGCCAAGCCCGGTGGAAGCAGCACCGGTGGTGGGGCCTTAGGCAAGGCCCCTCACACGTGAATTAAAGCAGGATCTGAGGAAGATCCTGCGTTGCTAACGGGACGGCATTGCACGCGGGTGTCATTGCACCGGCGGCTAACATCCACTGACACCTGCGGCTGCGTCGGTGGATCCAGCGGCCTGCCAGGCCCAATCCGGGGCCTAAAGACAGTGCTTACGTGCGAGGGAGAATGTTGCACGCAACCTAGCTAACTATACCCGTTACAATACATATATATATATATATATATATATATATATATATATATATATATATATATATATATATATATATATATATATATATATATTAGGTGCGCAACTAAGTTCGTGTAGCTTCTCTTGATAAAAATGATTCTGATTAAAATAAAAATTTATTAAAAATAAATGGTTACAAATGAATCATTCAAAGTATTGCCCATCGCTAGTTACAACTTTTTCCTATCTTTCTAGCAGAACTTGAATACCATTACGATATAAGTGTTCGTCTTTTGAAGCTATCCACGAATCATGCCAATTTCTCATATCTACATGTGAGCGGACTAGCCATCGAACGGAACAAGTGATATATGGATAGCGCAATATCTGGGGAATGTGGCTGGCGAGGTAAGACTTTCTATTTGAGCGTTTCAAAGTAGATTTTGACGGCTCAATTGCATCAATTAAATTCGATACCGTAGTCCAGTAATGGTTTCGTTTGGTTTTAACAGTTCATAGTAAATAACACCGAACTGGTTCTATCAAATACACGGCATAACCTTCGCAGCAAGAATAGTGGCCTGAGCCGACGATGTAGAAGCATGGCCAGGCAGTCCCAATGACTTTCTTCTTATTGGGTTGCTATAATGAATCCGTTTTCTATCACCTGTCAAGATGCTTTAAAGAAAACCCTTCCTTTTTTGTCACTAGGGTAGTTGTTCACAGGCGAGAAAACGACGCTCAACATCCCTTGGCCTCAAACCAGAAGGAACTCAAGTTCCCTGCTTTTGAATCATTTCCAAGTCATGCAATCGCTTTAAAATAGTTTAGCGGGTAACTTCTAATACTAAAGCAAGCTTATTTTCCGTCTGGCATCGATGCTCGTCGAGTAATGTCTCCAATTCAGCGTCTCTAAAATTATTTGGCCTTCCTTTACGCGGACGGTCGTCAATATCGAAATCACCGTCTTTGAAGCTATGGAACCAAATACGGCATGTTGTATTAATGAGAGCAACACCTCTGTAAACCTTTTGGAGTTCCCGATGTGCCTTAGCCGCCGTTTTCTTCGAACGAAAGAAGAAAAGCAACACTTTCTGCAAAAGACGATTATTTGGCACAAAATGAGACATTTTCACACAACCAAAAGTATATAACTAATGTATCAAAGGGATATGTTTACTTACTGCTGGAGCCATCTACTAACAAACAGCTTAAACTCAGTTGCGCACCTGATACTTACAAACATACGTACATATATATATTTATATATTGTCACGGAGAGCACTCCGTACTTCGCGCGCATTCGTATTTCGCGCGCTTTCGCCGCTCACACAGGTGAAATCGTACCTCGGTATCGCGACGGTCTCGGATGGAAAAATACGGTACGCGCCAGCATTTAAAGATAGGCATGTATCGTATCGAGATATTTTTAAGATGAGGCTAGATAAGCTAGTTTTCTCGCGTCTAGTCTAGTCTAGTGCCGCCATTGCTACTTTCGAGACGCGTCCCTTTTTCTTGCGATTTCGAAAAGTTTTTACGTTTTTACCGGCGTGCTCCCGGTCGCGCGTGAGCAGTGCAGGTGCCTCGCAACTGATTGGCGCATTTTAAGCGCCGCCACCCCACCGCAGAAACGAAGCAGCAGACGGCATTCCCGCTTCTCGCGGCGTTTTCCTTTTTTTTGCGTACGCGGCTGACCAGCCAAATTCGTAAGTTTTTCTCTTGTATATTTGCGAGCGCGCGTTTTGTTTGCGCAGGGATAACCTTCGCCAGTTACTTTCCTTCTTTATTATTTTTTTAATTTATTTTATTCGTTTGACGCGGTTCGTGCGAGTAAGAAAGTGCTATCTCTCTCACTCTAGTAGGATCAGTGCGAAAGACTTGCGTTCTCTCTTGCACCCGCGTTAGACTAGGCGCGAGCGAGTGAGAGAACGTTTTCTCTCTACCTCCTACGGGTACAGTGCGGGAGAGTCGCGTTCTCTCTCGCACTCGCATAGTGTAAGGTGCGTGCAAGTGAGAGAACGCTTTCTCTCTCACTTCAGTAGTTACAGTGCGGGAGAGGTGCGTTCTCTCTTGCACCTGTATAGTACGAGGCACGCGCGAGTGGAAAGGCCTCTCTCCGGCTCCTAGGGTCCGCCGCGGGAAAGTCACGAACTCTTCCGCGCACGCGCGTGGACGCTAGAGTTCACCGCGCGGGAGTTGCAAGCTCTCTCGCTTGATAGAGTCCGTTGCAAGAGAGCTACGGACCCTAGCGCCTAGAGCCCGTTCTCGCTGGGTAACCTGCATTTATTCTGCGGTTAGTTATACCTTTTATTGTCTGCGTCCCTGGTGTATCTTATCGTTATATTTATTGTATTCGTTATTCATTTTGTTTTATTTATTTTGTTGATTATTTATTACTTTTTTGTTTTAATAAATTATATTATTTTTTTTTTTCCTCTTCGTTTCTTTTCTTTATTATTAATTAGTATTTGTTTATTTTTTATAGTTTCTAAAGATCGTTTTGTATTTTTTTTTCTCTTTTTTTTTTCTTCTTGGCCTATTTTTATATAACGAGGAAATTTAAGCTTCCCTCCCGAATACTGCACTCTCCGAGATTCTAGCTAGCCGGCGAGGACGACACACGAGCCACGCAACGACGATTGCGCGGCGTTGTAACGAGTGAGTTAGGTCCAAAAGACGGCTTCTCGTGCCCGGACCAAGGAGCAAAGTCGTCCAAGAATTTCACGGCCGAGAAGGGGGCGCTGCGAGTAGGATTCGCGCCTCTCACGAATGGTGAGTCCCCCAAGGGTGATTGCTCCGGTGGTGGTTTACCTTTGAAACTGCCATCCTATTACAATATATATATGTATATATATATATATATATATATATATATATAATTGTGATATGTAAGCCAATTCATTATTGTTTTATAGAAAAGTAACAAATAGTGACGTCTCGTGAATATTTTTAACTTCAGATCCATTTATATTTTTATCAAAATTAATAAACTCGTTATTAAAGCATTATCGCAAGTTAAAAAGTGATACGAAAAAATTTCTTATACGATCTGCTAGTGAATCAAATTATTTAAATACTGAAGATGATGTAAATGATAAAGATAAGGAAAATTCTCATGCGTTATCAAGTAACATAGAAATTGAATCCGATGATGATATATGATATAAATTAAGTGATTTTGGTATTATCTGCTACCTATGTAACAAACATTTTTTTGGATCATATAATCAGTAAAAACGTCTATATTTTCTTTTATGTTTCAGAGAGATACAAATTTTTATTAGAATAAAATAATTAATTTCTTTATAATATATTACTCTGCAAATATTATTGAGAGCAAAAATTAATTCGGCCCGATTTCTTGCAGTCAAAAATGCATTTATTTCAAGATAAAAAGGATTAAAAGATTAATCTAAGTATTGCTTATCGCCAGTTACTACTTTTTCCTACTTCTCAGGCAATTTTCAAATTCCATCTCGAAAAAATATCTCGTCTTTTGGGGTGATCCAAGTTAAGAACCAATTTTCGATTTCTGCGAAACAAGTAAACCGATGACCTGCCAGATCGTGCTGCATCCCTCGGAACAACCAGTAATCAGAAAGAGCAATGTCCGGAGAATACGACAAGTGCGGCGAAATATTCCGCTTGAGCGTTTCCAAATATTTTTTCACGTCTTCTACGACATGAGGCCAAGCGTTGTCATGCAGAAAAATAACTTTGTCATGTCTTTCCTCGTATTCCAGCCTTTTTTCTTGTAATGCATGGCTCAAACGAATTAATTGCAGCCTATACCGATCGGCCGTTATAGTATCACCAGGTCGTAGCAGTTCACAGTACACAACACCCTTTTGGTCCCACCAGATACACAACATGATCTTCGAACCATAAATGTTCAGCTTTAGTGTTGATGTTGAGGTCGATGGCAATGATTGACCGGGCATAGCGTAGTATTTTTTCGTCTTGTGGTTATCATAACATATCGTTCAATAAGTCCCGAGACTAACAACGAAAACAACATTTCTTTTCAAAAATCATTTTTATTCATCAATATAATCTCCTTTTACAGTGATACAATCTTTCCAACGCCTTTCTAACATTTCTATACCATGTTTATAGAAGGATTTATCCTTTGCTTCAAAATAGGCTTCAGTTTCGGCAATGACCTCCTCATTCGAGCCACATTTTTTTCCCTGAAGCATTTTTTCGAGATCAGCAAAGAGCCAGTAGTCGCTGGGGGCTAAATCTGGCGAATACGGAAGGTGGGGAAGCAAATCAAAGCCCAATTCGTTTAATTTTGCCATTGTTTTCATGGACTTATGGCATGGTGCATTGTCTTGGTGAAAAAGGATTTTTTTCTTCTTCATGTGCGGTCGTTTTGCTGCGATCTCCTCCTTCAAACGTACCAACAAGTCAATATAATAATCACTCTTGATCGATTTACCTTCTTCCAGGTGGTCAATAAAAATCACGCCATGGGTATCCCAAAAAACAGACGCCATGACTTCGCCAGCAGACTGCTGCGTTTTTAGACGCTCTGGGTGGCTTTCGCCAGCCATGCGCCAATCAGATGATTGCCGATTCGACTCCGGAGTGAAATGATGTATCCATTTTTCATCCATAGTCACGTATCGACGCACGAAATCTTTTTTATTGCGAGTAAATAGCAATAAACAGCTCTCTGAATTGTCGACTTGTTGCTGTTTTTGTTCCACTAATAGCAATCGCGGCACCTACTTGGAAAAAACCTTTTTCATGCTCAATTTTTCATGAAGGATTGTAAATACGCTTCCAGATAATATCTGTGTCATTTCTGCAATCTCACGGACCTTAACTTTGCGATTTTTCATTACAATTTTTAACACTTCACTCACATTTTCCTGTGTAACGGCTTCCAATGGCCTACCCGAACGTTCCGCATCGTTTATGTCCGTACGACCACGTTTAAACTCAGCATACCAACGACAAATCGTTGATTTGGATAGAGAGGAGACCGGGTAATGTTTTTAAGCCATTACTGGGCTTCTACGGTATTTTTACCTATTAAAAAACAATGTTTTATCAACACGCGAAACTCGCTTTTTTCCATTTTTCAAACAAATTACAAAGTGACTTTACTCTAACCTTGATAACTCTGCTGTCTGTGATCCGATCGACGTAAAATTTTTACACGTTCCATGTAAAGGTTAGCACTCTATGGAAACGTGGCCAGTTTGGTACTACTAGCACCATCTATGGGTTAGTCTCGGGACTTATTGAACGATGTGTTAGAATATCCATTTTTCATCCCCAGTAACGATTCTATGTAAAAAACCCTTTCTTTGTGCCAATCAGCTGCTCGCAACAGAAAAATTGCCTGTCAATATCTCTCGGTTTCAGTTCATAAGGCCCCAAATTGCTTTGCTTGGAAATCATCCCCATGGACTTCAATCGTACAGAAACTGCTTGTTCAGTCGCTTATAATGATTCTGCAAGCTCTTCTTGCGTTTGACTCGGATCTTCATCGAGTAATGCCTCTAACTTCTTGTGTTGAAATTTTTTTGGCTCTCCAGAGGGAGGCTTGTATTCTACGCTAAGATCTCCATTCTTAAAACGTCGAAACCATTCCCTGCAAGATTTATCAGTTGGAGCATTGTCACCATAAACTTCCATAAGCATTCGATGCGCTTCAGTTGCACTTTTCTTCCAGTTAGAACAGAAAGCTAAAACCTCCCGCAAATGCTGCCTAGTTAACACAAATTGGACATACGAGGGCGGCTCAATCAATACCCGTGCTTGACCACAGAAGACGTTCCTGAGGAAAGTTGGTATTACCATCGTGTGCTGCCATCTATCAAACGACGGTAAAACAAATGTTAGACTGATTAATAGGTTAGTTTGGATTTGACAGCCATTCGAGTAAGACGTGTTTCATGATTTTCGCTAAGATAGAAAAAGAGCAGTATCGTTCAGTAATTCGCTTTTTGTTTTTGGATAGAAAAAAATGCGAGGAGATAAAAGCAAAGTTAGATGCTGTTTATGGGGACACTTTGCTATTTATGACTACAGTTAGATATTGGTTTAACCAATTTAAACGTGGGTGAACATCCGTTTTTGATGAAGAGCGACCAGGACGCCCAGCAGACGTGGTTACTGAGGAAATCATTCAAAAAGTCTACCACATGATTCTCGCTGATCGACGAACGAAAGTGCGCGAAGTAGCAGAGGCCGTAGGTGTGTCGTCCGGAACGGCAATTAATATTTTACATAATAAGTTGGCGATGAAAAAATTGTCGGCCCAACGGGTGCCGTGATTGCTAACGGTGGACAACAAGCGGTTGCGGCTGTTAATTTTGAAGCAGTGTTTAGAGCAATTCAAGCGAGATCCGAAGGAGTTCTTGCGTCGAGTTGTCACCGTTGATGAAACCTGAACTCATCATTATACACTAGAAACTAAGCAACAATCAAAACAAAGGATTTCTCCCGGTGAATCTGCTCCAAAGAAGGCGAAAGCGGTTTTATTGGCTGGAAAGGTCACAGCGACGATTTTTTGGGATGCAAACGGCGTCATCCTCATGGATTTTTTAGAAAAAGGAAGAACGATTACTGGACAATACTACAGTGAGTTATTGGACCGCTTTGACAAAAAATTGAAGGAGACACGGCCGCATTTGGCGAAAAAGAAGGTGCTGTTTCACCATGATAACGCACCAGCACATTCATTAAGAGTTGTCGCCGCCAAACTGCATGAATTGCGTTATAAATTGCTGCCGCACTTTCCGTATTCACTTGATTTGGCTCGCTGCGACTTTTTCTTGTTTCGTAACATGAAGAAATAGCTCGCGGAAAAAAATTTAGCTCAAACGAGGAAGTCATCGCCGAGACAGAGGCGTATTTTGGAGAGTTCGACAAATCCTATTTTTTAGAGGGGTTAAAAAAATGGCAGGAACGTTGGAATAAGTGTATCTTTCTAAAAGGGGACTATCTTGAAAAATAAATATTTTTTGAAAAAATTGTGTCTTTACTTCTAACACGGGTACTTGTTGAACCGCCCTCGTATTCAACACAGTTGAAAACAAGATTTTTTATGAAACCCGAAGCGATATAATTTGAATATTATGAACAGATGTCTTACCTCTCTGAAACTACCGACGTCAGCTGTTACAATTAAATATTTATAATAGCCAGAGCCATCTTTTGAAAACGGACTGAACTAATTTGGATTCCCAATATATATTATAAATATATCATTATTAATATTTTATATAATTACATTTTATAATTAAATTTGTTCCAAATCAATTAAAATTTTTACGTAAATTTATTTGCTGAAAATAATTAAAAAATCATGCTTCAGACTCATTCTCATATACGAGTATAATCGATTTTTAATGGTACATTTAGTATTCGAAATTGAGCGAGAGAAACGGTTCCTAAATCTACATTTCGATGCGATACCAAGATCGTTAAGAAAAAGAATTTTAGTGTAAAATCCAGTGAAAACACGAATTCAACACCTTTTTTTAAAAGGTTTGGAAACCCTGTGCCCCGCCCTGACCCTGTTACCCCGTGGATACTACTGTCAAGACATTATTTCACGGGACCAGTCAATGGTCCATAGGCCAATCTTTAATCCCATTTCTCTCTTTTTTTCATACTCAATAGCAAACTGCGCTATCTCTCGCAAATCAGTCTCAAAACGGCAAGGATTCAGCGATGTGCGTTCACGTTTGCGTCTACGTATCTGCTTCTAAGCATCTATAAATCTGTGTGGGTGTGTGAACGTTTACATCAGCATTATTTCTACTAGAGCTGCAACCTATTAGGACCTTGAATAAATTATCGCTGTTTCTTCAAAGATGGCAGTAGCAGTACTCCGTGCATGGAATTTCGAATAGTGATGCATCGTCAAAGAAGAACTGTATCTATCCTTAAATTCCAGGGTATGTTAATTCACTTCAGTGTAAGCGCAGTAATTTTTTATTGGTTCTGAAAATTTTTACTTTTGTGCCAAATAAAGTGTATTTGCGGGGAATTTAATTGCACTATTTTATTTAAAAGAAATCTGTAGCTGAAGCATACAGAATTCTTTTTGAGACTTACAGTGGCAATGCTCTGTCGGATACGACATGCAGAGACTGGTTTTGACGCTTTGAAAATAATGATATTGAACTTAAGGATAAAAAGCGTTCTAACGCACCAAAAAAATTTGAAGACAACAGAATTGGAAGAATCACTTGATCAAGACCGATGTCAGACACTAGCAGAACTTAGAGAAACATTACAAGTAAATGAGTCAACCGTCTTAAAACGTTTAAAAGTGTTAGTAATGATCCACAAGCAAGGACATTGGGTGCCGTATAAATTGAAGCCGAGAGATGTTGAACGGCCTTTTCTCGCGCATAAACTACTGCTTCAACGATAGAAAAAAAAAGGTTTTTTGCATCGTGTCGTGACTGGCAATAAAAAGTATATGCCCTACGATAATCCAAAGCGTAGGAAATCGTAGAGTAAGCCCAGACATGCATCAACATTGTCCGCAAAATCAAATAATCATGGTTCGAAACTTCTCCTCTGCATTTGGTGCTATCAGCAAGGTGTTATTTATTATGAGCTGCTCAAACCGAATAAGACTATTGCAGAAAATTGCTATCGACTTTAATCGATCCGCTTCAGTGGAGCCCTAAAAGAAAAACATCCGTTATACGAGCAGAGACACGGCAAAGTGATTTTGTTACATGACAACACTCGGTCTCATGTTGCAAAACGAGTAAAAACCTACCTGTAAACGCTTTAATGGGAAGTTCTACACCACCCACCGTATTCACCTGACATACCCCTTTCCTTTTTTCATCTATTTCGCTCGATAGCACATGATTTGACTGAGCAGCGCTTCCATTACACAGAAAAACAAAATCAACCTTTTTTGTTGCATAAAGTTTTTCTACTGTTGTTTACTAATTTTGGTGCGCTGATTTCAAATCTACCTTTAGATTTTTTGTAGCAGCTCTAGTTAGTGAGATACAAGTACCGTCTTGAATTTACATAAGTTGTCGGTAGTTTCTATCAATAGCGGTGTAACTCAACTAGTTCCTTTATAAATTTCATTATGTCTTCCTCAAAAAGGACGTTTTTTAATTAATCCTGATTGTTTTTGTGTTATTTGTGGAAAATATATGTTCCAAAAATTTCGTTTAAATGTGTCGGACTTTGTAAAAAAGGCATACTTCGACTACTTTGGGTTTCCGTTGCCGTCAAACGGTAAACCTTAGATGCCAAGTTTGGTATGCAAAAGTTGTGTTGAATCAGGACCAAAATTTGTCTGTATCCTCGGTTTGTTTACTGCTAAAGTGGCTTACCTTTTCTTCTTGGTTCGCCAAATGAGCGCAGCCTCAGCTTTTGTGCCACCAGACGCAGCCCTTGATCCATTAGCCAATTAGCTAATGTATTGATTGCGATGTCACCAATATACTGTCTGTCTAAAAAGTACTGGGAATTTTGAATTAAAATAACATTTTTACGTTTAATAATTAAAATTTATTGGGTCGCCTTCAAAATAGGCTCCATTTGCTCCGATACATCTATGCCAATGGCACTTCCAATCATCGAAACATTTTTTATAGGCGCTTTCCGGGATGGCCTTCAGCTCGCGCGCCGAATTTTGTTTAATGGCTTCAGTCGACTGAAAACGGGTGCCACGGAGCGGCAATTTAAGTTTGTGGAAAAGAATAAGGTCACAGGGAGCCAAATCCGGCGAATACGGTGGTTGTTCAAGCCTGTTCGTTGAGTTTTTGGCGAGAAAGTCGGTCACAATCGTAGCTCGGTGAGACGGCGCGTTATCGTTGTGCAAAATTCACGAGTTGTTCGCCCACAAATTTGGCCGCTTCTTACGGATATGCTCACGCAAACGTTTCATAACGCCTAGGTAATACTCTTTGTATACCGTCTGACCCCCTGGAACGAATTCGTAGTGCACCACGCCATGGATATTGAAGAAGACAATAAGCATCACCTTCACTTTTGAGCGGCTTTGTTTTTTTGGTTTCGGCTCGTTAATTTCCCACCCATTCCGATGCTTGCTGGCTTGTTTGTATATCGTACTTGTACACCCACGTTTCGTCACCAGTTATGATGCATTCTATGCGGGATTGGAATTGGCGCGATCCAGCGTGTCCGAAGCGACCTGTTCGCGATAGCGTTTTTGAAGAAAATTAAGCTCTTTTTGGACAAGTCTTGCGGCCACTTTTTTCATTCCCAAAATATCAATTAAAATCGTACGTGTGGACTTCTGCGATATCTCAAGTTTATGTGCTATCTCTCTCAAGCTGGTGTGACGGTTTTCAAGCACCATTTCTTTAATTTTATCGACGTTATCTGCAGTCGAAGCCGTCGATGGGCGTCCGGAATGAGGCAAGTCTTCGACGACTTCACGACCCTCTTTGAAGGCTTTGTACCACTCATACGCACGGGTTTTCGATAGTGCTTTATCACCAAAAACTTTTTGCAACATTTTCAATGCATTGGCACACGAAATTTCATTCGCAACACAAAATTTTAGACAAATTCTTTGTTCAACGTAATCACCCATTGTAAAAAATCGGCACGCACTATTAACATCGACTGACTTAACCAGCTACTGTAAACACACTCGTTGACAGATTTCGCTAAAACTTGGCATAGTCATTAAGGACAGTTGTACCAACCTAGAAAAAAAAATTTTACCTGCCTAAATTGCCCCGCCAGATTTAAATCGACAATTCCCGGTACTTTTTTGACAGAATGTAATGTGATGGTCAGGAGGCTCAGCGAGTGGTCCATACAGTGAACTGTTCTGAATTTCCCCGAGAACTGAGCCCTTCTACAATCCGGTGGCCTCGACAGTCCCCCCCCCCTTTGCCCTCCGCAGCAGGGTCCCATCCGAACGCCAATCGGCACTACTACAGAGGACGAGATTTGGCATAACGCTCTACCAATGTGTGGGGCAGCCTCCCATGCTAGCTAGGCTGGGACCGACCCCCCCCTCCCCCAACTTCTGGTGGCTCAGCAGTGCCTCACTGGTCTTACCGATGTACCTTTCAGAGTGAAAGGGCACGCAGCCTCGAAGAAATTCCCTTTTGAACGCTTTTTGGGCCACCACACGGTGAGCACTGCATAGTGCACATTGTCTACATCAAGCCTTGCCCCAATAGTCCATGACCCGCTGGAGGATATCCGTTTATAGGACCCCCCAGTACCACACGGTATGTTGCCTGATTTATAAGGTGCCCTGATCCACATCCCACCGGGTCCCGGCCGTGCAGACTTGAGCACTCGTAGTTGTGTACGTGAGGTGGTGGTTGGGCATGTTAGCAAGGTACCACTATCCCATGCATCATTCATGAGTCGGAGCTTTCTATTAGCCGTTCTCGTTTTCACGCTGCTGCAAGAGCATCGACGTGACGAGGCCGTTGCTGCGGAAGCAGGCCTGAGCTTATAAGGACGACATTTGCTGCGGGCAAGGTTTCCCTCCACGCGCAGCCAGCTTCCCCCTCCTCCTCCTTCTTCTATTGTAGGAGAGGTTCCGGGCTTGGGACCGGTATAGCGGAGTTATTATTACTTTTATTGTCATTATTACTGCTAATATTATTGTTACTGCTTTTTGAACAAAATAATAAGCAGTTGAACAAACATTATGTAAGTATAGAATATTATTAGAATATAATTTGAATATAAATAGAATAGAATGTTGTATCTTATTAATAGTCACCAGTCAGGTTCACCGCAGAAAACTTAAATCATTCCACTTATGACACTTGCAGAACATCAAAGTTTTCATTGCTACAAAGACAATAATAGTGGTAACAACTAAAATTATGAAATCTTTCAATTTTCTTAAATAAATATTTTTTAGACAAATAACATTAATACATAAAAGTTGTATAATAATTCTTACAAATAACCAAACTTATTATATACACTCATCATGTAAGTATTGTTTTTTTATAATTGTTATTTATTTTATATTATTTTCTTGAATTATATAACTCAAATTATTCCTTATGTTGTAATATTAATATACTGTAATGTCGGAGTCTTAACTCAAATATGCAGCTTTGGCCTTTTTTTTTAAGCCTGAACATTGAAGTCCATGGGCTCGGGGTGGCTTAAGGAATAACAGAGCAGGAAGAAACTAATTAAATTTTTATTGGATAGGTGTGAATTTCGGGATTGAGAATGCGGCAAGCCACTACAGGCTTGTCTATTCTCGGTAGAGGACCTAACAAATGATATTTAGGTAAAAGTTAAAGGACACTTCTTTTTTAGTCCAGCGACTTTTCGGAAAAAAATAGATGATAGAGAAAAAAAAAAGAATGAATTTAAATTGGAATTACTTTATTTCTCTTTTACTCACTTTTACAAAAACTCTTCACTCTATCTCTCTCTCTCTCTCTCTCTCTCTCTCTCTCTCTCTCTCTCTGGTTTACTTTTTGAGTAGGTGGAACGATGTTGTGTTGGGGCGCGGTCGGCTCGTGGTGATCCAGATCGGGCTCTGCCTGCTGGGGTCTTCTGATGTCCTTCGATCCGGGACATAGTCGGCTCGTTGAAATCCAGCAACGTATCGTTGGCAATCCGCGTGGATGATGGTCTGGGCTGATAGTGTTGGCCAATTTAAAAAATCACGTCAAATGCGTCTCCGCAAGTCAAGCTTGCCTTTTTATGCACTCGTACAGAGACGATTCTGCACCAATCAGATTGCGCAAAATTAGCTCGCGGTAGGCGCTAATCGCTTATCTTGAGCGTATTTCTGTTGGGAGGGAGAGCGAGAATTAGAGAGAGAGAGGAGATTCCTTTTTGTACAATTTTTATGCATATCCATTATTTATTATTTGCGATAATTGAATGTTAAATTAAATTAAATGGTTGCATTGTATTAGGTTGCTGCAGATGAAATGGCCGATTTAGCAATGACATAAAGTTGGCTGCAATTTTAGTGTATTATGTTGGCACAAGGCGACGCAAATGATATGACATATTGAAGTATAAATACTGCTACCTTGGTTTATGGAGTCATTTCTGTTTTGCACTTTATAGTGATCGTAAAAACAAAAAGAAAAAGTGAACATGAAAGTGAATCAAAAACGGCTACTTTTACTATACGAATTTAAATTAGAGCACAACGCAACGGAAGCAACAAGAAATATCAACAGCGCATTTGGACCTGATACAGTTAGCGAACGAATCACTCGGCGGTGGTTCGAAAAATTTCGATCCGGAGATATGAACCTTGGAAATGAGCCACGTGGACACCCAGGACCATCGATCGATAACGACAAGCTGCATGCATTAGTGGAGTCTGACCCCTGTCAAATCATAAGGGATCTTGCCGAGAAATTAGGCGTTCACAATTCGACAGTTTGCCGCCATTTGCAACAACTTGGAAAAGTGGAAAAGCTTGACAAATGGGTTCCGCATCATCTTACCGAGCAAAACATGACGTGCTAAATGGAGATTTCAAGTTCTCTTCTCTCCCGCAACAAAAAGGAACCGCTCTTGCACCGAATTGTGACCTGCAATAAAAAGTGGATTTTATACGATAATCGTCGCCAATCGGCCCAATGGCTAGATGCCGATGAAGCGCCAAGACACATGCCAAAACCAAGCCTTCATCCAAAGAAAATAATGGTAACTGTTTGGTGGTCTGTAGCTGGAGTTATCCACTATTCGTTCCTGCAACCTGGCGAAACCATCAATGCTGAGAAATACTGTGCTCAACTGGATGAAATGCATCAGAAATTGATAGTCCAATGACCTAGGCTTGTCAACAGGGATGGAGTCATACTGCTTCATGATAACGCACGACCTCATGTATCGAGAACAAAGGTCCGAAAATTAAACGAGTTGTGCTATGAGACTCTTTCTCACCCTCCATATTTACCAGACCTCTCACCAACAGATTACCATTTCTTTAAACATTTGGATCACTTTTTGACAGAAAGAAGATTTAAAAATAAAGTTGCTGTCAAAAATGCTTTTAAGGAGTTTCTTCGAACCAGAAACTCGGACTTCTACAAAACTGGAATAAATGTACACTCTGACAAAAAAGTATTCGGAAATTCTCATTTAAATTGCCAGCCTTGAGTATTTTTAAGTATTTAGAGTTTCTGTATGTTGGTAGGACTGTCCGTAATGACTATGCCAAACATGAGTGCGGTCTATTAACTAGTTTGTTTACGACAGCTGTTGAAACCAGTCGACCTCAGTAGTAGTCTGCGAATGTTACAATAGAAAAAAATATTGAACAAAGAGTTTATCTCAAATTTTGTGTTTTGAACGAAATTTCGTGTGCTGACTCGTTGCGAATGCTGGAAAAGGCTTATGGAGACTCTGTTTTATCGAAAACCCAAGTGTACGAATTATGCAAAGCCTTTAAAAACGGTTGGGAGATCGTCGAAGATTTGCCTCGTTCAGGACGACCGTCGACCTCTTCAACCAACGATAACGTCGAAAAAATCAAGGAAATTGTGCTAAAAAGTCGTCATGCCAGTGTTATAGAGATAGCTCGTGATCTCAACATCTCGCATGAAACCGCTCGTTTGATTTTGGTGAACCCATTGGGCATGCAGCGCGTCGCCGCTCGGCTCGTTCCGTTAGAGCTGAATTTTCTTCAAAAACAGTACCGGATGCAGGTAGCTGCAGACATGCTGGATCGTGCGAATTCTGATCCCACGTTCATGACATGGACATGGGTCTATGAATAAGACACACAAACGAGCCAACAATCATCGGAATGGGTGGGAAAAAATGAGCCGAAACTGAAAAAACCTCGCAAAAGTCGTTCGAAAATCAAGACGATGCTTATTGTTTTCTTCGATATTCGTAGTGTGGTTTATAATAAATTAGTTCCGCAAGGTCAAACGATCAATTAGAACTTCTATTTAACTGTTTTGAGACGTTTGCGTGAAAATATTCGCCGTAAACGGCCGGATTTGTGGCAAAACAATTCGAGGATTTTGCATGACGATAACACACCATCTCATCGAGCCACGATTATTAACGATTTTAAGACCAAACACTCGATAAATACTATCGACCAGCCACCTTATTTGCCTGATCTAGCTCCGTGTGACTTTTTTCTTTTCTTCAGACTGAAATTACCGCTCTGGGGAACCAGATTTGACTCCATAGACGCCATAAAAGAAAATTTGCAGAAGGAGCTGAAGGCCATCCCTGAAAGCGCCTATAAAAAATGTTTCCATAATTGGAAAAAACATTGGCACATGTGTATCGCTTGAAATGGAGCATGTTTTGAAGGAGATTCAATAAATATTGAAGAAGTTTAATATTTTTGCGTTTTATTTCAAATTTCCGGATACTTTTTTGTCAGAGTGTACTTGTATCTCGTTGGGAAAAGTGTGTTGCATCTATTGGTACCTATTTTGATTAAATAAATTGTCTTTATAAAAAATTACAGCTGTTCAAAAATTTATTACTAAATCGGCCATTTCATTTGCAGCAACCTTTTGCAATGATCTTAAAAATAAAAAAAAAATAATTATTTAAATTAAAAATGATTGTCACAGGGAACAAGAATAGTAACTCTAAGTTATTAAAAGTAACTTATAATTACTAAATGATTGAGAGAAAAAAAGAAACCAGTGCAGAATAACAGTTGAATAATTATTTTTTTAAGAATTACAATTTTTACTTAATTCTTGAATATTTGTCACGAAGCATCGGTGAATTAATTAATTGATTAACATTATTTTTAAATAAAATTACAGAGTTTTTAATTAATATTCCTTGAGTTTTTGCGTTGACTGTACCATGCGCTGTGTTACTTTAATTGAATTTTGAGAGTAATTAATTTTTTTAATAAGTTAATAGTAGGAATAATTACTAATGTAGAGGAATAGTAACAATCATTACTTCAAGAATTAATTAATGATTAACGCAATTTTTAATTACATAAATAAAAAAAAATATGCGGCAAGAAAATTTACAATTAAATATAACCATGTAAAATTAGTTTTAACCTGCAAAGAAATATAAATTCTATCGCAAAATTAAAATTCCTTGTACATAGAATATGCAGGAAGATGAAAATAAAAAAAATTTTGATTCTCTTAAATATAAGAGTGGTGAATATTATAACGCTTAATATAATATCATGTCGAAGAAATTAATTATTAATAAGAGGAAAATTAGGAAATAAAATTAATATGACACTTCATGAAAATTATAACATTCCAGAAAAACAATGATTTTGGAGATAATGATAATAGTGCAATTTCTACAATAATGTTCGGTTATTAGGTGCGGAATTAAGTGGTTTTAGAAAATTTTACAATGACGGATAAGCAACTATCTATTTCGCTTAATCATCTTATTAATAATAAATAAAAGCAAAAAGAAATCCTTTCGGTATTTTATGAGGAATAAGTAAGTTTACCGAATAAGTTGTTTTTGCTTTTATTTGGAAATACAAAAATAATAATGATAATTTGGGGGGATTAGAATCATTGATTTATAATGTAAAGGTTCTAAAGAAACAAGCGTAGCACAATATTTTGTACATACGGTTAGTTTACGGGAAAACGTAACACTCGTTACTATTCAAAATAGATCAATTCTTAATCCTTAGATCTATAGTCCAAAAATTTTAAATCAATCTATTTCTTGATCGGGGCTGAAATACATTGGCGTATTTTACAATAATTAGTGATTATGTTTTACATTATCTTTTTATGTGTTATACACATGAGGTAACGTAAAATCTGCTCGCTTCTGCCTTTTTAACATGAGTTCGATAATTAATTTAAATTAATGATTAATTTGTGAGCGGCGAGAGAGAAAAAATTTTTACCACGAATGTACAATAAAAGAATAATACTTTGGCACTCCAGATTGGACCGGAAACGCTGTTATGGCGCGGCGTCTCAAATCGCGCTGTAAATGCATTTTTCCGATGTGTTAATGCTATGAATTCTTTCGCATTATAACTGGACATTAAAATAAATTATTATATTATTTCTCTTTTTGTTTAAGAGATTAAAAAAAAATAAAGAGAAAGAAAAGGAAAGATCTTCGAGGAAAATCCAAAGAAGAAAGAGGAAAAAAAAGAAAAAAAAATAATTATTCCCCTTTAAAAAAAGAACGAGATCTTCTTTACCTTCACCTCTAAAGCGAGTATAGGTAAAAGAAAGCTGGGATCGGTAAGATAACGTTACCGATCGGTCTGTGATTTAAAAACGTTGAAACGCTGCACCGACGTTACAATACATATAGCATTAATGTAAAAATATTAGAAAGATATAAAAGAATAAATGTTTATTTTTTTTTTTGAACTAAAATTAAGTAAGTGTTTTATATTTCATATATTGGAAGTGTAAATAAGTTCTCGCCGTTTCACCGTCAGATGGCGGTACAAAAATTTTGTGTGTCTAATTCTAGATGATGATGCATCTACACATCTATCGAAGTTCTATAACCTATGTTCAAAATCAATGCGTGTCTTACCGTTAACCTATAAAGAACATGTTCTTTTTTTAGCGTAAAACATGTCAAATTTCGTACCAAATAAACCGTTTTTACAGGAAATGTTACTGCACTATTTTATTCAGATGAAATCTGTAACTGAAGCCTACAGATTTCTTGTAGAAACCTATGGTGATCATGCTCTGTTGGGAAGAACATGCAGACATTGATTTCACCGATTCAAAAATGGTGATTTTGATGTTTAAGATAGAGGACGCAGTGGTGCACCAAAAAAGTTTCAAGACGAAGAATTGGAAACATCACTTGTTGAAGATCCATCTTAGACGCAATCCGATGTTGCAAAATCATTATGAGTTGATCGAACAACAGTTTTGGAACATCTGACAGCATTAGGAATGATACAAAAGTAAGGATCTGGGTGTCGTACGAACTGAAGCCGAGAGACATCGAACGGCGTCTTGTCACGTGTGAACAGCTGCTACAATGACGAGAAAGAAAAGTTTTCTTACTTCGTATTGTGACTGGTGATGAAAAGTGGATATACTACAGTAATCCCAAGCGTACAAAATCGTGGGTTAAGCTCGGCGAAGCAGTAGCATCAACGCCAAAGAGGAATATCCACGGTTCCAAACTCATGCTGTGCATTTGGTGGGATCAGCTAGGGGTAGTGTATTATCAACTGCTCCAACCCTTTCAAACCACTACAAGAGATCTCTATCGACGACAAATTGATGCGTTTAAGCCGAGCATTGAAAGAAAAACAGCCGCTATATGAGCAAAGACACGATAAGGTGATTTTGCTGCATGATAGCGCTCGGCCGCATGTCACGTCGCCGGTCAAAACATACTTGGAAACGCTGAAATGGAAAATCCTACCCCACCTGCCGTACTCACTAGACATTGGGATTTCTGATTACTATTTATTTTGATCAATGACTAACGGCTTGGCAGAGCAGCACTTCACTTCGTATGAAGAAACGAAAAAATAGATCGATTCGTGGATAGCCGCAAAATAAGTGTCGTTTTTTCTACGTGGAATTTAAATGCTGCCAGAAAGATGCGAAAAAGTAATCTCCAGCGATGGGCAATACTTTAATTGACTTGTTTTTTTATTATTTATTTTTTAAATAAAGGATTATTTTCACAAAATACGGCGAGAACTTATTCACACCACCAATAGTTTAACGTATTATTAACAAGATAAAAAAAACTTTTTATCAATACTTTTTAATCTTTTGATATATTATGTAGCATTTTCATGTTGTTTGCATTGTAATTTATTTCTTATTTAAATTAAATTTTTATGCTATTATAATTTAGAAGTAAACGATCAAAGTAAATTATTATATATTTTTAATTGTTCAATAATTACAATAAATCATAATTATTTGTGTTTTATTTTAGATTAAAAAATGAGGATTAATTCTATAAATGTTATAAATTTATTATTAGCATATTTCCAAACGTTCGAAATACCAGATAGCGTGACCAGCCATAAAGAATTTCAATTCGCAAAAAAATTCAACAAATATTATTATATGTTAATGTTAGATTTAACAAGGTAGAAATGATTGTTGAAGAGTCGCTAGATTTTCATGAAGAGTAAAAAGACCATGATGCAAGAATAGTCGAGGATAAAATACAACATCACTTTCTGATCCTATCCAGGCACTAACAAATGAATGTACTGAAGATAATGAAGAAGTAGATTTCGATTACAAACAAAAAGCCGTGCATTTTTGAAGAAGTGGCGAAAAAAATTTTAATATTGAAACTGTTAAAAACAGATTTGAAAAGGTGATATCTACCAGTCAACTGAAACGTTGGGCCTACACAATTAATAGAGGCGGCACCTATAGGGACAAATTTATGAGAATTGGTCAATATACATTGGATAATTTTAAAACTGGTGTTGAAGGAGGTTTAATTATACATGATCGCAATATACGTCAGTGGGCCTTATGCGTTAAAAAAGAAATTGCCTCGAAAGATTTTTGATTCAAGGCTTTAAGAAGTTGATAATTACGCTTTAAACAGGCTCATAGAATAGTATCTAGAAAAATAAATAATTTTATTACTAGGAAAACACTAGAAAGTGATTTAGACCTTCGCACAAAAGTAGATGCATTTGTTGCTGACGTTAAATCGTGTGTACGAACGATTGAAATCCAGAATTTATATAACCAAGATCAGAGTGGATTCCAATTAGAAATGCATTCTGAATGGACATTAGCAGTCGAAGAAGAAAAACAAATACAATTTTGGTACAGTCGGTTTCATCAACAACAGGCAGTTACACCATACAACCACTTATATCAGCCGCGGGGCAACTACTATCACCACTTTTTATAGTCTTAAAAGAACAAAGTGGTCAATTTGGTCCTATTGTAGAAGCTACGAGGGTGGTCTGAAAAGTTTCCGACCTAACACAGATCAGACACAAGACATTTTTTCTTAATTTTTTTTTTTATTTCTTAACATAGTCTCCTTGCAATTCTACACACTTCTCCCAGCGATGCTCCTATCTCTTTAACCCATCCGAATAGTACTCGGCGTTTTTCTCTGCAAAATGACTTCACGAAGGTGATTACCTCCTCATTTGATGAAAATCTCTGTCCTCCGAGTGCAATTTTCAAATAAGGGAACAAAAAGAAGTCGCTTGGGGCTAGGTCTGGTGAGTAAGGCGGATGGTCAAGCAGCTGAAACCGTAATTCTTGGATTTTCGCCATGGCAACCGCTGAGGTGTGAGACGGCGCTTTGTCTTGGTGAAACAGGATTTTCTTTTTCTGCAAATGTGGACGTTTTTCCACAAGTTATGCCTTCAGCTTGTCAAGTAATGATGCGTAGTATGCTCCTGTAGTGGTTTTTCCTTTATAAAGATAATTGATTAAAATAACTCCATGACTATCCCATAAGACAGTCGCCATCACTTTCACAGCCAAAAAAACAGTTTTTGCTTTTTTTGGAGCTGGTTCCCTTTTTGCAATCCACTGTTTTGACTGTATTTCTGTTTCAGGCGTATAATGGTGTATCCAAGTTTCATCTACAGTAATTAATCGGCGCCAAAACTCAGATTTATTGCGTCTAAACTGCGCCAATAGGGCGTTGGAAATCTTCGCGTTCTTTGGACATGCTCATAACCTCTGCTATCTCTCTCACTTTAATTCGGCGGTCGTCTAGCGCCATTTGGTAAACTTGGGCGACGTTATCGTCAGTGGTTGCAGTTTTTGAACGTCCCGAACGTTCATCGTCTCCTAAGCTCTCACCACCACGTTTGAATTTAGCTGCCCGAAATTTCACTTTGGTAAATAATGGTGCAGAGTCCCCATACACAGAGTTCAACTTATTTTTGATTTGCGTAGGCGTATTGCCTTTCAAAAACAAAAATTTAATGACAACTTGATACTCAATTTCGTCCATTTTCACAACAACACTCATATCGACTCACTCAATTAACTGTCAACTAACAACTGCGCATCCAAAATGGCTGAAACTTTGGTAAGTAACTGTCAACAGATGAACAACAAAATTCGCTAGCTTTTATTAACGAGTGCTGCTATCTTCACGTTAAGGTCGGAAACTTTTCAGATCACCCTCGTAATTTATTAAGACCAGAAAACGTATACGTAGAAGCATCAAAATCTGGAAAATCAACTACAAGTAAGCATATTTCAAACCACTGGTATGCAATATGATAATAAATAATGTCATAAATATTTTATGCGATATGATACTGAATAATCTCATGCATTTATGTTTTAATTATAGACCATCTTAAGATTTGGTTAGAAAAAGTATTTTATCCAAATGTAGGTCATCACTATGTACTATTACTTGATTCTTAAAGCGGGCACTGTGATACAGTTGTAGAAGAAACAATGTCAGGAACTAAAATTGTTAATATTAAGAAAATACCAGCCGGACCAACAGAGAAAAAACAACCGCTTGATGTATTAAGAGTACAAATTAGTTTGGTCCGTTTTCAAAACATGGCTCTGGCTATTATGAATATTTAATAGTAACAGCTCTAGTCGGTAGTTTCAGACAGGTTAGACATCTGTAAATAATATTTAATTTTTATCACTTTGAGTTTCATAAAAAAATCTTGTTTTCAACTGTGATTAATACCATATGTCCAATTTTGTGTTAACAAAGCAGCATTTGTGGGAGGTTTTTGTTTTCTGTTTTAATTAGAAGATAAGCTGAAGCCCATTAAATGCTTGTGGAAGTTTATGGTGACAATACTCTGAATGATAAATCTTGTACGGAATGATTCCGACGTTTCAAGAATGGAGATTTCAGCGTTGAAGACAAGCCTCGCTCTGGACAGCCAAGAAAATTCGGAGACAAAAAGTTGGAGGCATTACTCGATAAAGATCCGAGTCAAACGCAAGAGAAGCTTGCAGAATCATTGAAAGTGACTTAACAATCAGTTTCTGTACGATTGAAATCCATGGGAATAATTCAAAAACAAGGCAATTGGGTGCCTTATGAACTGAGACCGAGAGACATTGATAGACGATTTTTCTGTTGTGGGCAGCTGATTCAAAGGCAACAAAGAAAAGGTTTTTTACATAGAATTGTTACTGAAGATGAAAAATGGATATTCTATGATAACCCCAAGAAGAAAAAATACTACGCTATGCCCGGTCAATCGTTGTCATCGACCTCAACATCATGTTGTACATCTGGTGAGACCAAAAGGGTGTTGTGTACTATGAGCTGCTACAACCTGGCGATACTATAACGGCCGATCGGTATAGGCTGCAATTAATTCGTTTGAGCCGTGCATTACAAGAAAAACGGCTGGAATACAAGGAAAGACATAACAAAGTTATTTTTCTGCATGACAACGCTCGGCCTCATTTCGCAAAAGTCGTGAAAAAATATTTGGAAACGCTCAAGTGGGATAATTTGCCGTACCCGTCGTATTTTCCGGACATTACTTCTTCTGATTACTGGTTGTTCCGAGGAATGCAGCACGATCTGTCAGGTCGTCGGCTCACTTCTTTCGCAGAAATCGAAATTTGGCTCCTAACTTGGATCACCTTAAAAGATGAGATATTTTTTTGAGAAGGAATTCGAAAATTACGTGAAAGGTGACTTTGTTCCGATAACGTGATTTTAATGGATAATGATTTAAATTTACATTTAAGAAATAGCATGATTAAACTTCAATTTGAAAAATAAAATTACGTAGCTGTAACTACTAATGAATAATCAATAATGTATTATATTAGGTTTCTGCAGATGAAATGGCCGATTTAATAATAAATTTTTAAACAGCTGTAACTTTTTATAAAGACAATTTATTTAATCAAAACAGGTACCAATAGATGCAACATACTCTTTCCAACGAGATACAAGTACATTTATTCCAGTTTTGTAGAAGTCCGAGTTTCTGGTTCGAAGAAACTCCTTGAAGGCATTTTTGAGAGCAGCTTCATTATTAAATCTTTTCCTGTCAAAAAGTGATCCAAATGTTTAAAGAAATGGTAATCTGTTGGTGAGAGGTCTGGTGAATATGGAGGATAAGAAAGAGTCTTATAGCACAACTCGTTTAATTTTAGGACCGTTTTTCTCGATACATGAAGTCGTGCGTTATCATGAAGCAGTATCACTCCATCCCTGTTGACAAGCCTAGGTCGTTCGACTATCAATTTCTGATGCATTTCATCCAATTAAGCACAGTATTTCTCAGCATTGATGGTTTCGCCAGGTTGCAGGAACGAATAGTGGATAACTCCAGCTACAGACCACCAAACAGTTACCATTATTTTCTTTGGATGAAAGCTTGGTTTTGGCATGTGTCTTGGCGCTTCATCGGCATCTAGCCATTGGGCCGATCGGTGACGATTATCGTATAAAATCCACTTTTCATCGCAAGTTACAATTCGGTGCAAGAGCGGTTCCTTTTTGTTGCGGGAGAGAAGAGAACTTGAAATCACCATTCGACACGTCATGTTTTGCTCGGTATGATCATGCAGAACCCATTTGTCAAGCTTTTTCACTTTTCCAAGTTGTTGCAAGTGGCAGCAAACTGTCGAATTGTGAACGCCTAATTTCTCGGCAAGATCCCTTATGGTTTGGCAGGGATCAGACTCCACTAATGCATGCAGCTCGTCGTTATCGATCGATGATCCTGGGTGTCTACGTGGCTTATTTCAAAGGTCCATATCTGCGGATCGAAATTTTTCGAACCACCGCCGAGTGGTTCGTTTGCTAACTGTATCAGGCCCAAATGCGCTGTTGGTATTCCTTGTTGCTTCCGTTGCGTTGTGCTCTAATTTAAATTCGTATAGTAAGAGTAGCTGTTTTTGATTCACTTCCATGTTCACTTTCTCTTTTTGTTTTCACGATCACTATGAAGTGCAAAACAGAAATGACTCTATAAACCAAGGTAGCAGTATATATACTTCAATATGTCATATCATTAGCGCCGCCTTGTGCCAACATAATACACTAAAATTGCAGCCAACTTCATGTCATTGCTAAATCGGCCATTTTATCTGCAGCAACCTGATAATAGCACGTAAATATTATTATTCCAACTGAATCTGTAGTTTTGATTTAATTTTGTAAAAATAAAAATAAATTAAGTTTGTGATAAAGGATAAATGATTTTAAAATCTATTTGTATTTGACAAAAGAAGTACCATAAAATACAATAAAAAATAGAATTGATTCAAACAAAATAACGAGTGCTACACTATGAGATAGAAATGATTCGGTGTAATACTACGGGGATAAAATTACACACAAAATTTCTGTATCAAATAATAAGTTTTTTGCTGTATAAATCATTAAAATATTCTTAATAGACTAGGAGGAATTAAAAATTTCGTTTCAGGGGTTGGTTACCCCTCTGAAAAGGTGATTTTTAAAAAACTCCAAGACACGTCAACTTTAGTTTTCTGTTTTTGTAATAAAATTATTTCGCAACTGTTTCATAATATTTGAAAAGTTTTAAATCAAAGAATACGTTATAAAAACTTAATTTATCCCTATAAAAATCAGTGGCCGCAAAATTATGAGATAAAATTAATGGGGTAAATTTCTACATTTAATAACAAGTTTTTTGCCGTTTGATATGTTAAAATATCTCTATTAGTTCAAGAGATATCTACAAAAAATTTTGTTTACATCTTTTTTTAGGTGTCGTTTTAACTTTTAAAAGTGGAAGTTAGCTGATCAGAAAAAACACGTATTTCTTATTTTTTGATGTACTTTAACATATCCCAGAACCAAGGAAATTTATAGGTCTGGATTGAGAACCTTTCCTTTTCAGAACCACTCGATTACTTGTTTTGGGCATATTCAAAAGAAAGAGTTTATGCAACTCAACAAACAGGCTTAAAAAAAATTAAGACAAAAAATCATTAAATAGGTAGCACTTATTGATGCTCAAATGTTTAGAAATGCGAACGTGCGTGTGTGTGCGTGCGCGCGCGAGTGTGTGTGTGTGTGTGTGTATGTGTGTGTGAGTAGGTGGGTGGGTATCTATGTGAGTGAATACGTGCATGCGTGCATGCATGCATGAATATATAATGCCTATTAGAAAGACATCTACCATCTTCACGGTCGTTAGGGCTTTTCTGAACAATTTTGAGTATTATCGCTCTCTTACATATTGTTAGTTTTTGTTCATACAATAGTTCTTGTTAGAACAATTGACGAACATTCTCATCGTATACTAATAAGATTCAGTGATCATCTGTACAACAGCCCATTATAGAATAGTAGTTCGGAGAACCGTAACTCCTTTTCCTTTTTTTGATTTTTGTTTGTGCAATAATCATTTTTAGGATAGATAACGAGCACTTTCATTGTGTATTCGCGAAGTGGTTAGTTATTCGACAGCTCTTTTGAAAATAGTATCTTTTACTTAACTTTTTGCTTTTTTCCTCATTAAAGACAATTAGTAAAATAGTGCCATCATTTTTGATCGTTATTTAAAAAGACTTGTCTCCACCTACATAAATGATACTTTGGAACAAAATGCAGTATTACGTTTATAATAGACGATGCAATGCCCATCATTTGGTGTTTACAAATGGCGCTGAAAATATTAACAACGGCAATTAGCAATTATTAGATGAGATGAGATGAGCCATCCATCTTTAGGTTCCGAAGAAAGTTTTAAGCTATGCTTGAAATGTAGTTGATCAATAATTAATAAAATGACCTTAACCATCCTACCCCTAGGTTTTTTTGACAAAAATAATTAAAAACTTGAACTAACCTAGAAAAACTTACATACACAAATCTAAGATCATAAATGCCCTTCTTTTACCTAAAAGCGTATTACGTACGATTTGTAGGTCGCAGGAACATCTCTTTTTGTATAAGTGTACGCGAGCGATTAATTAAAGTAGATCTAATTTGCTACTAATTTATCGTTCTTACACAAACAACATTCCGGGCTTGCATTATTTATACTACAATACATTACATTTGAAGATTATCTATACAATGTACGATTTAACTTTTTATAAAAAATAACATTTACGTACTTTACATTGTCAAAGGTCAACAGTTACGTTTTTCTACAAGAAATGAGAACCGTGGCATTGAACAAAGGTACAGATATTGATTGAAATAACTTGTCTGATGAGATTTTCGAGAGTGTGTTATAATAAAAATTAATTTTTAGAACTTCACACTTACTGCGACCCAGTATTTCAAAATGAAAATCTGAGACATGTGAACAGAAAAGATTCATTAACTTTTTTATGGCAAAATAGGACAGAGATTAAGTGATAACTTTTTAAAATTAATTTGATTATTCTACAATAGTAGATAAAATGTTAGTTCAGTAATTGATTATGTCATGTTATCATTATTTCAAAGATTTGTTTTAAATAATTTCAAACCTTAATCCATAATGAGGCATCAGTTTATAAACCAGCACGTAATAGAATTTATGAATGAGCTCTACAGATCTGAACCAAAAGAAAGAAAAGAAATTACAGTGATTGATGCTACTTATGCCTATGTACATAAATGTGCGCAGTTTCGGGTATTGCAACAGTCTTATTCTCTTTACAAAAACCGCTATCTTCGAAAATTAACAGCTTAAGACTGCCATCAAAGCAGCAAAAAAACAGGTGTTAGCCAATACTTTGCAAAAAAGTGGATTGTGATCTCTGGAACAAATCACATAAAATGGTTATGCAAACGATGAACTCAGGAGTAACAAATCCTCGGCATATTTAATATTCCAAGAACGAGTGGTACATTACATGCTTTCAGAACATTCGGTGCGACTGCACGACACTAGTCTAAGATCGACATCAGTCAGAAATACAACCGATTTGCCTATCATAACCGAGGCTGACCTTAAGCCGGCTGAGAAGATTTCTATTCATAAGACACCCGGACCAGCTGCAGTTCCCGGTGTTGCTGTAAAGATAGCAGAATTTTATGTAATGGATATATTTTTGGCAGTTTTTATGATCTTTACTCTGCATGTTAGATTTTTTTAAAAAGCTATCAGTTGTACAAATATGAAATGCGGATTTTATTAGGTGTACTTTGCTTCCGCCGTTTTTTTCCGAAATTCGAGGCTTTATTGTAAAAAACTGGTTATACATTTATGATTCAAAGTATTGTCCATCGCTGGCCATTACTTTCTCCCATCTTTCCGGCAGCATACGAATCCTACGTTGACAAAACTAGTCATCTTTTGAATCGATCCACGAATCGATCCAATTTTTTACTTCTTCATAAGACCGGAAGTGCTAGTCAGCCAGGCCGTGTGCCATTGATCGAAACAAGTGATAGTCCGAGGGAGCAACGTTTGGAGAATACGGCGGGTGGGGTAGGACTTCCCATTTGAAAGTTTCCAAGTATGTCTTGACCACTTTCGCAACATGGGGTCGAGCTTGTCATGCTGTAAAATCACTTTATCATGTCTCCCGTTGTATTGCGGCCATTTGTCTTTCAATGCTCGGCTCAAACGCATTAATTGCGTTCGATAACAATCGCCTGTGATTGTTTCAGTCGGTTTTAACAACTCATAATACACTACGCCGAGCTGGTCCCACCAAATACTGAGCATGACCTTGGAACCGTGAATATTCGGTTTGGCCGTCGACGTGGAAGCATGGCCGGGATATCCCCATGACTTTCTGCGCTTGGGATTATCGTAGTGAACCCATTTTTCATCCCCAGTCACAATTCGATGCAGAAATCCCTTCCGTCTTTGTCTTGCAAGCAGCTGTTCACAAACACACAAACGCCGTTCAACATCTCTCGGCTTCAACTCGTACGGCACCTAATTTCTTTGTTCCTGAATCATTCCCATGACTCTCAGTCGTTTTGAAATGGCTTGTTGCGTCACTCCCAATGATCCTGCCAATTCTTGTTGCGTTTGATACGAGTCTTGATCAAGTAGTGCCTCCAATTTTGCATCTTCGAAAACCTTCTTTCTTCCACCGCCATGCTGGTCTTCGACGTTAAAATCGCCGTTCTTGAAGCGTTGAAACCACTCTCGGCACGTTCTTTCACTAATAGCGGCCTCACCATAGGTATTTGAGAGCATTCGATAAGCCTCAGTGGCAGATTTCTTCATATTAAAGCAGAAAATTAAAACTTCGCGCAAATGACGAAAATTTGGCTCGTAAGCTGACATGTTTAATCGAGAATAACTTTATGATGCAGACACAAATCGACTAATATTTCGATGGCGTTATGTTTACAAATACCTAAGCTTATTGTATGAGATCTATGATCTATTTATTTCAACTACCACTTACCGCTACAGCTATCTATTGCAAAACGGCGGAAGCAAAGTTGTACACCCAATAAAAGAAAAAATAACACGTTAAATTTGGGAATATATTTGTGACATTGCCATCAACACCGTAGCCAACTGGCTAATGGACCATGGACTGTAGCTAGCGGCAGAAAAGACTGAGGTGGTGCTCATCTCCCGAACCAAGAAGAGAATATATGCCACTTGTACAGTAGCAAGATAAGGGTACAGACTAAGAAAAGTTCCTTCTAGAAATTTATTAGCAATGGAAATAGACAAAAAGTTTTACTATGAAGACTAATCGCAAAAAAGGGAAGCATTCGGGTATGGCCGCAGCCTATGGTCTAGGAGGATCTTGCGAGAATGATAACGGTGATAGGACTCAAGGACGAACGGTGAACTTATTTATGATCATTATATTATATTCATGATACTTACGTATCGGTTCTGTCGTTACCCAATGGATGAAGAAGGGACACGAAATCTTGAATTCCTTTACCGGGTGAGTCATGTATCTTAGCATAATGTTATAACTTTTTTTAACAGTGTTATTTGAAAAAAAAAATTTAAACAATCTTAAGGATTTTAGAAAGGTCAAATGATGGTATCCTTCAATTTGACCATAACCTTCACCTTTAAGGTCATATGGAGGCCAAGCTGATTTTTTCAAATTGGAATACCTATTTTTGAGTTCAAAAATAAAAAGAACAGAAATTTTTGGTCAAATTTATCGAATTTAAAATGCCAAATTGTTTGGTCCACCATATTGGGCTCGCCATCTCAAATTTCCAATTTGGTGTCGAATTTTAAATTGGAAATCTAACCTTGGACTCGTGATCAGGTACCTTAAAAATCCTTTATGTAATTTTTCATCCGATCAACAAACCCTACCATTATCGACAACTTAAACGAATGTGTAAGTTGAAATGGTCTCGTAGATCTTTTTATCGAGTCATCAGATAAATAATCATCGAAGGAACTGTAAAAAAAAAAAAGTTGCCAACGTGACCCCACTGGTAGAAATAATGAAAAATAACGTTTGTGCTTAAGAGGATGTGAATCCGTACGTTAGCACTTAACAAATAATTCAAAATTCTAGAATATTACAAACAAGTTTATGTAGAATACTAAGACGCAATAAATTTCATCCTTTCCGTGTTAGTTTACATTAAGAACTTCATGACAATGATTTCCAGATCAAGTGACTTTATGCTAGTCGGTACTTCATAAAATACATAACAATCCAAATTTTTTGATCAAGAATAATTTTCCGATGAGTCCACTTTTACTGACCATGGTGAAGTTTATAGGCATAATATGCATTATTGCAGCGTTGATCACTCTCTCTAGATATGACAATGATTTCCAGATCAAGTGACTTTATGCTTATCGGTACTTCATAAAATACATAAAAATCCAAACTTTTTTATCAAGAATAATTTTCCGATGAGTCCACTTTTACTGACCATGGTGAAGTTAATAGGCATAATATGCATTATTGCAGCGTTGATCACTCTCTCTAGATATGCCAAGTTGAACGTCAACGACCGTGGTCTGTCAGTCTTTGGTGCAGAATTATTAGGAATAAACTTATTGACCAGGTATTTATTAATGGAACAGAGAAAAACATCGAGATCTATTAAGGAATGACCTTCCTCTATTGCTTGAAGATTTGAATTTGAAAGTACAACAAAATATGCGGTTTCAGAATCATGAATGTTAATCCCATTTTCGGATAAATGCTCGAAACGGTTTGAATAGACAATTTAATGGTCGCTAGATCGGCAGACTTTATGCCATGACGAAGACTTTAGGCCAAGTCTAGCTTGAATTTGATTACAAAAAATCTTCTGCCATTTTGAAAATTTAAAAATAGTCAAGGTCATAACTAAACGTGACAATTTCCGCTCTATTTATTTCTGGGGTTAAAAATAGAGGTTCTAATTTGAAAAATTGACTTAACCTCCAAATCGCCTTTAAAGTCGGGATTGAGTAAAATTAAAGGTTATCATCATTTGACCTCTTTGAATCCCTAAAAGTTTTATTTCAAACTTTTTTTGAAACAACGTCGTTAAAAGATGGTATAATATTGTGCCAAAATAAATGACTCATCTCATATAACCCAAGTTTTGACAGAGCATAGTTGCTTTTGCGGTTACTTAAAACATATCCACCTCTATGAAATCGCAGGATATCTGGTGTGTCCTGGACATAAACATTCCTTGTTTTAATGCCTAAGATTTGCTAAAGAACGGAAAACGTTTTAGACTCATATGGGAGGGCCTCTGACCCCAGAGGGCTTTGGCTGACGCCTGCTACATAGGGTGCGTGTAAAACACATTACGCGACACGGCCGTGCGTGCACTCAGCGCTGTCAACTTTTGGCACTACTGCACGCTAGCAGTGCGCGTTTGTGGTTATGTGCGCTTCCATGTTTTTGTTGTTGTTTGGCGTTCCTAAAGTATTGGAGAAGCGGCTTTCAAGGATGGCATCCAGGATTCAAATAAGTCGTATGTTCCACAGCTGGTAAGGCGTTGGCTCACGGTTTTCTATTTTTCTTTTCTAGGTGCAACAGCGGTGGCGATCCGACGTAACGGTGGATCGCGGCAATGGTAGTGATAGGCCGTTAGAGCGACAACACAGCGGTAGCACTCTAAACAGCGGCGGGATATCGATAGCAGCTACAGAAACGTCTCCAAGAAAATACTGATGTGTAAGTACTTGCATGCAGGTGCATGGTGTGTGTATAATACTGCCCTATTGTGTATTCCTAATCTCTTCTGCTATCTCTTCTAGGTTTTTTAGTGAAAGTCGACTTTCCTTTCCAAGTGCAGCAGTTCATTTAATATTCTCTTACTAATTACTGTTTAAAAGGTTACAGCTCATCGATGTACAAGCGGATAGAGAATAGACCTTACGCAGTGTGTACAAGCACTTCCAGTATCTCAGTAAATGGTTTATTAAAAGCTGCTCTTCGCTAGAGCTTCCAGCAGTATGTTGAGCTCGTGGCTTGCAGATAATGGAAGCAATATAGCCCTGCGTGGCTATTAACATATTTTAGGCCTTTCTTATCAGTCCCTTATAGCTGACTTATTAATAATAGAAATTTCAATATAAATTTACAATCATACTAGCAAATATTTACTTAATAACTTTTTTAAGGATAATCAAACAAGTGCTCCTCCAACAGTCCTTAACGAATAATTAGAAATGATTATTTAAGCTGTTATGTTTAGGGTTTAGTAAAACACTTACAAGATTGTATATAACTAGATAGTATTTATTAAAGTCAGATAAGAGTCAGTGGTACATAATTAGTCTGTACTCGGCAGCCTACCAACGTGTTCTACCGTGAAGCTCTCCCTCTCGTTATACTGTTATCTGTTTATAGCCACGCCATCTATTGCTAGTTATACTATTTAAACATACACATGTAACATCTCCCTTTTTCTTTTAAATATTACATGGTAGTACATATTATTTAAACAAAGTCATTAAGATATGATGGTTTTTTACTTATTCGACCTGATCTAGTCGTATACTCATTTTGACTGGAACTCAACATCGTTTGATCATTAGATTTTTCATTCATCATTTTACTTTGTGTAGTTGAGACTGAAGATGGACTGATCTGGTTGTCTTCATTCACGATCTTTGATTCTACAATTTCAGGTTCAATATGATCATTGAACTTTTCATTAAATGTTCCTCCAGATATTAACATTTTACGATTTCTTTTCAAAACTCGTCCATTTTCCGTTTTAACGATATACGATCTCTTATTCTCTGCCTTTTTAATTACCATCGCACTTTCATTAGGTAATCTACGATTTTCATTTGAAATTTTCACAATCTCGTTTTCTTTTAATTCTGTCAAATGTTTGCTACCCTTATCATAATATAATTTTTGCTTTTTCTGATTAGCTTTTGATATTTCATAATGTGCATCAGTTTTACTTAATTTTTTATCTCGACCAGGTAATACACTTTTTACAGTTCGATTGAACAACAATTCAGCTGGCGTTTGACCCAGACTATTAACCGGAGTATTTCTCAAAATTAACAATGCCATATTAGTATCTCGATTCGTGTCAATTATTTTTTTTTAAATTCGTTTTACTGTCTGTATGAATCTCTCTGCTAACCCATTACCTTGGTGATGCTTTGGGCTTATAATTTTATGTGAAAAATTCCATTCGTTACTAAATTTAACAAATTTCGCATTTTCATATCGTGTACCTGAATCAGAATATAGTGTTTCTGGAATTCCATGCCTGGCAAATATTGCTTTTAACGTAGTAATAATCAATTCTGCACTTATTCTATGCAATCTTTCTATTTCCACATATTTACTGTATGAATCAACAACAATTATGTAATCTTCACCATACACATGAAAAATATCTGTAGCCAATATTTTTCATGGTTTTTCTGGAATTTCTCTACATATCATACTTTCTTTGAAATTCATTCTTTGATATTTTTTACGTATGTCGCACTTTTCTATACAATCTTCAATGTGCTTTGACATCATTGGCCAAAAAAGCGTTTTTCTCGCTAACATTTTACATTTCTCAATGCCTAAATGTGCATAATGTATTCTATTCAACATTTCTTTTTGTAAAATTTTTGGTATTACAATTTGCATGCCCTTATAAACTATACCATTGTCTACTGTTAATTCATCTCTGTAACTGAAATACAGTCTCGCTTTGTCTTCAACCTCACTTTTATTATTTGGCCATTCATTTTTAATATATTTAATCACCGATATCAACTCAATATCTTTACCAGTTTCATTAGCAATTTCATTTAAACGCTTATCAGTAATATTGTAACTACTATTTATCATAGCAACATGCGCTTCAATTTGTATCTCATATGATTTCTGTTTATTTTTTAAGTAAGATCGACTTAAGTGATCTGGTACTAACACTTCTTTACCTGACTTATATATCAACTTAAAATCATATTGCTGTAAACTTAACATAATTCTTTGTAACCTTGCTGGGCATTTATTCAATGGTTTATTTATTATGGATACCAATGGTTTATGATCAGTTTCTACTGTAAACGTTTGAGCAAACAAATATTGATAAAATTTATTACATCCGTACCATATAGCCAAAGCCTCTTTCTCAATTTGACTATAATTTTGTTCTGTTTCCGTTAATGATCTAGAACCATAAGCAATTGGTCTTCTATTTTGCAATATCACAGAACCGAACCTAGCTTCGATGCATCTACACTCAATACAATAGGCTTGTCAACCTCAAAAAATGCTAACACTGGCGGTTCAACTAGTCTCTTTTTTATTCTTTCATATGCCCCTTCTTGTTTTTTACCCCATATATATGGTACATTTTTCTTTATTAAATTTCTGAAAGGAGCAGTTAAATCTGACGCTTTAGGTAAAAAAGGCGATACATAGTTAATCATACCTAAAAATCTTTGCAATTCTGTTACAGTTCTTGGTTCGTCCATTTCAATGATTGCTTTTATTTTATCATCATCCATTTTTACACCCTCAGCGGATATAATACGACCGATGTATTTAACTTCCTTACTTTTTATCTGACATTTTTTAAAATTAAATTTTATTCCACATTTTTGAGCTCTTTTTAATACCTTTTCCAAAATGATATCATGCTCAACTTCATTCTTTGCTTTAATCAAAATATCATCCACATATATTTCTACACCCTCAATATCTTTGAATATATCTTCAAATATTCTATGAAAAATTTTAGGACTTGAGCTCAATCCATAAGGCATTCTGTTAAAGTAATACCTCCCAAACGGTGTGTTAGAAGTAGTATATTCTCTCGTATCTTCTGACAACACTATTTGCCAAAATGCTCTATTAGCATCTAATGTAGTAAATATTTTTAAACCAGTTAAATTCACAGTTATTTCATCTACCGTTGGCAATTGTAAATGTTCTCTCTGTATTTGTTTATTCAAATGTCGGGGATCTAGGCATACTCTCAACGACTTATCTGACTTCGTGGTTACTACTAAAGAATTTACATATTCAGTCGGTTTGTCTACCTTACTAATAATATTTTCTTTCTCCATTCTGTCCAACTCAATTTTCAATTTATCTTTCATTTTAAAAGGTACATGACTACATGGTTCTATTTTTCCTTGGGCATCTTTTTTCAATTTTATCTCATATTTATAGCCTTTTATTTCACCCAAACCTTGAAATACATCTTTATATTTATTTAGTAAACTGTTTGTTTCAACTTTTATGGAATCAATACTCTTTGTTTCAACTCTTACGGCTAATTTCCATTTATTAATTGTAGGAAACCCTAATACTGGTACATGATTATTTTTATGTACTTCAAAACACAATTCAGCACCATTTTTTCCAACTTTACATTGTGCATCAACTTTTCCAGCCATGGGCATTCCTCTTTCATCATAATTTTTTATTATATTTTTTGATTTCGTAACAATCAAACCTAACCTTTTACAAATACTCAACGGAATCACATTACATTCAGCTCCCGTGTCAAGTTTAAACAATACTTTTGCTTTCGATTCTATAAATTCTACTTCTTCATACCACCCATTATCGCTTTCTTTTTTACACGTATTTATCACATTTACAAACACTTCTTCCAATTCGTCATGAATATCGTCATATTTTTCTTCAACATTTACCAATTTTACAGTTTTTCTTTCTCTACATTGAGAAGCAAAATGATTATATTTCTGACATACTTTACAAGTTTGTCCATACGCCGGACACTTCAATTTAGCGTGTTTATACCCACATCGCTGACATGCTTTCTTCTGCCTTCGATCATTGCCGCTATTTACATCACGCGCTGAGAAGGCTTCCGTAAACTTCTGCTGTTGCTGGTTACGACTTGTCGATTGGATTTTATTCTGCGAACCTAGGGCGGCTCTTTGTTTTTTGATAGCTGACACTTCCATACCTTTTCCAAACTGTTTCACTTGTTCATTTACCAATTCTGCGGCTTTACAATTTTTCACTGTTTTTTCTAAATCTAAATCAATTTCTCTTAAAAGCCGATCTTCTAATTTTGTATCATTTATACCAGCCACTATTCTATCTCTTATCAGTCTGTCTTTTAATGTACCGAAATTACAATCTACACTTAACTTTTTCAAATCAGTTACAAATGCGTCGAATGTTTTACCAGTATGCTGATTTCTCGTAAAAAAAATATGTAAACTCACACTTTCATTCTTTTTCGATATAAAATATTCTTCAAATTTTTCAAATACTGTTTTATAATCATCCTTCAGATTGGCGGTCTCATACGTAAACGTGTTGTATATTTCAATACACTCTTCACCCATACAGTGTAACAAAAGAGCCACTTGTATCTCGCTTTCTTTTTTATTAGCACCAGATGCTTTGTGGTAAAATTCAAACTGTTGCTTCCATCTTTTGAATCCTTCAGCTGTTAGATTTTGCATTTTATCTGGGGGTTTTAATCCCGATATTCCAACATTCTGTGGAGCAGCATTTTCTGTTCTTGCTTCACCACCGTTCACCATTTTTCACTTTTTTATTAAAATTTTTTTTTTTTTTTTCTTTTTTTTTTTTTTTTTATGCAGATTCGTTAAACTTCTTTCACTTACGCAGCGCCATGTTATGTTTAGGGTTTAGTGAAACACTTACAAGATTGTATATAACTAGATAGTATTTATTAAATTGAGATAAGAGTCAGTGGTACATAATTAGTCTGTACTCGGCAGCCTACCAACGTGTTCTACCGTGAAGCTCTACCTCTCGTTACACTGTTATCTGTTCATAGCCACGCCATCTATTGCTAGTCATACTATTTAAACATACACATGTAACATAAGCTATTATCTTACTTTTATTTCCTTCTCGCTAAACTAAGGATATCATTCGTATCCATAATAGCAATCTTTTTTTTTAAACAATCATTTTTCTTTAAAAATCACTATATAAATTAATCCCTTAAAATGCAACAAAAAACTTTATTCTTTTTTTAAAATGCGTTAAATTTTAAATGGAACACGATTGTGCAAATTAAATCAACATAATTGTAAATAGTAAATAATAAACGTATGTGAAAATTCTGCAAAAATAGATCATCTCTCTCTCTCTAATTCTCACTCCCTCTTACTGAAAAGCCCGCCAGGGATAGGGGGCCTAAAAAACTCGGCCTCTCCCCGAATTTCCCGGTCAAAGAAGGAATTTGCTTAGTAGCTTCTCCAACGCATTTAAATACGGCACAAAATAATCACCAAGCAACAGACCTCAGGCAGCACTCGAGGGAAACATTACTACGCATCATTTACACGAGTAGACCTCTGGCAGCACTCGAGGACCCACGTACTACGCAAAGCATTATTACGGAAACATTACTACAAAAATATAATATTACTACGAGGAACATTACTAAGGAACAAGTTACACTACTACAAGCAAGTGAGGAATTATCACTACGAACAGACCTCAAGCAACTACGAAGCAGACTATTCAATTTTTTAAATAAATAAGAAGAAGAAGACGACGAGAAGTCAACCACAGCAATAAAGAGAGAGAGAGAGAGAGAGAGAGAGAGAGAAAGAGAGAGAGAAGATCGTCCTTATTCTTTGCATCTCACATTCAATAAAAAGTAAGTTTATCTAAGACTGTGTATTTTTTTTCTTTCATTTCCAAAAAGATAGTATTAGCCAGAATCGGCTAAATATCTCTATCCAAAATAACACTTATTGGGTCATTTCCAGAACAGCATATAGGCCAACATCGGCCTATACGGTTGTCCAGTCCCGAACTTCATCTCTATCCCTAAAAATTCTTACAACTTTAACTCCTCCGCCATCCCGAGCCCATAAGTTTCAGTACTTAGGCTCATAAAGGCGAAAAGCAGTTCGCGTTAATTTAAAACGCGGTTGCAACTTCAACCCGACGTCACCCAAACACTACTTCGAAGTTAACAGCCGCATCCGCTTGTTGTCGACCGTGAGCAATCGCAGCATCCATCGGGCCGACAATTTTTTCATCGCCAACTTATCATGTAAAATATTAATTGCCGTTCCGGTCAACACACCTACGGCCTCTGCTACTTCGCGCACTTTCGTTCGTAGATCAGCGAGAATCATGTCGTAGACTTTTTAAATGATTTTCTCGGTAACCACGTCTGCCAGGCGTCCTGGTCGCTCCTCATCAAAAACGAATGTTCGTCCACGTTTAAATTCGTTAAACCAATATCTAACTGTGGTTAGAATGGCGAAGTGTCCCCATAAACAGCATCCAACTTTGCTTTTATCTCCTCGCATTTTTTTCCATCCAAAAACAAAAAGCGAATTACCGAACGATACTGCTCTTTTTCCATCTTTGCGAAAATCACGAAACACGTCTTACTCGAATGACTGCCAAATCCAAACTAACCTATCAATCAGTCTGAAATTTGTTTTATCGTTGTTTGAGAGATGGCAGCACATGATAATAATACCAACTTCCCTCAGGAACGCCCTCTGTCGTCAAACACGGGTACTTATTGAACCGCCCTCGTAATGTTATTGAACGACAAATTTGTATCTTTATATGTTATCAAAATGAATAGTGTTGCTAACAACTACGAGTAGTTTATTAAAAACAATCAACTCTCAAAATACATGAATATTTATGTAAAAATAGCTGCTATCTTTAAACTCAATTTGACTATGCTTTTACTTCGAATAATGCAACTGTCTTTCTTTAAAAAAGAAATATATATACTGTGACAGGTGGCTTATCGAGATTAGGCCACCTGCCATGCAGTGTGAGATAGAGTTCGCGGCGCGACTATACGCGGCGCCATCGATCGAGCGATCGATGGCTTGACGCGAGAAAGGAGCGAGAATCCGCGGCGTACCGAAACGCAGCGCTATCGATCAAGAATCGATAGCGCTACGCGGGAAAACTGATAGGTGAGAGGGGAAAAAGGAGCTCCCCCCTTAAGGGGTTACCCCCAGTTGTAGCTCAACAAAAAAGGCCTTTTTCATGAATTTTTTTAAAGAAAACTACAAAACTTTTTTAAACGATTATTATATCATCTTAAACAATACATCTTGAAGAACTTTAAGTAATTTTTTTATTGCAAAATATTATATTGTTAAGTGGCGAATGGCCGCCAATGAAATAGTGTTTTTATTTATACGGTTTGCGGTGACCAACATTGCGGCGAAGTGGATCATTTGAAACAAAAAATGTGGATAGATTTAGTTAAATATAAGTATAAACTAGTCTTTAATTGAAGGATTTAAAAAAATATTCATTTTTCACAAAATGGCGGACAGTCAAAGTTAATGGTTTGATTTTAACGAAAAATCGAACAATGAAAGACTACATTTTTATGTATTAAATAAGCCTGCAAAATTTCAAGAAGATCGGTTCATTAGTGTTTGAGTAATCTTGGTCACCGATTTCAGAAATGCCATTTCGAGAAAAACGCGTTTAAAGTTTTAATTGCCGGTTGTTTACACAACGGATTCTTCTTTTTCAACGCTCATATCTTAGTCAATTTTGTTTGGATCGACTTCAAATTTCCAGATCATATTCGCAGATACTTATCCTTAAAAAAAATGCAATTAACAAAAAATCGATTTCTACAAAGTCGCAAGTGGGGGTAACCCGTTAAGCTTTCTTCTCGTTCCGCCAGTCCGACGCGCCGCACGTGCTCTGAGAAATTATGAAGGAGACGCGATTTTTTTGAGGATTTTCCGCAGAGTCTCCGCCGCAGCTATAGAGAGGACGATACCCGCGATTAAATATTACTAAGGTAAGTGGCCACTTAGGTAGTTTCTATTTAGTTCGCGAGTAATTATATTTAGTTTCCTGACGCGTGTGCGATCGCGTCAGGCACACATATATATATATATATATATATATATATATATATAGGAGTGTTACGCGCGAGACCGCGTAACTCGAACTCGATTAGGCCGTGCGAGTGCGAGTGAGAGGATCGATCTCTCTCTCGCACTACCATAGAATAGGCGTACGAGTAAAAGAAAGCCACTCTTACTCGCACAACCTTCGAGCACGCAGTTAAGCGAGAGGAACGAGCTCTCTCGCTTAACCATAGACTGCTGCGTCAAGTGAGAGGGAGACGCTCTCACTCGAGCAGTCACAGACTACGGTGGTATAAAGGGAGAACTGCTCTCTCTATATCCGTCGTCCATAGACTACACGTGTGTGTGTAGCCGCGTGGAGTGAAGAGAGTGAGCATGCGCAGTGCGCATCTCGTGGATTAGTATTGCGCGTGAGGCAATACTAATTGCTCTTTACTCGCAAGGGACCTCTCCGCAGTAATTAGTGTATTTTTGTATTTTTATTTATTAAATAAGCAGTTAGCACTTAGCAAGTGCCTTTCTTATTTTAATTCCCTACAGCTTCCCTATCCCGAGTACCGCCGCCTCCGCGGGTGTGCCAATCTAGCATTGGCATTTAAACTGAGTAGCCGAGCCCGATGGGAGCTACACCGGTAGCGGGGCCTTAGGCAAGGCCCCACACACAAGAAAGAATAAAAGCAGGACTAGAGGAAGGTCCTGCGTTGCTAACGGGACGTAACAAATTGCCCCGTTACAATACGTATCATACTATTACAAACAAATATAAAAAATTTTACAGAAATATTTGCGATAATGTTTCACTACAGTAAATCTCCCAATAACTTAAAAATTGCAAACGGCCTGACTATCTTTTACTATTAAAATATTAAAATAAGATGACAAGATGTATAACGATTTTTCTATCTTTCTCTCAAAATAAAAAGATAAAGCACCATGTAATAATTTTCGCTGCATTTTTTTTATTTGTATTTAAGGGACTATACTAGTGTGAAACTTTCAGAAAATCGATATTTATTTTTTGTCTTATTCGACAGTTTATACTTTTAAGAATATCCTGTGAAATTTTCAAGGCCGTATCTCTAATACTTTTTGAATGGCAGTTGCTAAAGAGCAACCGCCCACAGGTATAAACTGCACCATCTACCTTTTAAACGCGTTTTTCTCGAAATGACTTTTTTCAAATTTGCTGCCAGCGTAACTCAAAGAGCAATTGTCCAATTTACTTCAAATTTGAACTGAGTATTCTTACATATATTTACTCTATAATGGCGCAGGATTTTGATTGGATAAAAATTGACGATTTGGCATTAAAAAAGCGACCATATTTTTGACCAAAAAAAACTTTTTTTTGCTAACTACGCCATTTTGTTAAATTTTGATATTTTTCGAAAACTCTGCGACATTGAATAGAAAATACCGACTTTAACGACTTTTTTTTCTGGTTTCAGCTACTTATTCGGCCGGAATCGTGGCAGCAGTAGAGGAACTTTTTTTTTGTCGCCTCCGAAGACAGCGCATGAGTGGCTCATTTTTAGATATTGTGACAGGCGGCTTATAGAGGCTAAGCCACCTGCCATAGGCGACAGAAAGAGAGTTCGCGGCGCGACGATATGCGGCGCCATCGATCAAGCGATCGATGGCTTGACGCGGGAAAAGCCGCGGCGTACCGAAACGCGGCGCTATCGATGAAGAATCGATAGCGCTACGCGGGAAAACCGATAGGCGAGAGGGGAAGGAGGAGCCCTCCCCTCAAGCCTTCTTCTCGTCCGAGCCGTGGAAAGAGCCGCACGCGTTCGAGTGATCGGAAAAAGACACAGCGATTTTTGAGAAGATTTTCCGCAGCGTTTACGCAGAGATCCGATAGACAATCCCGCGAGCAGCTATTCGTAAAAGTAAGTGGCCACTCGTTAGCATAATTAGACCGCGAGTAGTTAT
Source organism: Chalcis sispes (assembly GCA_949987625.1). Classification (NCBI taxonomy): domain Eukaryota; kingdom Metazoa; phylum Arthropoda; class Insecta; order Hymenoptera; family Chalcididae; genus Chalcis; species Chalcis sispes. The sequence continues at coordinate 35,509,537 of OX465097.1, forward strand.
ATTTAATTTTCCTGACGCGTGTGCGATCGCGTCAGGCATATATAGTTATAGCAGAGTTACGCGCGAGACCGCGTAACTCAAACTCGATTAGGCCGCGCGAGTGCGAGTGAGAGGATCGATCTCTCTCTCGCACTATCATAGAATAGGCGTACGAGTAAGAGAAAGCCACTCTTACTCGTACAACCTGCGAGCACGCAGTTGAGCGAGAGGAACGAGCTCTCTCGCTCAACCATAGACTACAGCATCGAGTGAGAGGTAGAGCCGCTCTCACTCGAGCAACCACGAACTACGGCAGTATAGAGGGGGAACTGCTCTCTCTATATCTGCCGTACATAAACTACACGTGTGTGTAGCTGCGCGAAGCGAAGAGGGTGCGCATGCGCAGAGCGCACCTTGAGGATTAGTATTGCGCGTGAGGCAATACTAATTGCTCTTCGCAATAATCGACCTCTCGGGGATCATTCGTACCATTGGCTGTGTAATTGTTGTTTTTCTTTGGATTAAATTAACTATTGGGCACAAAGCTGGTGCGTTTCTTCTTTCATCCCCCTTCTAGCGTCCCTATCCCGAATACCGCCGCCTCCGCGGGTGTGCCAACCGATCGTTGGCACACATACTGAGCAGCCGAGCCCGGTGGGAGCTGCACCGGCCGCGGGGCCTGAGGCAAGGCCCCTCACACACGAGATTAAAGCAGGACCAGAAGCAGGTCCTGCGTTGCTAACGGGTGTAAAGAAATTTGCCCCGTTACAATATTTTTTAATAAAAAAATTATGGAATATAGTTTAAATATAGCTTGATAAGCTCTTATATTTTTAAAATATTTCATCAAGTATTTTTGTTTTAAACAATTCCCGAAAATCACCTAAATTTTTATCGTTCATACTGGTATAGCCCCTTAAAAAGTTTCATTTATAAATATTTAACATAATTTAAAATTATGAACAAGTCATTTTATCTTTTTATAATCGAGATCATTATTTAATACTAAATAAACGATTAATCTAGTTAAGTAAACACAAGTATTAGGTTTTAAGCTTATTCTTTTTATTTTTACACGACCGTATTTTCAACTATTAATAAAGTATATGTGAACGAAAAATATATGTAATTATACGTTTTTTATGTAAAATCTAATCGTAAATACGAAAAAATTTTATATATATTGAATAACGCATCACTTTGAATACGTTTATATGAAATTATACATAATAATTATTAAATTAAACGCTCTACAATTTTAAGATTAATATAGAAAAATCTTTTGTACGAGGTGTGATCAAAAAGTAAGGTGACTTTTTGAATTTCGCGCGCTCTGTACACTCTAATTTCAAAATTTTTGTTTTGTTATGTTGACACACTCGTCAGGATCATATGTTCACAGTTACAACTATATAACAAGTGTTGTTTTTATGTGAGAGGCATAAAGGTTAGACTCGTGTTTGTGTGCTCAGCTATTTTTTGCTGTTGAAAATAATGGAGCAAAGAGTTTGTATTAATTTTTGTGTGAAAAATAGTATTAAGTGCTTAAAAACTCTTGAAATATTGACAGTGGCGTACGGTAAGACAACTCTGAGCAAAAAAAATGTTTATAAGTGGTATAAGTTATTCCAAGAGGGCCGAGAAAATGTTAACGATGAACCGTGCTCTGGACGCCCCAGCACGTCAAAAAGCGACGAAAATGTTCAGAAAGTGAAAAAAATTGTGTTGAAAAATCATGGAATCACGATTAGAGAAGTAGCTGATGATCTTAACATATCGTTTGGCTCATGCCAATCGATTTTAACGGATGTTTTGGGTATGGCAGGTGTGTCAGCGAAATTCGTTCCAAAATTGCTTAATTTTAATCAGAAGCAGAGTAGTTTTTTGGCCAAAAAGAATACTACCATCGTGCTTCAGCCACCGAATTCACCAGACTTGGCCACCTGCGACTTCTTCCTCTTCTCAAAATGAAAAGGCCCATGAAAGGATGAAGATTTGCGACGATTAAGGAGATTAAGGCTGCATCGCTGAAGGAGCTCAAGGCAATACCCAACGTGCATTTCAGAAGTGTTTTGACGACTGAAAAAAGCGCTAGCATAAGTGCATTGCATCAGAGGGGGATTATTTTGAAGGGGATAATATAATTTTAGATGAATGAATAACTATGTTTTATATAAAATGAAAAGTCACCTTATTTTTTGGTCACATCTCGTAAATTAACATTACGAATAAGCATATATTATAAAATCTTTTTTTCTAACAACTAGCATTAACGAAGATTGTTATATTAGGTGTAGTAAAAGTAAATCCATTATTTTTGCATGAAATTGAAGGTTTCATTTAACATAGATAGAACGATACGATTTAGGTCAAATATGCACCGTTTTGTTCGATAAATTGTTGCCATTTTGGAAGTAATTTCATAATGCTTTCTTCGTAAAAACCCTTGTCCCTATTGTCAAAAAACTAGGACAGTAGATTTTCACAATCTTCTCTTGAGGCGAATTTTTCACCTGCAAAATCATTCGTCATGGACAGGAACAGGTGGTAATCACTTGGTGCCAGGTCCGGACTATAAGGTGGATGCATAAGAATTTCCTAACCAAGCTCCCGGAGCTTCTGGCGAGTCACTATCGATGTATGCAGCCTGGCGTTGTCCTGATGGAACACCATTCTTCTCCTATTGGCCAAAGCTGGCCACTTCTAGGCAATTGCTTCTTTCAGACGGTCTAATTGTTGACAGTACAGGTCCGAATTGAGAGTTCGGCCGTAGGGGAGCAGCTCATAGTAGATGATTCCCTGCCAGTCCCACCAAACACACAGCAAAACCTTCCTGACTGTCAATCCTGGCTTGGCCACCGTTTGCGCCAGCTCACCGCGATTTGACCACGACCGTTATCGCTTGACGTTGTCGTAAGTGACCCACTTTTCATCACCAGTAACCATCCGCTTCAGAAATGGATCGATATTGTTGCGATTCAGCAGTGATTCGCAGATGGAAATTCGGTCCATGAGGTTTCTTTGCGATAACTCGTGTGGCACCCATACATCGAACTTCTTTTTGTATCCAGCCTTTTTTAAGTGGTTCCAAACGGTTTTTTGTGCAATGCTTAGCTCCTGGGCAATCAAAACAGTGCTTACGTGACGGTCGGACTCGACGATTTCCATTATTTTATCGACATTTTCGACAATTGGCCTTTCAGAGCGTGGTGCATCTTTGACGTCAAAATTACCGGAACGGAATCGACGAAACCAAAATTGCGCGTGATTGGCTATTACAGTATCAGGACCATAAACACTATTTACATTTTCAGCTGCCTGGCTTGCGTTTTCGCCTTTATCGAAGAAAAACTGTAAAATATGGTTAAATATGTAAATGTATGTATGTATGTATGTATGTAAAATATGTATTTTCTTTGTTAGTGTCCATCTTTGACGCGTACTAAAAAAATACTGAGTCAAGCAATCACAAAACTGTATGAGAAGCTTTTTTAGTACGAAATCTTATCTTCCTAACGCCATCTAGTGTAACCCGATCGCACTTTTACAACAGGAGATACAGACTACTAAAGCCATCTATTACCAAAATAATGGATTACTTAAAACTACACCAAATATTTTTATAAAAACGTTTTCTCGCGTTTTTTTTTTTATTTTTGCATTTCTACAAAAATTACCATTGTTAAAATATAAAATAACACCTTAGGTCTCTGTTTTTTTGCATTTATTTTTGAATGAGAATTTTTATATGAAAATGTTAAAAAATAATTCGAATTAAGACTCCTGGTAAGAATAGTATTTTTTTTTTGTGTTTAACTTCCAAGCTAAAATTGTATCAAGAGGCGCGCCAGCGCCTCGTTGACAAGTAGCAGTATATACACAGTATGTCGGAAAAGTTCCCGAACTTATTTTGTAGCGCTTGTACGAGTGGCGCCACCTCTTGAACGACACCGGTACTATGTTGCTACATCCCTCTGGAGTGTCTGAGAATTTTTTCACCAGTATCCGTTTATTAGTTGCCGAGATAGACGTGCTTGAGTGAACGTGTGTTTAGTACCCCGGTGCAAGCTCTACGATGGATGAGAAATTTGAACATTGTGGCGCCTGCTCATTCTTCAAACATTGTGAAGCGTTATCTCGCCGAAAATCAGATCCCACGCATCAATCACGCCCCATACTCGCCAGATCTGGCTCCAGCCGACTTTTTCCTATTTCCCAAGCTAAAAATGGCCTTGAAAGGACGAGTTTTTGAAGATGTACCGAGCATTCAAGCGGCTTGCACCGAGTGTCGCACAGCGATAACTTCAGAGGACTACCAGAGAGCCTTCGAATCACTCATGGAGCGCTCAAATAAGTGTATATCTAGGGAAGGAGACTATGTTGAAAGTAAACTGAAATAAATTTCTTTAGATGTAATTTTCGATTTTTTATTTGAAAAGTTCGGGAACTTTTCCGACATACTGTGTATGTATACATATATATATATATATATATATATATATATATATATATATATATATATATGTGTGTGTGTATATATACGCCTGGGCACGGGCGCAAGCGCCTTATATGCAGCTCATTTATCTTTTTAGAACCTCGCTTATTTTTTTTTTTAAATTGAAGCTGAAATATTTTACACCATTCGTATTAAAATCTTTATATATCTATATATTTAATGTATACAAAAAATTTCATGAAAAATGAGTCTCTTATGATAAATAAGGACTTTTTTTCACACTATGTATATCTATATATAATTTCTCTTATTTTTATTATTTTATGTTCTTCAGCCTCTTGTTTGTTCTTTCTGACGTCACATCCGATATATACGAGTATATATATATATATCTATATATACATTTTCAGCCTACTAACCCGTACGGCGACTCTTACCTACGGAGCATCGTCAGCGTGTAAATGGTTTTCATACGCGCAAGCGCCTCCTTGATCGTATTAACATTTTCCTATACGTCCTCCTAGGCTGTATGTCATTCTATACGTCCTTCTAGGCTGTATACGTCCCAGGAGAAAAAAAAGTTAACAGCGCCACTGCTATGTATTTGTCGCTTCATATAGCCTAGCATGTGAGTTTTCATCAAAACTTATATTTTCGAAACACGTAATAAGACTTATGTATGTTGAGCGAAGGAGAGAGAACGAGATAGCGAGAAGAGCGCGCGCACCATTGCTCCCACGTGACCACCCTATCTCTGTCTCGCTCTCTCCTTCGCTCAGTATGAACATTCAAGCGACCACGGGGCTCTGCTTTTCTTTTGTTTTCTTTCAGTATAGTGTATCGTTGTGTCGGTAATATTCGTTCTTAATATGTGAGAAGAAGAATAAAAATGGACAATTTATTAAATAATGAAAATAAGACGAGTGATAGTGACAGTGATGAAGAATGCAAACGTGAATTAAATAAACTAATAGAAAAAGCAAAGTCTAATATAATCCCGTAAAATTAAAAAATTTAATAATAAGTGATTTTAAAGTGATAATTTTTTAGTCTATAATTTTGTTTGTGATTTAGATAAATGATTTAAAAGTTTCTTGTGTGAAGAAATTAAATTTAAAATATTTAAAAAAGTTACTGTTTTTTCATGTTAAATAAGAGACTAAAATTCATTGATTATACAAAAAATGTGTTAAACAAATATAGTATTGTTATGATAAAAATAACATAAGAAAATATTTATATTAATTATAATAGTTTTAATATTATTTATAAGCCTTCAAATCTTATAAAAAAAACTTTTGTTAAAAATGTTATTTTGTATAAATATTTAATAAATATACTCAAGAAATTTATATTTTTTAATAAATAATAATTGTTCAAGAATTAATTTTGTTTTTAAATATGAATCCATTTACTATTTTTTTTAATTTCATAATTTATATTTATATTTACATTATGTTGTCTGTCACTTTTTGACACTACATCTATATGTACGCGCGTGTGTACAAAATGCGCATGCGTTAGCAGACGATATCTGTAGTTTACGAACTGTCTGTACGGGTTCGAAATTGCATTTTATTGATATGCAACAAAATAAAATTAATCATTCTGTTAACTAAGTAAGAGTCTTCGTACGGGTTACGAGGCTGAAAAATTTTTTAAGCACCATGAGTAAACCTCGCGTCATTAAAGCTTTCGGTTCATATTTTGTGGATGGATAGAGGCGCCTTAGTCGCTCGCTGCGCTTGCGACTGCGGCCCTACTATCCATCTACAATATATTTTGCCTCAAACTGTAATGACGCGAGGCTCGCCCAAGATACATAAATAACTAATATATATATATATATGTATATATATATATATGAAGGTGAGCACGCGCGTGTCATATTTACAACTTGTTTAGCTTTTGATAACCTCGTCGTTTCTGTTTTTCATAAAATCAGTAATATTTATAGTATTTATAGTATATAGTACGAGTAACAATAAACGCTGAATAATGGATTAATATAAAATGTATGAGTATGTAATTTGTACGATATATTTGAGTATGTTTAGTAAGATGAGTGCAGGTTGTTGTATTATATTTGAGTATGTTTAGTAAGATGAGTGCAGGTTGTTGTATTATATTTGAGTATGTTTAGTAAGATGAGTGCAGGTTGCTGTATTAATAAAAAATAGATGCAAATTAAAAGAACGTTTGAGGATTGCACTCAAAACGGTTATAGGATATCAAGTTCATAGATACTGTGGTGAAGGTACGAACTATGACTAAAATCAATGATATAAGGTGACAACAAGTGAAAATAATTATTGGCTGGAATCAGATACCGAAGACAAATGTGTAATACAGAAACTAAAAGAAATTTTGTTGTTGTTACCAATTAAACTTTTTAAAAAATTGTCAAGCAAAGTTTAATAAAAAAAAGTAAAGTTATTAACAATAAATGCTGAATGATGGATTAATATAAAATGTATGAATATGTAATTTGTACGTTATATTTGAGTATGTTTGGTAAGATGAGTGCAGGTTGCTGTATTAATAACCCTATCAAATAAGAATAATAGAAGCTGTTTTGGTTTGATTTTACGTTTCCTTCTGTTTCCTTACAGTAAATAATAAAATACGGCAATCTGTCCCATTTATTGTTATTTGCATGCTGCATTACCAATTAGATGGACTATACATCTATTCTCATAAAATTCATGTAATTCAGTTCTCTATATTTGAAAAAAATGCGAATAAAATTCATCGATAATTGAAAATGCATTTCTATTCTATTTTATTTACAAAATGAAATGTTTTTTTTTATTATTATACAAGATATTTTTGGCAATAAGTTTTCTGGGATGTTTTCTTCTATTCCATAATTTGATAAAATTTTAGAATGGATATCATGAATGTTTTCGCTTTCAGCTTATTTGACATTTTTTTTTTTTGTCATCTGATAAATTTTGTGAATTACCATAACAATATTAGTAAGTTATTTAAGTAGTATTATATTCTTTTAACTATTGGTCATAATTTGAGATAAATTTTTCAAAGGATTTATCTTTTATAAGCTTCTGTGATATATATAGGGTGATTCATTATGAGGTTTGGTTTTTAATCTCAAATAGAAGGCATAAAGTTGAATTCTATAGTAACATTTTTATTGTAAGTCAAACGAACAATCTATGACATTTACTTTTCAAAGAATATCTCATTTAAATGTTGACCGCGACTACGCCGTAAATGGTCTATCTTGAGGGTCCAATTTTGGACGACGCATTCCAGCATAGCGACCAGCATCTCGCGAATGACACGAGTAATGTTGGCTGGCAAAGCGTCGATTGAAGCTGGCTTATCCCTGAAGACCAGAGACTTTATGTAACCCCAGAGAAAATAATCTAAAGGTATGATATCACACGATCTAGGCAGCAAATTTATTGGTCCAAAACGTGTAATCAGGTTCTCACCAAAATGATTTCTCAATAAGTTCATTGTTTCTCTCGCTGTATGCAAAGTAGCGCCGTCTTGTTGAAACCAAAGTTCACCGATACGACAGGATTCAATTTCAGGTAGCAAAAAATCCGTTATCATGGTGCGATAGCGATCGCCATTGACGGTTACGTTCTGACCGGACTCATTTTGAAAGAAAAATGGACTGATGATTCCACCGGCCCATAAACCACACCAAACTGTGCATTTATGTGGCTTTAGTGGAGGCTGTTAAAGCTCTTCAGGTTGTTCATCATCCCAAATACGGCAATTCTGCTTATTGACGTATTCATTGAGCCAAAAATGCGCCTCATCACTGAACAAAATTTCGCGACAAAACAGCGGATTTTCATTGAGCCGATTCAAAGCCCATTCACCAAAAACACGACGCAAACCTAAGTCGCCCGGCTTCAATTCTTGCACGAGTTGAAGTTTGTATGCCTTAAAACCAAGATCTTTACGTAAAATACGCGAAGTTGTTGCGTACGACAAACCAAGCTGTTGAGAACGACGCCAAATCGATTTGTCACGGTCTTCAGCCACACTCTCAGCTACAGCCGCTTTATTCTCTTAACTATGTGCTGAATGTGGTCTAATCAGTCGAGTATCATCCAATAATGTATGCTGGGTTTCAAATTTGCGGATGGTATTGGCAATAGTGATTTCGGTAGGTCGACGATGCACACCATAAGTTGCTCTAAGAGCACGAAAAACATTTCTCACAGAACGCTGTTTTTCGTAATACAGCTAAACAATTTGGATGCGTTATTGTAGTGTAAGTCTTTCCATGATGATTTGTCAAACAATACGGAATAAAAATTACATTACAGTATGATAGGAGTCACGCGCGATCTGTAAAAAAAAGCCTATTAAAAATCAAACTTCATAATGAATCACCCTTTACTTTAAAACTTATCCCACACAGCACAAAAGGTTTCAAAGAAACTTTCTTGAAAATATTTCACTAAAACCCTTAAAAAATGTTTTTATATGAATTGTAAAACCTTTCAAAAACCTTTCACAAAAGAATTTTTCACAAGATTTTAAGAACCATCCTGAAACATTTCAACGAAACCAGAAGAGGAAATATTACAGAGACTTTACAGAAACCTTTCCTGAAACCTTTCACAAGTGGTTTCTAAACCATTGTATGGAAAGCTTTACAAAAAGGATTTTAAAATATTTATATAATATTCTAATGAAACCTTTCTATAAATCTTTTAAAAGCATTTCTAAAATGTTTTAAGAAGACTTTAAAAAAATGTTTCTAAAAATTCACCGAAACACTATTAAAAAGATTATGAGAATGTTTCTGAAAGGATTTTTTGAATTAATATTATTGATAGAATCCTACATAGCACGAAAGATTTCAGGAAAAGATTCAATGTAAGGTTTTAGTGAAAACTTGTCGAAAGATTATATTAAAACCTTACAGATATCTTTTGAAGAAACAGATCATTGAAACATCGTTTTAAGATAATAACACTACATTGAAATTTTATAAAAAAATCTTGCATCAACTTTGCTGGAGCATTTCATAAAACATTTCAAGAAAGATTCCTGTGAGGTTTTTTGAAACATATAGTTGCAACATTTTAAAAAGATCGCTGCAAGATTTCGTATAAATGTTTCAACGAAACCTTGAAGTAAACTTGCTAGCACATTTCACAAAACATTTCAAGAAAGATTCCTGTGAGGTTTTCTGAGACATCTAGTTAAAACAAGATTTCGTATAAATGTTTTAGCGAAACCTTAAAGCAAACATGCTGTAACATTTCACAAAACATTTTTAAAAAATTCTTGTGAGGTTTTTCGAAACATATAGTCGAAATATTTTAAAAAGATCGCTGCATAATTTCGTATAAATGTTTCAACGAAACCTTAAAGCAAACTTGCTGGAACATTTCATAAAACACTTCAAGAAAGATTGCCGTGAGGTTTTTTAAAACATGCAGCTGAAACATTTTAGAAAAGTTGCTGCAAGATTTTGTGTCAATGTTTCAACAAAGCCTTAGAGCAAATTTGCTGGAACATTTCATAAAACATTTCGAGAAAAATTCCTCTGAGGTTTCTTAAAACATAAAGTTAAAACATTTTTAAAAAATCGCTGCAAGATTTCGTGTAAATGTTTTAACAAAAACTTGAAGCAAACTTGCTGTAACATTTTACAAAACATTTTATGAAGAAATACAGGGAAATTTTTTAAAAATATTTTGTCGTAATATTTTAGTAAGGTCGCTGCAAAATTTCTGGTAAATGTTTCAATGAAAACTTGAAGCAAACTGGCTGAAAGATTTCACAAAATATTTTACGTAAGAATACAGGGAAGTTTCTTGAAATATTTTGTCATAATATTTTAGCAAGGTCACTGCAAAATTTTTCAGAAAAATAATTAATTAATAATATTTAATTAAAAATATTTCTTTTTTCGAAACCTTCTGTAATCTTTCGAAAAACAAAAACTGGAACCCTTCTTGAAAGTATCTTGCAATGTTACTGTAAGCTATCGATAAACTTTCGCGTTAATATTGCATGTAAACTTCAGCCAAATCATTAAGAAAAGATTTCTGTAATCTTACAAAAAAGTTTATCAGAAAAATTTTAAGAAAATTTCATATAAGCATGCTGTAAGCTTCTATGAGAAGTGCTTAGAAAATTAGACGTAATCATACAGCAGAGCTATTTGTTATCTTAAAAATTTATTTATTTTGGATAAAAAAACATCGACAATTAAAATTCATTATACTTGTATACATAGTAAAATCTCAAGAGTGTAATTATGTATTAAAATATACTAAATTTTCAATTATATCTTAATTTAAAAAAATACTTTGCACAATAGAAGAAATTTTAAATGTGAAATTAACACAAGTGTTATAAATTGGGTGTACAACTTTGTTTCCACCGTCATCATAGATGTCATACAATAAGCTTAGGTATTTGTAAACATAACGCCATCGAAATATTAGTCGATTTGTGTCTGCATCATAAAGTTATTCTCGATCAAACATGTCAGCTTACGAGCTAAATTCTCGTCATTTGCGGGAGGTTTTAATTTTCTGCTTTAATATGAAGATATCTGCGACTGAGGCTCATCGAATGCTCTCAAATACCTATGGTGAGGCCGCTATTAGTGAAAGAACGTGCCGAGAATGGTTTCAATGCTTTAAGAACGGCAATTTTAACGTCAAAGACCAGCATGGCGGTGGAAGAAAGAAGGTTTTCGAAGATGCAGAATTGGAGGCATTACTTGATCAAGACTCGTGTCAAACGCAACAAGAATTGACAGGATCATTGGGAGTGACGCAACAAGCCATTTCAAAACGCCTGAGAGTCATGGGAATGATTCAGAAACAAGGAAATTGGGTGCCGTACAAGTTGAAGCCAAAAGAGGTTGAACGGCGTTTGTGTGTTTGTGAACAGCTGCTTGCAAGGCAAAGACGGAAGGGATTTCTGCATCGCATTGTGACTGGGGACAAAAAATGGGTTCACTACGATAATCCCAAGCGCAGAAAATCATGGGGATATCCCAGCCATGCTTCCACGTCGACGGCCAAACCGAATATTCACGGTTCCAAGGTCATGCTCAGTATTTGGTGGGACCAGCTCGGCGTAGTGTATTATGAGTTGTTAAAACCGACTGAAACAATCACAGGCGATGGTTATCTTACGCAATTAATGCGTTTGAGCCGAGCATTGAAAGACAAATGGCCGCAATACAACGGGAGACATGATAAAGTGATTTTACAGCATGACAATGCTCGACCCCATGTTGCGAAAGTGGTCAAGACATACTTGGAAACTTTGAAATGGGAAGTCCTACCCCACCCGCCGTATTCTCCAAACGTTGCTCCCTCGAACTATCACTTGTTTCGATCAATGGCACACGGCCTGGCTGACTAGCACTTCCGGTCTTATGAAGAAGTAAAAAATTGGATCGATTCGTGGATCGATCCAAAAGATGACTAGTTTTGTCAACGTTGGATTCGTATGCTGCCGGAAAGATGAGAGAAAGTAATGGCCAGCGATGGACAATACTTTGAATCATAAATGTATAACCAGTTTTTTACAATAAAGCCTTGAATTTCGGAAAAAAACGGCGGAAGCAAAGTTGTACACCCAATAATTATATAATAATTCAAATTTCAATCTTAGTTCTACAAGAGTCGCATAGCATAATGATAAGGGCATCTGCTTTTTAAATGCGAAGGACAAGGGTTAGATCCTACCGTAGGCCAACCAATTTTTAGCACTTCTTTCCGTGAAATAATGTGTAAAATAATATGTGCTACATTGCAAATAAACGATTAAATATAATGCACATGTTAGAAATATGTATATTCATAATAAATAATAAAATTCAAAAATACATAAAAAACTTAATAAAAGTTTTTAAGTAGGTTTTGAAAAAGTATTTCAGGAGGTTTCATCAAGTACTTTAAAAAATGTTTTTTTAAATATTTCTATAACTTTTATAGAAATGTTTTTGAAACTTATATTGAAAGGTTTATAAAAGGATTTAGGAAACGTTGCTGAAGGGTTTAAAAACAGACATAAAATCATTTTAAAAATATTTTTTAAAATTTTTTGAAAAGGTTTTTATCCTTTTATGAAGCCTTTTAAAAACATTTTAAAAACCTTTCGTGCTTTGTGGGATATTATCATATTGTATTTATTAACAATTTATATTATCAAAACTTATATGCTAATAGTAAACTTATATTATATATTATTACGTCTTGCAGGCTCTTTGAAAGTAATGAAATCTCTTTGAAAAAACCTTTAACATAAAGGAGATTAATGGCAAGTAGAAGTTCTTTTGCATCTCACTTTAAAAACTTTATTTTTCAATTTTTCAAACATAAAATATGTAGTAAAAAATTTGTATAATCTTAATATGACCATATTTTTGAAATTGCTTATTTCTTACATATTTGTACTATTTTATCGTTAATAAATTAATTAAATATTTACAAACTTAATGTCGTAACATTTTAAAAATGTCTATACGGACCCGTACCGTTAAACTTCCGTGTACGGAAATTGTAATATTCATCAAAAAGATGACAATTTCCGTAAGTTGTCCGCTATATACCATCTTTCCGTTGCTTTCCGTCAAAATCCATAATATTCTGTCCACAGCTATTCTAAGGTCACCACAGCAATGCAAGTTATCTGTAGACTTCCGTAGATTTCTTGAGTTTTCCATAGAAATTTAAAAATATCTTTCGGGTTCCGTAATTGTCCGTTGCTTTCCGTGATGAATAAAAGGTAATCGTAGACTTCCGTCGACTTCAATAAACTTTCGTAGATTTCCGTACGATTAAGTTAAAATTCAAAAATGTCTGTGGGGTTCCGTAACTTTTCGTAGCTTTCTGAAAAAATAAAAGCTGTCCGTAGACTTCCGTAGATTTTCGCGGACTTCCGTAAATTCTCGTAGACCTAAATAGATTCCCGTAGTTTTTCGTAGAAATACAAGAAGGTCCGTGGGGTTTCGTAATTGTCTGTAGCTTTCCGTGAAAAATTGAAGGCGTCCGTAGACTTCCGTAGATTTCCGTAAACTTCGGTAGAAATTCAAAAACGTCTGTGGGGTTTCATAATTGTTCGTAGCTTTTCGTAAAGAGTAAAAGGTGTCCGTGAACTTGCGTAGATTTCCGTAGACTTCCGTAGATTTCCGAAGCTTTCCGTAAAAATTTAAAAACGTTCGTGAGGTTTCATAATTGCCCGTACTTCACGTGAAAAATGTACGGCGACCGTAGAATGCCAAAGATTTCCGTAGACTTCCGGAGAAACGCAAAAGCGTCCATGAGATTTCGTAATTTTCCGTAGCTTTCCGTAATCAATAAAAGGTGTCCGTCGACTTCCGTAGATTCCCGTAGCTTTTCGTAAAAATTCAAAAACGACCGTGGGGTTTCGTGATTGTCCGTAGCTTTTTGAGAAGAATGGAAGGTGTCCGTAGACTTCCGTAGATTCCCGTAGACTTCCGTAGATTTCCGTAGGTTTTCTTAGAATTTCAAAAACGTCCGTGTGGTTCCGTAATTGTCCGTAGCTTTCCGTGAAGAATGAAAGGTAATCGTAGACTTGCGTCGATTTCCGTAAACTTCCGTAGATTTCCGTACGTTTTCGTCCAAATTCAAAAATGTCTATGAGGTTCCGTAGTTGTTTGTAGCTTCTCGTAAAGAATGAAAGGTGTCCGTAGACTTCCGTACATTTCCGTAGACTTCCGTAGATTGCCGTAGACTTCCATAGATTTCCGTAGGTTTCCGTAGAAATTCAAAAACGTCCGTGTGGTTCTGTAATTGTCCGTAGCTTTTTTTAAAGAATGAAAGGTCATCGTAGACTTCCGTCGATTTCCGTAGACTTCTGTAGATTTCCGTACGTTTTCGTCCAAATTCAAAAATGTCCGTAAGGTTCCGTAATTGTTCGTAGCTTCCCGTAAAGAATGAAAGGTGTCCGTAGACTTCTGTAGATTTCCGTAGACTTCCATAGATTTCCATAGCTCAGCGTAGAAATTCAAAAACGTCCACGGGGATTCGTAATTGTCCATAGCTTTCTGTTAAGAATGAAAAGCGTACGTAGACTTCCGTAGATTTTTGTAGACTGCCGTAGAAATTTAAAAGCGTCCGTAAGGTTTCGTCATTTTTCGTAGCTTTTTGTGATGAATGAGAGGTGTCCGTTAACTCCCGTAGATTTCAGTAAGTTTTCAAAAAAAATCAAAAACGTGCGTGTGGTTCCGTAATTGTCCGTAGCCTTCTGTGAAGAATAAAAGGTAATCGTAGACTTCCGTTGATTCCCATAGACTTACGTAATATTCCGTACGTTTTCGTCTAAATTTAAAATTGTCCACGAGGTTCCGTAATTGTTCGTAGCTATCAGTAAAGAATAAAAGGTGTCCGTAGACTTTCGTCGGTTTTCGTAGACTACCATAGAATATCGTAGCTTTCTGTAGCGATTCAAAAACGACCAGAGGGATTCGTAACTGACCGTAGCTTCTCGTGAAAAATAAAAGGTGCCTGTAGACTTTCAAAGATTTTAGTAGACTTCCGTAGAAATTAAAAACCGTCCGTCAAGTTTTGTTATTGTCCGAAGCCTTTGGTAAAGAATAAAAGGCGGCCTAAGACTCACGTTGAATTCCGTAGACTTCCGTAGGTTTCCGTAGTTTTCCGAAGAAATTCAAAAACGTCAGTGGGGTCGCGTAATTGTCTGTAGCTTTTCGTGAAGAATAAGAGGTGTTCGTAGACTTCAGAAGATCACCGTTGCTTTTGGTAGCAATTCAAAATCGTCTGAGAGGTTCTGTAATAATCTGTAGCTTGCCGTAAAGAATGAATGCTGTCCGTAGACTTCTGTAGATTACCGTAGGCTTCCGTATATATCCGTAGCTTTACGTAGAAATATGAAAACGTCTATTAGGTATCGTAATTGTTCGTGGCTTTCCGTAAAGAATAAAAGCTGCCGTACACTTTTGTAGATTTCCACAGACTTCCGTAGATTTCCGTAGACTTCCGTAGATTTCCGTAGACTTCCGTAGATTTCCGTAGACTTCCGTAGATTTCCGTAGACTTCCGTAGATTTTCGTAAACTTCGGTAGAAATTTAAAAACGACCGTCAGGTTCCGTAATCGTTCCTAGCTTGCCGTAAAGAATGTAAGGTGACCGTAGACTTCCGTAGATTCTCGCGGGCTTCTGTATATATCCGCAGCTTTCCATGAAAATTCAGAAACGTCCGTGGGGTTTTGTAACTGTCCGTGGCTTCCCGTGAAAAATCAAATGTGTGTGTAGTCTGCCGAAGATTTCCGTAGACTTCCGAAAATTTCCATAGTCTTTTGTAGAAAATTAAAATGTTTTGTGAGGTTTTTTAACTGTTTATAGCTTCATGTGAAGATTTAAAGGTGTCCATAGACTTCCGTAGATTTCCGAAGGTTTTTGTAGAAATTCAAAAACGTCCGTGGGGTTCCCTAATTGTCCGTAGCTTTCCGTGAAGAATAAAAGGCTCTCGTAGACTTCCGTAGATATCCGTAGACTTCATTATATTTCCGTAGATTCGCGTAGAAATTTAAAAACGTCCGTGGAGTTTTGTAATTGTTCGGAGCTTGCCATGAACAATAACAGGTATTCGTAGACTTTCGTAGGTTTTCGTAGACTTTCGTAAATTTCCGTAGTTTTCCGCAGAAATTTAAAAATCTCTGTGGGGTTTTGTAATTGCTTGTAGTTTTTTTTTCGTAATTGATTGTCCGTGGCTTTTTGTGAAGTATAAAAGGTGTCCGTAAACTCTCGAAGATTTTCGTAGGTTTCCGTAGAAATAAAAAACGTCCTTGGGGTTCTGTATTCGTTCGTAGCTTGCCGTAAAGAATGAAAGGTATCCGTAGACTTCAATAGATATCTGTAGTTTTTTGTGAGAATTTATAAACGTCCGTGAGGACTCGTAACTGTCCGTAGCTTCCTGTGAAGAATTAAAAGTGTCTGTAGACTTCCATAGATTTTCGTAGACTTTCGCAGATTTCCCTAGACTTATGTAGATTTCCGTAGACTTTCGTAAATTTCCGTAGTTTTCCGTATATATCCGTAGTTTTCCGTAGAAATACAAAAACGTCCGTAGGGTTTCGTAATTGTCCGTAGTTTTCCGTGAAAAATCATAGCTGTCCGTAGACTTTCGTAGATTTTCGTAGTTTTTCGTAGGAATTAAACGCCTGTGGAGTTTCGTAATTGATCGTAGCTTGACATAAAGAATGAATAGTATCCGTAGACTCTCACAGATTTTCGTAGACTTCCGTAGATATCCGTAGCTATCCGTAGAAACTCAACAACGCCCGTGTAGTTCTGTAATTGTTCGTTGCTTTCCGTGAAGAATGTAAGGTGTTTGTAGACTTTCATAAATTTCCGTAGCTCTGCGTAGAAGTTTGAGAACATCTGTGGAGTTTTAAGTGTCCGTAGCTTCCTGTGAAAAAGGAAAGGCGTCCGTAGACTTCCGTAGCTTTCCGTAGAAATTCAAAAACGTCCGTAGGGTTTTGTAATTGTCTACGGACACTTTTTATTCTTTACGGACAGCCACGGGCAATCACAACATCCCACAAAATGGATGCGCCACGCATGCGCCGCGCGGGCATTCAGGGAGCGGCACTCCGAGGGTGCCACAAAACACACAAAATACCCTCCGATGTTGGGGACACTCGTTGAAACTGTGGCCGTCGACGCCACAGTCTTAACACCCACGCCGCCAAGTGCCGTGTTTAGCTGGTGGGCGCATGTCCACTGAGGTATGCGTGATGGACATTGCGGAGATGGATTGCGTTGCGGTCTGCGTCGCTACGCTTATTGTCTGGGGTCGCTGCATGGCCAGCGGGACCATGCGGGCGCGGCCCCGCACTTTGGTGGGGCGATCTTGCCCTGGACGGAGTAGGGCGGGCAGGAAGGGTGCGACTCGCTTGCCCCAGGCACGAACCCGCTCCAACCATGCCTCTACGACTGCCAAACGTGCAGCGAGATCCCTAGCTGGTTGATCAAGCGGAGGCGGCCCCAGGGCCGCAATTGCTATTGTACCGGTAGTATCGGTGAATGACGGCGGTGGCGGTAGCGGGAGGTCTTGGTCCTCCAGCTGCGGTGACGCGGGAGCTGGCAGCGGCGGTGGCGGCCCCAGGGCCGCAATCGCTATTGTACCGGTAGTATCGGTGAGTGACGGCGGTGGCGGTAGCGGGAGGTCTTGGTCCTCCAGCTGCGGTGACGCGGAGGCTGGCAGCGGCGGTTGCTGCAACTCTTCCTCGGGACCACCAGACTGACTAAGCGGACCCTCCTTTGGCTGTTCCGGCTCTTTCGACATTTATATAGCTGTGGACAACGAAAGGTGACGATTAGCGTTGCGCGGCGGTACGTAGCGTTTTAAGTCGCCTACGTGGACTTTGGTGCGCTTATTCGAGTTGGCATTTTCGACTAGGTAGACTACCGATGAGAGTTCTTTGACGATGGTCGCTGGTCCTACGAATCGCGGTGCCATTTTTGCCACGAATCCTTTTTTGGCAGAGGACAGGTGGTGTTAGCGGCGGCACACTGAATCACCTACTTGATATTTAACGTCGCGTCGACGGCGATTGTAGTGCGCTGATTGTTTCGCGGTCGCTTGCTCGATGTGTCGCTTTACTAGATTATGTACCACGGGTAAGCGGGTTACACGTTCGAGCCATTGTTCTGCATCAGGCCGCCGTACAGGGGCGGGATGTTCGAGATGTTTGCGGAGAATCATGCAAAGTTAAGGGTTATGGCCGGAATTGAGGAACGCTGGGGAGAATTTAGTAGATGAATGCACCATACTGTTTAGCGCGAACGAGAATTCATTAAGATGCATATCCCATTCGCGGTGATCTTCGCTGAGAAAACTATTAATCATCGTACGCCAATTTCGATTAACGCGTTTTACGGGGTCGGCCTGCGCATGGTACGGAAAAATGGTGGACCGCGTTACTCCGTACTGCTGCAGCCGCTCGGTTACCGTTTTGTTCGCAAATCCCATCCCATTGTCCGCCGTTCTAACGGAACGTCCGCTGCTGGCTTCAGACACGTTGCAGCAGTCCGTCAGTCGTATGTCGGCCCCTGACTCTCAACCACGTACGTCCAGAACGGGTCAAATTCTTCTAGGGCGGCTGTAGGGCCTACCGGGGGTGGAACGCGATAGCTGGTAGTTGCTCCCGGTGACGTACGCTCGACGGGGTCCGTCAACTCCATCGGCGAGTTTCTGCTGAGCCGGCCAACCATATGGTGTAACCGCGTGGACTGCGCGCGGGGCGGCGGAGGGGTCTCCGTCGCACAAGCTCTCTCCGGCTCGGTCTCGACAAAATGCACTCGCGGTGCGCGGGTATCAGATTCGCCCTGCGGCATCCGTGCCGCTTCCAACGATGTGCTATCCCATGCACGCGCGGTTAGCTGCGAGAAAACCGAAACATTAGGCGCTTGCGGACACGCCGGGGAATCGAAGTTCGGACTTTAACTGCGCGGTATAATTGGTTCCGCGTCGAGCGGCGGAAGACGGCTGTGAGTTGCGCGCTCATCCTGCGCGGGGTTCCATGAAGCGGCATCAGATCCTAGCAGGTGACGGAGCTCGTACCTCTCAAGCCACTGTCGCATGACGTAGGTATCGCAATCAATGTTTAGTCCGCATCGTATTGCGTTTTCAAATATTCGTCAGTCGGTTGCGGTATAAATCGCGTATCGAATAGAACTTTTTAGGATTTCCGGCTCGAGAATAATCATGTCACGATTGGCGGCGCGGTCCGACTCTATTCTGCATCAATAAAAAAAATGCTAAACCACGAAAAAAAAACAAAAAAGTTGCAACGACGAGAACGACGACATACAGTAACGACACACGACGAATCGAAGTGACGCCGTGGAGAGCAAATATCAACGCTTAGTATAGTCAGCTCAACACAAATTCCAAAACTGGAACGAATAGCTCGAGAACGTGCTTGTTTAGCTCTGCTGAGGGAGTTGGCTTGCACCTAAACAGCTGCTGCTACGCAAAACAAAAAAAAAAAACGGACACGAATACAAAATCAACTCGAGCACACTAGCTCGCAACCCGTTGCCGGAATTTAAGTAAAACTGTTTCCTGACTGCTACAGCCGAATCCATTAACTCGAGCGGAGGTGAAAACTGGGAAAAAAAACTACATAATAATTCGCTCGCATGCGTCGGCGCAGGATGCGCAATGCAACGTGCATAAGCTGGTGAATGCGCTACAGTATGGTGCCAGGCGGGAGAAGGTTAGGCTAGCGAGAGACAGTCGCGGTCCGCGACAAGCTATGCAAAAATAAACGGGAGAAAGTAGCGAGGAAATGCGCGCGAGGTGAAGTCCGATTGCAGACAAATGGCCACTGTGTAAGCAAACAGTGCAATACCCGATAATAATTTCGAAGGATACTAAACAAAATAGATTTTGCGTCAAAATGTAAAAAAAAAATATATATAAATCAGATATAATTTAAATTCACAATATGCAACATTATCATAAATACAATTAGATATCCGCCACTGCCATTTGCAGCGCGGTGCGGAGTCAGCGTGCAAAAAAAAACAAAACAAAACAGCACAAAATAATTTTCTTAGTAGTGTAACACATCGTTCAATAAGTCCTGAGACTAACAACGAAAACAACATTTTTTTTCAAAAATCATTTTTATTCATCAATATATAAGATATGAGTTTCTATTCGTAGTGATTTAGACCACACAGTTAATCAAAACACAACTGAGTTTCTCTGTAAAAAAAGAAACGACATTTAATGTTATTAATCACGTTGTCGATTCCTAAATCACAATTAGCTTGCTATTCTTAGCTTTCTAACAAAATAATTTTTAATAAATTGCTTTCTTATCACAGCACTTGTAGGTTATGATTTACCATTGATTATCAAAATAACTATCCCTCTGTGTATGTCGCGTTCTGTCACGGTCACGATGGCACTTGATGCGCGGAAATATTTTAATCAAAGAATATTATATTTTTCTTCACATCTCCCCCTCCGACAGAAGATATAACAATACGACTACTCACACATCCTCTTCATGGACTTCAAGCGCAGGAGCTGGAGTTAGTTTCGAGATGTGGAAAAAGTTTGACTCTGATTTTCTATGGTTTGTGTTTATCTTGTAAATTGAGTTTGATATTTTTTCTATCATTTTATAGGGTCCGATTTTCAATTCATCGAGCTTTTTTCTATTCAGTTTATTTCCATTATCCACTAAAACGGTATCATTAACTTTGAAGTCTGCATGTCTTCGATTTTTATCATAAATCATCTTGTTGTAATTATGTAATTTGATTGTATTTTCCAACGCTTTTTTTCTGTCTTGGATCAGATCATACTCGGTCTTTTTAAGTTTCAGCTCGTTTGGCAAAATTGTAACGTCTGTACCATTTAGAAGATACTTTGGTGCATATCCAGTGACAGTGTGCTCCGTTTCGTTATAGCTTTTTACACAATTTTGTGCTATAGTTGTCCATGCCATTTTGACGTTATTTTTGTTTATCTTGCATCTGATTTTATTAACTAAAGTTTGGTTTAATCTTTCGTTTAAGCCATTTGAGAAGGGTGAGTCCACAGCAGTAAAAATGATTGGAATGTTTTTTTTTTTTTTTTAAATCTTTTGAAGTCTCTAGAATTGATACCTGGGTATTGGTCTGAGAGAATCATGCCAATGTCGTTAGCTTCCGCACAGTTTTTCACTAGTTTCATGAAATCATTTGCATTTTGTGTGCTTGACGTCACAATGTATGCATACCTTGTGAAATGGTCTGACAGCAGGTGTAACTATCTCTTTGTTGACCTTGAGCCCCCAAATCCTCCAATTGTATTAATGGAACATATCT
Organism: Chalcis sispes; assembly: GCA_949987625.1. Classification (NCBI taxonomy): domain Eukaryota; kingdom Metazoa; phylum Arthropoda; class Insecta; order Hymenoptera; family Chalcididae; genus Chalcis; species Chalcis sispes. Next base: position 35,530,807 of record OX465097.1, read on the forward strand.
CAAAAGGTTTTGTGGCGGGATTCAACTGGGACATCAATCCATATTTGTTTTGTCCTCTTGCTTTGTTCTTTATACATACTATACAACTTTCACAGATTCTTTTAATCTTTTTTGTCATATTTTCTGCTGTGTACTATGAGCTGAACATTCTGTGCGTTTGTTTAATTCCTATGTGACCCAGGTCTGCATGTACTTTTTTTGATGAAATGTATACTAAATTTCTCTGATTGGATTATTTTTCTTTTTTTTTTACTTTCTTGTAATAAATGTTGTTTTTTGTTATTAACTTGTCTTTTCTGCACTGTATCTTTTCATTTTTTATTTGGTCTTTTAAGATATCTTGTAGTGTTATTATGTTGACTATTTTTAATTGTTCATCCAGGTTTTCATTTGCTTCTAGAACTGGGTTCCTGCTTAGGCAATCAGCTTCAATGTTGTATCTTCCTGGAGAATATTTAATCTGGAAATCATATTGTGATAGGTAGTATGTTAGATCTCCTAACTCTTCGCCCGTTCTTGACTTTATATTCATATTCTCCAAGGGCTTGTGATCTGAAAAGACAGTAAATTCTCTACCTATCAACAGATGCTGCAAATACTTCACACATTCTAAAATTGCTAGGCATTCTAGATATACAGCTTTGTTCCTTTTTTGAACTTCATTCAATTTTTTTGAGAAGTATGCCACTGGTTTCTCTTCATTGTTTTCTTGTGGCTGTTTTAGAACTGTTCCTAGTCCTAGAATACTGGCATCTGTGTATATGTAAATAGACAGGTTCGGATCAAAAATGGTCAATATTTGATGAGAACATAATATTTGTTTCATTCCATCAAATGACTCTTGGCATGCCTTAGTCCAGTTAAAGGTTTGTCCTTTTCTTAACAGGTTATGTAGTGGTTTCAATTTTATTGCTATTCTCGGCACATACTTATGATAAAAGTTTATTTTTCCTAAAAATTGTCTCACATTCTTTTTCATTTTTGGAGTAGGGAAATTTTTTATCGATATTAAGTTGTCTTTTAGAGGTTTAACTAAGTTATTTTGTATTATGTGCCCCAAGTACTTGACTAAATCGGCTGCAAACATGCATTTAGAAAATTTTAGTCTTAAACCTTCACTTTTAATTGCTTGGAATAGCTGTTCCAGATGTTTGACATGATCTGAAAATGATTTTGAGAATAATAAGATGTCATCAATGTAACATACTGTGAAATCTCCAAGCTTGTGTTTCCGTATTATATTACACATTATTCTCTGAAATATAGCCGGTAAGGTCTTTAAGCCGAATAGTAAGCAAGTCTATTGGAAATGGCCTTCTTGGGTGACGAATGCAGTTTTGTGTCTGTCTGTGACACGTAGAGGTATTGACCAAAATGCTGAATTCAGGTCCAGTGTCGAGAAAAATTTGCAATCTCTAGTTTTCACTATTAGGTCCTCAATAAGTGGGAATGGCTGTGATTGAGGGACAACGATTTTATTTAGGTCTCAAAAATCTATGCACAATCTTGATTTTTTTTTCTTATCTCTATTATAAGCTAATGTAACTGGAACTGCAAACGGACTATATGATTCCTCTATAATTTTTTTTTCCAATAATTTTTTTATTTGATTTTCAATCTCCTACTTGTCTTCAATTGTGCAACGATATGGCCTTTTACTGCAATATTTTTTTATTGACAGATCAATGTGTGCTTCATAATCTGTTACCATTCCAATGTCATATTTGTCCTTTGCAAATACAGATTTATTGTTAAATATTAAATCATCAATAACTGCCTGTGGTTGATAGTCTAGATGATTTATCCAAATTTTAAAGTTTTCTTTAATGAAGTTCTCGTTGAAGTTAATTAAATTATCAGATTTTATTTCCTTAGAAGTGTCAATATCTGACTTATTTGTTACCTTGGAAACTACTTCACTTCTTTGTGTAGGAACTTTCTGAGTGATTTCTAAGTTTTCATTTTGAATTAAGAAAAACTCTTTGGTACAATCTAATCCGATTAAAAAATCATAATCAAAATTTTGGTTGTCTATTACAAAAACATTCATTGTTTTCTTCACATTAAAAATAGTTGTATCGAGTGTTATTATGCCATTTGCCTTTTTGACGCCATAAATTGTTTTTAAATTAGTATTGCTACAGTAACTCGATTCTTTATTGTTTATCTTCAATAATCTTGGATTTATCAATGATACATTAAAGCCAGAGTCATAGATTCCAAATACTTCTACATTTTTATTCAATACTAATTTTACTTTAATTAATGGCGGCACTATTAGTTTTTTTGGTCTTTACACTGCAGTTCACATTGCAATTCTGAATTGTTAATGTGTTTTATTTGTTTATTATTTCTTATCTTTCCACTATTCATTTTTGTTTTGAACCAACAGGAATCTTCTGAATGATAGCGCACACCTTTTTGTAAACTTTCACAAATACTACACTTTTCTTTCATTGACTTAGTATTATCTTTCTTTTTTATAATTTTTTTTTTTCCTACCAAATGTTCTAACTTGCCAAGTTCATTAAATAAGTCTTTTATTTGTATAATTTCCTCTTTGTTGATTCTGTCTGTTATGAAATCTGGTGAGCCGGCAGCAATTATATTAATAAGGGTCCCTTGATCTATTGTTTTTCTGACTTCTAATAGAAGTTTTTCTTTTTTAATAGCGTATTCTAATAAAGATCCTGATTCATACTTGAAAAATAACGCATACTTGCTTGTAGTCCAACCTTTATTAGCATAGGTTTGCAAAAAGTTTGATTTCCACTCGGACCACTCAGATTGTAAACTATGCTTGATCATCATGGAAGAGTACCAATCAGCGCAGGATTTTTCAAGAAATAATCTGAAAATTACAATTTTTTCCACCTCTTTTACTATGTCAAACCTCGCACACTCTTTTTTAAATGTTTCCATCCAGTTATATGCATTTATATTTTTGCCATCAAATTTTTCAATCCCAAATCTATTGGCTAGCTTCTTTATACTTTGTTTTTCTTTGTTCTGTTGACTTTCAATTAATTTTTCCAAAATTTTCACTAATGGATCTTCCAAATTATGTTTACTGACAATAGCTGACTGGCCTTGGGTAATTTCCTCAAGGAATTGGTTCTGGAAAATCATGTTTTCATCCTCGTCACAGTATGCTTGTAATAGAGCATCTGTCACTTTTATCCATACGCTTCTGCTTTGATGACTTTTCTTTAATGTATTTTTCACTGTAGCAAAAGCTTTAGAGAAACTCTTTTTAGGAAAACTTTGTCATCTTGTGTGGCAATTGAGGTTATGGCAATATAGTTAGACTTTCCGTCTATTGTTGATTTTACTTGAAACGTAAATTTCAACTTTTCCATTTTCTGACAATAAATGTCGTTTTATAAGATACGAGTTTCTATTCGTAGTGATTTGGACGACACAGTTAATCAAAACACAACTGAGTTTCTCTGTAAGAAAAGAAACGACATTTAATGTTATTAATCACGTTGTCGATTCCTAAATCACAATTAGCTTGCTATTTTTAGCTTTCTAACAAAATAATTTTTAATAAATTGCTTTCTTATCACAGCACTTGTAGTTTATGATTCACCATAGATTATCAAAATAACTATCCCTCTGTGCATGTCGCGTTCTGTCACGGTCACGATGGCACTTGATGCACGGGAATATTTAAATCAAAGAAAATTATATTTTTCTTTACAAATATAATCTCCTTTTAGAGTGATACAATCTTTCCAACGCCTTTCCAACATTTCTATACCATGTTTATGGAAGGATTTATCCTTTGCTTTAAAATAGGCTTCAGTTTCGGCAATGACCTCCTCATTCGAGCCAAATTTTTTTCCCTGGAGCATTTTTTTTTAAATCAGCAAAGAGCCAGTAGTCAGTGGGGGCTAAATCTGGCGAATACGGGGGGTGGGGAAGCAAATCAAAGCCCAATTCGTTCAATTTTGCCATTGTTTTCATAGACTTGTGGCATGGTGCATTGTCTCAATCGCGGCACCCACTTAGAAAAAACGTTTTTCATGCTTAATTTTTCATGAAGGATTGTAAATACGCTTCCAGATGATATCTGTGTCATTTCACTCTAACACACGTGGGTGAGGATAATAGCGGCAGTACGCAACACTAACACACAAATTTTTAATTTAATTCTATAGCATGCAGAATATTTTTTTTTATTCAATATCTAAAAAAATTTTACCGGTGGGTAGTAAGCCAAGCGCAGCAAAAACAACGGAGAAGAGGAAAAAAAAATAAAAAAAAATAAATTATTTATAAAAAAAAACTACTGATTTTATTATAAAAAGAAATTTTTGGAAATATTTACGAATCGTTACATTAAAAAATAGCTAAGTTAAAACTCACCTGACTCTTAAATCGAATAATAAATAGAAAAACACGAATTTGTAATAGTTATCCCGGTAAATGCAAAAAAGAGGAAAAAGAAAAAAATATAGTCTAAGTTAAAATTTACTTGACTCCCGCTAACTTCTTTCAAAACAATTTGTTTTGAAATTATCGCGAGTAGTCTCAATCTTACCGCTGGAGGCGCACACTCGAATAAGCTTACCAACCTCCATCGTGGCGTATGCGAGCGCCAGCGCTACTGCGGGTCTGTCTCGCGTGGTCGTTCAAGATGGCCGCCCACTGGCTTCCTTCTCTCCTTGTCCTCGTCCGGCTGCGTGTGCTTTTACGACGCGCGAAAAATGGCGGCGAACGGCGAGTTCGAGATGCGGTATTCGCTTGCGACAGCGACTACCAATCATGCACTTTATACTTCACACTTCACTGTCTCTGCTTTTATTATGCATAAATTTTTCACTGTCCTCACACATACACACGATTGCGCGATCCCGAAAATTTTCACAAATCAGCGTGGTTTGTGTCGGCCCCACGTTGTCGGCGTCAATTTGTAACGAGATGTCAATTTGTATACAAGACGCGAAAGACAAAAATGGCGCGTAACACGAGTCGCGGTCGCACACACACAGCCAGGAAGGATACGGGGACGATTCGTTGAAGAGATGCCTCCTGGTAACAGCCGCTGCACCTCGGCACTTACCAGATATACTATTCACGCCTCGAATACGACAACAACGGTTTTCCTGCTCTAACTCGCTCGTTTCATTTTTACTGTAAAAGACGGATACGGAGTCGAACTGCTAATGCTAATGCTCGCGACTATCACACCGGACAGAGTGTCGACTGCTCGCTTATATTATGACTTCTCGCTAAAACGGACCCGAACGGAGTGAACGAGAAGCTCCGGCGTGGCACTTTCGCGAGCGCTGATTTTAGATAATCGTTTTGCGCCGGCGCAACGTACGTGTAAAATACGTTACGCGACGCAGCCGCCGCGCGCGCTCAGCGCTGTTGGCAGTAGACATTACCGCGCGCCAGCAGCGCGCGTTTAGGTTATCCGCTTGCGAGTGTCAGTGTTGTTATATTTTATCTGGAGCGGCTAGTATGTACCTCCGATGTCCATAGAGTCCAGGTAAGTCGACGCGTTCTATGGCTCGTAGGCATCGACTTATATGTCTCTTCTCTTTCTTTTTCAGGTGCAGCAGTACGGCGGATCAACAGCTGGCGAATCGAACGATAAGCGGTGGAGAAAGCGAAACGGCGGAGTCGGGGACAGCGATAGCCTGCTAGCAGCGGCAGCGAGGCAACGCTATTGGACAATTTCAGGTACGTAATAACTTGCACGTAAATGCGGTGCTTATGTGTCTTTTCTTGACTCCTAACCTCCTCTTCCACTTTCCTATGATGTTGTGTGTGGCAGCTTGTACTTCCCTTCCAAGGTGCAGCTGCTATTATTGCTTCCTTCTTCTTTTAAATACTGTCTGGGAGGTTGCAGGTACGGGGACCACTACAAGGGCAGGAAGGAGCTTGGAAAGGAATCCCTGCTGCAGTGTGTGCAAGCACTGCTCTCGATTAGCGATGGGCTCCTGAGACTGGCTCCTCGCTGGAGCCTTTACTTGAGCTCGCAGCCCAGGTACCTAGGGAAGGTAAAGTATGCACAGCCCTGCGTGGCTGTTAGTTAGGGTTAAGCATGGCAGTCCTGCCAGACTGCCAAGATTGTAGAAGGGGGTGTTGCAGCTACGAGGAGGCTTACAAGCATTGCATTGGCCTCCTTATGTGACTGGTGCAAAAACACCACGTCACAAATGATAGATATAAAAATATGGAAAGTCTTTGACTACAATTGTTTAAAATGATTTACACGCATTGGTATATAATTTATAATTATTTTTTTTTATAAAATTGTATTTAAATAATATAACTTAGGTATTGCAAATAAAACTTATAATAAAAATTTTTGCCAATTAAATTAATTTTGTTTCTTAGTTTTATAAAATACTAAAAAAAAATTTTTAAATTTGAATATGTCACTGTCAAAACTCTTTAATACAGTAACAAAAAATTTTTTTTTATGTTTTCATCTACGAATAGTAAAATGTTTTTCGCATTTTTAGAATAAATTATTTTAAACGATTTTATTTAAATATAATTTATAATATTAGAAACGAAAATGTTTATGGTGTTTTTGTTTGTGAATTATTTAGTATAATCACCAGTTTGTCTTCTTACGATTATGGTATGAGAGGCAAAATGTACGGTAAAAGCTTTCACCTTGGACTACCGAACGATAGGTCCACCAAGTATGTATTTGAATTAATAGTAATGTATGTAAACTCTTTATTGTATGTTTTTTTTATTGCGAACTCAAAATCTACATATATCTATTAATTATTTATTAGCTATCGATATAATTATTGATAAGTTGCATAGACTTTTTGTCTAAATATGTTTTTAGTAAATGAAATAGCTTATCTATAGTAAATGTATCACATACATCAATTTTTCGATCTAAAGAAAAAGCAAATCGAAATAATTGACAATTTTTTTTACAGATTTCACAACTTTCTCCAGCTGTAATAAATAAAGTTACGTAATACATGGTAATAAATAAATACAGGGTGACAAATGGGAAGTTGCCTAAAGTATATGCATCTTTTTCTCCCTCTACTGTATCGTATAAAGCTGGGCCCACGTAGGTACATTTAAGAATGTTGTCAGTTTCTATTGAGACGCCGTAAAGAGCAATTCGTGCACTTTAAAATCAGTGACCTTACGACCAAAGAAAAGGTGTATCTCATCGAGTGCTTTTATTCTAGAGGTAAAAACTATACTGAAACGTATAGAGGTTTTCGTACTAAATTTGCAAGTAAAAGAGTAGCCAGTCAAAATACTTTTAGAAGGTAAGAATGGAAAAACTTATATTTGACTTTATCGTATGACGGCATTTTTTAATAAAGATTTCAAATTATTTTTTTACTTCTTTCTCAAAGTAATTGATAACTTCATCAATTATTATACTCTCGACGATCGTCGTCATGATCTTCCCGGTCCTTTATACACAGTTACAACAGAAGATAAGGTTGCCGAGGTCGAAGAACATTTCAAGAATAATCCAACGGATTCAATAAGAAAAGCTGCAGCAACTTTAAAACAGAATCGAGAGACACTAAGATTAATAATAAGAAATTTCATAAAGTTACATCCTTACAAAATCACAACTCATCAATTGGTCACCGTGGATTGTAAAAAAAAATGAACTGAGTTTAGTAAAGTTATGAGAAATAAATTTGAAAACAACAAGATCGATATTAATCACATAATTTTCTTAGACGAGGCTCACTTTTATTTGAATAGATATGTTAATAAACAGAATTACCGTTTTTGGGGTAATGAAAATCCACATTTAACTGAAGCAAAGTCCTTACATCCTGTTAAGGTGACTATTTGGGCAGCTATTTTAATCAAAGAAGTGCACTTAGAATTTTTGAAAGGGACAATAACAAGCAATAGCTATCGAGAAATGCTACAAACAAAATTTTTTCCTTTTGCTAAGAAACGTGGATTAGTTAGGAACTATCATTTTATGCAAGATAGTGCTACGCCGCGTAGAACTCAAGAGGTATTTAAAGCTATTTACGAAGTTTATGGTGAACGCGTCATCGGTTTAGGATATCCCAAATTTGCACACGCAGGTATAAAATGGCCCTCTTATCTACCGGACTTAAACCCGTGTTTTGTTCTTATGGGGCTACCTGAAGGATTACTGCTATGCGGAAAAACCCAAGATCAAAGATGATTTGAGAGAAGCTATTAGAAAAGGAATTTCTAGTATTTCTTCATCTAAAATTAAACAAGTTTTTCGTAGTTTCCAAAAACGGCTTGATTATTGTGCAGGTTCAGATGGGGATCACTTCGAAAATATTTACCATTATTAGTTATTCCCTAGCCAGGTTTTGTCATTTTTTTAAAAACGTAATATGTGTCTGTTGAAAATGTTCGATCAAACTGATACCTATTACAAATAAAAATAACCACTTCACTGATTTAATACGTATTTTTATTATTTTTTTCCCTTCACTCATTTCAAAATTATAAGTGATTACTTTAGGCAACTTCCTATTTGTCACCCTGTACTTGACAGTTTTTTTGATTTCACAACTTTTTGTAGGTGAAATTATAAAATTATACATAAAACTTTGAGAATAAATTCATTAAGCAGCCATAATTTTATCATCAATTCAGGAAAAATGTAAAATATAATTTTTTATAAATCCAATTGATCTGTGAAACTGTATTCGTCAAAAAAACAACTGCATTATTTAAATATTTTTTATGAAATCAATCTTTTACAAAAATTGTTACGACATTAAGTTTGTAAATATTCAGTTAATTAATGAAAGATGAAATAGTGCAAACATGTAAAAAATAAAAAGCAATTTTAAAAATATGGTCATATGAAAATTATACAAATTTTTTATCTATAAATTGTATGTTTGAAAAATTGAAAAATAAAGTTTTTAAAATGAGATACAAAACAACTTTCTTGCCAACATTCTACCTTTTGCAGACGGTTCTTTTAAAGAGATTTAGATTTAAATTTATACTAGAATTAGTTATTTTTAAATTATTTTAAGATTTCACTAGTTTAAAATTATTTTTTTTTATATTCTAGAATTAATTAATTTAAAAATTATTCTAAATTATATTTTAAAATGGATAATTAAAATGATATTTAGAATTAAGCCATTATATTTAAATAATAAGTCACCTCTTTGATTGTCTAGAATTTATGTACAATAATAATAATGTAAATTTAAAATCGAATTATATCTTGAACGCAAGGTTGAAATTATTTAAATAAAATTCATCAAATAAACTATTACTATGATGTATTTTGCTTAAAATTTATTTTGTATTAATTCAACAAAAAGGTAACAATTATCATTATTATTCATAAACTACTGACAATTATGGAAACGTAGAACTTAAGTTAAACTCTTGGCAAAAGAAAAAACATTGTTGCTAACATAATAGTAACAAAAAAAAAAAGAAAAATCTTAAGTATTATAATGCAAACAAAAATCCTTTAGATAATAATAATAAAACTAGATAATACATGTAATAAAAATGAGTTAACCATATGGTAATTATAGTTAGAATTAAGCTACGAAATTGATTCTTTTTCGTAGCCTTATTCGAATTTTGCAAAGGTTAAGATGAAAATAAAAATTTATTCTCATAAAAATTAATTATTATATCTTGGACCAAGAGGCCCGCCGGAAAGCGGGGGCGTGAAAAACTTGCCTTCTTCCGAATCTTCCGACCAATAGGAAAATTGCGGGATAGCTTCACCCTTGAGCTTAAATACGACGGAAAATTTTCACTAAGTAGCAGACCTCAGGTAGCACTCAAGGAAACAACTTTTACAGGGCTTCTACGAGCAGACCTAAGGCAGCACTCAAAGAAACAATTTCTGCAGGACTTCTACGAGCAGACCTCAGGCAGCACTCGAGAAAACAACTTGTACAGGACTTCTACGAGCAAACTCCAGGCAGCACTCGAGGAAACAACTTCTACGACACCACTTCTACGAGCAAACAACTACAAAGAAGCTAGTACGAAGCAACTACGACAAGTGACAGGACTTCACCAGTCGACCAGCAGCTCCAGCAGCCACGTATACAAACATACATATGCATATATTTTTTATTTTTATACTTATCTTTTAAGAACATAAACTATTCAACATCTGATTTTAAGAAGAAGACGACGAGGACCCAGCTACAACAACTGGGAGAGAGAAAGAGTAACAGAGAGAGAGAGAGAGAGAGAGAGAGAGAGAGAGAGAGAGAGAGAGAGGATTTGGCCTTACTACGCATCTTAGCACACGATAAAGAGGTAGATAATTCAATTTCTATATATTTTGCTCTTTTCTCTCTCACTCTATTATAACCTTCTAAAAGTAGCCTCAGCCTGAGTTTCGACTAACTACCTTTTATTGGGAGTGTAAATAAGTTCTCGCCGTTTCACCGTCAGATGTCGGTACAAAAATTTTGTGTGTATAATTCAATATAATGATGCATCTAAAATAAAGTTCTATAAACTATGTTTTATATTAGTGCGTGTCTTTCCATCAACCTATAAAGAACATTTTCTTTTTGTAGCGTAAAACATGTCAAATTTCGTGCCAAATAAACTGATTTTACGGGGAATTTCGCTGCACTATTTTATTCAGAAGAAATCTGCTGCTGAAGCACACAGGATTCTTGTAGAAACCTATGGTGATCATGCTCTGTCGAGAAGAACATGCAGACATTAATTTCACCGATTCAAAAATGGTGATTTTGATGTTCAAGATAGAGGACGCAGTGGTGCACCAAAAAAGTTTCAAGACGAAGAATTGGAAACATCACTTGCTGCAGATCCATGTAAGATGCAATCCGATGTGGCAAAATCATTATGAGTTGATCGAACAACAGTTTCGAAACATCTGACAACATTAGGAATGATACAAAAGGAAGGATCTGGGTGCCATACGAACTGAAGCCGAGAGACGTTGAATAGCGTCTTGTCACGTGTGAACAGCCGCTTCAGCGACCAACAAGAAAAGGTTTCTTACATCGTATCGTGATGGGTGACGAAAAGTGGATGTACTACAGTAATCCCAAGCGTAAAAAATCGTGGGTTAAGCATGACAAAGCAGTAGCATCAACGCTAAAGCGAAATATACACGGTGCCAAGCCCATGTTGTACATTTAGTGCGATCAGCAGGAGGTAATGTATTACATGCTGCTGCAACCCAACCAAACCATCACAGGAGATCTCTATTGACGACAATTAATGCTTTTGAACCAAGCATTGAAAGAAAAACGGCCGCTATATGAGCTAAGACACGATAAGGTGATTTTGCTGCATGATAACCCGTCGTACTTTCCAAACATTGCGCCTTCTGATTACTATTTATTTCGATCGATGACTAAAAACCTGGCTGAACAGCACTTCACTTTGTATGAAAAAATGAAAAATGGATCGATTTGTGGATAGCCGCAAAAGGAGTGTCATTTTATCGACGAGGAGATCGAATGATAACAGAAAGATGGAAAAAAGTAATCTTCAGCGATAAGCAAATTTAGTTGACATGTTTTTTTTATAATTTTTTTAATAGAGGATTTATTTTCACAAAAAAAGGCGATAACTTATTTACACTTCCAATACCTCAAGTCACATAGGTTAGGTTTTCCTCCAGAGCGGCGTAGCTGGCCTAAGTTTCGGCCTAGACGTACGCTCAGTCCCGAAATACACCTCCTCGTCCTTAAAAAGAAAAGAAAAAGAAAGCTCTAACAGTCCTCTGCATAATTTATATGATGTGACGAGGCACCACGTCGTAGCCAAAATGATTATGTGCACCCTGTATGCCTCGCACAAAAAAAAATAAATTTCTTAATTAATTATACTCTTATATTCACTACCTCGCTCTCTCTCTCGCTTTCTCACTCTCTTTCTTTCTCGCAGCAGCGCACGCCTACGCCGTCTCTCTCCCGCATACTTGGATATGCACTAGATTCTCCCAAAAAATGCAGGCCAGCCGGCGGAGGCCTCTCGCTTCCCCAGGGCAGGGAGGTGGTAATCGGTCGCCACCCCCAAGCGCAAACTCGCGATCACTCACTCTCGCTCTCTCTCTTTCTCGCACTTATTACTCCCAGACAAGATGAGGACACTTATGGTTGGTGTCTCCGTGTCTCGTCCGCTTGCCGTTGAACGCGTGGTTGCTCTCCTCCGTGCCGCGGTCCTTGGCTCCGGCTGCTCCTCCCCCGGAGAAGGACTGCTGGGCCTCGGGGATAGCTCGCCTGTTCTCCTACGGCTTTCGCCACAACCTCGGCTGCAGGTGTAACGGTGGCAACCTCCAGACGCCGCCCGCTGACACCTGCCCTTCTCGTCCCCCATCTAACTTCCTCGCTATAACTCCTCGTCGTCGCTCCTCCTTCCTCTCACTATCTGTCCTTGTTCCTCACTCTCTCTCTCTTTCTCACACTTGTTCACCCATGGCTATAACTCACTACCTCTCTTGCACTCCTGCACCCTGGCTACAACTTATTCGCGATGCTCTCTCTCGAAACGCGGGAAAAATCTCTCCTTTCCTCACAGGAGCATACAGCTTGACTATCCTCGCGAGAGCGCACCGTGTAACTGCTCATTGCGCTCGCTCTCCTCTTCTCTTCCCTCGCGGCTCCGAAAATTCCTCGCTGATCGTCGCCGCAAGTTTGAAAATCGCGTGATTTTCGACCGTTGCCAGCTTTTCGAAAAGTCTGCATTTTCGCGGCTAAACGGGCTTATACAAGCTGGCAACCTGGCGATGGTCGCGCAAGAATGTAAACACTTATATTCTTTGTCGACGACCTATGACGGACTCTCCGTCACAATATATAATAATAAAAAAAATTGAAACATTCTTTACTGCTGTGAAGTAATAACTCAACTAAATAATATGCATTTATAGAAATCAGAAGTTGCTGTTGACATTTTATTTCTGCTCATGCAGTTATGCGACATACAAATTCATAGATTAAATATCCATAAAAATTTATCTAGAAATAATATTATATAAATTTTAATAAATGCAATTTATTGAAAGCTTACATACATTTAATAGACTTAATATTACATACCTACCAATTTTTTAATGTATATTGCCAGAGACGTTAGAATACGGCGGGTATGGCAAAATATTCCACTAGAGCGTTTCCAAATATTTTTTCACGACTTTTGCGACATGGGAAAATAACTTTGTCATGCAGAAAAATAACTTTATCAAGTCTTTCCTTGTATTCCGGCCGTTTCTCTCGTAATGCACGGCTCAAACGAATCAATTGCAGCCTATACCGATCGGCCGTTATAGTATCGCCAGGTTGTAGCAGCTCATAGTACACAACACCCTTTTGGTTCCACCAGATACACAACATAATCTTCGAACCATGAATATTCGGCTTCGGTGTTGATGTTGAGGTCGATGGCAACGATTGACCGGGCATAGCGTAGAATTTTCTTCTTGGGGTTATCATAGAGTATCCATTTTCCATCCCCAGTAACAATTCTATGTAAAAAATCTTTTCTTTGCTGCCTTTGAATCAGTTTTTCGCAACAGGAAAATTCCCTGTCAATATCTCTCGGTTCTAGTTCATAAGGCACTCAATTCCCTTGCTTTTATATCATTCCCATGGATTCCAATCGTACAGAAACTGCTTTTGAGTCCCTTCAAATGATTCTGCAAGCTCCTCTTGCGTTTAACTTGGATCTTCACCGAGTAATGCCTCCAACTTTTTGTTTTCAAATTTTTTGGGCTGCCCAGAGCGAGGCTTGTCTTCAACTCTGAAATTTCCATTTTCGAAACGTCGGAACCATTCCCTACAAGATTTATCATTTGGAGCATTGTCACCATAAACTTCCACAAGCATTCGATGGGCTTCAGCTGCACTTTTCTTCTAATTGAAACAGAAAACTATAACCTCCCACAAATGCTGCTTATTTAACACAAAATTAGACATATTTAACGCTTTTGGAAACAAAATTTTTTTATGAAACTCGAAGCGATATAAACTGAATATTATTGACAGATGTCTAACCTCTCTGAAACTACTGACTTGACTGACTTAGAGCCATCTTTTGAAAACGGTCGGAACTAATTTGTACTCCTAATAGCTGTACAATTGGAGTATATCACAATAAACGTACAATGAGAGTAAGTTTATATCACATCAGACATTTAAATTACAGTTTTCTAAATATTGTACAAAATTTTTGCATAACGACGGTTTCGCATTATATATTAACAGTCTAACACAAGACGCTAAATACACATTTTCTCTCTGAAGGTTTATTATTAGTGTGATTTTTTGCTCATCATATAGTGGATATTCAAATAGAATATGATTTAAATCTTGTTGCTCGTATCCACAGAAGCATGACACTTTATTGATTAATTTAAGTCTCTCTTGGGATGCTACTAAATGGTAAGAATTTGCGGATAACAATAATTATTGTATCTCTACTAAGATTAAGATTATGAAAGCATCGTTTGGATTTGTGGTTATAAAAATATCGAAAATATTCTTGACCTTTATACTGTCCTGGATTTTTGGTTATGTTAACAGAGTTCTTTATGGCGGTCTTTTCGAATACATGGTGAAAATCTGTGAAAGGCAGATATATTGTTTTATCATGATATCGTTTAGCTGCTTCTTTCGCTAGAGAGTCTGCAATCTTATTAAGAGTGATTCCCTTATGCGGAGAAATCCAATATAATTTCACTTGTGTATTATAAGGATTTGATTTTCTAAACTGCAAAATTTTTCTTTTTTATTTAAAATATCTGTTCATTTACCTTAATATTTACATTTACAGAATTGATTTTTTGCAAGGCGCTAAGGGAGTCACTGAGTATGAAAATATTTTGATTTATATGTTTAAGAGCTACATCTTATGTTATAATGCATCATTTAAGGCAATAGTTTCTACTGTAAAGATTGAAGCAAGTTTATGTATAGAACGTACAAGTAAAAATTTAACTCAGTACATACGCAAGTAGTACCTACCGAGGATGCATTTTGAACTTTACTCCCATCTATAAATATCGATAAGGCTTTTTTAGTATTAATCAGATCTATAATAATACCATTAACTTCTTCATAACTGCACATATTTTTGATTTTATTGCCTACATTACTGTTAAATTCAAAATTCGAGGTAATTATTGCCTAGTTATATTTAAATAAATTATAATTGTTTTGAGTATTAATTGAGGCTTTAAATAATTTAAGCTTGAATATATAAGACTTTTGAAAATAAGACGATTTTGTTTTCTTAATTTTTTACGCGTTCGAATGCACTTTATAACTGAATGATATATGTTATTGGTAATCTTGAGTTAAGCATAATTTTAGATGGATAACGCTGAGACAAGCATTTGCTTCTTTCGTAAAAATATGTTCATTTGGATTCAGTTATTAAAACATTAGTGGGAGTGCTAAGACGATAACTTCATTCATACCTAACAGCTGCGTATTGTATTCGT
Organism: Chalcis sispes; assembly: GCA_949987625.1. Lineage (NCBI taxonomy): Eukaryota > Metazoa > Arthropoda > Insecta > Hymenoptera > Chalcididae > Chalcis > Chalcis sispes. The sequence continues at coordinate 35,546,243 of OX465097.1, forward strand.
TTAATACTTTCTATTTGTCGTTTTTCGTTCAGAAAAAATATAACACTTGCATAATTAATTAATGATCTCCACCATGTACTTCTTGAAAATTTAATAATATTCATTGCTTTTAAACACTTTTTTTTAACGTAAACTCTATTTGTTTTTATATTGTCTTTGAAACGGTAACTTCTAATCTAAGACAACACAAAGGTATTTTGTAATTTTAATTTGCCCTAGCTGAATTCCCAAATCATTAAAATGCATAAAAGAGATTTTATGAGGTGCGAGTTCTAGACCGAGTTTTTCAAGATTTCTTTTGACAGTATTGATAGATTTTTCTATGAGGTTCGTACACGATACAAGAGATTTTCTTTTAACAAGTAACGCAACATCGTCAGCAAACATTGATACAATAGTACTTTTAGGCAAATTTTTAGTTATTGAATTTATATATAATGTGAATAAAAGTGGGCTGAGAACCCCCCCCCCCTCCCTTATGGCACACCCCTATTAACAATTCTACAGACGTCTCCTAAAGAATCTGCATAGATTTTTCTATTATAAACAAAAAATTTAATATACACAGTGTCCCATGAAAAACGGAACTTTTTCAAAATAAAGACAAAAACTCAATATTCCGGCAAATCTTATTTATTTTATTCAAAATAGTCTCCTTCCGCATCAATACAATGTTTTGCACGATCAATTAACATATCGAATGAGTTTTTGAGATCATTTTTATCCATCGACTTTAGTATGTCGGTCGTCGCTCTTTGGATGGCCTCTACGTCGGCATAACGTTTTCCTTTCATAGGCAAGTGCAATTTGGAGAACAAGTAGAAGTCGCACGGAGCCAAATCCGGCGAGTACGGTGAATGGTTGATGGTTAAAATGGAATTTTTGATAAAAAAATCCGTGATCAAGTTCGATCGATGAGACGGGGCATTATCATGCAACAAACGCCAGCTCCCTTTTTTACGGTATTGTGGCCGCACACGACGAATATGGCTGAGCAAACGCTTCATAACACCAAAATAAAACACAGCAGTAATCGTTTGATCAGGTGGAACGAATTCACGATGAATAATACCCTCCGAATCGTAGAAACAAATCAATATTGTTTTCACTTTTGACTTTTCAAGACGACTTTTTTTCGGATTGGGCTCGGTTGGGTGCTTCCATTCAGCACTTTAACGCTTGGTTTCGGGATCATATTAAAAACACCATGTCTCGTCACCAGTCACAATTGAATATTTCAAGTTTGGGTCCTTTTTTGATTCTTTAATCAAATCCTTACAATGTTGAATTCAGAGCAATTTTTTGTAGTCGGTCAATTTGTGTGGAACAAAGCGTGCACACACCTTCCGTAGATTCAAATGATCGGTCAAAATGTGATGAATTGAATTTTCGGACATATTCAATTCCATTTCCATGTATCGCAATGAAGATTTTGGCTCATTTTTTATAAATTCACGCACTTATTCAATGTTACTTTGAATAACCACGGTATTCGAAGGACCTGGATGTTCGTCGTCCTGAATGTCTTCACGACCTTCCTGGAACCGCTTATACCACTCATACACTCTTGTACGGGATAGACAATTATCGCCATAAACTTGCTTCAGCAAATTATGCGTCTCAGTAAAGGATTTACCGAGTTTCAAACAGAACTTAATATTTGCTCTTTGCTCGAAGTTCATTTTTCGACCGATGCCACAAACACACTGTCACTTTGAGCGCGATATTTTGGTTTCGATTGAACCAAATGTCATGAAATTTTGACAGGATGTCAGTTAAGAATGGACCTTTCCATTGCTAACATCCACCAATAGGTGGCGCCAATATAAATCGATGTTTTGAAAAAGTTCCGTTTTCCATGGGACACACTGTGTATTTAATTAAATTAAGAAGACAATTATTTCTCGCTAATATTTTTAATAGTGTGTTACAATCGACGTTATCGAAAGCACTAATTATTATATATATATATATATATATATCTAAAAATTCACCTAGTACATATTGATTGGTTTTGAAGCTATCTTCGATCGTAAGGGTAAGACTTACGAGGTTGTATATGCAAGATTGATCTTTGCGAAATCCCAATCAAGCTGGAGAAAGCAGTTAATTTGTCTCAGCATATCATTGTAAACGATTTTTAATTAACATTTCAAATAATTTACTAACACATGATGACAGTGCGATGGGTCTGTAATTGATACCATCTGTTTTAATAAAATGCATGTTGTGCATTATTATTGTTCCGACTATCAAGGAAGTCACCGTCTTCATATATTTTATTAAATATGTCTATAAGTAAAAGTTTATATTGAATTGGCAATTTCATCATCGCTTCATCGTTAATTCGGTTAAGATCGGAAATAGATCTTTAATTCCTTGATTGTAGTTTTACATTGAATCTGCGAAGTTCATGGATCCCCTAAGAAAACAATTTTCTAAGCACTCTGGTAACCATTCAGGGTTTATCGGTACTCATGGTGGATTTGGAGCTATTTTTTTAAGAGCAATGGTTATTATTTCTATTTTATTTGTGTTTAAAGACCCTTTAATATTTGTTTCAGTCCACTTGTTTTTTAAGATTTTAATCGTATTCCAAACATACGAGTATGATTTATCCGTTCTAAAATTAATTTTAGATGCGAAATTCTTGAAATTTTCTTTTTCCCTGTGCTTAAAAGTTTTCCTTACTATAGCAACTTGTTTTTCATAGTTAATATAATCATTTAATTTGTTTGTATTATATAATTCCATTTTTTAAAGGCTGCTTTTCTTATACGAAGAACTCTATCACAATCTGAGTACCACCATATTACAGGATTTTGATATTCAAATTTCTCTTTATTATATTTTCTAATAAGTGTGTTTGTTTGTATAGTTTCTAAAATCTGTTCCATAAATATTCAGATTTACTACTCGGTGTAAAGCTGCAGTATTTACTATCAAGGAAATATGAGAATTTGTTGTCAAATTTTTCTATTACTTTTGGCCATTTAGTGCTAATAGAATTAATTTTAAATAATTTTAATATAGGTTTTTTTAGTAACTGATAAAGTTGTTAAAACGGGATAATGATCCGATGCATAAGTTTCATCGTAAATGACTGTGTTGATTTTATCAATAAGATTCGGCGTTGAAAAGATTAAATCAATATTGCTTTTATTACCATTAATAGGGTTAAAGCGCATGTAAGACGAATCATGATAATTAAAAAATTGTCTACCGTCACTTGTGCCAGCGCTTTATTCAATTCTTCAAGCAGTATCGAAGGTTTTTGGTATAGCCTTCAATTGCTTCAGCGATTCGGTTTTTATCTGCTTAATCGTGGAAAACTTCTGCCCATTGAGGGTGCTTTCCCGTTTTGGAAATAAATCGCACAGGGCTAGATCTGGTGAATGTCGAGACTGGGGCATGATTGTGGTGTTGTTTATAGCCAAAAAATCACGAACCAGCCACGATGTGTGAGCTTTGCTCCATTTTTTTAAATAACCAAAAGTCGCCACGCACCTGTAAATGCAGTTACTTTTTGTGTCTGCTGTTAACAACCCGAACATACGAAAAGAGAATCAAAATACGAGCACATCGAAGCATCGCACATTTGATTTATTTTTTATTTTAATTTATGTATGTGATTTATTTTAATTCGGATATACTAGTTATAAAAATATTTAGTAAAAAAATTTCAAATTAATTAAAAAAATAATAGAAAAATTATAACTTTTTCGAACTCCTTAGAAAGAATTTTTAAAAATTTGATAAACTATAATTTTCAAAATAAAATTATAAGATTTTAACATATAATATTTGTAAAAATTTAATAAATTGTAGATTTTGAATGATTCTATTTTAAATTTTAAATAAATTCAATAATTAAAAAAAACATATATTAGAGTGTACTATGTGCACTTATTTACTGCTTCTTACGAAGGTAGTCCTAGAAGTACCCGACCTGACGCATAGACGGATGTTGTTTGTTAAAAATTTCTATAGTAGAAAGAACGCATCTTACAAAACTTAAGTTTCAAGTTTTAAGACGCTATGTGGTATTAGTTTGACAGTCATCAGCAGTGAACGCTCTTAATGAATTTGTAAACATGGAAATAATTGATCATCGTTGTGATACAATACTTCTATTTGAAGGGTCTCTAACCAATATCGAAGCCGAGTTTGATTCTACTCTGGAGAAATCTATTTCTTTGTTTACAACAATAAAATATTGAGTAGCAGAGTTTGAAATAGGCCGTACGAGCTGCCAAGATGAATATCGGAGCAGATATAGTAGATATGGTAGGTATTTCAAAAAGCGCCGTACATCGCGTATTGACTGAAAATTTGAAAATAAGAAAGCTGTGCGCAAGATAGGTGCTGCGTTTGCTCACAATGGAACAAACGCATCCTCTCGTGAGGATGTTTCAATTGAGGGTTTAGCGCTGTTTCACAGCAATAAAGCCGAAATTTTTTGTCGGTTTATAACCATTGATAAGACATACTACTGTGATCAAAAAGTAAGGTAAAATTGTCATTTAAAACTCTCGGGCATTAGGAAGGCAGGTGAATTTTTTTCCTGGGTTGGTAGGACTGTCTATAACATTTGCCAAGCGTCTGTTTGTCAAAAAGTTTAATTATCTCTGAGTTACACGTGTTTTTGTAAACAACCAAAAGTAAATTTTCCGATTTTTACAATGGGTGATTTTGTTGAGCAAAGAACTTGCATCAAATTTTGTTTGCGGAACGAATATTCTTGTGCGAAGACGTTGAAAATGTTGCGGAAGGCCTTTGGTGATCAAACTATGGCACAAAATAACGTTTATAAGTGGTACAACGAGTTCAAAGCGGGCCGAAAACGTGTTGAAGACGAACCACGCTCTGGACGACCATCAGCGTTTACCGACGAGGGCCACGTCCAAAAAATCAAAGATTCGGTGCTTAAAAATCGTCGATTGACAATTAGAGACCTCGCTGATAGTGTTGTAATATCATGTGGCTTAGCCTAAACCATTTTGAAGGATGTTTTGTGTCTCAAACGCGTCAAGTCTCAATTGGTGCCAAAATCGCTCAATTGTTTGGAAAAAAAGCGTCGCGTTGATGTGTGTGAAACTGTGCTGTCTGACTATCAGAACCACTTAAAATGCATCTTTACTAGAGACGAGACTCGGATTTACGCATACGACCCTAAAACCACCGACCAATCCAGCGATTATCGTGCAAAAGGTGAAGCAAGGCCGAAAAGACCACGGCAAAGTCGATCGAACATTAAGGTCATGTTGACAGTTTTCTTTGATTATCGTGGTGTGGTGCACTATGAATTCCTTCCGCCGGGCCAAACTGTCAACAAAAAATATTATTTGAGCGTTATGCGTCGTTTGCGTAAAGCTATTCGTCTGAAACGGCCGGAATTATGGGTGAACAGCTCTTGGTTCCTCCATCACGATAATGCATCATGTCATATTGCATTGGTTCTTCGCAACTTTTTTGCCCAAAACTCAACTCATATTGTTCCGCAACCATCGTATTCGCCTGATTTGGCTTCGTGCGACTTCTGGCTATTCAGCAAACTCAAAAAGCCAATGCGGGGACGCCGTTTTGACACGATCGAGGAGATAAAAATCGAATTGAAGAAGGTCTTGAAGGCTATACCGGAAAAAGACTATTCCGACGGTTTCGAGGACTGGAAAAAGCGTTGGCAAAAATGCGTTTTATCGGACGAGGATTACTTTGAAGGGGATGAAATTGATTTGGAACAATAAATAAAGAATTTACATTTTATAAACAAATTCACCTTACTTTTTGATCACAGTAGTAGGTCCATCACTTTATACCTAAAACAAAGAAACAGTCAAAACAATAGACTAGAAAGGATGAATTGGTTCCAATGAAGGCGAAGGCAGTCCCATCTGCAGGCAAAGTCATGGCCACTGTTTTTTAGGATGCGCATGGAATAATTTTTATTGATTATCTTCAAATAGGGAAAACAATCAACGGCGAGTATTAAGCAAACTTATTGCAACGTTTAAGTGATGAAATTAAAAAAAAAAACGGCCGCATTTTGGCTAAAAAGAAAGTATTGTTTCATCAAGACAATGCACCAGCTTACACACCCGTTATTGTGATAGTCAATATTAATGAATTGAAGTTCAAATAGCTTCCTCATGCTCCTTATTTGCCAGATTTAACTCTCTCAGATTATTTTCTTATTCCAAACTTGATTTGCCAACAATGAAGAGGTAAAGTTGGAAGTTATAGGCTATTTTGAGGAGCACAATGAGTCTTACTGTAAACAGGGTATTAAAGCTATCCAACATCGTTGGAAGAAGTGCATTGAACTAATAGAAGACGATGTTAAAAAATAATTTTTTTATCAAAAACTTTAGTATTTTTCTTGTTAGGCAGGGTACTTGTAGGATTACCCTCCTAATTTGTTAATTTTTCTTTATTTATTTTTTAAAATGAAAAATTAATAAGATTTTAAATGTAATATAGCTAAAAATATGAAAAAAAAGGAAAATTAGAAACATATTATGCTAGCTGAAAGCACAAGAATACATTTGTAACTTCTAAATTGCGCAAGTTGATGTAAATTATTGATCAAACTTACTATAAATAATAATATAGTATGACAACTATATTACAATAATATAATAATATAGTATATTTGATCAAAATAGTTAATCAAATATTCACAGTGACCCATTTTAATCAACATATCTAAATATTTAGTGCGCAACTAAGTTCTCGCTGTTCTTCTTGATTAAAAGCAACTTTATTGTAAAAAAATGGTTACAAGTTTATCATTCAAAGTATTGCTCATCGCTAGCTACAACTTTTTTCCATCTTCCTGGCAGAGCTCCAATACCGTTACGGTAAAAGTGTTCGTCTTTTGAATTAAATTCGATACCGTAGCCCAGTGATGGTTTCGTTTGGTTTCAACAGTTCATAATAAATAACACCGACCTGATTCTACAAAATACACGGCATAACCTTTATAGCATGAATAGTGGGCCGAGCCGACGACGTAGAAGCATGGTCAGGCAGTCCCAATGACTTTCTTCTCTTTGAGTTGCTGTAATGAATCTATTTTTCATCACCTGTCACGATGCGATTACGAAAACTCTTCCTTCTTTGCCGCTAGAGCAGTTGTTCACAGGTGAAAAAACGACGCTTAACGTCCCTTGGCTTCAAATCATAAGAAACCTGCTTTTAAATCATTCCCAACACATGCAAACGCTTAGGAATGGCTTGGCGGGTAACTCATACTACTGAAGCAAGCTTATTTCCTGTTTGGCATGGATTCTCGTCGAGCAATGCCTCTTATTCAACTTCTTTGAAGGTTTTTGGCCTTCCTTTACGCGGACGGTCGTCAATATCGAAATCACCGTCTTTGAAGCGACGAGACCAATCACGGCACGTTGTTTCACTAAAAGCAGCACCTTCATAAACGTTTTAGAATTTTCGATGTGCTTTAGCCGCTGTTTTCTTCGAATGAAAGAAGAAAAGTAACACTTCCCGCAAATGACGATTATTCGGCACAAAATGAAACATTTTCACACAACCAAAAGTATATGACGCCAAAACAAAATCACTTATGTGCCAAGGAGATTTGTTTACCATATGTCTAAGCTTGTTTCATAACGTTTTAGATGTCGAAATCGACAAACACTTACGGCTGGAGTCATCTATTGACAAGCAGCGGGAACTTAGTTGCGCACCTAATATCTTCTAAAATACTCCATAAACGAGAAAAAGTTAAGTCAGGTTTAGTTAAAAGTTAACCAGGGCAGAGGGGGCCATTTTAATGTATGTTTAATTTTGACCTTGAGATCAATTTTTAAGGTCATTTCAAGGTCGTTATGATTTCTTGAAATAGAAACCCCTATTTTTAACTAGAGATTTGAAGAGAAAGAAAAAATTTTACGTCGGGAATGTAATATGGACAAATTGTTTTTGTGAAGTTGAGAAGGTCAAAAATGAAGATTAAATATTTAAAAAACGATTGGATGCCTTTTTTGAAATTATTATGATTTTCTCAAAATAGCTTATGTTTTAGATGCTTCTAACAAGTCGATAGAAGTGTAAATCACCTTGGCGATCTACATTTTAGCTTAACTTTCAAAGTCATTTGAAGGCAAAGATGGTTCTTTTTATAGAAGCCCTAACCACGACATTGGATTCGTAAAAAAAAGGAATTTATATGTAAAAATAAAAATTTTAAAATGTTTGATTCTAACCTCTAGAAGATCATATTAAGATAAAATATTTAAAAAACGCTTTAAAGTTTATTTCTCAATTTATTGGTTTTCTGGGCAACCTAAACATGGAAAGTGCCTTTAATAAGGAAAAGATTAGTTGCAAAAATTTTGATAACATTGACTTACTTGGCCTTCAAGTCTAGTTTCAAGATTTATTCAAGTCTACGTCATTTTTTGAAATAAAGAATTTGAAAGAAATAGAAGTACTTCGACTTTACTTTTAGTGTTACTTGCAAGCATAAACGTGGACGTAGTAAGTTCTGTTTCTATTTGGGTGCTTGTTTATTCTGAGTCCTCTTGCCTTGCACTATCATTATTGGTGTTTTAATTGTTTAAGGAGTAACTGTGTGAAATCACTTTCAAAGTCAGTTCAAATGAAAATGATAAAATTAATTTGTAAAAAAATTAGAAAATAATTAACTAATATTGCCTTGATTTTGTAGCTGGCAATTTTTAATTTTTTATTTAAATAGTTTGAATTTAAAAATTGTATGTTGCGCCAATTGTAAAAAATTGTAAAATGCAACTTAGCATTTGTTAAGCTTGAAAATATTTATTTGCGTGCCTGCAAATGAGAGATAGAGAGAGAAAGAGAGATCGCACGCGCGAGCTAGTATGCGTTTCGTTCATGCATATTCTATTCGCTATCAATTACGAGGCAACTTGTAGCGAATATTACGTGATAGAAGGTATTTGTGTGTATGTTGAGCGAATGGTGTGCCTGGGAAGCATTTACGAGATACTTCGGCAAACGCTAGGTTGAGGTTGGAATTAGGTTTGCTGCGTGGTGTACGAGAGAATAGACTCACGAGATTTTCTCATAGTTTACAGGCGCGGATGCACGAGCAAATCTAGAGAAAAATGTAGTGTTTTCCGATAGGTTACAGGCACCGATACCCGAAAGAATCAAACGTAAAATGTTTTGCTGAATTAAAATATTTTTGATTTTTATAACATTAATAATTACAACGTACCATATTAAAATTCAAATAATAAGTTTTTTTATCATTTAACTAATTGATAAAAAGTAATTGTTTTAAAATTGTTAGACCCTATATTTTGTTATTACATTATCTGCGAGGACTGGCTATTAAATAACGAGACTCCGCGCCTAGAGGGCGCCGTAGAGGGGTGGGGAAAAAAACGAGTAGTGCGTTGGGTATCTAGATATCTTGTCTATGCACGTACCAAAACACGTTCTCGTCACTATTATTGTATTTGTGCAGTAGCGGTTTGAAGCAAACGTGTTTTTTTCTCGTGCCAAAAACCATGTGTGACGAAAAACAGGAGCAACGTATCAATCTCAAATTTCTTGTTAAATTGAAAAAAACTCCGACTGAGTGCTGTAAATTGTTGCAAGAGGCCTATGGGGACAATTCTCTATCTCGTGCGCGTGTTTTTTAATTGGTGTAAGCGCTTCAGTGAGGGCCGAGTGAGCACTGAAGATGACCAACGCCCAGGTCGCCCTGTCACTGTTTCAACTCCGGAAACAGTGACCAAAATCAACCAAATTGTGCGTGCAGATCGTCGAATGAGCATGCGGATGATTGCCGAGTCTGTAAACGCCGATAAAGAAACGGTTAGACAAATTTTACTCGAGGAATTACACATGACAAAAGTCTGTGCGAAGTTGGTGCCAAAAAACCTGACTCCTGACCAAAAGCTCTTGCGTCAACAGGTCTGCTCAGATTTCCTTGAAAGGTTAAAAAAAGATTCCGGACTGATGAAAAACATTATTACTTGCGACGAAACGTGGATTTTTCAATACGATGTTAAAACAAAGCGGCAATCGATGCATTGGAAGACGCCTGAATCGCCCAGAATCAAAAAAGCAAGGATGTCCAAATCAAAATTCAAGGCAATGTTGATCGTTTTTTTCGACATTAACGGTATCGTGATGACTGAATGGGTTCCAGAGGGTCAGACTGTCAACCAGACTTACTATTCGTTAGTTTTGGCAACAGTGCGAGAACGAGTTCGTGAGAAACGGCCTGAGTTGTGGAAGAACAACTCGTGGATCTTGCACCAGGACAACGCACCTGCCCATAACGCGCTATCTGTGAAGCAGTATTTGGCCGGTAAGCGCACTCCAGTGCTCGAACACGCCAGATTTGGCACCGTGCGACTTTTTTTTGTTTCCGAAGATAAAATCTGCTTTGAAAGGGACCCGATTTGAGTCGATGGAAGCGGTAAAGCAAAAAACGGCAGAGCTCCTGAAGGCCCTTACCAAAGAAGACTTTCAGCGCTGCTTCGATCAATGAAAAAGACGTATGGAAAGGTGTGTGGCGAGGGAAGGGGAGTATATTAAAGGGGAGCATTCGAATGTAGAATAATTTCTATAATAAAACCCGTTTTCGTCACCAGTCTCATTATTTAATAGCCAGACCTCGTATAAACTTGAATTTAATAATATTTATTTGTCATTGTTACTGTTATGGTTTAAAAAATTAAATTATATACTCTAATTTAAGTATAGCGATGTAGTATTCTTAGTCATTTAATTTTCATAATTTATTATTTTTTATATTAGAATGTTAATATTTAATGAATAGTTTATTTTATTTCAATCTTTAATATTATAGTTAAAGAGAATAGCGTGTATCAATTTATTAAGATTATGCTATTTGTAAAATCTTATCTCTAAGACTTTCATTTCATAAAATATGACTTTCTTTTTATTATTTCAATTAACAAAATAAAGAAGATTTATTTATTTTATTATAATTTTTTCGTTCTTAGAGCGCTTTACTGGCTAGCTAAACAAAAATCTACATGGTTGCAAATAAGCTTCCGAATGCATAAGGTATGACCGCGGAGATAAAATATTTAAAATTTCAATTTTTAAATAAAATAAAGTAAAACATGTAAGAAAACGGAAAATTATTATTGAAAAGAAAGACATTTATTTATACTTACTTTACAATTTGTTTACTTATAAGGCTATCGCGCCCCAATATATTAGCAAAAAGCGTTGGCTAAAAATAAAGAGGATGTCACACGTTGGAACATCACGCATTCGATCTAATTCTGATTTAACATATGTATTATATTTGATTTGTTGCATTTCATCAAAATTATAGTTCAAAAAATACAGAAGGGGAGGGGAAACTTTTATACTGAATTTAAAAGCATACAATATGCAACGAAACGTAAAAAATTAAAGATGATGTAAAAAATTTCTACTTATTTTAAAAACCCTATCTACAAGAAGTATTGAACCTTACAGTATGCTAATACTACCATATTATACCCATATATATATACTGCCTTAGCTAAGTATGCTCTACCCCAATCTCTTACGAGAGCCACGCTTTTTGTGCATACTACGAGACAATGCTTATTTAGGCTGTTTAGAGAAAAGAATATGGTTGTAACCTTCCTATTCTTTCTCAATCGCAAGAGATATCCTGTATTATTAGTAAATGAGGTGTTGGGACATTAGTAAAGCCACGCTTATTGGATTATATTTATTGGGAGTACAAATTAGTCCATGATACATGTACAAATTAGTACATGATTGTACATGACTTTCCTACAAAGTAGGTAACATTTTGGCTCACACGGGCACCAATATATATAAATATAGTACATATATACACGCTCACTCTCACTCTCACACTCATATTATCTCTCACACATAAAAGCGCGCGCTCGCTCACAAGGTGAAATAAAACCTAACAAGTTCGATATTTCTAGAACGGATAATACATCACCTATTTTTAGGACACCCAAGGTGACAACACGATATTGAACTAGGACCAACATTAGACAAAGACGTAGCCAATCTGCTTTTCATAGCCAAAGCTGAAGTGAAGTCGCAGTCAAAAAGATTTTCATTTAGAAGCCGCCTGGATCAGATAAAATACACGGTATTACCATGATGTCAGCAGCACTGAATGTGCCCAGCATAGTTCTGGCGGTATTCAATGATTTTCTAAAATAAGGAACGTTTTTGTTGTTATATAGCAGGCCAGTGATCTGCGGAAAACTAGTTCGGATTTCTAAACCGACCTGCAACAATACAGGCCATAGGATGAATGATTGATGCTTTACAGGGCAGTCAAGCTACTAGAAGTCTATAAGCCATCATTACGCTGGGCATCTGGAACACTCTAAACGTGGTCAAATGAACCGGTGTTATGCGCACATTAGTAAACCTCAAAGTACCTCTCTACCTTTATTAAGTCACCTCCAGTTACCTCACAGATAGAATTTTGAAATTTAACACCGACGGAAAAGCATGCGCCTACAAAATCACAGAAGACGAACTGCAAGATTCTATATTAGATCCAGCACTCTTGTAAGAACTGTATAATGGTCGTCTGTGAAAGTCTTTCCCAGACGGTGTAAATATTGTAGCTTTTATAGATAACACCGTTTTCATTGCGATTGTAAAGACATGCAGGGAGATTCACGACATTGGTCGCCATCAGTACTTTAACTAAATGGCTTAGTGACCACAGATTGCGGTAGGCGGAATAAAAGACTGAGATGTTGCTCATCTCTTGAACCAAGAAAAGGAGGTACGCCAATTATATAGTAGATGAAAAGAGGATACAGACTAAGGAAAGCATCGGGTACCTCTGGATTACCGTTGATGCGCAGCAGATGATCAAAGAGTATCTATCAAACGCGAGGGGACTAAAACAAACAAGAAGATCTCTTCTTATCTCAGTAGTGTGCTTTAAGAAGAGCAGATAGAATAGCCACGCTCAGACTAGCCTATACCTACCGCACCGTGTCGAATATTGCACGGTGGTCATCGAAGTTTCTTACATACGAAATGTGGCAGATCAGTAATAAGACTGATTTATTTACCAAAGTTTTAATTTCTTTCAAACATCAATGTTATCCCCTTTAAAGTAGTTTCCTTGGGCAGCTAGAAGTCTTCAACTTGTATGTTCTTCAACATGTCCGTTACACTCTTTTGGATGTTTCTAAAGTCCAGAAATGACGTCCTTTGAGGACATTTTTCAGTTTAGAAAAAAAGAAGAAGTCACAGAGACTGAGGTCAGGTGAATAGGGGGGCTGAGAGACCACAGGAATGCCTTTCAAGGTCAAAAGCTTTGTGACGGAGAGGACAGTGTGACATGGGGTGTTGTCATGATATTGCATTTTGCGTGACGCACAACCAAAACACAACTTCACTAATAGCAGTCACAAAAATCACGTAGTTAACAGAAGGAGTTGAAACTCGTACTGAGCCATGGGAGGGTATTGATACACGTGCAAGCGATCTGGCAATGCTGCGCTGTTGCCAGATCGCTTGCAGTGTTGCTAGTCTCATTACTTTTCTGCCACAACTCGTAGACCTGTTTGCAATGAATAGGGCCAATACATTTACAATATTAGGTAGTTAAAAGCAGAGAAAGAGCATCAGTGTACGACTGAAGTATATGATCCAGGAAGAGCATGAAAAAATGAGAACGACAATAAGACACAGCTAAAAAATAGTTGGGTGGCTTACTGCATCATTCCTAACGTTTCTCAATGGCTAAAGAGGGGTCACAGATTCGTAAATTTCTATGTAACTTAGGTGATGCCAGAAATAGCTGCTTTCGCTATTACTTATACCGTATCCATGTCTACAAAAGTACGGAGTGTTTTGGGTGTCTCGGACGGAACGAAGATGCCAAGCAGTCTATCTTTAAATGTTCAAGCTTTACAAAAAACTGAGATTGTTTTCAGGTAACATGACCTCAAGGGCCTTTTAACTCTAGACGATTGACGCTTACTGGGTTTTTAAGTAGGATGGAACGCTTAATTCGTATCCGCAAAATTCATCATTGAAAAGCGAAATACAGGATGACAAATGAGAAGTTACCTAAAGTATATGCATCTCTTCCCCCCTCTACTGTATCGTATAAGGCTGGGCCCACGTAGGTACATTCCAAAATATTGTCAATTTCTATTGAGACGCCGTAAAGAGCAATACGTGTACTTTAAAATAAGTGACCTTACGAACGAAGAAAAGGTGTATCTCATCGAGTGCTTCTATTCTAGAGGTAAAGACTATACTGAAGCGTATAGAGGTTTTCGTATTAAGTTTGGAAGTAAAAGATTAGCTAGTCAAAATACTCTTGGAAGGTAAGAATGAAAAAAATTATATTTGACTTTATCGTATGACCGCATTCTTTAATAAGGTTTTCAAATTTTTTTTTTAATGTTTCTCAGAGATAACTTCATCAATTATTATACTCTTGACGATTGCCGTCATGATCTTCCTAGTCTTTCATACACAGTTACAACAAAAGATAAGGTTGCCGAGGTCGAAGAACATTTTAAGAATAATCCAACGGATTCAATAAGAAAAGCTGCAGCAGCTTTAAAACTGAATCGAGAGACACTAAGGTTAATAATAAAAAATTTCAATAAGTTACATCCTTACAAATTTTTTTCCTTTCGATAAAAAACATGGATTAGTCAGGAACTATTATTTTATGCAAGATAGTGCTACGCCACATACAACTCAAGAGGTATTTAAAGCTATTTATGTTGTTTATGGTGAACGCGTCATCAGTTTAAGATATCCCAAGTTTGCACACGCAGGTATAGAATGGCCCTCTTATCCACCGGACTTAAACCCATGTGATTTCTTCTTATGGGGCTACCTGAAAGATTACTGCTATGCAGAAAAACCCAAGACCAAAGATGATTTGAGAGAAGCTATTAGAAGAGGAATTTTTAGTATTTCTTCATCTAAAATTAAACAAGTTTTTCATAGTTTCCACAAAAGGCTTGATCATTGTGCAAGTTTAGATGGGGATCACTTCGAAAATATTGACCATAATAGTTATTCCCTAGCCAGGTTTTGTCATTTTTTAAAAACGTAATATGTGCCTGTTAAAAATGTTTGATTAAACTGAGATCTATTTCGAATAAAAATTATTACTTCACTGATTTAATATGTATTGTTATTATTTTTTTCCCTGCACTCATCTCAAAATTATAAGTGATTACTTGAGGCAACTTCCCATTTGTCACCCTGTACAATCAGAAGAAATGACGAAAAAGAGAAAACGGTTGGACAAGTTGCAGCAGCATCTGCTCGACCTTCATATAAGAATCATCTTTTACGTATTTAATAATTAGTCTAGGTTACAGAAAGTGAGCACTCCACACTTTCGCTAGTACTGACTCGCGAAGTTCTCTGATATAACACATCGTTCAATAACTCCCGAGACTAACCCAGAGATGGTGCTAGTAGTACCATACTGGCCACGTTTCCATAGAATGCTAACCTTAACATAAAATGTGTAAGAATTTCACGTCGATCGGATCACAGACAGCAGAGTTATCGAGGTTAGAGTAAAGTCACTTTGTAATTTGTTTGAAAAATGGAAAAAAGCGAGTTTCGCGTGTTGATAAAACATTGTTTTTTAATGGGTAAAAACACCGTAGAAGCCCAGCAATGGCTTGAAATACATTACCCGGACTCCTCTCCATCCAAACCAACGATTCGTCGTTGGTATGCTGAGTTTAAACGTGGTCGTACGGACACAAACGATGTGGAACGTTCGGGTAGGCCACTGGAAGCCGTTACACAGGAAAATGTGAGTGAAGTGTTAAAAATTGTAACGAAAAATCGCAAAGTGAAGGTCCGCGAGATTGCAGAAATGACACAGATATCATCTTGAAGCGTATTTACAATCCTTCATGAAAAATTGAGCATGAAAAAGGTTTTTTCCAAGTGGGTGCCGCAATTGCTTTCAGTGGAACAAAAACAGCAACGAGTCGACGTTTCAGTGAGCTATTTATCGCTATTTACTCGCAATAAAAAGGATTTCCTGCGTCGATACGTGACCATGGATGAAACATGGATACATCATTTGACTCCGGAGTCGAATCGGCAATCATCTGAGTGGCGCATGGCTGGCAAAAGCCGCCCAAAGCGTCCAAAAACGCAGCAGTCTGCTGGCAAAGTCATGGCGTCTGTTTTTTGGGACACACATGGCGTGATTTTCATTGACTACCTGGAAAAAGGTAAATCGATCAACAGTGATTATTATATTGACTTGTTGGTACATTTGAAGGAGGAGATCGCAGCAAAACGACCGCACATGAAGAAGAAAAAAATCCCTTTTCACCAAGACAATGCACCATGCCACAAGTCCATGAAAACAATGGCAAAATTGAACTAATTGGGCTTTGATTTGCTCCCCCACCTCCCGTATTCGCCAGATTTAGCCCCCAGCGACTACTGGCTCTTTGCTGATCTCAAAAAAATGCTCCAGGGAAAAAAATTTGGCTCGAATGAGGAGGTCATTGCCAAAACTGAAGCCTATTTTGAAGCAAAGGATAAATCCTTCTATAAACATGGTATAGAAATGTTGGAAAGGCATTGGAAAGATTGTATCACTCTAAAAGGAGATTATATTGATGAATAAAAATGATTTTTGAAAAAAAAATGTTGTTTTCGTTGTTAGTCTCGGGACTTATTGAACGATGTGTTAGTTTTTTATCGTCGCAACGAAAAGAAAAAAAAGGAAAAAAGCACGCATACACGCACATTCACACACAAAAATACAGGTAGCGGCTATTATGCTCTAGTATATGAACTCTAATTTGTGGAATCGACGCAAATAACGACTATAAAAGGAAGAAGAATTGGGCACAGAAAACTTTCGATTATGATTGATGCCCTTATTTATTTAAAGATGTAAGAATAGAGGAAATGGTTTAGAAGAGAGCCTTAACTCTTATGCAATGATCGCAGTGTACGTAGGTGCATGTCAGTTTATTCAAGAAATAATTATATGAGTGAACACCAAGAGTGCTTTGTACCAAAAGGATATATCGAACAGCAACAGTAAGTAGTTACTACATTTCAAAATACTATTTAGCGTATATCAACGAGGTTATAAAAAATTCCTTTTGAGTATTGTTCCTAAAAAAATACTTGATTGCCTACAAAACTAAATTGCTTTGACTATTGAAGTCTTAATGAAATAAGAAGTTAAAAAACTTAAGTCTAGATTTTATGAAGTACCAAATTTTTCTCAATTGTCAAAATATATCTCGGAAAATTCTAACTATTTTTAAGTAATAATATAAATGGCTTCAGTAGAGGTTTAAAGAAGTTTTACTACGAGGGCAGTCCCAAAAGTACCCAACCCGACAGAGAAAACAGTAAAAAAATTGCGAAAATGTTTATTTTTCAACATATTCTCCTTTCAGTTCGATACACTTTTCCCAACGATGTTCAACAGCTTTGATACCCGCTTTATAGTAGAAACCGTCAAGCTCCTCAAAATACCTATTAACCGCAGACTCTACCTTTTCACTGTTGGCAAATCTCTTGCCGCCGAGCCATTTTTTCAAATTCGGAAAAAGAAAATAATCCGAGGAAGCCAGATCTGGCGAATAAGGTGCGTGAGGAGGCAATTCGAACTTCAACTCATTGATTTTATTCATCGCAATGGCGCACGTGTAGACTGGTGCGTTGTCGTGATGAAACAACACTTTTTGTCAGATAGGGCCGTTTTTTCTTGATTTCATCACTCAAACGCTGCAATAAGGCTGCATAATATGCGCCGTTGATTGTTTTTTCTTTTGCGAGGTAATCAATAAATATTATTCCACGCGCATCCCAGAAAACGGATGCCATGACCTTGCCAGCTGACTGAACTGTCTTTGCTTTCTTTGGAGCCGGTTCTCCCTTCTTAGTCCACTGCTTTGACTGCTCCTTGGTCTCAGGTGTAAAATGATGGACCCATGTTTCGACCATGGTTATGAATCGACGCAAAAACTTGGCTTTATTGCTGCGAAACATTGTCAAACACTTGATGGAAACATCCTCACGTTGCTGTTTGTGCTCCATTGTGAGCAAACGCGGCACCCATCTTGCGCACAGCTTTCTCATGTCCAAATTTTCGGTCAAAATGCGATGCTCAGCACTTTTTGAAATGCCTGCCATGTCTGCTATCTCGTGCACTTATAGTCGACGGTCATCGAATACCATTTTGTGGATTTTCTTCACATTTTCTGACGTAGTGACCTCACTTGGTCGACCACTGCGGTGTTCATCTTGGCAGCTCGTACGACCTCGCTTAAACTCAGCTACCCAATATTTGACCGTTGTAAACGAAGGAGCAGACTTTCCTAGAGTAGAATCCAACTCGGCTTTGATATCGGTTGTATTGTATCATAAGTATTGTATCACATAACGATGCCCGATTTTTTCCATATTTACAAATTCACTGAGAGCGTTCACTTTGGATGTCTGTAAAAAAAATAATAATAAGCGTACCGTTATGAATTTTTCACAGTAAGTTGTTGAAAGGTGGTATTGTCAATCGCAGTAATTGTTTTTTTTAAAACTACCTGTATTCATAAGTCAGGTCGGGTACTTTTGGGACTACCCTCGTATATATGTAAAAAAAAATAGTATTGCTACTTCAATTCTATTTAAAAAAATAAGTTCAAGCTTTTTAAGATTCTGTGAAAGCCTGATTGAAGCGGTTATTCTTTTGTAGGTGAACCTCAAAGTTTGCATCACTTAAAAAAAAAAAAATTGTCAAAAGTTTATATTAAAGGAAAATCTGTATCTGTATGTAACTTTTTAGTATTTACTCACTGCAATCAAGCATAACAATGATGTAAGCGATAAATCAGTAGAGCGTGAGATTTAAAACCCGAAGATCGATGGTTTGGATCTCTGACTCGATAAAAATAAGCGAACGCCACTGTATGTGTATATTTAATAAACAAGTATTCTGGCAATACCATGCTACAAGGTTGAATCAAATATAAACGGTAATTTAGCTATTCTGCTTCGTACGCACCTCCAAACTACATAGATGGTATAATATGGCGGTTGCTGGTTCGCTTATAAGGAGTGGGGGAACCAGTTAGTTAGCGGCCACACTTGGTTCTGTCCTCAGTACAGTCATGACTGAGCAAGAGGTACATCCGTCTGTCGCGCAACGCGTCATCATAAAATTTTTAACCAATGACTAAATACTCTATGTTCTTCTAGATAGTGCTAAGAAACTTGTATTAACACTTAACTGGAATTGGTTTTGTTGTTTTTTCAGTTAACGAAGACATAGTAAATCCTCTTTCTCTTTAAATAATAGTATATATTTGTAATCGTCATAACAAAGTAATGAAATGAAAAAAATCTTGAACTCTAACTTATCTACTCTAAAACTATAGCGATAACACAGGTTCACCAAAAAAAAGTTATCTGACACATATTTGACTACATATATTTACTTTGTTAAATCAAAATTCGGAGTCAGATTATCGTATACCGCAGTTACTTTTTGAGAAAAATACAAACAACATTATTTTTCATAGTTTTTAATGGATTCCTAAAGTTAAAAAAAAACGGCAAGTGATATAACGAATTTGATTTCAGAATTAAATTTGGTATTAAAATTCATCGAAAGCCGTAGTTTAATTTTCTTTTTCATAAAATTTTGATCCTTATATGGGTTCGAAAATATTAGTAGCGTACAGATAACCATAAATACTAAAACTGCAAAGGGTTAACATATACTTTTAATTGAAATTAGTATATATATATTTTAGGTGTAGTAAAAAGTAATCCATTATTTTGCCAATAGATGGCTTTAGTAGGCTGTATCTCCCGTTGTAAAAGTGCGATCGGGTTACACTAGATGGCGTTAGAAAGATAAGATTTCGTACTAAAAAAGCTTCTCATACAGTTTTGTGATTGCTTGACTTAGTATTTTTTTAGAACGCATCAAAGATGGACACCAACAAAGAGAAAATACGCCATATTTTACAGTTTTTCTTCCATAAAGGCAAAAACGCAAGCCAGGCAGTTGAAAATGTAAATAGTGTTTATGGTTCTGATACTGTAACAGCCAATCACGCGCAATTTTGGTTTCGTCGATTCCGTTCCGGTAATTTTGACGTCAAAGATGCACCACGCTCTGGAAGGCCAATTGTCGAAAATGTCGATAAAATAATGGAAATCGTCGAGTCTGACCGTCACGTAAGCACTATTTCGATTGCTAATCATCTACTATGAGCTGCTCCCCTACGGCCGAACTCTGAATTCGGACCTGTACTGTCAACAATTGGACCGTCTGAAAGAAGCAATCGCCCAGAAGCGGCCAGCTTTGGCCAATAGGAGAGAAATTGTGTTCCATCAGGACAACGCCAGGCCGCATACATCGATAGTGACTCGCCAGAAGCTCCGGGAGCTTGGTTGGGAAGTTCTTATGCATCCACCTTATAGTCCGGATCTGGCACTAAGTGATTACCACCTGTTCCTGTCTATGACAAATGATTTTGCAGATGAAAAATTCGCCTCAAGAGAAAATTGTGAAAATCGACCGTCCCAGTTTTTTGACAATAGGGACAAGGGTTTCTACGAGAGAGGCATTATAAAATTACCTCCAAAATGGCAACAAGTTATCGAACAAAACGGTGCATATTTGACCTAAGTCGTATCATTCTATCTATGCTAAATAAAACCTTCAATTTAATGCAAAAATAATGAATTTCTTTTTACTACACCTAATATATATATATATATATATCTACATATTTATGTTTCAACTAACACATCAATATCGATACGTCCTTTCACATTAGTGTAATAAACTAGATTTGAATTTACCTTAAAATATAATATTAACGAAAGTTTTTTCTTGATTTCTATACATACATAATCTAGTGTCCTTTGTCAACATATTCCAACTCCTTAAGGAGAGGTTTACCTTTTTCTGAACCACGTTTTTCTGAGACGTGTACCAGTTATCAACATAAAGAGTTCTGCCTTTACCTGCTAATTCTTCCAATAATCTCAAAACCAC
Source organism: Chalcis sispes (assembly GCA_949987625.1). NCBI lineage: Eukaryota > Metazoa > Arthropoda > Insecta > Hymenoptera > Chalcididae > Chalcis > Chalcis sispes. The sequence continues at coordinate 35,567,280 of OX465097.1, forward strand.
TTGTTCGGAAATATTCTTCTCTTTCCTTACAGATTCTTTTCCGCAATAGACTTGAATATCGTACGTACTCGTATATCCAGAACCACTTTCACACAAAATAAACAATTTCACTCTGAATCGAGCTCTTTTATTTTTGTTATATTGCTTAAACGGAAGCTAGTACAAAAGTAAATCATTGATTCGGAATCAATCACTCAGTGTGCTCAAAAACCCCTGATTCATTAAGTAGGTCTATTATGCACTATAGGTCTATTATGGGTTGCCATATTAAAATTTTGTAGATTGGACATAACTTTCGCGATCAGCACCCCCGAAAACCCCTGCGTCACCAATTCCAGATCAATCCCTTGATTATATGAGGGTGGTCTAAAAAGTTTCCGACCTCAACGTGAAGATAGCAGCACTTGTCAATAAAAGCTAGCGAATTTTGTTGCTCATCTGTTGACAGTTGCTCACCAAAGTTTCAGCCATTTTGGATGCGCAGTTGTTAGTTGACAGTCGTTTGAGTAAGCCGATGTGAGTGTTGTAGTGAAAATGGACAAAATTGAGTATCGAGCTGTCATTAAATTTTTGTTTTTGAAAGGCAATACGCCTGCGTAAATCAAAAATGAGTTGAACTCTGTGTATGGAGACTCTGCATCATCATTTACCACCGTGAAATTTTGGGCAGCTGAATTCAAACGTGGCCGTTAGAGCTTGGGAGACGATGAACGTTCGGGACGTCCAAAAACTGCAACCACTGACGATAACATCACGAAAGTTCACCAAATCGTGCTAGACGACCGCCGAATTAAAGTGAGAGAGATAGCAGAGGTTATGAACATGTCCAAAGAACGTGTTTGCTACATATTGAATCAAGATTTAGGCATGACAAAGCTGTCCGCACGTTGGGTGCCGCATTTGCTCATGTTAAACCAAAAACGTATTCGAATGAACATTTCCAACGCTCTATTGGCGCAGTTTAGGCGCAATAAATCCGAGTTTTGGCGCCGATTAATTACGTTAGATGAAACTTAGATACACCATTATACGCCCGAAACAAAAATACAGTCAAAACAGTGGACTGCAAAAGGGGAACCGACTCCAAAAAAAGCAAAAACTGTTTTTTTCGGCTGGGAAAATGATGGCGATTGTTTTTTGGGATAGTCATCGAGTTATTTTAATCGATTATCTTTAAAAAGGAAAAACCATTATAGGAGCATACTACGCATCATTACTTGACAAGCTGAAGGCAGAACTTGCGGAAAAACGTCCACATTTGCAGAAAAAGAAAATCCTGGTTCACCAAGACAACGCGCCGTCTCACACCTCAGCGGTTGCCATGGCAAAAGTCCACGAATTACGATTTCAGCTGCTTGACCATCCGCCTTACTCACCGGACCTAGCCCCAAGCGACTTCTTTTTGTTCCCTCATCTGAAAATTGCATTTGGAGAACAAAGATTTTCGTCAAATGAGGAGGTAATCACCTTCGTGAACAGTCACTTTGCAGAGAAAAACGCCAAGTACTATTTGGATGGGTTAACGAGATGGAAGCATCGCTGGGAGAAGTGTGTAGAATTGCAAGGAGACTATGTTGAGAAATAAAAAAAAAATTAAGAAAAAATGTCTTGTATCTGTGTTAGGTCGAAAACTTTTCAGACCACCCTGGTACATCAGTTATACCAATGCGCATGCGCAGTACTGGGCTGTCATATTACAATTTAGTAAGTTATTACTTATAACTCGCTTCATCAGTTGTTTGGAATTTAGATATTTCGTTCGTAATCAACGAGTCTGTAAACTTCCCGAGTAACAATAAACATTTTGAAAATTCCCGCAAAATCACAATTTATATGCAGGCTGGCGGCTGCTAACAAATGGCTTAAGCTGAACTCTTGAAAGAAGTAAAATTCGAGAATATTATTTCGCGCTCGAGCGCTAATACGTTTCGCCGCTAATAAATGGCAATTAGCTACTCATCTTCTCTGAGCTTGATATTCTTAGTAGAACAGGCAAATACCCTGTAAAACTCTCTCTCGCTCTCTTCCAAAGCCAACTATTTTTATAATATTCAATGACGCAGCAATTATTTGAATGATGCACATGAGGAAACCGATATAGAAGATTCGGATTTAGAATCGATGCAATTCAACATTGACGAGTTAGATGATGATTTATCGGAATCCAATGCTTCATCTCGGTGTTTTTCACCTATAGATTCCGATAAACCGTTATAATAGCGTTTACATGATTTCTTATCTCACCGTTAATGGTAAGAGTCTTATGATTTTCACCCTATTATTCATGAGTTTACTAGAAGTTGTGGTTTGCGAGAAATATAGGTTTATCCGAAGACAGTACGGTTCTTGGTATTTTCAAGGCTTTCTTTAGCGACAATATCGTAGATATACTGACGGGAATAATCAGAAAACCTGAAGAAGTAATTTACTAGTCCAAAGATCCAATACTGGAGACTCCTGGAATATCTAAAATAATGTCTTATAATAGATACAAAATGATCTCGCGCTTTTTACATTTTAATTTGGATCAACAAACTACTGGCGATAAAATAGACAAGCTTCGTTCGATAATGGAATGCATAATAGACAGATTGCAAGCTATTAGTATACTCCTGGAGCAAACATATGCATTGATGAATCTCTAATAGCTTTCAAGAGTCGGCTTCCATTCAAGCAGTATAACAAAAATAAAAGAGCTCGATTCGGAGTGAAATTGTTTATTTTGTGCGAAAGTGGTTCTAGATATACGAGTACGTACGACATTCAAGTCTATTGCGGAAAAGAATCTGTAAGGAAAGCGAAGAATATTTCTGAACAAGTGGTTTTGAGATTATTGAAAGAATTAGCAGTTGAAGGCAGAAGTCTTTATGTTGATAACTGGTACACGTCTCTAAATCTATTTACAAAACTTGTGAACAAAATGGCAACTAATGCCTGCAGTATGGTAAGACTTAATCGTAAGTATACTCCTATTAGTGGGACTGATAAAATAAAAGAAGGCGATGTAAAGTTTTATAATACTCCAGAATTGTCTTCTGTTGCATAGAAAGATAAAAGAGTCGTGACCATGTTATCAAC